>JAGSMT010000151.1:0-1200000 GCA_029286875.1 Lamproptera curius
CTATAAATACTTCAGCCGAGGTTTACGGCTGTTTTTATATCTATCTGTCTCCCATGTCACTTGTCCATTATAAAGTATCTATTCTCAGTCGCTAGTTATGTTGGTTTCACCTAACAGGCGCCTCTTGTGCAAACATCTTGCTGAATCTCTTTAAATTGATTGGTATTAAGATAACTTATACATATGGCGAGACTTAAATATGTATAATGTGGAAAAACCTACGTAATTTAGCGCTACTTAGAGTTTTGATAAATATATAACATAAAATGTTTCCAAGTTTTTAGCGGATTTCCAAAGATAACGTATATTTCAAAGAAATAGTAGACTTGAATAGTTTCGAGCAGCTGTCTAGTCATTCCAATTGAAAAGTTTCGGTTTTTTTGATAGTTCACGTTTTTAGTTTTCAGGTTTTTAGCGAGTTCGACCGGCATTTCTTCAGAGTTCAGTGCTGTTCTTTTCAGTTTAAAATTTATATCTACTTATTAAATATTCAATTTATTTCTCTCACAATTTTAAATCCTTCTAAAATTTCCCTATTCATGTCGAAATAGCAGCTGTCCACTTTTGTAAAACTATTTAAATAATGATTGTTTTCTGCATAAAAATTACGTAATAAAATAATTAATCTTTTGTTTACGCGAATACTACACATTATTAAATAAGAGGACTTTATACGGAATTTAAAATGAGAAAATAAATGCGATTAAATCCATGAAGAGTCCGTTTATTCAATCATACGTTACAAAATTTTAAAAAAATATTTCTTATATATGTAGGGCCAATGGCTCGACATATTTAAACACATTGTTACAAATCATGTCAGCTGCTATGACTTTCAGAAATAATTTAGCAGAAACCATTTATTAGAAGACTAATAGTTATTATTTATAATTATTTTCATAGGAATTGACTTTAGTAGACTTTAATATATATTAATGTCAACAATTTTCTAGGAATCATATAGTTGTGTTGCTACTTGGCACTTCGAAAGTCATAATAAATGATCGCTCTTGAATTTTCTCGAGTAAATTTCATTTTCTTAACGACAAAACAAGTTTGAGAAGACCTGACCTTGACCGAGAATCTTTTTCTTAATTAAATAAATGGTATTCGATTTTCAAAACCAATGAGTTTCCAATAAAAAGATTTTTATATGACAGGAAAAGTGGAAATATTTAATTTCCGATACTTTTAGTGCAGCCCTCGTATCAAACTTGAATATTAAAATAAAACATTCATGTCCAGCATAAAATCAATAAAAACATATTGCGTTAGCAACTTTTACAATAAATAGCTGAATATTGTTTCGATTATACGTACACCTCTTTTCAGTCACCATCGAAAATGCTTGATATTATGTTTATTATTCGTATATGTTGAAAAATTAAAATTTTGTAATATTTTTTTAATAATTCGTTTTTACAACAAAAGGGTGAATATATATAACAGAGCAGCGGCTTAAGAGAAAACTAAATTGTGCGTGAATCAAAACAGGGAGCAGCGCTCAATTGGCAATAAAAATATATTTTTTCGAATGTAGAATGCAGCCAGTTCAGTAACGGCAAGGGGCGTTCTACTGCTAGTTCATTGACCCGACCCCGACGCGTTCATCTGTTGGCGAGCTAAAAACCAAGAGCTGATCACTGGCCGCTGAAAATGCGTTCGAACATTTCTCCTCTTTTTAAAGCCATTGAAAATTCATCGGAGTTGCACTAGTTTGTGTATAAAATAAATATGTCTCTTCTTAAAACTAGCACTATTTATTATACTCACAAGTCCTAAAAATATTTTTGTGCTTTAAGTATTAAAGCCGGTGGTAGGTCCCCTGTTTACAGGAGACCGTCTGGGTGGGTACCACCGCGGTGCCTATTTCTGCCGCGAAGCAGAAGTGTAAAAACACTGCTGCGTTCCGGTTTGAAGGGCACCGTAGCCAGCGTATTTACTGGGTAAACAAGACTTAACACCCTATGTCTCACGGTAGGCAGCGCGTTGGCGATACCACTGGTATTGTAAACGTCTATGGGTGTCGGTGACCACTTCCCATCAGGTGGTCCGACTGCTCGTCTGCCTGCGTATGCCATAAAAAAAAAAGTAATGCATTATCAATTAAATTGGCTTTTTTTCATGCATCCGAACACGCAAGATAAATAAGTGTTGCTTAACATAAAATGCTTCAAATAAGTACTTTAAAAAAATTATAACAATATTTTAATTTGTTAATAGTATTTAGTTATTAATGATTAAATAAAACACTGTTATAAATAATTACAATCAATATTTTAATTTTGATATCGTTGATATAAAAATATTTTTAACGCATTTAAGGTTTTTTAAAAGGATATAAGTACTGGCAGTACGCACGCCTAATATTTTGGCGTTTGAAAGCAAATCAAATAAATTAACAAATAATTAAACTAAAATTGAAATATAATCAGAATATGATATGCAACATGTCGTTACATAAATCTAATGGTCTAACTCCAAATAAAGCTTTTTAAAAATATAGAAGTTTAACACAAACTATTTCGTAACATCTTATGCCTTAGTGGAACATCAACATATTTAGATAATAACTACCGAGCTTATTTAATTAAAGGTACTATTAACTACTTTTGACGCAGTCAATATGTAGCACGAACGTTAGATATCAATTCTCTCTTGTATATAGTCCGATATCAAATAGTTCTTCTCACGTCCGCACCTCAAATTACTTTCGCTAACAAATAGTACGTTTCATTAAGACAATTCCCTGTAGATAAGTATTAATCGAGTCATATATAATATGGCAATATCAATATGACGGAATAGCTCAATAATGTTGTCAATTATATAATCAGTTATACTTTAGTCTCATGATATCCGACTACATATTTTATTTAATCAGCAAGATATTAGTAAATCTTCTAAGATATATATATTTTATTGATATGCAGTAATAGTCTTCATAATATGCACATATTCTATATCTACTTTGTAATAGCGTTAATAAAATCATTTATCATATCTGAATCAAAATAAAACAAGAGCCAAATGACAAGTACGATCTGTTAATTTAGAAAAATGTTATTAAGATGGGTCTGACAGGAGAGTAAAACGGCGTAAAATAATAGGAATGATGAGTTGAGGGAATCCTCCTGTTATTTTTTTTTATTTTGTTTTATCAAATCCATTATCTAAAGCTTTTTTCCTGCTTAGCTGTATAGTATTTATTGTTGTAATTTAAACCGTAGTATAAATACGTTAAGATCTATTGCAAATGCAAGGTTTTAAAAGCAATTAAACATGATATACACTTAGCTTGAAATCGGCAAGTTTTTACAATTTCTGCTGGTAACGTGAATTGTTATTTGGAAGAGCATTTACTCTTTAGTGACTTAATGACTCCCATTAAAATCATGTTATTTCGTTTCCTCTCTGCATTTGAATTTCATCATACCTAATTAGTTTCTAGCAGCACTGGCAAGAAGACGCATGACATCTCAGTCTACCTCGTGACACGGCGCTGGAAAGTGTTAAGCAAACGTCAGGCAATTTAAAATATAAAACTAAACGATACAAATCCGATAAATTAATTTTATTTAATAATTGATTACACCTACTCATGTTTTAAACTTTAAATCTTTATAATCTACGTATTTATTAATGGATAGGTTAAACAAACTAAGCAGTACCTGTTATTTTAAGGTTATGTGCTAATTCGTTACATGAATGATCAACCATTTTTAAATTATATCATTTTGAACCTTTATAATCGTGCAAATGAGTGGAATAGTCATTAGTGGTACTTTTTAAAAAGTTTTAAGTCTTTCAATTTTAGTTAACCTCCTATAAGGCTTGGATTCACAACGACTCTACATTGTTTTTATTCTTATAGGGCTAGTTTGTGAGTCAAACTAACAAATATGCAACTCGTTTTTTTTCACCCATAACAATAGTAAAGCGTTGACAGTAGTATTTTCTGAGATAAAAATCAATTTGACCATACTTTAAATCGGTTTAGTAACTAATAGTTCTGCGTGGAAATGATGGTCAATTACGATGATACCCTTGCTATGCGTGAAAAATGTCGCCGCCGTTCGAACTGATAAATGGCAAGTATAAGTTAGTCTTGAGGCACTTTCACTAGAAGTACATCCATTGTTTGTATAGCAACATTGTGGTAAGATAGATCTTAAAGTTGTTTCAATCTTAGTTTGTAACATGACAAACCTAATCAAAATGTATGAGTGAGTACACGATCTTCATAGGGAGAAGTCGTGGTTCGAAATCCTAAGTAGATCTCAACAATTTTTATTGTATTATTTCTAGTTGGTTAGAATTTGGGCCATGATCACCCTAACGATGTCTGAAAAGTAAAGATGATTCATGCGTCGGATGGGCATGTAAAAGTCGGTCCTGCCTTAATCGCTCCGGTCGTGCTTGTTAATCCAGTCTCATCGGCTTTTGTAGTCATAAAGCGACCAAGTGTATGCATGTTTAGTTGGCGCATAAATCTGTGACTATAATACCTCCTGCAGTCAATGTTGATCATAAATATAGAACGACGCTAGTCGTAATCGATGTATTCATGTTTCCTTCGGTCAGGGTACTTATATTATACAGGGACAACACCATATTGAATTTAAAGTAACGCGACTATTATTGCATTATATAATCACACCGTCAAATGTTGTGATAAAAGTTAATAGTAAAGCGTCATCTATGTTTAGATCAAGAATATTTAATATTTATACCAATTTAATCCCATTCTAACTTGGAAACTAAGCTAAAGAAACGACTACGCGTACACAAGTGCAGAATATCCGTAGTGATGACAAAGCTGTAAGTTTGTAGAAAAGATACTATAAGATTAAAGAACCCCTTAGATTGTGTACGAAAACTTGTTAAAGATCAAAGGAAGGAAGCAATGGAGCAATTGCATTTTAGAAACTACATTATTACATCACATCAATACACTAAAATATGATACGACTTGTAGAGTTGGAACTTTAAGCATTCAGAAATTATCTGTTTCTGTCTCATAAACGGTATAATAACGACGACTAAAATAAGGCAACAATTTATTTATAAAGTATTCATTATATGTATGATAATGGTGCCAAATGTAATACGATAAATAACGGTTAAAAGAAATTTACAGTAAAAAATGGTGCGTGTACTTATGACGCGTGAGAAGTTATACTTTTTGGCATCTAAAAAATATAATTGACAAATAATTAATATAATAAAATAATAGAAGGATTTGAAAAGATAATCAACAAAGTTCAGTTAATTTGAAAATTAAATAAATAAATATTTATTTTCTTACATTAAGTCTAATATAAATTGTCTTATTATTCGAATTGTATTTTTAATTAAATGATGTCCACTTCCATAGTATCTTCCCTGTAATGTCTGAATCGGAACTTCAGTTATCATTTTTATCAAAAGTTTTCATTAAATTTATTTAGTTATTTTTATAAATATTTATTATTCATTCAATTTAATAGCAAGATATTAAAATTAATATTATAATTTGATGTTCAATTTTAATTTTATCACAAACTTTTTATTAAATGTTTTATTAAATTTATTACTTTATTTTGTGAATATTAAATAACCAATAATAAGTATTTAACATTAATAATTTAATAATATTTAGTGTTAATTATATAAAATAAAAGTATTTTAATTTATATCAATAAATAATACATACGGATAGTTAACCTCAATTATATTGGAGCACTTGAAAAAGTATATATGCACAATTTTTTTCACTAATATTCACAAATAGTAAGTAATATCAATCAAAAATAATTAAGACAATTAAAGATGATAGATTTACAAGAACTAATCATAAATAATTCGATTAAGAATTTATGGATTCACAAGACGTACTTTGATATATCATATAACTGGTAGTTCAGCGCTATCTGTTGCTTACAAATGTAGAATTCCTCAGAGATGTTGGCTTACTTGTACAGCGGTACTATAAATCAGAACTTGATTATGTGTCAGTAGATGGCGCTTATCTAAAAGTATTACATGATACATCACAATGTTGATATATTAAATGAATAAAAATATTACCATTATATCAAGTTGAATAAACATCATTACAAATATTAATATATTTATATAATAATATATTTAATATAAATTTAAATAATATAAAATATAATAATAATAATATATATATATATATATATATATATATATATACCAAAACGAACCTTAATCCCAACTCATAGAGCACATTATGCAACAACTATCGCAAATAAATAATATTTAGTGTAATTATAATAAATAAAAGTATTTTAATTTATATCAATAAATAATACATACGGATAGTTAACCTCAATTATATCGGGAGCACTTGAAAAAGTATATAAGCACAATTTTTTCAATAATATTCACAAATAGTAAGTAACATCAATCAAAAATAATTAAGACACTTAAAGATGATAGATTTACAAGAACTAATCATAAATAATTCGATTAAGAATTTATGGATTCACAAGACGTACTTTGATATATCATATAACTGGTAGTTCAGCGCTATCTGTTGCTTACAAATGTAGAATTCTCAGAGATGTTGGCTACTTGTACAGCGGTACTATAAATCAGAAGCTTTGATTATGTGTCACTAGATGGCGCTTATCTGAAAAGTATTACATAGATACATCACAATGTTGATATATTAAATGAATAAAAATATTACCATTATATCAAGTTGAATAAACATCATTACAAATATTAATATATTTATATAATAATATATTTAATTATAAATTTAAATAATATAAAATATATTATTAATAATAATATATATATATATATATATATATATATATATTTACCATAAAAACGAACCTTAATCCCAACTCATAGAGCACATTATGCAACAACTATCGCAAATAAAAACGACAACTCCATTATCACTACACAAAAATCAACCTTATCACTATGTAATATGGACCTTATTACATTTTCACTTTTTCATTATAAACTGTTAATTTGTGTCACAAATCGTAAAATTTCACTCATCATTTTTCTTCATAACGCGCCTAAAGAAGTATAACTTCAAAATTAGATTAAATGTATATTATGTGGTTTGGAATTAAAATATTGCTTTATTTCTAATATGAAATACCTTTTATATATTAATAAATTTCATATTTAGTTTTTGTTACCAGCCAAGAAGTCAGTCAACAAGTGTTATCATTTTCAATATTATATCTAACAAATTATCTAATACTGGTGGACTACTACCTACTGCTGGCAATGTTTTTTTCAAATATTTGTATTCTTATAATGCTTATATAAACAAATTAGTTTTCAGAAAATATAGAAGGTTTAACTCCGTAAGTGTCTTAGTTTGATGAGTCTAGTGACGGTTACTTCGAATAGAATTTTTAACTTCCTTTGGCTGAATTTTCTAGTTAGAGAAAGGTAAACTGTTCTAAGAATAAAATTTATAGATAAGACTATCATAACAAAGGGTAGCAGCATGTTATTAATTTTATGCTTTAAATACACTTGTACTGCTTAAACTTGCACTAATATAAAACGTCATACTTTAACTTTTATTTAAACATATCTCTGCTAGTGTTAATGTTCTTTTAAATATATTTGCTAAGATTACTATATTAATGTAAACAAACGATGAACTTAATTCTAAAATGAAGCAGTTTTTTCTTAATTATCGTACATATAACAGTCTTAAACAACAAATAAGAGCATAATAATGTTTATTACATACTGTTCTGTGACATAACATCTATTTATAAATGTGCAAGTAAATTAGAAAAAAAACTACTATTTATGCATTGATAGCTTTAAAGGAGAATTTTCGGTTTTATCGCGCTTAATTTGGTTTACTATAACTTCGAAATCACATTAAGTTTTATTTTCCCTGCAGCGAACGGTCATTTGGTTTTTCATTCTATAATTATCATTAATTATAGAATAGTTTATTTAGGGTAAATACATTAAATCCGGTGGTAGGTCCCCTCGTTATGTATTAGTTAATATAGAGTTCTTTATTTAACCTTTTCTGTTAACATGCTTTCAAAAATAAAGACTTTATGTACGTGTCCTATTCATTTAAATCTATGTAATAATAGCAGTTCATAGGGAACCTGTGAACTGATATTAAGAAATAAAACCACGAATTAATATTTTTTATTTTAAACTTAAAACAAATTTCTCACGTCAATAAGTAATCGACTAGCTATCAAATGTTTCAATGTAGGCTTGAAAAAAAAATACAAATAGAATTATTGGTATAAATTAAGTAAGAACTGCTCCGTAGCCTAGTGGTATGCGCGTGTGCTTTAGAAACCGGAGGTCGTGGGTTTGAATCCTGCGGGGACTCAACAAATTTTCGTTGTTGTTTAGTAGTTGGTTAGGGCAATTTGGGCCGATCACCCAATTGTCTAAATAGTAAGATGATCCATGCGTCGGATGGGCATGTAAAAAGTCGGTTCAGCGACCAACCATTGGACCAGCGTGGTGAGATACGATCTAAAAAGCCCCATAATAGAGAAGGGGAGGCCTATATCCAGGAGTGGACTTACACAGTCTGATGATGGATAATTTTTGATAGTTCTGCCAATATTTACGTTATCACTTATCATTAATACTTCGTCATATATATATTACAAATATACATTTAACTAAAATTAAGGTTCAATTATATCAGGATGATATTTCATCTCTCTCGATAATAATAAATCAGTAAACTAAATCAGTCTTACCTTTTACGTAAAAATACACATCGATGTTCACCTTCTAGGAGTATACGTACATATGGACCACACTGAGCTTCAATATAGCTTTACTACGTCTATTCTTCGTGTAGCAAGTAGTTGATCACTTTCCAATTTTATTGCAGACTATTTCAGCAAATAATCCCATCTCCAGAGAAAATCTCTCTAGCGATTTTTTTTTTTCATTTAATTACAAAATAGATATTTTATGTATTGCTGAATAAAATATAAATATATTAAGAATACATATACTACTGAAGCAAGGAGTGTAATAACTATTACAATGTATGTTGTAATGGTTATTACACTCCTTTAGCTTCAGCCGTCGATGATATTTGATCTCTACACAAAGATTAACCAATAGCGACGCAGGCCTTTGGCGCCAATTTTAGTATACTGTCGTCGGTTTTTGTGAATTTATGCTTATATATATTATATATAAGCATAAATTTTATATAATTTATACTTATTAAGTGCAATATTCTTATATATTTTTTAAACTAATTATAACCCATATTTTGTAAGGTTTTCGCATTTTATTGGTCGTTCAGAATTGTGAATTATTGTCCGAATTCCTAAAGGAGATCTGGAATCTAACAAAATTGTGATACTAAAATCACAATTAGGCATTTTAAAATTGCTTTTAGGTAACGCACTGTGTCTTTGCAAAATAAATATGGTAATTAAGTGTTAGATTCATATTTATTGTAAATGATTTTTGAGACATCTTAATAGTGTGAATATCTTACACCAAACCAGAGATTTGTAAATGCGACGATAAAATATAGAAGAAAAGTGTGGTGAAAATAATGTTTTATCCGCTTATATATCCAAAAACCCTAACCTTACCTATAGCAAGGTGAGGTAAGGTTTTGGACTGCATTACTATGTGTATGTAGATATATAGAACCTAATTGTAAATGTCTCATCTGGTAGAATAAATCACAGTATTCTAGCATAAATATAAAGATAGACTATACAAGTAGGAAACATTCATATATTTTATTTTCAGAAATTGAGTGATCGACGAATATTTTTATCTATCCGACCACGAAAACACGGTAACCCTCCACAACAGCATACAATTTTTTTTTATCCATTACCAAGGCTGAAAAATGAGTAGAAAATAAACATTTACTGCTATCTGATAAGCTTCTATAAAACTTCAAATAAAAGACGGTTAAAATTAATATTGATTCGCTTTCTAAATTTTATAAAAATAGAAAAATCTTATGCTTTCGTTTTTATTTTGGTATATTAAAGGCAATATACATTCAGGTTTGCATCACACCCGGATTTATGATTAAATTCTATCAAATAAATATTACTTCCTATTGTAATATATAAGTTTACGTTACCCTTTTATTGAAGTAAGTCCTTTTAAGTAGTATAGTATATTTTGAAAACAATTTATTTTATTTCAAAAGGGTAATTCGCAAAACCTTATAAATAAAAAGAGTTATGCGTTATATTAGGAAATATGAACCGTTGCCAGTGTAATTACTGGGTAAATGAAACAAATAATAATAGTGCAAGTAAACATTATGACATCCTTCTCTTAGGAAATGTAGTTGTGATTGTATTTTTTTATACGATAATGCATTTTCGTAAATTATCTATTTTCAAAAGTTAAATATAGTCAGTCTATAACTAGGACGCTAAAACCGACCTAACTTCCCTATGTTGTTTCAATGTTTTTATCAATTTGAAACCTAAATCTTTATTTATAGAAACATCTATCAGCATATTTTATTGCAAACACGAGCTCGCATTTCAATAGCACTATATTTTAAATGACTGTTGACCTACTCTATTTGTGAGCATTCCATTATCTAACATCAACTTTTTGTTTCATATCACATAATATAGTATCGTAATATTCTTGCATAAATGCTTGGAAAATATTTTAGTTATACAGTATGTTGTGGCAAACGTTTTTTTGCCAAGATAATAATTTAATATATAGACAATGAGACTTTAATATATGTACAATTAGACAATAATATATATAGACAATAAATAATTCCATATAACAGTAGAAGCATGGAGGGATAGCTTACCAAGTTATAACAACTGATATTAAGTGGGGATAAAAAATAGTAAAGATATTGAAATGTCTTCTAAAAGCAGGCGTTGTTTCAGAAAAGTAAAAAAGTACAGTTGTTTGTTATTTTAATGCCACTTAATAATAAAATATGAAACAGTTGAAATCGACACACCCCATCACTTAAGGAAAGATAGATAGTAGCCGATTCTCAGATTTTCAGCGTAAGCATACAAAATTTTCATAAGAATCTGTTGAGCCGTTTCGGAGGAGTATGGGAACGAAACGTTGTGACCAGTAGTATTCATATGTAAGTTTATTGGCAAAATCTTGGGACATTAAATAATGGTGGTAATACATTTGGAATGTTGTAAAGTTTATAAAAATTGTACGATAAAAATATGGAGATGAACAGTTCTGATAGCACAATTCATATTATGTCAAAATTTCGATATTTTATCGTCATATTGCTAACTTTTATAATTATTAAAGACAATTATGGCTAACTTCCATTTATAAAATGCATAGAAATATTTTATATAGCCAAAGATACAGCAGTAATTTGATTAATTCAACTTTTAGTAAACAAAACTTAAATAAAATAATTAACTTTTGGTCGCACATATTTAACCGAGTTGGCTGATAACTAGGATATATTATAAAAACTCACTAGTTACGCGGGCGCGTAGTCACTCAAGTTTCGTCGGCCAATTTGATTGGACCAACTAGCTCGAGTGACGGCGATACGGTAGATCCTATTAAAAGACCAGAAGCGAGGATGCGGTTCTAAGGATCATTTGCGTAATCCGGCTCGGACAACGTGGTTATGAAGCCGGATTGGAAATGCGATAAATACTCGTCTCATGGCGGAACAGCTGTCAGGCGTTTGTAGGCTATTAGGCGGAGTTGCTCATTCGCGCCGCGTGACTCTAAAAATATGATGCGCTGCGGGAACTCCCGAAGGCAATTGTCCGCGGCGGCGCTGGCCGCCGACCGCGTCACGAAGTATTTTTCTTTTACCCTCTTTCTTCTCGAGGTGAGGAAAAATTAAAAGGAATAAAGGAGGGCAGGCGAAAAGAAGCGGTATAGTAAGAAAGGGAAGGAAGATTATAGCGTAACCAATTTGCGGTTGTGTTAGGTGATTTAGAAATGCGTGCGAATGTTTACCGCAATGTAATGGAAGCGTTGCTATCCAACTAGTCTAGGTCAATTATGGTTGCTAATCTGGCTTTATACCGTTTAAAGTGTTTAAAAAATTTAACGGAATAACGAACGGAACGTGTGCAAAAAAATGCAGGAGATAAAATACAAAATATCGATCAAAGTCAGACTCCTAGGTAAATGAACCAATGGCTATTAGATAATCGGACATAGTAGACGTGGGTTGTTACGAAATGAAACCAGTTACGTGTACGGCGTCGCTTATTTTATAACTAGTTATTTTTATAACTACCTACTTTCATCCAGCTACGGTGCTTACATAAGTTTCACAACTATACGTTTACATACGTTTCTTAACTATACGGTTAGATACGAAACGAAAATCACCGTTTCGTGTTTGATGCCCATTAGTTAAATCAATAAATTTACTCCCGTTTACAATTATAAAATGTTTTATTGATTGATTGTTGTTTACTGTGAAACTATGATTTAAATAAAAATATTATTACTGGCGTACTTAAAACTTAATTTTTTTGTTACAATAATGATCATTAACATTAACTGTATATTTTCACTTTTGAACGATTTTATTATAACTATTTTTCACTCTTATGTACACCGTTCAGTTACTTTGTTTATTATTTAATTTATAAATATTATTTACCAACAGGGGTCACTCGAATATGGTATGTGTATTCACAGTTTTTCATTTATTCATACCTATGAAAACTAAATGCGTTACTTGCTGTCTCGCTTACTCGGTAAGTGTAGACAAGCGCTTTACGCTCACTCAACTATCGAACGAAGACGACGACCACCGAGTTCGCCCGAATAACGTGTTTACAAAAATAACTACTTTAAATTCGACACGAAACGGTTATTAAGTTTCATGACGCGCAACCAGTGATTATAACTGATGACGTAAAATAAACCTCACGCCTACTACATAGTAGCTGCTGTACCTATTTAAAAAAGATGTAAAACGAAAATTTATTAGTTTTTTCATTTATTCCACAAGTGGTACATAATGACAAAGCGCTCTTCTGTAACATTACACACCTCAAGCTATTACATGATGAAAAGTAAGTAAAAATAAATTGGTTTTTCTCTTAGTACATGTCTAATTGTTTATAAGCCCAAAATTGCAATTATAAAAAATCATCTGTAACCCAGCATTTCATTTAGTCATAATTATTAGAGTGGGTATTGTGTAGCACGTTTTTATTTCATTTGTATTGTATATTAAAATATATAACATATTCCTTTTTTATACGTTATTATGTTATTAAACAAAGTATTTAACGTAAAATTTGGCTCTGCTCGGTCTCCTTAGCAGTGTTTTTTTTTGTAAATCGTTTTATAGTTAAAGGTAACATGCTAAAGTAGATTTCATCAAATAAGAAGCCTTTAGCGTCTTCTTTTGTTTTGAAAACGGCCATTAGTTGTATTTTCCTCTTTGAAAGGAAGCGTTACTTTACCTTATACATTTGAGAAAGTTGTCCTTTGGTAAATAACAAGTTTGTCACTTATTTTAAACTGAAATTGACATAAAGTATATAAGCACTGTATATATAACTGCAAGACGTCATACATATTATTAATAAACAAAAAATATGTGATTTACTACGAACGTGTTGAATTATCTTACTATATCTGTATTCAAATCAAACATTTGTAATCTGAAAAAAAGAGTTGAGCTTCTTTATCTTAACACTACACAACGGATTTTGAAGCTGGTCTGTTTAATATAAATAGGTTACAAGGTTTATATATAAAACGCACTAATAAATCCAGAGGTTTCTAATGAGATTATATTTTTTTTCGCCCACGTTGAAAACGCTGGCTGAACGTCAAGAGATAAATCAAAATAATTGAAAATAGTTCTACAGTATTGTACACCTTAAAATGCAAAACAAACAGCAGAAAAGTCCGTGATCATGTATGTCGATCCCTTAAGGGTAACCACAGAAATCTTTTTTTATTTATTTATAACATGGCTAATAATCCTTTGCAGCATATAGCCATATATGACAGGGACATATAAAGGTGTTGTTCATATGGATGGCAAAGTATTACACGGCCAAAAAAATTTTGGATAATTATTTTTTTTACAATATTGACTCTTACAATCGCCGATGAAGACAATGACTCTTAGATGATTATATTTCGATGACTGGATATTTTAGCTAAAATGATACGCCTTTTTATTTACTTTTGTAAACTTACTTACTTCTTAATTTATTACTGTTTTGACTATGTTTTTCGTCTACATTTTTTATTATCTTCATGATTATCGTCGCTGCTAGGTATACCCACGGAATGTAAATAGTACAAAGTGATCAGCCGAAATTTTTTTTTTTAATAATTTTCAAAAACAAGAAACAGATTTTTTTGAAACTTAAAAAAGTTATTGAAACTATCGTATAAATGTCCGCAAGGCTGTCTCTGTATTTGGGAATTAATTAATCGTCGGAAAGTCAACAAATCCTCGCACTAGATACCGACGTTGGAGAGTTGGCAGTTTACATTTAATCTAAACTAGGTACTCTTGTAAACTATGTTTGTTGCACTTCAGAGCTGTACGCTCAATTTTATCTTCAATAAAAGTCAATTCTTTATATTTTTTAAAAATTATTACTAAGAACTCAACCTTTTATAAAAATATAATTAAATAATATTTCAAATCTAAATTTTCGTGCTGTAATTTGTCATGTAAATTTTAATTTTAGTATTTATGTAAAAAAGTGAGGACTGTATATATATTCTACACTTTAATAAAGTGGTAACTTTGGTTTTACAGTAATTTTACAGTTATTTATGACAATTTCTCTTGAACGGTATGTAAAATAAGACAAAATAAAACTGTCGACATTAATATTTAAGTCTATCGTAATATTAGAGTCGATCAAGCTATTCACCGGTTCGAATCCTGCGAGATACTTGTTTTCTTTTTGATTAGGAGTGCAGTGTGTATAAACATTCCTGTTCCTTTGCCTGGTCTATTGAATATAAAACTTGACAATCATTTGGATATAAAGCAAACAATGGTCGCCTAAAGCGACGGCTTGTCGCCTAAGAGAATCTTGTTTTGTCTAATTATGCTAGTTAGGAAGTAGGTAAAAAGACCGCACGCAGGTAATATTGTAATGACTTTATATTTAAATCAATAAAAACGTAAAATGTTAACTCTTAAAAATACATAACTGCATAGAATTTTGTTAAACAATAATAGAAAACAAATCATCGATTGTAACTAAAAGTGTTCAATAGATAAATATTTTGAATTTGGTATTTCTAAAATAATATTATCCGATACTTTGTGCCTAACGTGGATAATTTTTTTAATCCGATGCTTTATTAAATAGAAACTAACGACTTATTTTCTTCATCTTACGTTTATAGAAACATCTGACTGCATACTTTATTGCATACACAAGATTGCGATTCAAAAGCACGCGTTGGCCAACTGTAGTACTAATATTAGTTGTCTATTAACAGATCTCCGCTTTTCTAAACAATTAATGATAAATAAAATGAATTTAAATCTCAATCTCGTTCTATTTACCCTACAAGGTGCACGAAATTTAAGTAATGAATTTTGTTTACTTTTATTAAAAGTTAAAGTTTATTTAGAGTTCATTAAATTATTCAAATTAAATGTTGATAGAAAGAAAACTATTTGATAAACATGTTCCTGTTATTTACTAATACATTATATGATAAAGTTTAAGCAATAATAATTTTACTTATTTAATTATCTGGCGCTTTCGTTAGATTAAAAGAAACTCGTCTGCACACAGAGTTAATTTAAATTAGAAATAAAATGGTACAGTACATGACGTAGAGTGATAGCCTTCTTTTGGTGGACCAAAAACATCAAGATAGTTGATAATAAATTGTTATAAAAGACCCACTTTCTAAATATTTGGCAGACGGAGCATCGTGATAAACTCAGTGTTTGTTGGTGTATAACTTGGATAAAATCCAAAGATAGTTTCACGGCCCAGTTACGGTAAAAGTAAATTTATATGTTTCATTGTGATATACACGTACCAAAATAAGAATGAAGGGTTAATAAATCAAGAGCAATATCAATCGATCAATGTTATGAAAACAAGATTAAAGGCCAAAAAATCTTTGTTTCTTCTCGTTAACGCTCAAACTTACAGTTGGTTTTATGATAAATTTTAACTACCAATTTTAATAAGTTGTATTCTAAGAAGATTTAAGTAAAATAATTTGGTATTTGACCTCCATGACCCATAGGATTAATTGCATTAGATGGAGGGATTACTTGTCATTAACGAATAAAATTATCATTTGATTCTTAAAGGTATTCAAAATTATTTTATAAGTAATATTTAGTATGCAACCGTTGATTTTAATGCAGACCAATTTAAGATGAATTAGTAATAAAACAATAATTTTGTCTATCTCGTGAGGTTTTCAGGGTCGTATTATTATTTTTTTGTAAATATATTAGAAACTTCATAAAATCTACAGAAAAATAGTCGCAAATGACCACCACTACCGTTCGAACAGAATAAGGACTATAAAATTCGGATATTTATGGGCGAGGCTACGAGGTAACATTATTAAATAATACATACGCTTCGAATATGTCATCTCCTTTCTCATCTCTTGGAAAGTCGGTCAACAATATATTGTTCGAAATAATTCTAAAATTATTTTAAACAATGCAGAGCGTTTATGCACTCATAGCTTAACTATGCATATATTAATAGAAATCCGTGCAATTTTAAGTCATATTTTACAGTACGTTCTTAATAAAAACACAATTTACTATCTAAAATTGACAAGCGATTTATAAAGGTTTAATTTAATACAGATACCATTTGTAATTTAACTACATTCAACTCAACTAAATATATCGAATTACTGACAATGCCTACCAATCATAACGTACACGTAAATATTTAAGTAAAAGATTTATGACGAGCGTAAATTGAAAAATAAATTGATCGCTTAGTAAAAAGTGCAATGGAATCAATGGCAGCTTCTCGCTTCTACGGATTATTTGCCGATAAAGTAAGAAAAATAAATTTTTAAAACCGACCAACCAGACTGCGATGAAATGAACCAGCAAGAGCTCTTAGTGAATTACAAATAAAAAAGACCGCCATTTTGATTTACTTTTCTAATTGGATTTGAAAGGGACATTTTATACGAGTACGTTCGTTAATAATATTATATATAATACATCGTTATAATCTTGTGCATTCATCATCAGTAAGATGTTCCAAGTCAGATCTTCTTTTCTTGTATTATATATGTTATATTTTAACCAAAAACACCCTCAATGTTCCATACTCAATCATGTAGGACAAAACTTCTATAACGTGATATAAACGTTTATGTCAAAAAGTTGTAAGTAGTCAAAATTACGGAGGCATATGACACACTACACTTCTTTCGAGTTTACTTTTATGCCACTTTCTTAATTTTAAAATTCAAGGCTTAGGATTTTCAGAATTCTATTATAGCATGTCTTGTTAGGTTTCAATATCGAAACTACTCATAAACTACAAAAACATGTCCTCTCGGCAGACACAACTTATTAAACAAGAAAGAGTTAATAAAACTGGTCAACCGGTAGTTAATAAACGACATTACATACATGGAAAGTAAGTAATTTAAAAGATCATTTAGTAGAAACATTGCAATGGAAACAGCAGACAAATTTGTTATTGATCATTTTAACAGAACATTCGCTGGCAATCGTCAGCGTAAGTTGTCAGCCTTCTGCAGATTTTTTTATTTATTACGCATTTAGGAACATTTTTAAACATAGGCTTTAAAAATCTTTCTTGATAAATTAATGCATTGTAATTAAAGTAGTTTAAAAAGTACATTGTATATTTGTCTTCAAAACGTATCGTAGTTACTACATTTTTTTTTAGTTTAGTGCCAACGGAAAATGTTATTTGGTTCTATTTTTTTTTTAGTCATTTTTTAATAACTTTAATATCATAGTGCTCACACATAGTATTATGTAGTATTATGCAGGCACGTTGTTTTACATGACTTATTAAAAGACTTTACGGATTTTAATGCGTTTAATTTTGATTACAATTTTCCCGACGCGTCACACACTTTACAGGATCAATAGTCAGTGTGAGACTGAAGTGGTGTTTGTCTCTCAAGAGTTTTTAGAAATGAAAATTTAAGAAAAAAATTTTAGATTTTTTTTAGAAGTGACGGTGATTTTACAAGAAAGTATTATTTTTACAGTTGAAGTACTTCGATATAATTTTACAGACTTTTTTAAAACATTTATTTTGATTATTTTAGTCCGATTTATTAATATTTGTTGACCTGCTCTAATTATTACTTTTCTGTTATTCAGCATTCACTTTATTTAATTGCATAATTTACACGGTAACCTTATTTTTTTTTTGATTTTAAACAGCAAATGTATAATTTAAAATATCGTTGATTTAAGTCATATTAGGAGTTTTAAATAAACAATTGGAAACTAAATGATGAGAAAAACATTGTTTTATTTAAATTTCGTTTGTAGATTAGTAATTATAAAAAAAAAAAACATTAAATCTATAGGAACTAATAATCATTAGAATAAAGCCAACTATAAAGGAAATGTTATAGTGCACAAGTGTACGCGCAGACCCAGATGCCTCTTCCTTTACTTTCGTAGATCGACGTTACTGGAGGGATTTAACACAGACAAAACTGTTCTGCCAAAAGTTACCATGAAATATAGATAGTTTCATTTTATTCTTACGATACTAAATTGTAGTATGTTACTCCAATTTTTACTCTCCTAAATTCTGCCATGCACAAAGCGTCCTAAGATCTGTCTAATGCCGTTAAAATTTAAAGTATTGAACAATTTATACAATTAAGATTAAAGATCGTGCACAAATAGTACAATAAGTTTTTCTTATTGTAAAAACATGATATAGTATAAAACTATAGAATTTGGAGCTATAAACTATAGAATGGTTCTTGATACGAAAAATATTTTTGTTACTTTACATCAATTATTAGACATTAAACTAAATAAGAAAAGTTTATGTTACGGAAGTTATCAGACCGAAACGGAACATACATCGCTGAGGACAATAGTACCAGCTACTATAAGTTTGTGTTTATGTATCATTTACGTTTCGCAAATTTGATTGTGGAATTGCGGTGTCTTATGAAAATTTTTTGTTGCGTATTTATAGTTAGAGGGATTGACATCGCATAAACACTATTATATGTGATCTTCAAAGGAATCTTCAAAGGAAAAGGATGAAGGCAAGCATGTAAAACTGTTGTTCATTTTTAGGGAATTTTCTAGTTTGATTCATATTCTTTCAACTAAAAAACTAGAAAACAATAACAAAATTCCGAAATATTCTTGTAAAGTAATTGTCACAGTCAGCAAGCGGCAGTTTGATTTTGAGTGCTGACCGCTATGTAGAATGAAAGACTTATGAAAAGTTTACCAATTTGAAGATTAATGAAATGTTATACTTCTGCTTTCATAAATCCTTTTTTTCACGGATCTGTTATTAAAATACTATAATTTATATGGCAAGAAGACGGATAGAGCGTAAATTATTAATTTAATCATTCGGTTAATGTGAATTCTGTTCGATCTTGGGCCTTATTACCATATTGATAGTTATGACGTATATTTATTGAGTCTCTTGAAGTATACGTATATTTTTTAGTAAAACCTGTTAATTTGTATTTTTACATGCACATATATGCGCAATAAAACGCTTGCTCCCTTATGCACACAATGTAATTAGGCATAATAAAAAAATATGACCGACTCGTAAAAATGGTTATTGCGTATTATTCTTAACACATAGATATATGTTACCGCGAACTTTATTGTAGACCAATTCAAGAGGTACAATAATGTTAAACATACTTTGTATCTTACTGTGACTGCCTCCGTACCAGACTGCCTCCATAGCCTAGTGGGCGTGTGCTTTAGAAACCGGAGGTTCGAATCCTGCGGGGACTCAACAAATTGTCATTGTTGTTTCCTAGTTGGTTAGGGCAATTTGGGCCCATCACCCAATTGCTTGAAAACTACCGAATAAATTTTCGTAGTCTAAATAAGCTTGACAGGAATGTGCGGATCCGGGCAATCCATCTGGTAGTACATCGAAATCAATCTAATTGCATTGGAGCACCTGCACTGCTGCGAATAAATTAAAGCGTTCGCTAAAAACAATAATATACGTCTATTTTTTAATACTAGCTTTATTGGCATTTGTCAATTTTCGTTTTAATATTTGACGAAAACAAATTTCCTATGCAGGTCATTGAATAGGACGTTAACGCGAGAGCATAGATTTACTACACAACAAGCCCAGTTTAGGACGACTTATAACTATTAACTAAACCAATAATTAGCTTCTCCAAAAAATAGTAATGAATTTAGTCATTAGAAATACAACGTTGTTCGACGTTCTTCCCACGAGGGCAATTTTTTTCTACGAACGAGAAAAAATTAGCAGAATACTCTGCTGATGCCTTTGTTTTATTAGCAAAAATATTTTTTGATTTTTAATCTATAAGCAGACTTCTGAAAATTTTGAAACAAATTTTCAATCTTTCTCCGTCGTAAACTTAACCCAAATCGGGTTTGCTTTTGCTGAAAATAACACATCCAATATAATATCTTCTTTGCGTAATATCTTTATAAAGGCGTCTAATCGCTTTTATGATGTTTTTCGGAAATTGTGATTGCTTTTAAATAAAATTTTGCGGAAAATGACGCAACGCATTAAGGCATCTGTGTTCCAAAAAATAAACTTAGAGCTGTTAAGATAAAATAAAAAAAAATGTATTTGTATTTTTGTAACTAGAATACGTTAAACATATTTCAGAGCATGTCATAATAGAATATATTATTATATTGGTATCCGTCAGTTAGTGTTTCTTGTAATAGTAACTTCGAGTTGTACACACTTTGGGTGCAGATCATCAATGTCTATAATTTAAATTAAAAAATAAAAACCAAATTTTACTAAAATTGTCTCACCTTTACGTAACATTTTTTGTTTCAATTACGATGAAAGAAACGCTTCCAATTATTGTTTTAATTTTCAGTAGTAGGTGCCGAAAGAATGTTAGGTCTTTAGGATTTCTTTGATTTTTTTATTTGAAATATTAAATGCAACTTAGAGAACCAGCTTACTCACACTTTTTTTAAAAATCATGTAGCTCGAAGTACAGGTTAATTTTTTTAATATTTCAAGCATCGAATAATTAATATGAAAGACAAATATAATAATCAATATGATATAATAAAAAAAAAACTTTACTAATTTTATTACATGAATGGTATAAAAACACAGTGTTACGAATATAAGTATAGTAAATTACATGTAGAATAAAATTCATCGTTATTACGCAAGTTAATGCCTATTTTTGGACTAAAAGAAATATAAAAGGTTGGCTTGGTTTGGAAAAAAGACAATATCAAAGTCATTAATATAAAAAGTCGTCTTTTACAATACCGTACGCTGAGAGCTTATCTTATATCCTCTTTACTTTAAAGTTCCCTCAGAAAATTCAATTATGGTACAATATTCACTCGATCTTCACGTAACACGTTAAATTATGTTGCGAAATGAGTATTATTTGATCATTCTACTTATTTATGCTTAGGTATACTCTTTAGGAAATTATATGAAAAAAGCAGTTCATTAATATAGCACTAAACTATAAAACTTTAGATTTAATTTTGAATTATAGCTAATTTACGTTATACCTGCGTAAACCAAAAAAAGTAAACAACTTTATGTTATCGTTGTTTTCTGGTTGGTTAGGACAATTTGGGCTGATTACCCAATTGTTTTGTAAAAAGTCGGTCCAGCCACCAACCTGCATTGGACTAGTGTGGTGGGATACGGCCCCAAAACCTCCTAACAGAGAAGCCGTGCATTATGGGATGTCCAGCAGTGAACTGATACAGGCTGATGATGATGATCAAACTAAATTTAAAAAATGTGGTTAAGAGAATGAAAAACATTAATAAATCGTTTATTTTCTTGTTTTCTTTACTTTACCTGTACTTTTACCTGTTGGTAAGCATCTGTTAATAAAAGGCTCGGCTCTAGTCGGTCCAACATCTTATCTGACTACGGTGGTGTCGGTTTTCCGTCGCATCGGACCATGAGAACGTAAATCATTTGTGCATTTTTCTGTGATATCTCCTGCGTACTTGATAATTCTGTAATATATAAATCGGCCACCGTAGTATAAATCAATTTGAAGGTTACCATTATATAACGGGTTTATAATGCCTTTATTGAATTACTATCGCCGAAAATATGTAGAACCGACTTTTAAATTCATTCAACCTATCGTATGGAAAGAATAATATAATTATATAATAACTGCTTTAAATAGGATATAAATGATTTATAATTACTATTATCTTTCCTATTTATTTACTATATTATTATTCATATACACATGGCACAAATTCGTAGCATTCCATGTAAATGAAGAATAATTTCCGAATGTATTTTTAGCAGCCAGTGGTCGGCATTCGTTTTTCAAACTCGCCATCAGATGAATACGTCGGGGTCGGGTCAATGGAGCAGAAGAGCCCTTTTCCACTTTCGAACTGGCCGCATTCAGCATTGGGCCATGTTTGGAAAATTCATTCCTAGTGGCAATTTCTCGCCGCGTTCGACAGATGTTCTTCACGCGAGTATAACTCAATTAAGCATATATGGAAACCAAAGTTCTGCTAAGTACTTATTTTTAGTCGCGAAAGTTTATTAAATCAAATGTTCTAGTTTTTATCGATTCATTATTTTAATTGAATTTCGTCTATTTGATTTTATTAATGAATTGACAAATTTTTCTATTTAAAGATTATGTTTATTATAATTTATTAAATACTAATGTATTTTTTCAAAACTAAATACTCTTATCAACTCATGTTTTAACTTTTTATCAATTGACAAATCTCTCAAATTAATGATTTTGTTTATTATAATTTATTAAATAGTAATATATTTTTTTAGAACTAAACACTCTCATCATCTCATGTTTTGACTTCTTTCTCGTAGCTATTTCAGAAAAAACAACAAAAAAATCGGAGTGTGTATAGTGTTCGATGTAGTGTGCGGCTAGTGGCAATAAATTTTAAGGCCTAACGTCCTATAAAGATTGTCGTAGATGGTCTTAATAGCGAGCGGCGTAAGACAGGTTCAGAACCTACATTTTACCAGCTCATTTAATGCAAGTACCGTCCATACTCATTCGTGTAGGCAGTTTCATTCTGCTGTTAATTTAATTCATACACAACAAGGCCATTTCAAAAAATAAGCTATCGGTATTAAGTAATTATGACCTTGGATAACACTAAACAAACTTTAGCAGTTATTTCAGATATGTCTTAAAGGTTACATACATGCTCGAATTACAGCCAAAAGTTATGTTTTTTTTTTTCCCCAAGTTCTTAGGCCATCTCTGATACGTTTCGCTGCGATATATTTATCCGATATCCGAGAAATATATTAGATAGGAATCCTAATATTTTTTTAAAGTTCTTTATCCTATAATAAAGATTTCATTAATTTTTAAGGTGATTTTTCAATATGAACACTATATTCTTTCTATAGTTTTCATGGTCCCTGAAATGAACCATAAAACATTTATAACACCTAGGCTTTTAAGAGAACTTGTCAAAATATTTTATAATGAGGAGATAAAAAAAATTCAAATTACAAATTCACGTAAAAACAATTAAATTCGTTATCAATTTAGTTTTCATTAATTTAAATTAAAGCTTGTCTAAATTAGAAGTTTTTTTTAAACAAATAAGTAAAGATCTTTGAGAGAGAAAACTGCTCGATTCAATAATAATTGAATCAATTTTAACACATATTATTATTTATTACTTTTATGTATGCAATGGTTTTATTTATTAAATTAAAATTTATAAATTTTCTGGCAATATATGTGTTTTACGTAGATTAAATTTAACGTAATTAATTAATATTTATTGTTCATCTGCTGTCTTTAATGAAGGCTTGATTTTTTACTTCCCTAGCTCAGATACATTGTCTGTTTATCTACCATTTGTTATTTTTAACTGGAGCTAGTTCCATTTTTATTATTTATGTTAGTCTTTTTTAAAGCTATCATAAAAATATCATCTTACCGAAAGATTAATAGTAGTTCTGGAAAATGATGCTATTAACGATGCGGTTTACTTAAAGATGGTAAAGAAATAAGGGGTTGATTTTTTATTGACATGAAATACTGACTAAAACAGCAAATTCATTAAAAATGCTTGGCTATCTCGCACATTTTCACTTACTTTACTTTTATTTACTATACTTAATATATACTTTTTACCCCTCTACATAAACATGTTTTTTATTCTATATGAGGCGTATGTGTGTCTGAATTCTAAGCTGTATTTTTTATTTATTTTATTTACTTTTTTCTTTTAATATAATCTCTTTAAGAGCCTTCTAACGGCGTGATATTTATTATAATCCTGCAACATACCACCGACACTCCTTTTCTTCCGTGACTCCACCTTAGCTGCGGAAGACAGGACAGGCGGCAGGTTTACCGCCTTTTACCCATCCCTGACTGCTGTGATGAATGATATGTTTTACAGTAATTAAAATAAATACAGATGTAGTATTGTGAAAAGTCTTATTGGTATGCAGTAGTAATTAACAGTATACAACTATTCTGTAGGGGTAAAAACTAGGAAATTGTTATGCTTGTGTCTATTTTGTTTTTTTATAGGTTGTTTGTAATTATTATGTCTTTTGTATTATATGTTTCATATTTACTTTTTAAATATTTTTGTAAATTTTTGTAAGAACTCTTTTGTAATTTATGCCATTATTATTGTAACTTTGTGTCACAGTGGCAAACGTTTAAGGCTGTAAACTTATTTAGTTTAAACTTCTTCAACAAAATTATGTTATTCAGTTTGCTGCTGTTGTTTGTCCTAGAAATAAATATATAAATAAGTAACGATTTCATAAGACATAATAACAATAAACAAAACAGGAAATACTGGAATCAATGACTTACGCGGCTAATGTACTAATACAAAAACATATTTGGTCTAAAACAAAACATAAGATGAATATGGAAGTCAATAAGCTTAAAATAGAATATTGAAACCATTAACAATATTTCATAAAGTCGTGGGAAGGAGCTAATTTAAAATTATCATCTATTTAACATATAGCTTTTTAACATTTTTACCATACAGGTGACTTCTACACGGGTGTCCTATGTATTGGTGTGCCATAAAATTCTCGAGGGAAATAATAAAGCTCAAAGTATTAGGTAGATGATAAAATTTCCTAAAAGCATCATCCGATATCCACCTGTGGATACATCGTTTTACTAAAAGCACGCAATTCGTCTTTTATTTAAATTAAACATTACTGGCACACGTTTTTTACGCAATTCAAGGAAATTAAGAAAATACTTTGTTTAAAAAACATGATATTTAAAATTAAGCAGTAATTTGTTAATTGTTGTGTTTAAACAATAACTTTTCGATTTTGAAGTAGTTTTAAATTGTTGTAAAATATTCACTTACTTATGCGTGCATACATCATGCACGAATACTACATATTTTTATAAAATCAACTGTACTGTTTAAGATAATATAATCGGGACGATAATTAAAATAAATTCAATAATATTCGTATGACAAATTTTATTCCATAATTTTTTTACGTACGAAACTAGAACTACGGCGAACGTAATGCTAAGAACATTCTTTGCCAGTCAAATGTACACAGTAATACTAGCTACTAACTTCTTATATTTTTTAGGTCTATATTAAAAACCTTCGCCACAAATTTGCCTATTACCGCAAAGGGAACGTGTTCTTTTACGATCGTGCGCAAAAGGCATCTCGCGTTTAAGCAAGCGCTATCGGCCCAAAAAGATACTATTAAGAAAAACGTATATTTCACGTATTAGAGGTAATCCACTCGTGTATGAACGTTAATTTTGATTTGATATTATAAAATAACCTTTTTTGCAGCGAAATCTATGCTTACTCTTTGAAACAACGTAGTTGTTTCCACTACGGTAAAGCAATTTACGTAAAAAGATTTTTTTTCGGACAAAAATTAAGTCATTGCTTCGCTCATATGCCAAGCATCGTACATTTCAAAAACAAAATAATTTTAATCTCTTAATCTTCCTAGTTTTCTCTAGTTAATTCATTCATTTGTCTTGTACACAAAGTGTTATATTTTGTAATTTAAGGATTGACGTAAACCTCGAAAAGTATGTGGCAATATAATATATCAATCGGTCGTCCATCAAATGTGATTTTTCCGATGTTACTTGCAGTCCACATGTGGCCGGAATCCTATAGCTTACCAAATGGTCAACAAGAAGGTCAAATATCTTGGCGTTGCCATAATCAAATTCAGGGTGCTCTTAAAGGGCTTCGTTTGTAGCTAATAAGCTCTATAATATATATGACTAAAAATATACGTAACATTTTATAATTTTGTACATTTAACTACTAGTAGTAAGTAGTGGTAAGGCGTATGCTTTTTTTTTTTTTTTAATATTATTTTTCCGTGTTCCCCTGATATATATGGGTCAGGGACCTTGTGTGCTCTTTTGTTTATGTTCTTTTTAAGGTTTTGTCATTTTACAGTATACAAATACATTCCTCATTTTTATCGGATGCAGACTTTCTTAACATGTTATATTCTTATTTTTATACATTTTATATTAAACTTTAACTTTGCTATACTTCACTATTTCATTTATCTCTATTTGCATATTACATTTCTGTATATTATTGTTAGTTAGTTACCTTTTTTCTATTCTTAATTCTAAATATATACAGACTTTTGTATTTATGTCTTACTTACTTTTACATTTGTGATACTACTAAACTAATTTTATAAAGGCATTTCATTAACATATTTTCTTACTTTATACATTCCTAGTTACAAAACATACTTTGCTTGCTTATTTTAAATACTTTATTGTTGCGAATTGTCACAGTGCATCTCAATATGCACGGTGCAATATCTTATTTAATACTTATTTTTAAATTCCTATCTTATTACTATATATGTTTTCTTTTGTTTGCCTGCCATTTTATTACTTTCTTATTTATTTTTAATCTACACTATCTGGTCTTTATTGGTTATTTTGTGCTCCCTATGTTGTTCGCTCTCAGAGTTCCACTTCAATTCCTCAAGAATTGAGAGTAGCTACATCAGCTATTTTCTGGTGCGTAGAGGTCTTCGCATGGTGTTAAGTGAGAGGTGGTAATTTGGACGGCTTGTTCTGGTTTAGTCGTTTTAATTTAACCCCCTTGCTTTAGGTTTTGGGTGCATTGCCGGGTAGCTTAGCAGTAAGCCACCGATGATCTCGCCAATGCATCCCATTTCCTTCTAATGGGGCAGGTCTCACTAAACGCATTGTGGTCCGTTGCTAGCTGCTTTGTTCTTGTGCAGTTTCGACAGGTCGGTTGTTCACCTGTCAGCATCGCTGTGCAATCGCTTCGCATATGGGCTCCCCCGCAGTGGCTGCATGTGACTTCTGTCTCAGTGCAGAGGCGTTTGGTATGTCCATATGCGAGGCACTTTTGAGCATTGGACCAATGGTGATTGGTCCGTCACCTTCACTCGTTGCATGTCGACGTGTAGATTGCCTTGACCCGTCATGAGCGTCCACAGACGAGGCGAGACTTTAAGTACCACATGGGAGGTGAGTGGGTTCCTGGTCTTTTTCCTGAATTTTACCTCAAGGCGTGTATCCTCCTCACTCACCCCCCTGCAGAAGCTGTCGGTTTTGGTTCTTGATTGCGCTTATCAAGTCCTCGTCTGCTTCACATCCCACGACGTCTCTCAGCATCACGAGCGGGTCTTTGTTTTTAATTTCCTCCGCTCTAAGTTGGGTGCCATTGCTATTTATTCTATCTTTTATTTTATTTGCTTCTTCTTTATTACTGCATCCGATAATAATCGTCTGGTCTTTTGCCTTCCGCATGCTGTCAATCTGCAGTCCATTCTCCTTCGGCTTGATGACCTTCCTTATGCGCTCAACCACTTCGTCGCCGGTCTCCATGTCGTCCACCGAGGTAATGGCGACTGAGTGGTACGCCATCGATCTCGCAGGTTGCTGACCGGTTTTCTGGCTGCGGCAGCGGCATAGGTCTTGGTCGCATTCAATTTCTCCTGTTCCCGAAGTGCTTCATTAAGTTTTCTTACCTCCTGTTGGTTTTCTTCTAGTGCTTGTTTATGTTCTATGAGTTTCTGAATTAATTTTTCTTCTGCTGTTTGAATTTGACTTTCTATTTCTGGCTTCTCCAAAATTGTAACTTCTCGTTCTTTTTTCTTATCATTTTTAGTTTCTAATTTTAATTTTGCATCTAATTCTTTAATAATTTGGTACAGTTTTTCTAAGGATTTTATTAATTCTTGTTTAATTTCAGTTTTTAAAATTCTAGAGTTGTTGTTGGGCGTATGCTTTAGAAACCGGAGGTCGTAGGTTCGTATCCTGCGGGGACTCAACAAATTTTCATTGTAGTTTCCTAATTGATTCAATTTGGGCCGAACACCCCATTGTCTGTAAAGTAAGATGATCGATGCGTCGGATGGGCATGTATAAAGTCGGTCCACCCACAACCGCATTGGACCTGCGTGGTGAGATACGGTCCTAAACCCTAATGGATAGGGTGTATTAGGAGGCCTATGTCCAGCAGTGGACTATTACAGTCTGCTGATGATGATGATGATATATTTTAAATCTTGGCACGCATTCGGGTCTATGTTTTAAATTGCCTCTGGCTCACTAACGAAGTAACAAATGAATTCCGCGTAAAATAAACAAACAAAGTTAATGAAAGCTATCTGAAAATAAACAACTTTAATACAAAACGTGTCCAGAAATAAATTCAAATAAACAATGATACTTCACGCACCATCGTTTTCGCTATTTGAGTATAAATAAAATATTTCTCAATTCTTTTTTAATTAATTCGCGTTGACATGCATGACAAAAACCAAGCGCCAGCGACCACGATACCATACCTTAAGTGAAATATTTCAATCAGACCCTTATATCTTATAAAATAATGTCAAGTTAAAAGTAATCAAGGAAATTTTGAATAAAAAAAGGGGAAAATATCATAGTGTGAAACATGTAAGGATTAAATTTTGTTTTTGTGTATTTAGTTTTCTTTGGTTTCAAAGCAGAAACTGTAACTTTTTCTAAACTACAACTTTAATCATTAGAAAACATTAACCTGATGCCGTGTTTATTAAATAATAAGCTCATTTATTAGATTATTTACGTATAATTGTAAACATTGAAAAAATACCATTATAAACATATATAAAAGCGTAATCAAATACCTTTTTGTAAATTCTTATAATTGCGAAGATAATATAACAACATTTACTTAAAGGGATAACAATATTGTTATAATATTCATTTAAAAATACGTATTGTTCATTGTCATAAATTGGATTTCATCATCAACCTGTGATAGTCACCCCTATACATTCGGGGGTTTGGAACGTATCCCACCACGCTGGTCCAATGCGGGTTGTTGGGTGGACCGACTTTTTGCATGCCCATCAGACGTATGGATCATCTTACTTTTCAGAATTGTCTGAATATTCTTGTCTAAGTATAATAATGAAGCCTTTAAGAGACTTTAATAGATAATTTTGATAAATATTAAGCAGAGCGTAGCGGCCAAGCAAGGAGCCTGCCACACACCAACATTTTCATTGTATTTTTATGTACCTATCTTATTCTGATAACCTCATAGCATAAACCTCATACTAATTCCTTACGCACATAACTAAAATTTTTATTATTGTTTTAATGTTTTAGTAATATGATGGTGGTGATACAGGTGTTTATATCTATATATATAGACCGAATTTATACAAATACGTAAAAAACAAGCACGTTATGTAGTAAATGGCAGTAAACTACCACCGAAGGTTAAGCCAGTAGAAAACTAAACAATAATAACGATTTACACACAATCCAAGTAATAACTCTTTAAGCAAACAAAAAGAATAGTTTTTTGACAAGTATATTGAATTCAAATATTTATGTTGCATAACAACAAAATCCTAATGATTAAATTATAAAAGAAACACTTTATTTATTATTTTTCTTTTACTTTTATTACAACAACTATGTCACTAAGGTATATATTATTTTATACGTTGTTTAGTTTTATAAAGGTTTCGTTATTATTCATTTCGCGTTTTATTGCACTCCTTCATATTTCTGCGACAGATGTCAATATGCCGGGTCGCAGCATAAAAGTCATACGCAATAAGCAGTATATTTCTATACTTGTCTCTATGATATTATGATTTAGTATGTATGTATATTATGCATCACTCAGAAAAAACGTCTTTTTGTTGTTTAGACATCGCTTTGAGGTATTAGAACATTTGGAAAGTTTATTAAATCCAACAGTTCAAGCAAAATTTTCTATTAACAGCGCAAGTTTTTTTTTCATACATATATTTTAATCACATAAATTTCTACACAATGGTGCTAACAGTTTGTTTATTTGATTAAAGGTCACATTTCACTAAAATTTTTTAGATTTAGTTGGTTAATTTATTGAGGAAAGCCGAATCAAACTATTGAAATACCTTACAGTCCAGTAAACAAAGCTTCATGCTTCAGCTGTTATTAAACAATTTACTATAAAAGCAATATGCTTCCAAGATATTCTTAATATTCAATTCTGGTAATAGCCCTGAGGGTAGTAGGGACTTAAAGGATTTCATATGGATATGCATGTAAAGTATCACCTCGATTGGCAAGAAACCTTTTGCCCGAAGAAATTTACATATGTGTTCGATAAGCTTTTACATTTTCAGACATATAAAAATTTTGTAACTTAGAGGGCGATTAGTGTAATTCACTTATGCCGAAAAAAGACAAGGATAATTAATAGCTTAAAACATATCGTTACCTATAATATTTTTGTAAGTATTGTATCTGATTTAATTAAAATATTTAATTATTATAATACGAAAGAACAGATATAAAAAATGGTGGAGGATTAAATAAATGATGAAAATATAATATTCATAAAACATACTGTATGTAACAGAATTGCATTTACATTCAGATATTAGCCTTAAAAAAGCCTGTAAACTTAGAACAGGGATAAACGAACCCATTTCGACTATCCAGGAAATTTTATCAATAACTAATTTTATTACTTAATTTTATAACTACTTAACTGTTATTCAAATATAATCCATATATTTAACTGCAGATGACAGTCATCTCAGCTTTAAAAACAATATTAAGAATAATTTAATAAAACTACATGTCAAAGATCCTTATTTCAATAACAAAGATATTCTTTTGTGGTAATTATAGTCTTTTTTTTTAAACTAACATGTAATCTATATGGCAGATATCAAGTTCAATAAATATAAAACGATTTTTTTAAATCTTGAAAACATGTACATCCCTGGCGGAATGAACACCTCAAACTCTATTCCAAAAATAAATTGCATCGGAAGCCGGTGCATGGTTTCAAATTGCCTTGGTTGTGAAAATAAATATATTTTGTTAAAAGTTTCCATAGCTTAACGTATCTTGCAGAATGTTGGTACATTAGTATTAAGATATTTAAGATTCAATTTACGCAATGGTTGTAACTTCTTTAATGCGCGTAACAAAGAGTAAAAGGTCTTTAATTTTACATAGATTTTTATGGACTTTTCGCGTTTATTCTTTACATTTATTCTCAACGTTTTGGATTCTGTCCAGGTTCTGTTATCGGGAGCAGACTAAGGTGGGATATTTCTGGATTTTAATGTGTTTTGAATATCAGAAATAATTACTCTTTTCTCTTTCATGTCAACGATGAATATATAACCAATGATGATTTTATTAAAACCGAAAAAAACTGCATACCACTGCCTCCTTGGCCTTATAGTACAACAGCAATTATATTTTAACTACACTATTTCAGTACATAAATATACTATAAAACGTCAACTATGTTTTCGATCGTTCGTAGACTTTATTTTTGCAGCACACCACGCCTGTTATTGAATGCGCTAGGGTCGGGTCCAATGAACTGTCAGACGAGATGGAGTACCTCGTTCCGACCACTTCTGCACACGCTGCCTTTCGTGGTGAGATAAGCTTGGTAAATTTATTGAGAATTATTTGCTATTTAGAAAACTGCTACTGTATTTGTATGGCTGTAGTGTGCTAATTAAAACTCGGAATAATTGTAAATAAATTAATCCAATGCAACGATACGAAATAACCCGTAGCAACTTATTATGTTGTTAATCGACTGTCACTAAAGTGATTGACACCTTGATAATAATTCATCAATGAGCACGCTGGATTGACGCCAATTCGCTGACATGGAAAACTTTTATTACATCTGTATCAATTTTTATTTAGTTTTGTACTAAGAGTAGCCATAACTATATTCCGGTTTAATGGTAACATATTTGAAGTCACAGAAGGAATAATTGGACAGTCCTTGAGAATTTCTAAAGGGTTAAGAAGAAGCAAAAACTATCTGCCTAGCGTTTAAAAAATTCAGTTATTTGTATTCTTTTAACTTTTCATGAAAAGAACATACTTACGTCATTTTTGTTTAAAAACTATTTCAAAAGATTTAGTAACCGCGACGGAAGAAATAACTATAACAACGCACGGATATGGGATGGAAGGACTATTATAGGTTATGGTAGATATTAGTAACCACTATTTAATTAATGATCGTAACTGCACATTTTTGCTTTACTTTATAATTTCAAATGTGTGTTATTTAATAAATTTTAAACCAATAACATTTTTACTCTATTAAAAATTAAGTTTTAATAAAAAATGTTACCCACTTCAAACAGCGTATAACTATTTTATGAAATACATCATTAACCTGTGTAAGTCCACTGCTGGACATAGGCCTCCCCTAATGTACATCTTCTCCATTTAGGAGTTTGCGGACCGTATCCCATCACGCTGGTCCAATGCCGGTTGGTGGGTGGACCGACTTTTTACATGCCCATCCGACATATGTATCATTTTACTTTTCAGACAATTGGGTGATCGGCACAAATTGCCTTAACCAAATAGGAAACAACAATGAAAATTTGTTGAGTCCCCACAGGATTCGAACCCATGGCCTCCAGTTTCTAATGCACTCGCCCTTACCACTAGGCTACAAAGGCAGTTGATGATTTTATGCAATATTAGCAGTTAATAACGTTCTCTATGCTCTCTAGGAAATCGCATCGTGATTTCTGCCACTTCATTTTATAACTTTGGTATCTTTTAAGGTATTCATTTAAGCATAATATTGTTTATGACAAGTTAAATGTACATAGAATGTTTTAATTAATTACTAATAGCTATCAATTAAAAATAACTAAAAAATCAGAACTCCAAACGAGGTAAAACCATATGAAAAGTCAGACGGTCAAAAATAATAACGCCCTGTAAAGGAAGAAAAAAAGTATATCTCAAAATACATAACATATTTTATAAAAGAAATTTTACCAAATACATTTTTTCTGTTTTTTGTTTAAAGAATTCTTTATTTGTGTGTAAAAAAGTTTATAATCTCTTGTCACTTATACATGGTTACGGCAAAATGGGGCACCTCCTCTAAAGCGCTTATCTTTTATGCTTTATTATTATTAAGTACATTTTTTTCATACATTATTACAATCAAATCATTCATTTAAAACCTATTTAGTATTTACTATTATTTGCGTGAACTTTAACCTAATAACATCAACGTTTTAATCATAAATTAATAACTTATCTTCTGTCTTTTCACAAGGTCCTCGTAAGAAAATATCTGTAGCAACGTGTCAAAAAGTTCTCCGGGGAAATAATGAAGCTAAAAGTATTTGCTAAATGTTGAGTACGTGTCTGGAAAAATATTTGATACAAGCATGGTTAGATTACCACTGAGAGCACATTGTGTCGGAACAAGTATATTATATATAACTCCTATCTAAGTTTTAATACAGGTTTTATTATTTTTTGTCTCTGACGATTTTCTTAAAAGGAAAGGTTTAGACTAAAAATGTGATTTATAGATAGATTTAAGTAGTACTGTAACTTATATGTTCATGTTTGATAATTTTTGCTAATGAACAGAATCGTTAGTAATATGTGTTGAATGTTGCTTACATGTTGTGAGTTGTAAAGTTAAGTTTGAACTTTGGTCTTCTAGGTAAATGTAGGTTATCTTTGAATTTAAAAAGGAAAAGCTTTGAACGGCTGCAATATTTGTATGCAAATGCGAAAAACAAGTTTTAAAAGTAAACAAACCTTGGACCAATAGCCACATAAATATGAAAAATAACTTTAACAGCTAGAATGCAAGTATTTTTTTAATAAAGTCTCATTATGGTACCGGTAGTGACCACGAATAAATGAAAAGAGTTCATAAAAGCTAAAAAACAATTAATGCATCGTTGATTCGTTTAGAAATAAGATAGGATGAAAAAACAAAGCAAAAAGCCACGTAATGTTTGAAATAACTTAAAAAATTAAAGATACGGGGACGACGGCAACTGTTTTGGGACGTTTCTGAAACACACATTCACTGAAACTAGTCGTTTTGATTGGTTTTAGTAGGTTATGTTTAAAAGAAAAGATGTAACATTATATAAAAATGGGTGCGTGTCTTATGTACGCGTGAGAAGTATACTTTTGGCATCATTAAAAATAGTTTTTAATTGCATGCAAATAATTAATTACAATAAAATATTAGAAGGATTGGAAAAGGATAATCAACAAAGTTCAGTTTAAATTTGAAAAATTAAATAAATAAATATTTATTTTCTTACACTAAGTCTAACATAAATAGTCTTATTATTCGAATTGTATTTTTGATTAAATGATGTCCACTTCCATAGTATCTTCCCGTAATCTCTGAATCGGAACTTCAGTTATCATTTTTATCAAAAGTTTTCATTAAATTTATTTAGTTATTTTTATAAATATTTATTACTTATTCAATTTAATAGCAAATATTGAAAATTAATATTATAATTTGATGTTCAATTTTAATTTTTATCACAAACTTTTTATTAAATGTTTTATTAAATTTATTTCTTTATTTTGTGAATATTAAATAACCAATAATAAGTATTTAACATTAATAATTTAATAATATTTAGTGTTAATTATATAAAATAAAAGTATTTTAATTTATATCAATAAATAATACATACGGATAGTTAACCTCAATTATATTGGAGCACTTGAAAAACTATTTTTAATGATGCCAAAGTATAACTTCTCACGCGCGTACATAAGTACACGCACCCATTTTTATTAAATGTTTTATTAAATTTATTTCTTTATTTTGTGAATATTAAATAACCAATAATAAGTATTTAACTTTGATAATTTAATAATATTTAGTGTTAATTTATATCAATAAATAATACATACGGATAGTTCACCTCAATTATATTGAGCACTTGAAAAGTATATAAGACAATTTTTTCAATAATATTCACAAATAGTAAGTAATATCAATCAAAAATAATCAAGACAATTAAAGATGATAGATTTACAAGAACTAATCATAAATAATTCGATTAAGAATTTATAGATTCACAAGACGTACTTTGATATATCATATAACTGGTAGTTCAACGCCATCTGTTCGCTTACAAATGTAGAATTCCTAAGAGATGTTGGCTTACTTGTACAGCGGTACTATAAATCAGAAGCTTTGATTATGTGTCACTAGATGGCGCTTATCTAAAACGTATAACATGATACGTCACAATGTTGATATATTAAATGAATAAAAATATTACCATTATATCAAGTTGAATAAACATCATTACAAATATTAATATATTTATATAATAATATATATATTTAATATAAATTTAAATAATATAAAACATATTATTATATATATATATATATATATATATATATATATATACAAAACGAACCTTAACCCTAACTCATAGAGCACATTATGAACAACTATCGCAAATAAAAACGACAACTCCATTATCACTACAAAAATCAACCTTATCACTATGTAATATGGACCTTATTACATTTTCACCGTTTTCATTATAAACTGTTAATTTTGTGTCACAAATCGTAAAATTTTACTCTCATCATTTTTCATAACGCGCCTAAGAAGTATAACTTCAAAACATACGCTCTGAATTTAATAACTTCTTTTTCTACGAGTTTGGTTAGATAAAAAAAAAAACACTAATATTTGGCATTATTACACAGCAATGAAATTGCTCTATCGAATAACGCATTTTAATTAAGTTATAAGTAACAATCAAAACATTCTTCGTGTTCGCGGAATCTTTTGATATTTATAGTAACTAAAAAGAGTAAAATAGAGTAAAATGTTAACACATTCATTTCTTATGAAGTATTAAAATAAGAACACAGAAATAAATACCATAACATTATGTTGAAATTCAAAACACGTTTTATCCCACTCCTGTATGGTATTTTCTATAGCAGATGTTAACGTGCCCGGGTCGCAGCATAAAAGTCTTTTGCAATAAGCAGTTAATTTAAAAAGTTACATGCATCTATCTTTCGTTAATATATGTTACCTTTTGCATTTTGTTATTTTTGCAAAAATAATTAAGAACTTTATCAAAAAATTCTTTTGTAAACTTAAAAGCATTTTATATTATAGAATTATAGCTTGATATTAATTAATTTTCAACTTCAAACGTAAGTCACTGTGGTACTTCAATGTAACTGCATTTCGCAAATAGTGAAATTGCGTTGTTGGCGGGGATTTTAATTGAAATTAAATTGCGGTTTGAGTTCTAATAGATTTTTCCTAGATATTTTTCCTAATAGACATTCACTAATGGAAAGATTTCCTATGGGTCATAGGATAGCACGTTAACTCTAGAGCATAAAGTTATTACACAGCAAGCCCAGTTTAGGATGACTAATAACTATTAACGGAACATACTAATAATTCACTTCCCCTGAAAAAAGTAATGAGTTTAGTCGTAAAAATGACAATGTAGTTCGACCTTCATCCCACGAGGGCGATTTTTCAACAAACAATAAAAATTTTGCATAATTAGACTGACACTGACTAGACACTGCTGATGTCTTTCTTTTATTAGTGAATTTTTTTAATTTTCTGTCTACATGCAGCCTTCTGAAATTTTTTAAAGAAATTTTCAAAATTTCTCTGTCGTAAACTTAACTCAAATCGGCTTCGCTTTTGCTGAAAATAAAAGATTCTCTGATGATATGAAAATAAAAAATCTCTTTTTGTGAAATATCTTTATAAAGGCGTCTAATCGCTTTTATGATGTTTTTACGGAAATTGTGATCGCTTTTAAATAAAATTTTAAAGCGTAAAATGACGCAACACATTAAGGCATATGTGCTCCGGAAAATAAACTTAAAATTGTTAAGGTAAAATTGAAAATATCTTTATTTTTGTAACTGAAATACGATAAACATATTTTACAGTATGTGTAAATAGAATATTTTTTTTTATTGGTATCCTTCAGTTATTGTTTCTTGTAATCGTAAAATCAAAGCTTTTGGATGCAGATCATCAATGTCTATAAATTAAATAAAAAAATTAAAACCAAATTTTACTAAAATTATCTCACCTTTACGTAATATTTTTGTTTCAATTACAATGAAAGAAACATTTCCAATTATTAATTTAATTTTAGTAGTAGGTGCCAAAAGAATGTCATATCTTTAGGATATCTTTGATTTTTTTAATAATATTATTAATAATAACATTTTAAATATTAAATGCAACTTAGAGAACCAGCTATCTCACACTTTTTTTTAGTTCGTGTAGCAGTGTGTAGGAAGTACAGGGATATTTTTTGAATTATTTGAAGCCTCGTATAATTAATATGAAAGACAACTTAAAATAAAAATACTAGTAAAAACTTTATTAACTTTACTACATGAATGATATAAAAAACGCAGTTTTACGAATATAAGTGAAAACTCGTCGAAGCTTATGTAAAGCTGCCTAACCCAGCGGAAACTAAGAAAAGCACGCAATTCGTCATTTATGTAAAAAAAACATTGCTGGCACACGTTTTTAACGCAAAGAAAACAAATAAAGAAAATGCTTTATTAAAAACATGATACTGAAATTTTAGCAATTGGAAGTTTTAACAACAACTTTACGGTTCCACGTATTTTTTTTAAATTGAAGTAAAATATTCACTTACTTATGCGTGCATACATCATGCACGAATACTACTTGCTACTGTTTTTTTACATACGAAAACAAAGGCGAACATAATGCTAAGAACATTCTTTACCAGTCAAGTGTACACTGTAATATTTTTTCAGGTCTTTATTACAAAATCTTTGCCACTATTAATTTGCTTATTACTTTAAAGGAAACATGTTCTTTTACGACCGTGCCTAAGGGATTTCGCGTTTAAGCAAGCGCTATCGGCCTAAAAGATACTATTAACAAACGATATGTTTCACTTATTAGAGTAATCACTCGTGTATGAACGATTCTTTGATTTGATATTATAAAAATATCCTTTTTAAAGCGAAATATGTGCTTACTCTTTGAAACCAGGTAGTTGTTTCCACAAAGATTTTTCGGACATAAATTAGTCTTGCTTCACTCATGCAAGCATCTCTTTTTAAAACAAAATAATTTTAACCTCACAATCTTCCTAGTTATATCTCGCTAATTAATTTATTTGACTTTTACACATAGTGTATTACATTTTGACGTAAACCTCGTAAAGTATGTGGCAATATACTATATTAATCGGTCGATGCTCAAATGTTATTTCTCCGATGTTACTTGCAGTCCACATGTGGCCGGAATCCTATTACTACTAGGACAAGAAGATCAAATATCGTGGCGTGACTTTTTACTGCAAACGTGCTCCATAATCAAATTCAGGGTTTAGCTTGTACTTTTGTTTACTTTTGCTTTATTTGTAGCTTATAAGCTATATATTCTAAAACATTAAAAATATACGTAACATTTTAGATTTTTATTTATTTTCATATTGGGTCTATGTTCTAAATTGCCTCTGGCTCACTAACGAAGTAACAAATGAATTCCGCGTAAAATAAACAAACAAAATTAATGGAAGCTGTCTGAAAATAAAAAACTTTGATTCAAAACGTGTCCAAGAAATAGAACAATGATAGTTCAGCACCATCGTTTATTCTTTCACTATTTGAGTATAAATAAAATATTTAACAGTTCTTATTTCAGGGAGATATTCAATTCGGAGAGTATGTTTTTTTGTAAGAATGTCACCTCGTTGCTCCGTTCCTAAGGCCCTGATTTTGTTTATTTTTAAAATAGTAGATATTAGTTTAGTTTAATAGATATTTAAGAAATTAAGAAAATTTGGCCGTCAAAAATCACCTTTAGATCTCAACTTTTTTAATTAATTCGCGTCCAGGATACCATAACATAAGAGGAATATTTCAATCAGACCCTTATATCTTAAAAAAATATGTAAAAATAAAGGTAATCAAGGAAATTTTGAATAAAAAAACGGAAATATCATAATGTGACACATGTAATGATTATATTCTGTTTTTGTGTATTTAGTTTTCTTAGATTTTAAAGCAGAAACCGTAAGTTTTTCCAAACTACAACTTTTATCATTAGTATACATTAAACTGATGTCGTGTTTATTAAATAATAAGTTTATTTTAAGATTTTTTACGTATAAATGTAAACATTAAAAAAATATCAATATGAACACATAAATAAAAAAAGATTTTAACAAATATAAAAGTGTAATCAAATACCTTTTTGTAAATTCTTATAATTGCGAAGATAATATAACAACATTTACTTATAGGGATAACAATATTGTTATAATATTCCCAAAAATCAAAATATTATGTTCAGTGATAAAAACGTTATTGACAATATTTAGAGTGATATACTATATTCCTAATATAATGTATTATGAAAATTATTTTAAAAATAGGTATTGTTTGTTGTCATAAATTGGATTTCATCATCAACCTGTGATAGTTTCCCTATACATTATAAGGTTTGGAACGTTCCCACCCTTGGTCCAATGCGGTTGTTGGGTGGTCGTCACCAACAACCAATAGCCAACAAGGTCCTTTTGCATGCCCATCCGACGATGGATCATCTACTTTTCAAACAATTGGGTGATGAGCCAATTGCCTAATCAACTGAAAACAACAATGAAAATTTGTTGAGTCCCTGTAGGATTCGAACCCACGACCTCGGGTTTCTAAAGCACACACCCATACCACTAGGCTACGTAGAGTTATTAAAATATAAAGATAAAAAAATCAAATTATATATGATGCATAGTAGGCATTTGTTTTTTAATATTGTTCATGACACGCAAGCTGGAGGTTACAAATGTTCCTGAAACAAAACGTAACAGCTTTTAAGACTTCAAAACGTAACGTATCGAACGAGACAGAGATTAATTGTCCTGCGCTGAAATAAATTTCCCGTTGGGCACTTATAAGAACATAAAACAATGATGTTGTTTTTCCTTTACGTAGAGTGACGCATAAAATTTTGGAAAACGATCGTCACTTCTATAATTTTGTATAAAAACCAACATTTACCATTCATCTCTTTTTCTCTTGTTTTGCTTATTGGTTAGAGCGATGAGACGGGCTTGTAGACGAGAGCTTACAAGATAATAAGCGAAACGCCCAGCCCACAATAAAAACGCGCCAGACAGAAGAATATTTTAAAAATCATTCCTGCTTAAAAACATCTTTTTTTGCTTAAGACCTTCCGGAATACTACCACCGCAGTGTCTATTTCTGCCGCTTATAGCGAGCGAAATTACTAGGTAAACGAGACATAACATCTCTTGTTTCTGGGTGATAAACAGATTTGTGGTGTTTTACGGCAGTTTTCTAATGGCAGATGAGCGTCTTGCTTGTGTCATCGTTTCAAAATGACGTAACCTCTAATTTTATAGTTGAAATACTCGTGCATATATCATCAGCATAAGACGCGTTACGTCCACACTCAAAATTACTATGCCATAAACTCGTAATGTTGACAACTCCCGCCATAACCAATGATCATACTTCCTCGAACTGCTCATGAAATTATTTTGATCAGAAACTCAATTTTTGATATTATCTTACATTTTAAGATATTATATTGATTAAAAGCTTATGTGAGCATATCATTAACATTATTATATGTAGCTCTTCTAATTTTTTTTATTAAATTTGAATATTTTTTTAAACTTTGGTACTTTACTGAAATTTGCAGTTTGTTTACAAGAACTTACTTTTTTACTCTTTATGAAAACGCAGAAAGATATTTAAGATAAACATTTCATTGTTTTTTACTACTATTACACTGTTTTTTGATTTATAGACGAAATTGTCTATTAAGTATTTTGAATAACTGTTCTTGTGTCCGTCAATTTTAAAAGTTGTATTTTGTTGCAATTAAAAAAAGAAAAAAGAAATATGATTTTAAAAAGTTCCTTTTAACGACATTTATTTTTTATTCCTGTAAACTTAAAATGCTACAAAACTCTTTATTTATATTTTGGCTTGGCAAGTTGGCGAACTGGCGTCCATTCAAATAAATTTACTGCTTAAATTGCAGTTTTACAGGCGACATCAGACTATAGGCGTGATTTTGGCGTTTAAAAGAGCTTTCTTTTAGTTTTTAATTTACTTATTACCTATAAAAAACTAGTAGGATGAAATGTTTTTACCAATTTTGACTGGATTTTTTATCGCCGCCAATGGGCATCCGCAACACCAGAGGAGCAACAAAAGCGTTGCCGTCCTTGTAAGAATGAATAAGTTCTTTCCTTGAAGGAACACCAAGTCATATCTGACCAGAAATAATATAATGTCCTTTAAATCGGTTTCGACTACGGCGCATGATCTATATCTATAGATCTTTAGAGATCAGACCAATCAGCCCGCACTGGCTTAACATGTTAGGAAACAAAAACTAACATTTGTCGGTTCCCATTAGGATTTGAACCCGCGACCTCCTGTTTATTTAGCCCAATGTATACCAATGCGGTACAGAGGCAATTTTTTCATAACTACCGCTAGCGGCAATCGGCCGGATCGGCCGCTATCGAGGTGCTTTTGATGGCACTTGGCTTGCGGTCGCGTTGTACGGTAACAGAATTTCTCAGCGGGTATTAATCGAAACACCTTGATTTTTCTACTTTTGAAAATAAATTTACTTGATCGTATATTTTATAATGTTTCCATGAAGCTGTAATAATGTGCAATAAAACAGCAAAGGTACTTTGAAGACTTCTCAACGCGACAGCGGTAAGGCTTGCAACATCTGTAGGCGAGAAACATGAGACAAGGACTAATGGTGATATGTAAAAAGATGTGTGTTTACACAAACAGCGTGCAAAATGCATTTTTCTCAGAAACAACTGTTAGAACTTACAATATAAGGAAAATTTATTTCACCAGAAAAGTTTAATATAAAACGAACAGTACCTTTTATTATTAATGAATTCATATTTCATCGAAGGTGGTCGGTCAAATAAAAAAAAATAAGTGACCTGCCTCAACTTTGCTCATGATTATTTCTACACATATAAACATTAGTCGTACATTTGAACATTATCAAACATAGATGCTTATATTCCGTTTATTTTTATATAAGCATTTACATTAACAACATATTCAATTGTGAATGATTTTTCTACTTTACGACTACAACAATCCAAAAGTTATGCAAATGTCATGACAAAGACACAAAATTAATCATGATGATAGCCAGCCGTTTAGTGACACGTTTTTTAAAATCTGTTTTTGTTCAAATATAAGCGTTTTCATTTAATCATTTGTCTGTTTCGCCATATCATTAACGTAAATGTAACTGAGTGAACCAAATAATAACTATTGTATTTGTGAAATTGTTAGTAAATAACTAGTTTTTGGATATTTTGAATAAATAGATAGAATAGATAGAATTAACAACATATATTGTATCCAAATAAGGACAGAATAGTCCGTAGACTATGAACGCCGGAAAGGCTCTGAATCGATAGAAGTTATTTAGTTTTTAAAATTAATCCATTAATTATTAAATACCATTAGTTATTAAAACTTGAAGATGGTAGTGTTTACACGCTATTGATTTCCGCCGAAAATCAGCTGCACGTAAAGAATGTATAAAATGGGTTACTGCGCAAGGGTACTACTCCGGAACCAATAAATTAACCTACGTCCTCTAGAAGCAGGAATTCAAACGCGATAAAACCTATAAAATAGTTACATTTCACTAACTAGTATTCGAGTTTGTAATGAGTTTGTTGGAAGCCCTGTATGTTAGTAGTGATTGTAACTAATCCTTTATAACATAGGGCATGACAAATAATCTATAAATTTGATAAATAGTTGTCTGGATATATTGAATCAGTCCAAAAGTTAAAGTAAAATCGTTTACTAGGGTATAACTTTTGGTTCTATCGATAATTACAAAATAAAATACTCAATGAACTTAAGAAGTGTTAGTTTTATCCCATTTAAGATATGTCAAGTCAATATTGAGTAAAAAGATGTAAGGTACCAATAACGTAACAAAAAATTCTACCTACATTAAAAACCACCAAAAGTTCCTTTTACTTTCTTGTAAAGAAAATCCGAACCATTGACCATAATGTCAATAATATAAATATTCTTGCAATATAACATTTCGATATATTTATATCTAAAGTACAATATTTCAAGAAATCCCTTAAGGCCAAATCGGTGGAGGCAAACAAATTTAATAATAAAAATCCTTTAAAGATTCGTTTTGTACTAGACTTTATATTACGTTACATCTTCGATAGTTACGTATAGTAGTATTCTTTTCAAAGAAAATTTTAAAAGACTATATCTATAATCCATTAGGGCGTTTTGAACCCCCCTATTGGATAGGGGTGTATTAGGGGAGGCTTATGTCCAGCAGTAGACTATCACAGGCTGATGATTTGTGTATTATTAATATTTAAAGCTTAAAATAATACAATAGACAGTTAACACGTTTATTAAAGTTAAATTGCGTGAAAAGTTGATTTGCCTAGCATTTTGCCATATATCTTCTATTATAAAGGTATCAGACAGCGGTTAAAAATATAATCAGAACTGATATTTAAAACGTATTTCTTACGCAGCCTGTTTTAAACTTTTATTAAAGTTAAAGTTCTAGGTTTCCTTGAATTTTAGATCTTTTTTGATCTTACGACCTATATTACGAGAAATTTTTTAAAGAAAACTTGATTACTTTAGAGACACCATTAGTCTTTAATTTAATAGCCCAATTTTTTACGTTAACCAGCTAAGATTCATTAAGCTAATGACTAAGAGATTACCACACTAAAAAGTGTAAGGTTATAATATTTTCCTCTATATGACTCATTAGTTTCGGCATGCACTATTGAGAGTTTACGGACGCAATTTCCAAATAACGCACGCAATCAACTACACATCTATTGTTAACAGTTTTGCGTTGCCGAATATTTCGCTTTGTTGTATGATTTACGTATACCCCTTCTTTATTAATGAGCGCTCTTTATTCCGGATGGTGTTCAAAGGCTTTTGTACAAATTTGCATTTTGTCAACAAAGCATTACAAGCTAGATGAACTGGTGTCGAAAGACGTGTAAAAAAGTGGAGTATTCTCATCATATCTGAGGTCAGAGCATGTCGTTAACCTAAAGAAAACTGATATATTCTAGCCAAAAGGTATCTCGAAAAAAATCGTCTGAATATAAATATGTTATGTTAAAATATCCCAGCTAATGTAAAATACATTAGTTATTTATTTCATAATATGTCTATAAGCAACTCAATTGCCTTTGCAAATGATTTGCCTTTTTCAAATAGACATTGAAACATACAAAATTAAATTATATTTCAAAACAATACCTAATTTAAAATTATTTTACCAGTATTGCATTTATTTACAACTTTAATTATCTTGATTCAAATATCCAGCATTATTCATCATCATTATTAGCCTGTGATGGTCCTCTGCTGGACATATGCCTCCCCTAATACACCCCTATTTATAAGGGGGTCATGGACCGTATCCACGCTGGACCAACGCGGGTTGATGGGTGGACCGACTTTTTAGATTTTTACAGCCAAATTGACAAATTGCCCTAAACAAATAGGAAACAACTATGAAAATCTGTTCAACAATGAAATCCCCGCAGGATTCGAACCCGTGACCTCCGGTTTCTAAAGCACAAGCCTATACCACTAGGCTACGGAGGCAGTTAGAAGCAGTAGTCGGAGCAATAAACAATACATTTAATTCAATTTTAATAATTGAAAAAAGTAAATATTTTATAAACAAAAATTAAAATAAAGAAACGTATAAGGCTCTTTTCAATTGTTGAGTAAATTAATGACGGTCAAGTTTGATTCACACGAGAAATAAATTGTTTTTTCTGGTTGTGTTTTCAATTAAAAATAATTATTTTTACATACGATTAAATACTTTGATTTACAACCAAAATGGCGGATTAGCGCTTGTTCTAATGAATTTATTGCTTAAAGCGCAGGTTTTGCTGGCGACATTACTTAATTAAGTTGTATCTGAGATTTGAACAAGTTCGAAAACCAAACTTTTAAAATTCAACTCCATTATATTATTTAAAACTGTACATTTTTGTATTTTTTTTAGTACAACTACAAACTACTTTATAATTTGATCGACAGTAAATTTATTCTAGAGATGAATTTCCAATACACACCCTTTCCCTAAAAATAATTAAATTAAAAAACACAAAACCGACTTCACTCATTCTTTACCTGTTATTTATATTACCGCAGATTTCAAACAAAATCACGAAACTAAGATGCAGTGTAAATGTACCTAACGTAACCTTAAAAAGCAAGAACATTAATTAGAGCTTTTTAGAGTATGACACGAGAGCAAGGGTATTATTGATATTTCTCTTTATTGACGTAGGTACGGGCTAATATTTCAGTTGACTTTATCTTCTGTGACTTTAGGCTTAATAAAGCTATCTGTATTAGATCAGAAATTAAAGAGAAATATTTAAAACATATTTTTTAATGACAAGAACGTTCAAGTAAATTCTTAAAATTATTTAAAGTAAATTCACTAATCCTGTGGTGGGTTGTTATTGGTGTGTTCTTTTATACCAACTACAACCAACCACAGGACATAGTAAATTTTAACTACTATATGTTAACATTTTGAAAAAGATCTATTTTTGTAGTATATGGTAAATAATATAGCTTTTCGAGCAGGGGGCTAATTCAAGGGCTGAGTAATATAAATTGACAATTCTTAAGACTCTACTTAATTTAGTTATAACCGGATGCAAGGTCTTTTCGGAGGGGGATGTCTTACACTTTGTTGCGTAGTACCTAGGTGCAAGCTTTCAGGTCATCTAGTTGCAATAAAAATTATTGGAATCCAACTTCATACTTACAAAAGGATTAAAGTATTAACCTATTTCGCCTAGCGAATAACAAAAACTCTTTACACTAACTGGCACGATGATTTTCGCTATCGAACACTCGTACGTAATTTAATGAATCATATCTAAACACGTAGTCTTATTGCTATATTTTAACTTTTTGCACAGACAAAAAAATGACAAAACTCTAGATGGAATTAAGTGTTCGCTCGTGCCTAACTTTAATTTAGAGGCATAACGTCATTAGTTAATAAATGGTCTCCAAACTTACTTAAGTTATAATTATTGTTCTTACAATTAAAATGTTATTTCATTATGAACTATTCAGGACATCTGTATTTAGGGATATTTATAACATTACAGCAAAATTTAATTATTGTTTTTCTAGATATTTCAGAAATTGTATAATCAGGTCGTGGAAAATCACATCCGTTTTCTTCAAGTTTAAAAAGGGTTTAAAGGTTCAGTGTATTACTTAAAAACAAAAAAAAATCAACGTTTATAATTATAAGTTATCTATATGTACTTGATACTGGTACTTATGTTGTTTTTTATATTTTATATGTATTTGCGCGCATTTCTATGTCGCCTAACAAAGCCGCAAATTGGTTCCTTCCCTTTCTTACTATACCGCTCCATACGCCTGCCCTCCTTTTTTCCTTTAATTTTTCCTCGTCTCACGAAGAAAGAAGAGTAAAAGGAGAATACTTCGTGACGCGGTCGGCGGTCAGCGCCGCCGCACTCGGACATTTGCCTTCGGGAGTTCCTACGCAACGCATCAAAATTTAAAATCACGCGACGCGAGGCCAACGCTCTGTTTTAATAGTTTTAAGTTTACCGCGAGCATCAACGCAGACGCCTGCAGCTGTGCCGGCATCAGACGAGGTATTTATCCTTCCTTTTATCGTATTTCCAATCCGGCTTCATAACCACATTATCCGAGCCGGATTACGCAAATGGTCCTTCTAACCACATCCTCGCTTCTGGCCCTTTAATAGGATCTACCATTTCGCCGTCACTCGAGCTAGTTGGTCTAATTGGCTGACGAAACTTGCGTGACCACGCGCCCGCGCAACCAATAGGTATCGATTATGTAATGAGTAGTTTATAGAGCTATATAAGATCTAAATAGATAATTTTAAATTTATTACCATTATCTCATTGTCTATTTTACGTAAATTAAAGTAACAATTGACAGCATATATTGATATATATATATAATGCATCGTAACTAATATTAAAATTGTGTGAACAAGTTTAAAAAGCCCCAAAGATTAATTAATATTATAAACTTTATTGGAATTGTCCAGCTTGTAAAGAAGATCGAGTCGATTATACGCGGCAATTTGTTACTTATAGCGTTTTGTGTTTGAGGTATGTTGGACTCAAACGCGCCGATAAAATAATTTATTGTTTGGGGGAGTGCGTAATAAAAAACAACAAGGTTTAAAAAGATGAATTAATGTAGTAATTATAATATAAGAAACTCGTTAAGTCTGATAAAAAATTACCAAAACTAATCATTAGTCAAGAAGACTTAATTGGGTTGAATATTTTTATTTAGGTCATATTAAAACACAGAGTTCCCAATATGGCCAAATTGACATTTCGGTTATTTGTGTTCATAATAGTTTTATTTCTGTTTTTAAAGCAATTTTGTTCCATTCATTACAAACTTTATTAAATACTTATAAGTATTTATAATTAACAGTCTATTAAAAACTTGCCTGAAAAGTAACAAATAAGGTGGTTGTTTGGATTGCCATTTCGATAGCGTGTATGGTGGATCCAAGTTTCGTACCAGTGTGCCAAACTGACACTATATATTGCGAGGTTTATGCTTTATCATTTCCAAACATTATTGATATTCGCTGTCTACGTACATTTGTAATATCTTTGTATTCTTGTTTTACTACGATTGAGGTTATTATCGTCCAGACAGATTTGTCATAATCAATTTTACATGGCGAATTTTATTTGCGGCTTCAACTATTTAACGCACATTAAAAACTAGAGTGATACTCGAGTTTGATATTATTTACATTTTTTTCAATAGGTTTTATTCATCATTATCAGCCACACAGCACGCCTTCTCTATTAGTCTCATCTTATTTTTCAGACACTTGGTTGATCGGCCCAAATTGTCCTAAAGTTGGTTCCCCGGGGATTTGCAACTATGGCCACCGTTTTATAAAGCAAGGACCAATAGGTGGTTGGTTATATTATTGCCAAATATATATGTTTAACTCATACGTAAATTGGTGGATTGGCGCCCATCCAAATGCATTTACAGCTTTGATTGCGTTTTCTGAGCTTTAAAATACTATTTAATAATTATTTCTATTGCTTGCGTGAATATTATACATTATTAAAGCCAGCGGCCGCGGTAGTCTACCCCGTGACCACGGACGCTGGAAAGTGTTCGAAACGTCGGGAATTCAAAATGTAAAATAAACGCGATAAATTCCGTAAAGTAATTTTATTTAATAATTATATTTAAGTCATATTTATATAATTTATTTTTATTACTTTAAATATTGTAAGTATATGGTATAAAGTGTACCATTTACATTCATACTATTTATTACAAACTATTGACAACAACTACTATGTGCAGACAAATCGGAAATAGCCAACTACGCATAACTCAATTTCCAGTGAAGTGAGCCGTGGAATGTGTATTGCACCTTCCTTGTCTATGGAAACAGCCACTCACGCCTTACTCCGTTTCCAGTAAACACGATAAGGCTGTGCGATGCCAAGTCAGCTGGCTACGGCAAGACGACACCCGTGGAAGCGACCCTGAGCACCGCCGTGGGGGACTAAATAAGAAGGTCACACTTCGACCAGTCGATTCGTTACTACTCTAGTTTAAGTTGTAAAAAGTTAGATATAAGTTTGATTTAGTTATATTTGATGAGTAAATAATAGTTTTCAAATAACTTTATATTTTACAATCTTGCTTTTTTAAGTCATCCGACGGCTGTTAACGTCATACAATTCGCTCCTTATGTTGTCAAATCATTTTGATGTTAAAGTACTAGGAGTGCATAAATACGTAGAGTGCACACGAGCTTTAATATAGCTTCGAAATCACTTTAGGTTTATTTTTGTAGCAAAATCAGTCAATCGTTTTAAATTTGTTTTGCATCCTATTTCAGCAAATCATTCTATATCTAATTCTCTCTATCCACACATATAGGCACAAATATAAATTGTTTTCCGTGTCAATTATTTTATTTTCAAGCCTTTTTTAAAATGAATATGCACATGTTAAATAATAAAATAGGTTATACAAAATTGTTTATTTTACAACTGAATGTATAAATATTAAAAGACAATTTCAAATAATACGACAGACATTTTGGTTTTAAATGTTATCTACCTGTCTATATAAGGATAATAATATTTAAAGGCTGGTGGTGAAATTTGGCGTACTGAAGAATTTGTCCTTACAAAATGGATTATTTTTTTCATGTCACATGAAGGAGATGGTTACCTGCCCTTTTAACGACGTACCGGCTGGAGAATTGCCACGGTAAATATTTTTGGTATAAAACAGTAGCGTTCAATCATTACTGTATCTCGTTATTGAGGGTGTATGTTTTGTTTCTTCAAAATGCAGTTAAAATGATAAAGATCGTGGTTAGTCATATGGTAATTTAGTGATGCTCTACACAATTAACTGAACTATTTTGAAATTCAAATGCACCCCATTTGTATTATATATTCATATATTTATTTAACAATCTTCGTAGCCTAGTGGTTGAGGCAGCATTTAAGACATCGGTCGAGGGTTCAAATCCTAGCCAATGGTAACCTGATATATATGATGTATTCAATGTCGGGGACACTATAATATCATCTGCGCAGATGGTTGTTCTCTTATATGAATCGGCTGTTTTAGTCGAAAACTAGAATAGACACACAGCATTATGTTTTTATATGTACCAATGATGAAGTAATAAATAACAATTTGACATAAAGCATGCGTGCTAACACTTTTTACTGATTTCGTTGTAATAATTGGTGGAAAAACACATGATTCTTATGACACAGGGTGTCAAGTCTTGCAAGTTGATAAATCTTAGAAACTTTTTACAGAAATCAGAAGCAGGTTTTAATTGAAATTATAATAGTACTTAGAAACGGAAATTTCGACTCGAAAAATACAATGACGTCGTAACAAAATAAAACAAGCTTTTCATATTTCCTATCTAGAGAAAGCTTTTTTTTGAGAGAATCCTGAAAATGGATCAATTTGTAATTAAGTAAGTTTGCAAAACGAATTTTCTGCTGTGCATAAAGATTTTCAAGAAGGGAAAAATAATTCACTAAATATTTCATAATAAAGGCCTTAGAGCGCGAAATATGCTCAGTTGCAGAAAATTTTTATATCTCTCGCGTGTAAGCTGTTCCGGAGGAAATGAAATTGCAAAATATATTGCGGGAATGTACATTTTAATGGATATCGCACAAAGCATACATTTTACAATAAGTGAATAGTAAAGTTTTTGGATATACTTTATGCGTATATCCAAAAACCTTAATATATTTTTACAAATGAAACGAAATTAACTTTAAAAGACTTATTCATCCATGCGTTTTATTCGAATCGCGGGAAAAGAACTTGTGTTATCGTTGTTTTCTAGTTGGTTAGGACATTTTGGGCCGGTCACCCAATTGTCTGAAAAGTAAGATGATATATGCGTCTGATGGGCATGTTAAAGTCGGTCCACCCACCAACCCGGATTGGACCAGCTTGGTGGATACGGTCCAAAACGCCCTAATGGATAGGTGTATTAGGGAAGGCCTATGTTCAGTAGTGGACTGCCACATGCTGATGATGAATGATGAATGAATGAATGACTACCGCTTATCATGAATCGCCAAGTTTCAGTTCTTCTTACATTAAATGTTATTATACACGTTAATGTTAGACGCTTTATTATTTTTAAAAATCTGTTATTCTCTGCATGTTAAATATATTTCTACGGTTTTACTAGGGGTCGCTCATTAAAAGCATCTTTGAGGCTCGGAAAGCGTCGCAGGCATTGAGGCATCTTTTGCGATCTCAAAAACTTTTAAATGCTACAGCATGAAACTCTGGTCAGAAATTATGTCACTATGGTGTAAGAAATGCTGCACTCAATCTTCTGTCTACGTACTTGAGCCACCGAATTCAGAAGGTTAGGTTTGGGCCCAAAGAATTCTGAGAAAATTGTTTACAGAGATTAAAATACTAACCGCTGCTCGACTAGCATATTCGAAAACCTAATGTATGTGCAAAAAATTGAAATGATTTTCGCACGACATTGTGATGCATATAACATAAATACTAGAGACAAACATAATTTAATTCTTCCAGCAACTAGATTGCGAAGAATAAGCAAATCTTTACGGGATTATAGTATACGCTTTTACAACAAAATCCCAGTAAACGATCAGAATTTAACTGTTAATAAATTAAAAAGTAGTAAAGGAACGTTTATGTGTTAAAGGTTATTATAACATAAATACATTTATAAATGATAACACAGTCTGTCAATGGAATGCTCGTTCCAGGCTTTTTTCAAATATAATGTACGTATGATAGAACAGTATGTAGCTCATAAGAAAATTTATATGTAGAGTAAGGAGATATATTGGTGATATAAGTAATTTGGTGATATTTTTAAAACACTTTTGTATGACCGCTTAACGAATTGCTACAAGTGTAAACGGTATAAAACCTTTTCACTCGCTCCGGTAATTTGTCTCAACGTTTGGCGAACAAAGCAATTCCTAACGCGGTCACTACAACGGTGTTTAAAAACTATCACCAAGTTACTATATCACCATATATCTCCCTTACCTATATCGATATTTTAAAAGATGACAAAATAGGCCCGCTGAGTTTCTTTTCCGGTTCTTCTCAGATCGGAGGCGTCCTATTCCGAACCGGTGGTAGCGTCCTTGACAATCAATAAGCGAGTGTTACACTTCTATATTGAATAAAGATATTTGAATTTCTTTAATAATATGATGCCAAACCGCACTTTCATTTTATAATGTTTCCATGTTTTATCAATAAGAAACTACCAGCTGAATCTATATTTACACAAACATCTATGAGTATACTTTATTGCAAACATGAGCTCGCATTTCAATTGCACTATATATGAGATGATTGTTGACCTACTCTATTTGTAAGCATTCTATTATCTAACATCGTTTATTTTTGTTTTAATACTTTTCGTTTCTTCTCAGATTTCACTACAATATAATTTAGAAGTTGTGGTATTCTTGCTTAACTGCTCGGAATATAATTTCAATTGTACAGTATGTTGTGTTACAGTTAATATTAATATTCACTGTAACACAACGTAAAGAAACATAATACGTGAACATTCTCTGTACAGGTTTGTTTAAACTTTTGATTTTTTTACTGATTTGCTTCATAAATAAAGTGTATTGTATACTTATCTCGTGTCTTTATGTTCTTTTTTTGTTGTTTTCAGTGAGTTTAAAATTACTTTTAAAATTACTTAATGAGCCAAAAATCATTCAATAAGTCACAAAACACCCGTCATCCATTTATCGTCGTCATTTGAGCGGTGCCCTGGTTTTTTCACGGGGCTCGACCTTTACTTATTAATAACAGCAAATTTTTATTGTATTGATGTTAATCACATTCTATTATGGCTGCTTGAATCAAAGAGTACACTAATATACAATAATATAAAATAGTACTAGGCAATGTCACTACATATTCTCGGAAGAAAACAAAAACGTCGTAACTGACAAAAATTAAATTGTTTACCATAGTCGAAAAACCAATAAAAAATATTTTTGATTATAAAATTTACTATATTAATTTGTATTAAAAAAATGTGTGCGTGTACTAGCGTGCACTCGTAAAAAGTGAAGTGAAACTTCTTTATGACGTTATTTTTCAAAAAAATATTTACTATATGCAACTTTATAGAAATTGGTTAAATAAAGTTAAATTAGATAAAGTTTAATAAAAGGCTTTTATTATCATAGACATAAAAACAAATTCTACAATTATTTAATTTTAGCTTATTACTACAAAAATTATTATTTAATTTCATTAATTGTAATAGAATTATTACTATCATTGATGTCGTTATTACATATTTGTGATATTAATGGCTTATGTATAAAAATATCGACAACGCTCTATAGTGACGTGATAAATATAAGATGGCGCGTAACGGAAAAATGTTACACTACATTTTTTTCCAACCCCGATTAAGAGATTTCACTTCAAAAATGTAACTAAGAAAATAGCTGTTATGTGTATCATCATAAAAATTTAGATCAAAAATAACTTTTTAACTAAAAACTAACTAACAACTTCTTTTGTTATGTTATATGGTAATGATAGTTATTCGAATAAATAGTTGATCTAGATAGTTTAAAAAAATAATCGTCAAATATAATTTTACAAGTGGATTTGTACATGAAAACTAATTATGGGTTGTTTCTTTTATTAACAAATCATACAAAGATCACTTACGGTAAATATTTTTCTTTCTGACCAACTTCCCAAAAGAAGGAGGTAATTACGAGTACCGACGCAGGAGGACTCAAAAAACCGATTTACTTAAAATAAATTTATTAATTATAAATTATAAGTTAACTTATTCTAAATACAAGTGACTACTTTCGAGGTGTGAAGAAGTGAAGTCCATCCGTTCGCGTATGTTCTTATTTCTCCCGTGCTGCAGAGTCAGCGTTCTTCCCTATTGCGATATTCGTCGGTGGGAAGGAATGCGATCGCTGTCTTACAGCGTGTCAGCGGATTCCATTGTGCCGTTATATGGAAAAGGATCGGCGTTCTCCCTGATTCGACTTCATCGGTGGGAAGAATGCGATCGCTTCTTTACAGCGGTCAGCGGATTCCATAGTGTCGTTATTGGAAAAGGTCGGCGTTTGGTGATTGCGACATTTGTTGATGATGACATGCTGGCGGATGCGGATGCATCGGATTCCTACGCCGTAGGATGTACACCTCCATTTGAAACGCTTGACTATTTCATCAATTTGAGGAGGAATGTCAGCCTCTATTTTCCGGGCCTCGGTTCAGTGTGAAGCGCTGCTGCTCTTCATTCGACGATAGCATAGTCGACAGGTATGCGAAGCCGATAATTGTGTCCCAGTACGCTATAAATCGGAATAGTGGTGTGGTAGAGGTTGAAGTTTCTGTATGTTTAAGGTTGTAGCGATCCTATCTTGAATTTCATGAAGCTTTTCAGATCTACAGTTAATTTCCATGGTGTGAAACTTGTTCCTTTTCGGGCGAATTGATACACTATTTATCTTCATCAGCTGTCCACTTTAGGTTGTCGTTGAGTTTAGGATAGTGAACTCGTTTGTACGCAGGATGCAATTATGCGGGATGAATGCGAAACTTCCTGATAGGAACTGATCTCGTCTCGATTGGCATAATTGTACTCAGGTGAGGTTCGTGAATACAACTAGCATAGTGAGCGGTCATCTAGTTTCTCCATGGCTGGTCTAGTCAGACTGATGGTAGTTTTCTTGCAGGCGTTGGTTGCGTGACCCGTGATGGTGTTGCAGATGCAATCCGGTGATGACCTCAGTTGGTGGTTTGTTCTTTCTCGCAGATACCACGCATCTATCTTCGGACATTCTGCCTCCATGTACACATGAATATCGCCAGTGATTGCAAGGAAAGGAAAGGAATAATAGCCTGATTAAACTTATTTGGAACAATCACTAATTTGTATAAGAGAATGTAAGCGGTGAAACTATTGGAATTTAAATACAAATTTTATACGATTCCATTAGAGTAGACTGGCTTTATAATGATTATAGTAGTCTCTAAAATTTAAATCTAATAGTTCCTCCTTAGAATATAAAGTCTTAAGCCTAAGATATTGTATTATTTATCATATTTAAACTAAGCATAGAATATGGTGGCGATTCCTACAAAATGCTAATGCGTTCTCTAACCTAAGTTGATTCATAATATACTATCAAATTATCGCTAATTATTGATAATGTTTGGCAAATTTCGTAAACTTAACAAAAGTATGCTGCGTTTTATGGTGTCAAGTAAAATGTCATAGTTCTATTTATGAATCTGATTCTTTGCGAGTTTTGAAAATAATTGAAGTGTGTTCGTCCATTAGTTCCTACTAAGACTAATGTGACGATTTTGCTCGATACCATTTTATATTGATTATCCTTTAAGATTTGAATAGCATTCTCGTACTTCATTGTCGTCTGTATAGTCAGGTTACCGGTAATGCTTTTACAATAGATCCTAGACCGTCAATGAGGCGTCTTTTATGCGGCTTGAAGCAAAAGAATTTGAACGATTTGATATTCTATCAGAGTTTGCTGAAAGATGTTCAATATGAGGATCAAACAGAGAACGTCTTGTTATTTAATTGGTCGAAGTGTACTTATTTGATTTCGGACTAATTCTACTTGGTTTTGGATTAGTTTCAAGTCTACTATTCTAGGAAGGGTGGTGGTGAGTAACTATTTTTGTCGGTCCTAATTTGAACGGTAGCAGTCGGGTCCTTCGTCAAGTGAGTCAATTTTCGATCTTGTCCGTAGGTTAGTCACCAGGAGTAACGTCAGCAGGATTATCATATCAGTGGTATGTTGGATCTTTAGGGCTACCTTTGAGTCGTGACTTAGCAATGGGTCCTCAGTTTCCTTTTGGTGAAATATGAATTAGGGAGGTCACGAGGAACGTTATCTGGTGTATAACGTAGGGCTAGTTTTGTCTATTTGCTAAAGGATTGCGGATAAAATTCGTAGGTTAGGGGTATAGTTCTTTTTAGGTTCTCTGTCTTTGTTGCGATTATCGTCGTTTTGTTCGGTCATGCAGAGATGTCTCATTAGTTAGTTCAAATACTTGTCTCATCCTATGCTTTGGTCGCGTGAATACTGCTAATACGTGAGCAGCTAAGTCGATGTCTATCGGATCAGAAATGTCCAGTTATAAGTCTATTGGTCTACATCGTTAAAGCTGATGTATGTCATAATAATGCTAAAAGATTTTGGCATTTCTCCATGAAATTCCTGTGGTGTGCAGAACCTTGCGTTAAAAGAGACAAATCTTATAAAGTGCGGTTTCGTTTTCTTTGATCAGCGAGTTTTATAAAACATTACAATGCCAGACCAATCCGTGGTTACATTAGTATTAATCAAGCAGGCAGCGGTCCTGTTGCTTTATTTAATATTCCATTAACAATTGCCAAATTATGTATTTCAGTTCTCGCATACTGTTAAACTAACTGGTCGCAAGGCCAATAAATCAGGTAAGTACGTTCAGGTTTCCATCAAATTCGGAGTAAGCGGAGGCTTTAAGGATATTGTCGAAATCTGCCATGATAATTAAGTTACTATCTAATAATTACCACGTCTAGAATCTATATCTATCTGTCTTTTTACTAACCCTAGGTTTCTCAGTTTTCCTCAATCGAAAAATCTTACGATTTTTTATAAAAGGACAAAAAAAATTACATATATAAAGGAAAGTAAGCAACCACTGGAAAATTCACGTACTTACATGGCATGGTCGATTTCAGTTGAGCGGTATCAGTTTGGATCTCCAGCGTGGTCACGTTGTTCAGGATTTTCCGGTGCGACGTTGAAAGTCTATCGAAGCGCGGCGGGATGCGATTTGCGGTCTCGAATATTCGCGGTGCGACCAGAATCTACCGACTGCGCCAGTACAGTACCGACGCAGGAGGACTCAAAAAACCGATTTACTTAAAATAGAATTTTAATTATAAATTATAAAGTTAACTTATTCTAAATACAAGTGACTACTTTCGAGGTGTGAAGAAGTGAAGTCCATCCGTTCGCTATGTTCTTATGTTCTACCCGTGCTGCAGGTCAGCGTTCTTCCCTATTACCGATATTCGTCGGTGGGAAGGAATGCGATCGCTGTCTTACAGCGTGTCAGCGGATTCCATTGTGCCGTTATATGGAAAGGATCGGCGTTCTCCCTGTTGCGACATTCGTCGGTGGGAAAGAATGCGATCGCTTGTCTTCTAAGCGGGTCAGCGGATTCCATAGTGTCGTTATATGGAAAAGGAGTCGGCGTTTGAGTGATTGCGACATTTTGTTGATGATGACATGCATGCGCGATGCGTGATGCTATGTCAGCGGATTCCAACAGCCGTAGGGATGCAACAAGGTACTCAATTCGGAGCGTATGTTTATTTTTTTATATGTTTATTCATATGATAATGGTAATTCTTGTTTTAAATTACAGATACTACCTTTTCATTACATCTATTTTTTTTAATAATTTTGTGACAAGTAGATTATTAATTATTTAAGAAACAATAAAAATAACGGCAATAAAAATCAAAACATCTCACGATTACAAACCATAAAAGTTAGACATAAAGCATCTTGAATTGGTCTGCAATAAAATTCGCATTAGCATTTATCTATGTTTTAAGAATAATGCACAATAAGACAGTAATTACATTTTAATGTAAACATCTTTAAAAATTGCAATTAGGCACATTCAGAGCTTATTAAAAATAATACTGTTTAATTTTACATAAATCTTATTCCATTAAAACAATCTTCATTCTATGTACATAAAATATGTCACTGACGACATTTTGATGAAAAACCTTATATATTATCAGAGATTTAAACTGCGGTGGTAGAAAATGCAACGCAATTTCGTACGGAGAGTACGTTGTTACCTGCTTATGTTGCGTATATGTAATATTTAAGCGCTGTTAGAAGTCGGTAATTTTTTTCTGTTAAAATATTATATAATAAAACAGAAGACTTTGAATTCATTATCATCGTCATCATCAGCCTGTGATAGTCCACTGCTTGACATAGGCCTCCTAATATACCTCCATCCATTAGGGATTTGGACCGTAACTTTCTATCTGAGCATATTTCCATCGTCAGCCGTGTTAGGGCGTAGGGGTCTCTAATACACGCCTTCTCCATTTTAGATCGTATCCCACCACGCTGGTCAATGCGGGTTGGTGGGTGGACCGAATTTTACATGCCCATCCGACGCATGGATCATCTTACTTTCAGACAATTGGGTGATCGGCCCAAATTGCCCTAACCAACTCAAAACAACAATGAAAATTTGTTGAGTCCCCAGGATTCAGACCCGACCTCCAGTTTCTAGGCATACGCCTATACCACTGTGACTTTGATTGTCAATACTAATAAATGAGGTAGATACATGCATTTCACACGACCAATGGAATGCGATCGTGTTCCTGCATAAAAATATGCTCACAACTATCTCTGAATATTTAGATTCAGTTGGTAATCAATACAGAGTTGAACCAAAACTCGTCATAGTCATTACGCATTCCATCTTAAACGTAAATGAAAACATAAACAAAATTGACATTGTAAAAGTTAAGTACAACTTTAACAAAGGTCATTATTAAAATAATAAATATAAGTTATTTGCGAATTTGATTGCCTTTATTTTTGAAAAATGTAAATTCTCACCCCTTTATTTTTTATCCAACGGAAAATGACTTGCGGCTAATTTTAGGCCGCATTCATTTGTTGTATGTTTAAATTTTACAATTGAGTGTAGGCTATAATCGGGTTAAATTTGAACTTTCATTCATAATTTTTATGCCGTTATTGTAATAAAACATGTGTAAATAAATATATTTATTTTTTTATTGAAAAAGAATGTTAAAGACTATAAATTAAATAGGAATGTTAATAGCGATTTTTTAACGTATTTCTTTAGGAATTAAAAATTTAATCCATAATAAGAAAATATAAATTCAAAGTTCAAAGACAAAAAAATAACCTTTTTATTATTATATATTAACCATATATGTAAAAAGCTTACCTAAAAGTTTATTATTGTGATTATAAGCTTATCAGATTTTTGTTATTATTAAACTTATTAACCGACTTCAAACAAAGGAGGAGGTTCTCAATTCATAGCTTTCCGCCTAGGTGAACCGATTTAGATGTTGTTTTTTTTTTATTTGAAAGCTGATGCTTCCCGTTTGTTCCCATAGTAATTTGGTCCAGTTCTGACATTAGCATCCATGAAAAAAGTGCATAAGTCTGAAATTTACATTAAGTATGTGCTCAACAAATGGACAATTAATAGCTCAATATCACGTCAATCGATTCCGATGATTCTTTTTATTTATTTATTAGAAAGAATGTAATTCAACGACAGTTTTACTTTTTAGTGCATTTTAATTTGTTTTGCAATAGTTTTTTGTTTTGAAGTCGGTTGTTTAATTAAATTTTTAATCCATTATTTTCTCCTACGGGTAATGAGAGTTTTTTCAGTGTATATAGCGTTATTATTAGTAAATCTTTGGACGTTTAATAATGTTGGTAAAACATTTGCAATGTTGTAAAAATTTAAAGTAAATATGTAATAGTGCTGATAACACAATCCATATTATGACAAAATTTCCGGATATTTTATCGTTACGTTGCTAACTTTATTTGACTATTAAATACGATTATAGTTAATTTCCATTTATTAAGCGCATAAGGATATTTTCGTTTTGATTTTTAAGTTAAAGGCAGTTATTAGTTTGGTTATTTCAACCAAGTAAACAAAAATATTTAATAAAATAATATATATAAAGTGATAACTGCTGGCCGCACATATTTAACCGAGTTGGCTCATAACAAGTATATAATGTAAAACTTATGTTTACCGCAATGTAATAGAAGCGTTTCTAGCCAACTTAGTTTTGGTCCATTATGGTTGCTGATCTGGCTTTGTTCCATAGGTGACGGTTGTTCATTTTACTGCACTGAAAAGAAGTTTAACACAGTCTCAAGGTAAAGAGTTTTTTGATACTTGTAGTATTTTAACTAATAATAAATCACTAAAAATACTAATCACGTGTAAAAAACATATTTTCTTATATATATATTATGAAATATATAAAAAATCCTGTCACATGGAAGCGTTAAAAAATTTAAATAAAAATGGTTTATGCAACATAATTGGAATATAAGAAAAAATTACATAGTAGCTACTGTGCTTCTCGTAAAACAACTAAAATTTATTCGGTTTTTTACTAATTCTATGCGTGAGTTCTTAATGATAAAGCGCTCTTTTGTAATATTATACACCTTAAGTAATTCAATTGAGAAAGTAAGTAAAAATAAATTGGCTTTTGTGTTAGTACTTGTCTGATTGATTATAACTTCAAAATTGTGTTACTAAAAAGACATCTGTACACCCAGCTTATTATTTAGTCATAATTAATTGATATTGTGTGTATATATATATTGTGTAATCTTTTTTTAGATTTTATTTAGTATATTAAAGATATTACATATTCTATAAACATAGTACGTACAATTTTTTCTCTATTGTCTATCTCTTTAGCAATGTATTTCTTTGTAAATCGTTTTATAGTAAAAGATAGTATATTCATGTAGATTTCATCAAAGAAGACACTAAAAGCACTTAAATTTTCTTTTGAAAGGTCCATTAGTTGTTTTTTCCTTTTTTAGAAGGAAGAGTTTCCTCGTTACTTATCTCGAAAAGTTGTCCTTCGTATATGAAACGAAGCCACACATATTATTAATAAACAAAGACAATTCTTTGATACACTACGTACGTATTGAACTATCTTACTATATCAATTTTCATATAAAATTTGCAATGTATATAGATTATAAAACGTAGTCGCTTAAATCTTTAAAACTACGCAATGAATTTAAAATTGTTTATTAAATAGGATAATAGAATGATTCAAGAAGAAGATTTATAAATATAATAGATGCATAATATTGAACAGAAACTTCGATAAATTCAGAGGTTAGTAATGTCATGTCGTTTTTTTGCGCTTATATTGAAAACGCTGGCTGAATCACAAGAAATATATCACAGTATGGTGTACAGTATTGTACACCATAAAATTCAATACAAACAGTAAAAAACTCTAAGATTATATATGACATTCACATAAAAATAACCACAAAAATCTTTTTTATCCTTTACATTTAACAGAAACACTTTAAATATTTGAGAATTGTTTTAAGCAATACAGCAATAATCCTAATCCAATAAAGTACTTAAAGTACTTTATTATATATTTTTTATTTAATATAGATCAAAATGGCCCTTATTAGCTTTTACTTTTAACAAATATTTCTTATATATATATATTACAGATATCAGCATTACGCCCGTGAGAAGCCGGTGCGAGTCGCTAGATTTATACAAAAGACAATGTGCTTGTAAAGATATTCACAATGTCTGATTTTGTTAATTCAGTCCCAATTAACATTTCATTATTAATTTAAAAGTTAAATAAGATCAGCACGAAAACTAATATGCCAAGTATATTCTCTTCGTTATAATTTAAATACAAAGAGAAGCATTAGTAAACCGTAGACATGAATGAATCCAAACCTATTTCCCGAAAACATTTCGTATCTATGACACGGGCAAGAGAATGCGAATGACATTTCCTTAATTTGGATACAATAAGCTTTTCTTTTATCATGTTTGCACAATGTGCTTTTCACAACTTTACCTTTCATCGTATGAAAATTAAAAAAAAATACCAAATATAAATGTAGCAGAATATATTATATCGCCTTACATTTTTAATGTAAATTTTTAAAAATTACCCCATTAATCAAATTTTAAATTACCCTGGTAGGCCCTATGCCTAATGTAATTTAAACATTATCGTCTACATCTCTAGATCATTATCGTCCAAAATTTTTTTTAGAAGTTTTTTTTGGTCATGTGTCAACTTACATTACTAAGTAAACGAGCCCAGCCATTTCTTAGCTGGAACAAAGAGACAGACAAAAATTTAAAGAAATCTTCATCATTTCGATCTTACAAACAGACCCTCCCATTCTATTTATTTGTATAAATGAGAGTTCAATAAACCTATGAGTTCTTATATGTATTCATAAGAAATCTTAGGATTCTACCCCATTAGAATAGATTATAAGCTTTTATTTACAAAAAAACCACATCTAATTTGACACACGCCATATTACAACGTAATAAGGAGCGAAGAACATTATAAATCATTCTAGTCTTGGTAAATTTATATCAAAGTCTTAACGGCCACTGGTAATTCTTGATGTTGTTTTTTGAATATCAATTTTTACATTTCTTACAAACGAGGCTATAATCGTTTGCCATGTTTTAACAATCATTACTAAACAGAATGAGGCCCTAGATATATTTTTATGATTTTGAAAATTCTGTTTGAAATGCTTTACTTCCACGCTTACTTGGCCGTTTTGACAACCGCGTTTTCTATAGTTATTGTGGGTTGTGAGTTTATCGCAATACTTTTGGCATGAATTAGTAAGGTAACGAAAATAAACCCATATTTTGCAATGGTAAAAATAAAGTTTTCTTAATTCGAGTTTTTCTTTAATAACGGGGTATTACAGCTGGCTTGTATACTAAGTAATTTTCCTAGCCATGTTGCCTTCTTAAACCAGAACACGAATTTGCTTGATTATAGAGGTATGTTACCATAACTATAGATATATTGAGTATAATTGTAGACAATATCGCGGTTGTAGCCTTTATTCTATCATCATTATCATCATCATCATCATCATCATCATCATATTCATCATCCGCCTGTAATAATCCTCTGCTCCCCTAGTGCACGCCTTCTCCATTAGGAGTTTTTTGGACCGCATTCGACCACGCTGATCCAATGCGGGTTGGTGGGTGGACCGACTTTTTACATGCCCATTCGACGCATGGATCATCTTACTTTTCAAACAATCGGCCCAAATTGCCTTAAATAATAAGAAAACAACAATGAAAATCTGTCGAGTCCCCGCAGAATTCGAACAAACGACCTCCGGTTTCTAAAGCACACGCTTTTATCATTAGGCTACGGAGGCAGTTTGATTCTATTAACAAATATTATATCGTATTATTATAGTAAAATAGGTGTATTGAATCGACTTTTATTCGATAGAATACACCTCCGCCCATCCCAAACTAGGGAGTTCATCCCCGCACAGTTCAAAAAAAAAATCATATAATGATTGCTAAAACGAACACTTTTTAGCTTCATGTCAAGTGTTTGTGTTGACAAATATTTTTGATGTTGAAATGGAGGTTTCATCATAATCCTTTCACGTTTTGCACAAAAATAATTAGCCTTATGTTGAAGTAGCCTTGGAGTCTTCTATCTATGTATTGTATATTGTATTTATTTTTTTACACTTCATCGAAATTGGTTATTGTTCACACGGTATAGACAGACAGACGGAGATTTTTTCGCATTTATAGGGATAAAAATATTTTATGAAAGTACTTGGTTATATCTGACAATTTATAACCGAAATTATAATAGTAACATTTATAATAGATATTTAAATAATTTTTCTTTTATAAATTTCAAAATTATGAAAGAAAAATTAGGAAACAGATTCCACATTTTTGTAATACACTTTAGTTTCTCAAAGGTTCATTTCCCCGCAGTACGGCTGATCGGTTTTAAAATTTTATTTTCCAATATTTCGGAACATAATCCGTCGAGGCGCGCAGATTCTATTCAATCCATTGCACTACTACCCAACGATCAATTTATTTTTCAATTTTACGCTCGTTATTTCTGTTTTGATTTTTTTTTTCGTCAAAATTTTTTTATTATTTCTACGGTTTTCATCGTTGGTAGGTAATGTAACCACGAAATGCAAAATGTACAAAGTGATCAGATGAAGTATCTTTTAATTAAAAAAAAGGGGGTGTTAGTACAAAAAAGATATTGAAACAACATTATAAAAATGTTCACGAAAACTGTCCCTGTATTTGGAAAACCATTGAATTCACGGAAAATCATTAAATCCTCGCACTAGACAGCTATGTTGGCGAAGTCGTAGTTTACATTTAATCTAAACTAGGTACTCTTGTAGACTATGTTTGTTGCGCTTTACAGTAGTACGTTCATTTTTATTTTGGATAAAAGTTAATTCTTAATATTAATTTTTATTTGTATTATTCACTCTATCTATATATTATTAAATAATGTTTCAGTTTAAAATTTTTTGTCCTGTGCCTTAACACAGGATGAAAAGTCTGTAAATTAGTATTTATGTACAAAACCGAATACTGAATGTAAATGAATACTAAAAAAGAGGTTAGTGTGGTTTTTCAGTTATTTTAGTAAATATTTAAGCCAAAATAGTGATAACAGTTAAACGTTGAATATTAATATTAAGTCCCTATTATTTATCTATTCAAGTGAGTGTATGGAATTATAAAAATATTGCAAGAGACTTTGTCTTTAAAATAATAATTATAATTTAACTGTTTTGTTAGTAACCAAACAACAAAAATTACCCAATAACTTTACATTTCCCAAGACCAACTATTACAACTATTACTAACTGCCTCCGTAGCCTAGTGGTATTGGCGTTTGCTTTAGAAACCGGAGGTCGTGGGTCAAATCCTGCGGGACTCAACAAATTGTCGTTATTGTTTCCTAGTTGGTTAGGACAGTTTGGGCCGATCACCCAATAGTCTGAAAAGTAAGATGATCCATGCGTCGGATGGGCATGTAAAGGCGGACCACCACCAACCCGCATTGGACCAGCGTGGTGGGAGACGGTCCAAAATCCCTAATGGATAGGGTGTATTAGGGAAGGACTGAAGAAGAACTGCTGGACATAGTCCAGCAGTGGACTATCAAAGGCTGATGATGATGATGATAAGACCAACTATAACAGTAAAATTAGGTTAAAACGGGGTTTTGCCAAAAAAATATTTTTTATGTAGTGGATAAAAATGATGAAACAATTAAAATGAGTATTAATAAGCAGGGTTGTTTATATATAATAATAATAATAATCGTTTATTTTCTCACCAAATAAATTACACAATAATATTAGAAAATGGAAATGTACAATATTTTATATGCAGCATTATGTGGGAGACTGATGCCTAAACTAAGCAATGCCTGTATTTTAGGCCATCAGGTCCCTCCTCTCGGAAAAGATTAGACAGTACGTAATTTATTGATTATGTATATAGATGATATTATGTTGATTTTGGTGGGAGTGCTTGTGTGTGTGTGTGAGGTGTGTGTGCGTGTGTGGTGTGTCGTGTGCGTGTGCGTGTGCTGTGCGTGTGCGTGTGCGTGTGCGTGTGCTGTGCGTGTGCGTGCGTATACTTTGTCTTTATGATATATTTTGTGATTGTACATAGAAGTTCTTCGTAGTATTGTAATGTAGGGTTGCTAGCCATTGCGTAATCCTCCAATATAACCATAAAATCTGCGAGAAAAATGAGATGTGTTCTTTTGGTATGAGGTACAAACGCGCAAGTTTCGTTTGTTTTGCTGACAAAAATTCGGATCATACACTAACTGTTTGTGTTTTTCATGACTGTGTATAAGATAAATAGCTGCCGTACTGTGAGAACATTTGCTTTTTTGTACAAATCAGTAGTAGAATATCTATATGGAAGAAAGTTAATAACCTTTAACAACAATCGTTGGGATCGTTCGAGCAGAAGCAACAATGACTTATTAGCTCCAGATTAGCAAAGTGAAAAATAAGCTAATTTCATAGTATTTGCATCTGCAACGCTGCGAAGTGTCCTAAAAATATATGTTAATTTACGCAACCTTGCAGCAAGAGTTTCTATATGAATATTAAAGGTTAGGTTGTTGTCTAGTATAATACCTAGATATTTGACCATTTTCACTTGTTGCAAGGGAAGGCATGAACACAAAGAGTTATTGTTAAGATATCAAGAGTGAGCCGTAATATGAGCCTGGAATGTTTTGTTGCGTTATTCTTTTAGAGAATAAGATATATATGGTTTTATCAGTATTTAAAGTTAGTAAGTTTTCTTGAAGCCATATCGTAATTTTATTTAGTCCAATTTGGGCTTGGTCTCTTAGTTCATCCCAAGTATTGCCTGTGAATATTAGGGCCGTATCGTCAGCAAAAGAAATAATTTTACTGTTACTAAGTTCGAGATTGCATAGGTCGTTAATGTATATGAGAAATAGGGTTGGGCCTAATATGCTACCCTGGGGAACTCCGCAGCATATATTGCCTTGTATATGGTCCTATTTTTACAGACTGAGTCCTGTCAGTTAAATAGTCTTTGAATAGTTTTAGTTGAAGACCTCTTATACCTAACCGTTCTAACTTATATACTTATATCTGCAACAATATAGGAATTGCAACTGTGTCAAAAGCCTTAGCCAAGTCTAGAAATATCCCTAAAGACTTCATCTTATTTTCGAGGCTAGAGACAACATAGTCAGTTAGTTTGTATACAGCATCATATATAAATGGAAAGTTATGGTTGTTTATATTTTTCAACGCTTTTCTTACAATTTTCCCTTAAAAGAAATTCAATCCAGGTCGGATTTAAAAGCCCCTTTCGTACGCGCCAATATTGAGATATTTTGTACTAGGTCTCTGATACTGTAATATCATTATCGCTTGACTCAGTTTTTTAATAAATATTTTTTTTTATAAAAAAGGGACTACAATCAAATCCATATTTTACAGAAGTATCCGACATCCATCAGCACATTCTATTCCTAACTCAACTTTGGTGATCGTCTCGCTCGTCTTACCGCTTTAGCCAATAAATTGATATAAAACATAGAAAAGAAACCCGTAAAATGAGCGGGACTATAGTCCATAAAATAAAATAAAAAACGGTTACTATTTTTTAAAACCTGGTTTAATATCATCAAAATCTTGATGGACATTTAAAACATCAAGATCAGCCGATTTCGCTTTATTTGATAATGTGTGATCATTCACAATAATTTTACTATAATACACGAATAATTACAGTTTATTTTTCTGTATGAAATAAATAGGTTATTGTTATCCAACATTTAAATCACTGTAGCTAAATTTCGAATGGGATTGTAGAGATTATATTATAAGTAAATAGGAAATCATAAAACTAACTAAATTTTTTTTTTTTTTTCGTGGTAGGTGATAATAAAGTGCAGACGTAAAATTTTTAACTCCTTTTATTTTTAATAGAATAATTTAAAATCTTATTCAGTTAAAGTCTTTAATAATTTAATTAAGTCTAGAAAAGTTGAAATATAGTGTAACTTTGCATTTGTTAAACATTTTATGTGAGTTTACATACTGTTTGACATTTTCACCTGCCAGCACTACTATACACAAAATTAGGACACTAAACTTTTTATTGGAACAGCACATTGACTTGCATTAAAGATGTCCAACTTGTCTGATGTAATCTCCACTCAGCTGCTACTAGAAGAGAAAATTTCGAAGAGATTTGATGATCTACAGTCACAGATCACAAATGCTGGTTCCTCAAAGGACACTGTTTCCAAGATTGGTGAAGAGCTCAGGAATTTTCGGGAGCTTATATTTGGGATCCTCAGTCTCTTGCGGCAGCAAATTAAGGAGTGTGTCAAGCAGGTGGATGACATAGATGCAAAAGGCCGCCGAAAGTCGCTTCTGTTATTAGGCTTGCCAGAAAAGGACACCGAATGTTGCTCTGAGGTATTGGTCGATATTATCAATAATAAGCTTGGTCTTGCTAACATCACAAGTGCATCGATCAAAACTTGTCATCGACTAGGGTCAAAAAATAAAGAACATCATAGGCCAATATTAGTTAAGTTCACATGTTATGACACTAGAATGGACGTATGGAAGGCGAAGTCAAAACTGAAAGGCTCTTCATTTTCTCTCAAGGAGTTCTTGACCAAGTCTAGGCAAATAGTTTTTACTAAGGCTCGGCTTCACTTCGGAATGCGCGCGGTCTGGTCCCAAGGTGGTGTTATTTTTATAAAAACGTCGTGTGGCAAGGTACATAAGATAACCACCGAGGAGGAACTTGCCCCCCTTTTAGATAAGTACCCAAAGATGTCGGGCAAGCCCTTAACGAAGACCACAAACACTGGCAGGAATAAAAGCTGAAAATAAAAAGATACCATTTTAGTTTGTTTCGTAAGTGATAACAGTGTGACTATCCTTACCTTAATGTAAATATGTTGTTTATTTTGTTGTTTTTATTATCATATTCTAGTATCTAAGCACTTTGTTTTCTTTTATTATTATGGAGGTAGGTTATATTCATACAAAACTTTAATTTGTTGCTTGTTTTGATGTTTTTGATTAATTGTTTAATGACTTCTATCAAATGACAGTTCTGTGTCAAATGTCAAATCAAAAAGGCACATGTTGCGTAGAGGATGCGTTCTTTTTTTATTTCATTATTTTTCTTTTTTTTTTTTTCTATGTTACTTAATTTATTCTTGTTTTATTTTAAATTTTGATTTGTTTCAAAATTTTATACTGTTCTTTTATAGTTATAATCTATATTTTTGTATGCTGGCGGGTGGAACGAAGAATAATTTATCGTTAAATTAAATTTTATAAATATTTTTAGTTTATAATATAATTATATTATTTTTTTTATATACATATAATATTTATTTTTTATACTATATATTATTTTGGTTATAATTTAATGTCTCTTAGTTCAGACGAATATTATTACTCTGCAAATGAATCTGCTAGTTGTATTTCTGACAATAGTTTTGACTCATTACCGAACTCATTAGGGGAGTCTCTAAATGAACGTTTTTTCTTCAACTGCGAACCATAATTTAAACATTTGTCACATTAATGCTCAAAGCATTCCAAGTCACTTCGTTGATTTGTGCGATGCATTCTCAAGTTGTAATGTACACGCCGTCCTAATTTCGGAAAGCTGGCTTAAACCACATCTGCCTTCTACGATGTACGCTCTTCCCGGTTTTGTACTAATTCGGAATGACCGCATTGATAGGAGAGGTGGGGGGGTGGCAATTAACCGTAGGCATGACCTTATTTATCATTTATGTTCTTCGCCCCAAAGTTACTCAGCTTCGGCTGAATACTTATTCATCGAGGTCATTCTGAGTGGTACAAAGATCGTTTTGGGCGTGATTTACTGTCCCCCCAGCGTTAATTACTTCACCGATTTCGAATTGGTCCTGGAATCTTTGGGCTCAGAGTATTCACATCTCGTCATCATGGGAGATTTCAATACTAATCTTTCAACACCCGACTCTCCTCGTACTATTAAACTCCTTCGCATTGTCAAGTCAAGTTCTCTTCATGTCTTACCACTCCAACCTACCCACCACAACCTTTCTGGTGAAGACACTTGGCTAGACTTAATCCTTTCTTCAAATCCTTCCATGATCCTTCACACGGTGAGTATCCTGCCTCTGGTTTCTCTCATCACGACCTAATTTTCCTGTCCTATATTCTTAAACCTCCCAAACCCAAACCCAAAGTTCTGCACGTGCGTTCTTTTGCGAAGATGAATACCGAGGATCTTTACAAGGATGCTGCCAAAATTGAGTGGCAACCTTTGTTGGAAGCCTACTCAATAGACGGGAAGGTTAACATCCTCTATACTGAAATTCGTAAACTGTATGACATTCATGCCCCAGTCAAAACTGTTAAAATTAAGCGTCCACCGGCTCCTTGGTTGACTGATGGCATCCGGCTGGCCATGAGAGTTAGAGATCGCAAGTTCCGAAAATTCAAAAAAGAACGTACTGACAGTAATTGGTCCACATATAAAGCAGTCAGAAATCGGTGTAATCAGATGATACGCAACGCCAAACGCCGACATATTCTTGATAATATCTCTTCTTCAAGTCCTGGTCATATCTGAAATTCTTGAAATCTGGGTATCGGCAAGGCACGAATGTCAACCATATCCAGTTCAATTGCTTTAGATGATTTTAATAATCATTTTCTCACCACATCTTCACTAGATCATCTAACGACTAATGAAACAATTTCGCATTTAAATGGTTTGACGCGTCCATGCACGACTAAGTTTTGTTTTTCTCCAGTTTCTTCTGATGAAATCAAAAAAACTCTCCTTTCCATCAAATCCACCGCCGTAGGTCCTGATGAAATAGGGCGAAGAATGATAGTGCCTCTCCTAGATTTTCTACTTCCTGCTATCACTCATATTATAAATTTTTCCTTAGACACAAAATCCTTTCCTTCCTCTTGGCGAAAAGCTTTTATTCGGCCCTTACCAAAATGCTCCAATCCAACACTTCTCGAACATTATAGACCTATCTCAATTTTACCATTTCTCTCCAAGGTTCTAGAATCATGTGTATTAAAACAAATTCTCATTTTGTACTTAGTAATAACTTACTAAGTCCTTTTCAATCCGGCTTCAGACCTGGCCACAGTACTACCACAGCCCTCCTTAAAGTGACTGACGATATTAGAGCTGGTATGGAGAATACCAAAATCACAGTATTGGTATTAATTGATTTTTCTAATGCCTTTAATACCGTCAGTCACGACATCCTTCTAGCTGTCCTGTCTTATTTCATGGTCTCGGAAGAAGTGCTGGACTGGTTCTCTTCTTATCTTCAGGGGCCAACAGTCTGTAGTTGTTGATGACTCCTCATCAGTTGGCTTGACACTGAACTTGGCGTCCCTCAAGCGGTATTCTTTCCCTCTTCTATTTTCTCTTTATTAATCTTATTACCAACAATATTCACTGTGCGTATCATCTGTATGCTGACGATCTGTAAATATATGCCCAATCAATAATCGATACTGTATCGGAGGCTATTAATAAAGTCAACAGAGACTTAGACGCTATCAAAGATTGGTCTGATAGGTTTGCTGTTAGCTGTCAACCCATTCTTGGCAGTTCTAGAATTTTGGCCAAATTGAATACAGTTCAATTACCCGGAATTTTTTATAACAGCTCTCCTATTCCTATCAGCCAAAGCATTAAAAACTTGGGCCTGTTCGTTGATAGCACATTAAGTTGGAATTCGCATATTTCTAATGTTAGTCAAAAAGTAACCGGTTCCATGCGACATCTCTACAGGCTTAAAAACTTTCTGCTGGCGCTAACAATAGCAATGCTCGTACAGGCTTTGATTTTCCCTCTCATCTACTATGGTGACATGTGCTACTTTGACCTGAATGCAGATCAACTCGATAAACTAGACCGACTTCTAAATAACTGCATTCGATTTGTTTTCAACCTTCGTAAATATGATTTTGTGTCTTCCCATCGTACACAATTGCAGTGGCTTCCCATTCGCCAGCGACGCTCGTTACGGCTCTCACTACTCTTTATTCTTTTTTTGATTCTCCTTCCACTCCTATTTACATATCTTCGCATTTCCGGTACCTCTGTGAAGTCAGTAACCTTCGATCGACGCATAACTAATATTAAATTGAAGAAGACCTTCAATGTCCTATTCACCGTTCTGACTTTACGCACTCCTTTTTTTCTATTAAATCAATAACTTTGTGGAATGAGCTGCCTTCGATATTAGGATGGCTAAGAATCGCTTTGAGTTTAAAAGTAAAGTTCTGCAAATATCTTCTTAAACAAATTTAAACAACCAGGTTTTTTTTTTTAGCTTTAACTATTTTATTTGTTTCTTTAGCACTAAAGCTTATATTATTTATGTATTAATTTTTATTTGAGTAATTCCTATATATTTATTTATATATATATATGAGTATGATATTTTTTATTTGAGTATGGTATATGTTTGTGTATATATGGAAATTATATTATGACGTTCAATATAGTTTTATATATATATATTATTAGCATAGGTCTGATTTACTTAAAATTTATTTTTTCTTTGTTTTAATTGTACGCCTACCTTAAATTTTTCTACACCACCCAAAGGTTGATGGAGAGATGCCTTCGGCATTAAGTCCACCTTCATGTCCATTTCTAATTTTGTGTACATAAAGTTTAAATAAATAAATAAATAAATAAATAAAACGTCTAACCAACTGACCATTGCAACATACAACGGACGCACGCTACGGCTAGATTCTCATTTGGCCCAACTGGAAGAGGAACTGAGGTGCATAAGATGGCACGTTTTGGGATTGAGTGAAGTCCGTAGAGAGGGCGAGGATACTCTAACCCTAGAATCGGGCCATCTTCTGTACTTCAGGCAGGGAGAAAATCCATCACAGGGCGGAGTCGGGTTCCTTGTCAATAAATCCCTCATTGACAATGTAATTGAAGTATCCAGTGTGTCGGCGAGGGTTGCGTACCTTGTGATAAAGCTGACCAATAGATACAGCCTGAAAATTATCCAAGTGTACGCACCAACGTCGACATACCCGGATGATGATGTCGAAGATATGTACGAGGACATCTCAAGAGCCTTACATAACACCACCAAGGCTCACTTCAACGTTGTCATGGGGATTTCAACGCCAAAGTAGGAGTACAGGCATGCAGCGAATCGATGCTGGGATCATATGGTTATGGGAGCAGAAATCATAGGGGGCAAATGCTCGTCAATTTCCTCGAGCGAGAGGGGCTGTTCTTAATGAACTCGTTCTTTAAGAAACAGCCCCAAAGAAATGGACGTGGCAGAGTCCCGATACTATGACCAAAAATGGGATAGACTTCATTATATCGGACAAAAGCGCATATTTAGGATGTCTCGGTGATCACAAGGTTCAAGACCGGAAGTGATCACCGACTTCTGAAGGCACCCTGAATATAGATTTGAAGCTTGAACGGTCCCGATTGATGAAGTCTACGCTCCGCCTAATCTGCTCCAGCCTGTCATTGATCCTGGCACATTTCAGATCAATCTGTAAAATCGATTTGCTGCCTTGGAAAATACAATCGACGTGGACGTTGACGAGGAACTCAATCGAGTGGTAGAAATTCTTCGGGACGAGAGAACAAAACTCTGCGGTCTGCGACGTACGGGCAAAAAGTCTAAACTTTCGGAAGAAACACTGGATCTCATGGCAAAGCGACGAAATGATCCAACCGTCACTTCGTTAGAACAGCGGGTTTTTAACAAGACCATCTCCAAGCTGGTAAGGCGCGACCTCTGTCACTCCAATACGCTCTCAATACAATGAGCTATTGAGCAAAACCGGGAGTCCAAAGTCTTCGTACAACAGCTTGGAAGAAGCCATCTAACAAAGTTGACCAAAGAGAACGGAGAAGTCGTCAATTTGAGACCAGAGGTTCTCTCGGAGGTTGAAAACTTTACAGCCAGTTATACGCGTCGATTCAGCACACCGAGCCGGATGAGAAGGATTCTCGAGCCACTCTTACCCGCCATGTGTCGGAGGATCTTCCAGAAATCGGCCTAGACGAAATCGAGGGGGCTCTTGAGCAACTTCAAAATGGAAAAGCCCCGGGAGAGGACGGAGTCACGACGGAGCTTCTGAAGGCCGCCGGTAAACCGCCGTCTATTTAACTCTGCCCTTCTCTCCGGGAAAACTCCTGAGGCATGGCATAGGGGTTTGGTCGTATTGTTCTTCAAAAAAGGTGATAAAACCCTTTTGAAGAACTATCGGCCAATATCGCTCCTGAGTCATGTCTATAAGTTGTTTTCGAGGGTCATCTCGAATCGTCTTGCACGAAAACTCGACGAAGCGCAGCCTCGTGAACAGGCCGGGTTTCGGGGGGGTTACAGCACCATAGATTACATTCATACAGTGAGGTGGGTTACACAGAAGACACATGAGTATAACCAGCCCCTGTGCATAGCATTTGTGGACTATGAGAAGGCTTTTGACTCCATCGAGACCTGATCTTTTCTCGAGTCCTTACAGCGGTGCCAAATTGATTAGCGATATATCGAGATGCTGAGATGTCTGTATAACGCCGCCACTATGTCTGTCGTAGTCGAAAGTGGGCAGACTGAGCCCCCTGCACAGCGTTGTGAGACAAGGAGACGTCATGTCTCCGAAATTGTTCTCCGCCGCGCTGGAGGACATGTTCAGGATGCTCAACTGGGAAGGACACACATCCTCGATTTGCGGACGATATCGTCATCATGGCTGAGACCGCTAAGGACCTGCAGAAAATGGTGCAAAGCCTGGCTGAGTCTTTTGCACGCATCGGTCTCCGGATTAACTTGGGTAAAACCAAGGTCATGTTTAACGAGCACGTTGATCCGGGACCGATCACAATGAGGCACCTCCTCGAAGTTGTTTCGAGTACGTTTACCTAGGGCAAACGCTCCAACTAGGTAAAACAACTTTGAGGGGAGGCCAACAGAAGGATTCGGCTGGGCTGGGCAGCTTTTATAAGCTTCCTCGAGTTTTCTCGTCACCCATCCCACAAAGCCTCAAATCGAAAGTCTTCGATCAGTGCGTCCTACCGTTTTGACCTACGGTGCCGAGACTTGGACACTTACGGTTCGACTGGTCCACAAATTTAAAGTCGCTCAGCGAGCTATGGAGAGGGCTATGCTCGAGTATCTCTGAAGGACCGCATCAAAATGACGTGATTTGACAGAGAACCAAAATCACCGACATAGCCACCGGATTAGTAAGCTGAAGTGGCAGTGGCCGGTCATATAAGCCGCAGAACTGACGTCCGCTGCAGTCGAAAATTTCTGGATTGGAGACCAAGGCTCGGGAAACGTAGTTAGGAAGCCCCACGGCAAGATGGAGTGACGACATTCGCAAAGTGGCCGGTGTGGGCTGGATGAGAATAGCCGAGGATCGGAAGCGGTGGCGTGCATTAGGGGAGGCCTATGTCCAGCAGTGGACTGACACAGGCTGATGATGATGATGATGATGATGAAAACGTCTAAGAAATATTATAGGATATAAGGATATGACTATTAATTAAATATGCTATATAACAAAAAAAAGTACGCTTACCTGTTTTTATAAATTTTCTTGAGCACATGAACAAATAGAACTATATCTAATATCTTAACACCGTATTAATCGAAAAAATAGGTTCAGATTTTATTTTATTTCTCATGTCTAATATATGTACGTCGGCGTGCAACAGATAAATGAAATAATGTTTTGACTTCTTTGGATTTTAAATGATAACGCATGCAACACTTTCTTTAATCACCTATTTAATAAACCAAAAAATGTTAATACTACTAAGTTCTACTAAAAGTTTCGAGAACATTCGAAAAGCAATGATTAATTGATATTCATTAACTAATAAAATTATCATTTGATACTTTTAAAAATTATTTTCAAAAGTAATTTTAATTGTTTTGATGCTTACATTAGTACGTTCCTTTTAATGCAGACAAATTTAATATTCATTATTAAATAGAACAATGATTAAGTCTATCAGGTATATATCTATGAGGTTACATTATAAAAAAATACATAGGTTTCGAATTAGTCACCTCCTTTCTCTTCTTCTTTTGAAAAGTCAGTCAATAATATAATGTTCAAAATAAATCTAAAATTGTTTTAAACCACCCAGAGGCGGTAATGCACTCAAAGTTATTCGATGCATGTATTAATAGAAATCTGTGCAGTTTTAAGTCATATTTTACAGAAGGTCTTTAATAAAAACGCAACTCACTACCTTAAATTAACAAGCGATTTCTAAAAGTATAATTTAATACAGAAACCATTTTGCAATTTAACTGTATTTAATTTCAAAATAAATAAATCAACTTGCTGTTGATACCTAGCAATCATAACGTACACGTGAATGTTTATTTCAAAGGTCTATGACGACCGTAAACTGAAAAATAAATTGATCACTCAGCAAAAAGTGCAATAGATTGAATGGAATCTACTGCTTATACGGATTATTTGCCGGTATAGTGAGGAAAATAAAATTTTAAAACCGATCAACCAGACTGCGATCAAATGAACCAGCAAGAGCTTGTAGTGAACTAAAAATAGAAAAGACCACCATTATGATTTACGTGTCTAAATGGATTTGAAAGGGACATTTCTAAAGGAGTACGTTCGTTAATAATATTATATACCTATTAATTTATTATAACTTCAATTACAAACTCTCGTATAAAAACTCTTCCTCACAAACTTATGCATTTATCATCAGTAAGATGTTGCAAGTCATCATATTTTACTGTATACAAATACCTATCATTATAAATGTGACAGATTGTTGTAATATTCGTTATAAAAATATTATTCTAATAGACATCATCTAGGCTCGCTCTTGATTTTGAATACACGATTCAAAACAATACTTTGTGATGTGGCTTTAAACACAATGTCTTATATATTATACTTCTGTCACATGTGTCGTTCAGCTAAAAATCAACTCTCACAATACACGATAAAATATTTGAGGCTTGTAATACAAATACACGTAAATAACAAAAGGTGTGTACAATGCCAAGCCAGACGAATCTGAATAAAAATTCAAGGTGTTTGTGTAACCAGATTGCGAAGACCGTTTATGTTTTATTTACATCCTTTCTGATGGCTATGCTTTGATAGTATAAAAGATATGAAGCGGTCCAAGAAATACTGGTTACCCAAAACGTCAGGTTATCACTAAATTCACCTGAGATTTCAATTTGACCTTTCCGTAAACGTATTTCCGTTTTTTACAGGATTTCGCTATGCTTCAGAAAAAGCCTCATACGAATTGTTTTCACTTAAAAGAGATAATATCACGGACGATGCAAAGAAGATTATGAAAACTCATTGCGAAAACTTCGACTTTGAAGAGTATTTATTTGTGTCTTTTTTATTTTCTGTTTCTATTTCTGTTTATACTCTCTGCTCTTGGAAAAAAATAAAAAAAAAGGTTCTGAATTTCGAGAATAAATTAGAAAAACCGATTAGACTTATTTAAAAGAAGAATACATAATTAATATATAAGAATACCTTATTCACGTTCAAGTTAGAAAGCTAAAACTTTATTAATAAAAACGAAAGAGTTTAATATGTAATTACCAGTTTACTGAAAGAAGCTTCACTCGTTATTCTTATAAATTACTGCTTTGATTCTGTCGTTTGTGCTTGCACGTGAATAAAAATTAAAGAAGCGTTTGAAAAGGTTGCATATATATTTTTAAATACTACGAATTTATTAGCAGAAAAATTAAAAATGGTATATAAAAATTCTTCGTTTCAAAATACAGTCTTGCAATTGTCTTGAGTGCTTGACTACCGCGATGATTATTTCTCCGCATTACTGGTGGTCGGTCCCCCTCGGTTTTACCGGTTGTAGGTCCCCTTTTTACAGGAGACCATCTGGGTGGATACCACCGCGGTGGCTTCTTTCTGCCGCGAAGCAGTAGTGTGAATACACTGCTGTGTTCCGTTTGAAAGGCATCGTAGCCAGCGTATTAACGGGTAAACGAGACTTAACACCCTATGTCTCACGGTAGGTAGCGTGTTGGCGATACCATCCCGTCAGATGTCCCGACTGCTCGTCTGCCTGCGTATGCCATAAAAAAATGCAGTGCGTTTATGTTCTGTGTTCCGAAATGACATCGCTGTGTTTCCATGTCGAGAAAATTTGTTGTAACATAGTCTGCTTTTCTTATTTGCAGAGCGCATTGGCTTAAAACATATTGCTGGCACCGACACCGATCGTATTAAATAAACGAAATTAATTTCCAAATATATTTTCAACACCAGCAAATATCTTAGGCAAATATTACATGAAATTTTAATAAAAAAATACTAATGTTTGACATAAGACTTTCTATCGGCGTTACGATTGGCTAAATATGGCATTTCATATGCCGCAGCTAAAGAGGAAGAAGTAATAAATGAAAATTCGATTTTAGTAATAAGTTTTTCCAATGTCAGGACCACGGCTGCAATGGAACAAAACGTTAAAAGTTTCATAAATTGTTAATTAATTTTGGTATGCTTTGGAGTTATTTTCGTTTGAACTTTTGTAAAATAAAGGCGTGGGTAAAATAATTTATATAAGTAAATTAAATCGACGACGAAAATAGTAACGGCTAAGTTGCCTTGTTGCATTGCTGTAATTTTTACGAAACAAGGTCAAATTGTTAAGAACAGGTAGAGTTACAAGCTCAAAAAAACTCGCATTCCTCTCGATAAAAAGAAACGTCATTCACATTCTCTTATCCCTTGTCATGAACACCAAAATGTTTAAGGAAATTGATTTGGATTCATTCACTACGGTTTTATTAATATTAGCTATCACATTTCTTTCATAACCAATCGAGCTGAGATGGCGTATCAGTTTAATGGAGAATGAAAAATTGGTTATGGCGACCGCGACATTTGATATTTCTTTCTATTGTGAGGCAAGCTGAAAACCAGTGTTTTTATCGATATGTGTTTTAAATATTTACTCCTAATTTCTAACTGCAAGCCCTTAGGGTTTTTATGATAATCGTCATTCTATAAATTTAATTTCAAAGCAATCGAAACATTTATGTTAATTTCTTTTTTATGAACTATAATTTTTCAATATGTGTGCATGCATTACATTCAAAATTATTCCTTGATATTAAAAGGGATAAATAAAAAGCAAATTCAATGACAAATAAAAATATACATGACAAAATGAATAAGCACAAAAATATTTAATGTTATCTACATGTTGATGCATAGGATCCAATAAATTATGCAAATGTGATCACATAATAGACGCATCAGATGATTAATTATATAGAGCAAATTTATCACTGAAATTACTACTTGTTAGCCAGTTTTTTTCCGCGTGTATTTATGCTTAGGGATTAACATCGCATAAACACTGTCAAATATGATCTTCAAAATTAAGACCGACAGTAGAGGGCGTATTCGACGCAAGGCAAGCACGTTAAACTGCTGTTAATTTACAGACAATTCAATGTTTGATATATATATACTCTTTTAAAAACTAGGAAACAATAACGAAATTTCAAAAGACATCCGATTTGTAAAGCAATGACTCGTATTTCTAGCCAGAGTGGTGGTTTGAAGACTTGCCGTGATGGAATATGAAAGACTTTGAATAATGATGAAATGATATGCTTGTGCTTTCATAAATTCTTTTTTTTTCGGATACGTTATGAAAACACTGTTTGTTATAGGGCAGGAGGATACGTCTACAGTGTGAATTATTATCCAACTTTATTTGGATTTGTTTATCGTTAATCCTTTTAAACTGCCTCCGTAGCCTAGTGGTATAGGCGTTTGCTTTAGAAACCGGAGGTCGTGGGTTCGAATCTTGCGGGGACTTAACAAATTTTCATTGTTGTTTCTAGTTGGTTAGGCAATCTGGCCCGATCACCCAATTGTCTGAAAAGTGAGATGATCCATGCGTCGGATGTGCATGTAAAAGTCGGTCCACCCACCAACCCGCATTGGACCAGCGAGGTGGGATACGGTCCAAATCCCCCTAATGGATAGGGGTGTATTAGGGGAGGCCTATGACCAGCAGTGGACTATCAAAGGTTGATGATGATGTTGATGAATCCTTTTATATGTTCGATCTTGCGTCTTATTATCATTATTATAGTGTGACTTAAATTTATTGAGTTCCTTGAAGTACACATATTCTTAAAACATATCGTACATGCGATCCAAAGTAATGTTCATAGGTTTTTTGCGTATACCATGCTGAATGCTTGCAATTTATTTCCGCATAAAAAAGATAGCAGCTGAGTTTTACGGTGCGCTGCAACGCAACACTTGTTTTTATTTAGTTTTTACTATGTTGCTTTTCTACCTATATTTTTTAGTAAAATGTAAATTTGTATATTTATAAGCTCATATATGCGAAATAAAATGCTTTATGCCTTATGTACAAAATGTAATTAGGAAAAAAGTAACCAGAAAGACATCACATTTGAAATTACAGGAATTTATAAGTATTTTAATTAAGCAGTCGTCTTCCACTTCTCACAAATAAAGCTTAAAACGTGGTAAGAAACTTTAAATAATTGTCTAAGTTTTTCTTAGTTTAAAAATACAGCTTTTCGTGTAATTTAATTTCACTTTTCCCAAAAACATTGTCCAAGTAATTATTAGCAGTCAAACAAAACAAAATATAACCAGGTATAACTCCATTTTTAGTTAGGAGCAGTTTTGTGTGAGATTACGTAAGTGCAAGTAAATGGGTAAGTGCTAAACTATGTAACGATCTGAAGTACACTTTCAGAAAAAATAACGAGACCCATAATAAAGACTATTCAATAAAATTTATTTTATGTTTCGTTTTTGTCCATGTTAATCACATATAAATACTTCTGAACAAATAAAACTACATTTCGAGTTATTTTGTTGAACTGAACTGACCCATTTACTTCAGGGAAGTAAAATTTTATAACTTGTTAGTAATTAGCATCAGCAAAAAAATCATTATGAGATCGTGTTAAATATAAATCAAGACTGAAATTTTATTGAGAAAATAATTCTAGAATAAGGACGAAGGTTATAATGAATATGATAACGGGTAAATCTCGGATTTTAGTGGATGGTGAAGAGATCATTATCAGCCTGTGATAGTCCACTGCTGGACATAGGCCTCCCTAATACACCCCTTTATCCATTAGAGGGTTTTTGGACCGTATCCCACCGTATGGTGAAGAGATATATAACAATAATTTAAGCGGAGACTCAATTTACCGATTGGTTGCAGAAGTTTAGGAAAAGGATATGTTTTATACCCCAAAAAGTGATGTTTCATCACGACAACGCTCCTGTGCACATCTGCAATATTTCAATGGTAAATCGAATTAAAAACACGATTTGGGTTCGAGCTGGTTCCACATGCTTCATATTCACCGCAGCTTCTTGTGATTACTATCTATTCCCGAAATAGAAAAAGTAGCTAGGGAGGCAAAAAATTTTGACAAATGATGACATCACAGGTGTGAACAGCTATTTTGCAGACTTCGACAAATCGTTAATAAAGTTGGCACTTTATGCCTAAGACTAAATGTAAATAATAAAAAACTACAAGTAAAAAAATTTTAAACAAGAATTATCAAACAGCCCTTGTAAGGTTTGCCCTGCGTACTCTCAATACATACAATTTATTGCCGCATAAAAATAAAAAATAATTATTTCTATTGCTTGCGCAAATATAATACATTATTAAATAAAATGACTTTTCGGATTTTTTCGCGTTTATTTTACATTTTAATTTTTTAAATTCCCGACGTTTCGAACACTTTCAGCGGCCGTGGTCACGGGGTAGACAAGGTAGGCCGCTGGAAATGTAATAAATATTCATTCTACAAGGACTTATCCAATAGTTCGAGGAAAAATCTGAGATGTTCTTCTATAAATATTTGACTCAATAACGATTTGTTCAAAGTAGGACTAAAACAGTCAGGTATATTGCTAAATTTGTGGGAGACACTATCAGGGAAATAATATTTTTTTCTAAAAGTGTACTTTAACTCAAAAACATAGTCTGGAACTTAGCCAACATTTCTAACATGAAACCACTGTGAGCTGAAAAATGGTTTAAACCTAGAATACGGCTATTGAATTTTTAACCGTTCAGTTTAAATATATAACTGTAAAGAGGTATATAACTGTCGACGACATTTAGTGGTATTATAATCTTATATTATAAACCGAATATAAATGATTAGATTTACATTAAAAGAGTATTATATATTTAAATAGAAAAAATGTGCAAGTAAATTAATAAAAAACGTTAAACGTTAGTTCCTTAATTATTTAAAAAAAAATGGCGTAAGCATTTTCAGTAATTTAGATTTTTCTTACTTGCGTTTCATTTTCTTAAATTTTGAAAATTATTTAAAGATAATTGAAAAAGAAATTCAAAATTTTCATTTGTATAATAACAAATTCTTATAACATGTTCAAATTGCCATCAATAAAAACAGCTTAGTATAGCAATATATTTTTGTATTTTAATATCCCTGTGAAAGGCTGCATAGATTCGCTACGAGAGCAATATATTGAGGGTTAAATGCGACGTTTAAAATAGGTACGCAGTCCAATCGTCCCGTATTGTTATCGGTTTTGGATACACGCGTATTTAGCATCAAAATGTGTACTTATTAATTTTATTTATAAAAATACATATAATATATATATATATATCTCATCATCATCATCATCATCAGCCTGTGATAGTCCACTGCTGGACATAGGCCTCCCCTAATACACCCCTATCCATTAGGGGGTTTTGGACCGTATCCCACCACGCTGGTCCAATGCGGGTTGGTGGGTGGACCGACTTTTTACATGCCCATCCGACGCATGGATCATCTTACTTTTCAGAGAATTGGGTGATCGGCCCAAATTGCCCTAACCAACTAGGAAACAACAATGAAAATTTGTTGAGTCCCCGCAGGATTCGAACCCACGACCTCCGGTTTCTAAGCCACACGCCTATACCACTAGGCTACGGAGGCTATTATTATATTTAAAGCAATGAGACGAGCAGGGCGTTAACCTGGTAGTCAGTGATACTGCTCTACTAATAAGTAAAGCAGTGTTAAAGTCCACAAATTTGTTGGCCGCCCTGATACGTGAGGTGTTTGTCTCGTTTTGGTAGTAATTACACTGAAAACGGTGCCCTTGATAACTGGAAGGCAGTAATGTCTACACATTACTGATTTGCGGCAGAAATAGGCACGCAGTCTCTTGTAAAAAGAGTCTTAGACTACTAGTCTAGTTAGTGAGTACCTGTCTAAGACAAATATTTAATAAAAGTTTCGTCGGATTTTCACTAAAGGCATATATGGTTCTAAAGTAAAATTTATAAACTTATATTAAACTTTTCACTTTATAGCACATTACTAGAAAGAAAAATATTAGGATAGATTCTGATAGACATTGACAGGCTTAATTTTTAAATTGTTATGAATGAACATAGATATTTATCAAAAATTTTAAGTTCAATTCTTACCAGAACGTGATGCGCGGCTGAAAATAAAAGTAGCTTGGTTATTTGATACGGGAATACATGTGCGTGCATGTTTCAATATATACATGTAAAGAGCAGAACAGATTGCTTACGAGAGAAACACATGAAAGACTTAAATGCGTACTTCTAAATACGCACGATTTGGGCTTTTCTGTTCATAAAAGTACACAAATATTTATGAGTTTTATAGATTTCCAAAAATATAGATCTTTTTAAACAAGAACTGACTTAACCTTTACTTTGATATCGAAGCAATAAATACACAACCATATTGAGTCAAGTAAATAGTTAATAACGTAGAAAACTATTGTCGGAGCACGTGAATGGCACTCCATTTGTATCAATTTTAATACTCAGTACGTATCTTAAAGGATATTAAAAAATAATAACCTGTTGCACAGGGCTAAAGTCGGATCAAATGAACTACCATAAAAATTAAGTACTTCGTTCAGACTGTTTTTGCAAAGGCTCCCATCGTAGGTCTAGGTAAAGTGGAAGAATTTATTTAAATAAAAATTTTGTGGTATTGAAAACTACTGCTCTACTGCTTACTGACCTAAAATTTTATTTCCTCGTTCCATCGTTTTTAGATTTTTATTTATTTATTAGTAAAATTATATTTTTTCTCCATGCTAATATTATGTTTTGGAATAATAGATACATTTGGCTATTTTCTACCAAACAGATCATCATTATTATTAAATGATAAGTTGGTTACTTTAAACTTTTTGCTCATTGCACATTATCTAATATATGTTACCATATATTCTCAATTAATTGTTTCATATATCCTAAATAATTTCTCATATCCTTTATAATTTAACCATAAAAAATTACCTAAGCATTTATTATCGCGTGTATTAATATGTTTATAAGGTTTAAATATTATGTATTTCTTTAATATATGTTAATTAATTCTCGATATCTTAATTTGGGAGCGCATAGTGCACATATTGTAAAATCCTTATTATACTATTTTAAACATTAAATTATAACATTATGTATTGCTACCAAATCGAAACCTTAAGTAAGATAGCTTTTGTAAACTTAACAATGACATCATTCAATACGTTTCAATTATTAAATTGATTCACTTTCTTGTCTTAATATGTAGAATAAGCTGGTAAAAAATACTTGTTATAAGGTATCAGGTGCTCAGGAGATCTAATAAACCTAAAGGATTGTCTAGATCTTGAAAAGGTTAGCCCTTTAGTTTCGGGCTTTAGAATTGGACTAAGGAATAATCTGCCTGTCGTAAAAGGCGACTAAAAGATATATGGTTAGAAAATTGAGATGGCTCTGACCTAAAGTAAGATTTGAATCGTGATAAACAGTGATGGTAGAAGTGAGGAGATAATTGAGAAAAGGCAAGCAAGCACGTATAGAGAGGTACCGGTGCGGTCCGTAGGAGATCCCGGTGCCTCTCATAATATAAGATGATAGGCGCTGAGGGGGTTTTAGTGAGTAAAACCTCACATAACCCTTATAAAAGGGCATCTTTTGAAGATTCTCATAAGAAAAAAAAAAACAAAAAGAAAAGGCGGTGAAAAGGTGACTGAGAAAAATATTTGATAAAAGCATCGCTTGATCCACTAAAGGGATATTGCGTCAGAAAATACTTCATTTTATTTAATTTATTGATCATTTTAGTGTACGACATATTTGAAGAATATATAAACTTTAAAATAAGGATTTGGTTTATCAGAAAAAACTTTTGACCTCTGATTTTCTGGAAATAAAGGGAATATAAGGCATTTATGCCATATCCCCGCACTTACGAGTTTTTTTATATTCAACTTTAGGAAAACACTGTTTTGCTTAAGGGTAACCTTATATTAGAACCCGATGGCATAATCCGGGCATTTTTTTAAATAATGTAACCATTTACGACATTATTTTTTGAATTTTAAAACCAAAAACCAAGGGAAAGACAAAATGATTAAAAACAAAGAGTTATATAAACAATAGAGGTCGAGAAGATTAAAATTAAAAAAACAACAAAAAGGATTTTCCCATTTAAAAAGAAAAAGAAAATTGCAAAAGCCGAATTTACGATTTTTTAACACCTACGAAGATATAATCCGATACATGGTGAATTAAAGGAGGGAAATTAAATGTTCGTTAAAGTAAATAAAAATGCTGGTTAATAATTGATAATTCACTTCTCCAGGGGGTAGGTCATTGACCGCAGCGGGCAAAAACGCTAAAAAGCATTGATTTATTTTAAAAATTATATTGTAAAACTAAATTGGATTGCGTAGATTGCGGATTGTTTGATTGAGAAAACCTCATAGTAAAGATGAACAAATTTTTTGCATATGTAAAACAAAGAAAAACATAAAACTTTCTACGAAAAATATTCTGAAACATTAAAACATAACCCGTTAGAGATTGAGGGGCACATCCGGAGTAATTGAATGTCGCGAAGGAAGTTCAGAGATGACGATAAGATAGATCTTCACTTTATGAGTTACTTAAAAGAATTGAAACATAAAATTATATGTATATAATATATAATATATATACCATATATACATATAATATACATACATATACCAGAATTTGTAAGTACATTTCAACTGTTCATATTTTATTAAATATAATACTCTTTTTATGTTCTGGCGGGCATTCTATCTTTAATCTTCGTCCTTTTTAATTTTTAGTCCGCCTGCGTGACGACACTACAGGCTGTTTTTAAAAACAATAATATAGTACAATTTAAAAAACTGTGAAGGTATACCGTACGTTATGTTTATGTTGTGCCTTAAGAAAGGCGTAAATTACAGAGTGAAAATGTAACCTTTCTTGATAATTATTACTGAACACTCAGGAAAAATGTGGTAGAACAAGGTTTTTGGAATTCTTCTTTATAAATTTGTAACAAAGTTTAAGCTAAAAATGTCTTTACATAAAATAGATAGAAGATACAAAATTGAGATTTAAACTATTCCTATTAAAAAAAATCAATAGCATTTTTTTTCCCTTTCTGTTCAATTCATTTACGTGTCATTTTAAACTCTTAACGTGTAGACTAACCTTAGAAATAATAATTTTGATTATTATGAATGATAAAGGAACAATATGTTTTAAAAATGCCTAATATAGTAATAAATTGTTGTTACCAGTTAGGAGTCACAAGCCACGATATGACACTACCAAGCATTTGAAGGGGAAATTTTAATTATTATTTTAAAATTGCATTTTTTCCTACTAAACTTTTAATTTTTGCAGAAATATATAATTCATTGTAAACAGTATATATTTCTGGACATTATAGGTCCATTTTTCAATTATTGTCATCATGCCTATTGTTAAACATGCCTGTACCAGAGCTAAACTAAACTAGGACTACCTTTATAATATATTGAATATTACACCTAATTTAATTTTCACCATGCCCTGGATTGGAAATGACAAGATTATAAACTGCAGATGTAGCTAAATGGATATTTTCAACACAAGCGTAGTAAGCTAAAAAGATGTTGATTCCTTCCCTGCCACTTTCCAAAACCCGCATAGAAAATATTATTGTTCGGTACACTTCAAAACATTTTTCAATAAATGGGCATGATGGTATATATTGGTCATTTTCGTAACTACATTGTAATGTAATTTTAAAACCTACTCCACGGTAAGTCGTTCTTAAAAATTTAATTTCTTTATTGCAATTTCCGCACAAAAGTAGAACGGAAAGTGCCGAAAATACAGTAAATAACTCTAAAACACAGTAGCCATTATTATTTTCAGTTGTAACCTCTGCATCGTTTGATTTTCTCAACTTTGCTGCTGATGAACTTGTAAAACTAGTGTCTTCCGTTTCGTTGGTCGATCTGCATGCTTATATGTTTTCGTTGTGGATTTTTTATCCATTTTATTTATAAGAATCACAATTATTACTCGCAAAATATCCTTCGATCACTGCACATACGTCCACGTGTTTTCGAGGTTGGGAATTGACTGCCAGCAGCTGGATGTTAGTGAACACTGAATAATATAAAAGACACGTCACCTTGGGTTATTATATTACACTAATACACACACATATATATATCCTTTATATACATATCCATAAAGGACAATCGCTTTAACTGAGAAATATAGATTCAGGTCGATGGAGAATCCCTAATGTCTTTTATTCGACTAGACCCAACCGAACCAGTTTGAAGCGTCAGTAAAATGTCTATAGCTCCGAAAATAATTAAATTTTTCAAAAATCCTTTCGTAGACATATTCTTAAATAGTTAAACTTTAAAAATATATAAAAAAATAAAATCGATTTTTTTTAAATTCTACACTACAATACCCCCTTAAGTTACATTGGTAAATAGAGCTGATCTTGACTATCAACCCTGAGAACTTTAAAGATCACCTGAGAGCGCTGGTCATACAATCATATATAATACAGTCCTGGTCTGTCATATTGTGCAATTCCGTTCTCAAAATAAACTATATTCGCATTTAGGTATAGTACCCTTTTTACCGAGAGGAAATGCCTACGTCCTCGCAGGAGCAAAAACAGGTTATGTCGGATTCGCACCAACTAAAACCACCACGTTGTTCCATCTTGGCGCCTTAGAAGTTGGGATCACAGGAACTCTTTGACGGTAACAGAATCCCCCGATTCTGTTACTCACAGGCCATGGGAGCCCGGAGCTTAATAAGCCCATGCAGGGACATGACTCCCAGTTCCCAGCGGTGGCCTCGGCTCCACCGTTAGCATCCTTTGGAGATCCATAGCCATCCATCCTTAGCCGCAGGTGGAGGAGAGATCGACGACACCATGCTGAATGACCCCTTCTCCTGCTGCCCCTCCACACCGCATCAGCGGTGCGCTGAGTCGCGGAGGATAGGATGAGTGACCTACGAAATACCGACACTCCTCTTCCTTCGCGACTCCTCCTTGGTTGTGAAAGACAGGAAGGGCAGTACAACTACCTCCTGCAACCTGTCTGCCACGCCCTCCTCCAAAATGGGCTTATTCCTCAATTAATCATCAATTAATGGGCTAGGTGTCTCTTCGCTTCCCCGCAGCTGAGCAGGCCGCATGAACTGAGCCCCACCGCTACGACAAAATGAGAATCTGATTGGGGATAGGTATAGTACCTACGGATGGCATGAATGTATATCTTCAAAGAATTCAAAAATGGCCACCTAACCCAAATAGGACGTCGCGTAAGTAATGGATTTTATATCGAATTACAAGTTAGATAAATAATAAAAAAAATACCCGCCATACAGTTATTCTTTTGTTATGCTCAGGTAGAAGAATTCATGATTTAAACTGTTAGAAAACTTGGAGCACTATAATACAGCTATAAACTGATAAGAAAGGAAAATATTTAAAATAATTAGTTTTAACTGATAAACCGCCAATAAACCACCAACAGCCTGTAGCCAGTGGTATGGGCGTGCAGGAAACGGAGGTCGGGGTTCGAATCCTGCGGGGACACAACAAATTTTCATTGTTGTTTCAGTTGGTTAGGAGCAATGATCCAGATGTCTGAAAAGTAAGATGATCCATGCGTCGGATGAACATGTAAAAAGTCGGCCCACCCACCAACCCGCATTGGACCAGCGTGGTGGGATACGGTCCAAACCCCCCAATGGAAAGGGGTGTATTAGAAGAGGCCTATGTCCAGCAGTGGACTATCAAAGGCTGATGATGAATGATGATGAAATGATGATAAACCGCCAAGCCAGCTTCGTGAGCAGTTATAGCTGGCTGGATAAAATATCAATTCAGGGATGTTTGGTTTATGCAGCACATGCATAAACCAAAACCATAAATTTAGTCAAAAATGTGTAAGAGGAGAAAATAGTGATGTGCCGAGTACGGTTTGACTCGAGTCAGACTCGATTCTGCTTTGACTCGCTTACTCGAATAAATTTATATTGATTCGAGTACGCCGGACCCGATTTCGGTACCTATCGGAAGAATCGATTCGTACTGATTCTATTCATACGAGTCCAACTGACTCGATTCTAGTATTCGAGTTTGGTAAACTCGTTTTTACTCGCAAACAGTTTACAGACGAAGTGGGCGCGCCTATAAACAAGTTTAAACCTGCAACTTTTTGTGTTGGATTTTTTTGTTTTGCGTCAGTTAGCAGTTATTGTAAGTATTGAGTACCTACTTCGAGTGAATTTATTTAATTGTTTATTAAACTGGAAGTGAAGTGATTTGATTGTTATTAACTTTATTAAAATGGCGCCGAAAAACCTCAGGTGTATGGAAGTGTTTTGGAGAAAGTGGACGGCGATAAATAAAGTTAACCCTTTAATTCTCCTTTTGTTCTAAAATTGACTTTAGTTCGGACTAAATTTAGACTGAATTTGGGCTGAATTTCAAGACTCGAGTCTAGCTGACCGATCGAGACTCGAGTCTAGCCAGACTCGAGTCTTGAAATATAAATTCGAGTACTGGGCTCGAATCGGGGAATCGAGTCAGATTCGAATACCTTATAAACTGACTCGAGTCGACTCGATTTACCAAAACATCGACTAAGTAAAAACTTAATTTTGCTTTTCGGGATTACATGATAATAAATGAAAAGCAAGATAATTTAAACCGAGAAATGTTGTTACAACAAATTGTTTTAATTTTTTTGTAATTAATTTATGCTATGGCTATTTCATTAAATTATTTTAATAAGTTATGTATTTATAAAGTAACTTTGATTTTTTCGCTTAAACTCGAAACTCATTTTGTCACAATGGTGAAAAAAATTAAAGCTTTATAATCCAAATTCATTATAAAGAAAAAGTGGACTATGTTCATTCTTTTCTACATCATTCTTATAATTTTTTTAATAGCGACGCGCAAGCACCTTGACTCGTCGTACCATGATTCATGGATCACTTAAACGAAAGGCAGTCAGCATCACATGAGGAGCCGCAGCCAAACGATACCGCGTTTTTCCAGGCAGCGACATCTAGTTAATTAAGCCAAACTGAACTGCGCAAAGGAAATGATGTTTTAAGTTCAATTAAACAAATTGAACACATACAAAAATAGATGTAAATTTATTGCGCTAAAAATTAAAAAGCGTGGCGAAAATTTAAACAACATGAAAATTCAAGAAGAAACATGTCGTGGGGGCGTTATTGTAATATTTCAATTTTTTTCACGCGCCTTTTTCATATAACACCCATCCAAAAAAAGCCATCCCTAAAATGCGTTGGCTGGATCCGCGCCACCTACCTTTACAGATCGGGGAGGGATTTTCAGTGTCCTGCCAGTTAAAATTGAACCAGGTTCCCCTGCCTTGTGAGAACTTTGCCGATGAATGGTTTTTTGGGTAAGTTTGATCAATGACCTGGGCATAAAAAGATTGGAATATCTATTGACGAAAAAAAAACAAATTTTACCAAAAAAGCACTCTTCGCTAAAACCCGCCAAACGTCATTGCAGCAATAAATGCGCGACACGTTTAAACCTAAACGCCATATGACAGAAAAAAAACGTCAACTGACAAAATAAATCTTCATCAGAACTTAATAACAACCCAAAAAATAATTTCGATCATATTTTCCAGGCAAATAAGTAGATATGCCGTTCTTGCCCTCGGGCACTCATATGATATTAACTTTGTTTGTTCCATAATTTATAATTACTTTAAAACAATCTATCTTATAAGTCAAAATAGTCAATTTTTATAGCCATTTATAAAAGTTTTTATATCAAATTTGTTAAAACCTAAAACAGAGTTGCGGACGAAAATTCCGGTAATGTTTTTCGTGATGTTTGGTTTGGTGAATTTCTGTCATTAACATCAATTGCGACCAGGAAAGGTCGTCTGTTAATTCTATGAGTTTTTGCTGTGATCCTTTCGTTTGTTGAGTGCTCGTTACAACGAAAAAATAACATTGTCTTTATTATTTCTGTACAGAAGGGTGTTCGAAAGAGAAAAAGAAATATCCAAATATTCTAAACTTCTAAACTTCAAAAATTAAACCTTATTCTTAAAGTAAACGCAGGAATCGACTCCCAAGCGATAAGACTCAAAAAGAAAGGTTTAAATTATTTTGTAAAGAGGGTTGAAATAAGTCCTCTAATTGAATTGATTCCTATATATAGTAAAAGAACAAATATATAAAACAATAAATGTCATAGAGAAAGACCACACAAAAGTGTAAAGAAGAATATCATTGTGATCATTGTTAGGAATATTTTTGTATTAAATAATAAATAAACCTGCGAACTTTACAAAAATATTTAAGGGGCCAAACCTAATTTGATTTCAAAAACCCACCCAGTAACGCAATTCCACTATTTGCTAAATGCATTATTTTGAAGTGCCAAAATGACTTCCGTCTGATTCAGATTTTAATTTGTTTGAAATCGTTACTTTCCTATGTTTTGTTCACTTTATTTAAATTAACGTGGGTTACAATTAAAAGCCTTAACAATATTAATGAAACAGCTTTTTTTTTCTGTGTAATGTGGGATGAGTTTCGCTTTTTAAAACCATAAAATTTTACGCATTAGTTTAAGCTTATCAAAAAGAAAAGTAATTTTTTTCTATCATATTTCTAAATTAGGTAATTTTTTATTTCTATATCTTTAAATTGAGTAATTTTTTGTTTTAAAATTTTGGTATCCCTGGGGCTAGTAGGGACTTAAAGTTTCATATGGAATGTATGTAAAATATCATCTCGAATCGCAAGAAAGCTTTTACCCGAAGAAAATTGCATATTTTGTATGATATATTTTCACTCACAGGTCGGTTAGAATAATTTAATGATGCTGCGTTAGACAGATAAGGAAACTATTTCGGTAAACGACGTATAAAGTTTGATTAATGTTGTGTGTGATTTAGTTACAGATATTGTTTTTTTATAGATATAAACATTCAAAAATGTTGACATATTGTGATAAATAAATAAATAAATAAATATATAATATTTGTAACAGAACTACGTTTATTATTATTAATCTTAAACCATTAACAGATAAAAACAAATTTCCACTATCAAGGAAATTTTACTATTAATTAATTTCCATAATTTTGAAAAATTATAAACTATTCGATTTTTTAATTTTTGAATTAAATTTGACTATATGCCACAACTTGCTCAACATAATAAACAATATTAAGCAAAATTTAATCACAGTTACATCTCGCCGCCGCTTACGTACCACGCAAAATAATTCATCCGAAGCATAGGAAACACTCCCGATATAGGCGACCGCGCCATATATTAACAGATCCGGACGACGATATTAAGATCGTGCAAGCGCGAGTTAAATCGTACAAACGCATCACTTTTTGCCCTCACCATCGAGGGCAAACACACACTCCGTACGTTAGACATCGGCACGTACCAGGCCGATTTTCACCTACTAGAAAGCAACTGATCGAGCCGAGGTTCTGCCCACCGGGGCGCCCTCGATACATGTTGCTAACGGGTTAGTAAAGGATCAAAAAGCGACTGACCGAGCCGAGGTTCGGCCCTCCTGGGCACTCTCGATTAGATCGCTGACGGTTTTAAAACTAGTGGCAGCCCGAGCCGAGGTCTCCCCTCTGGGGACCCTCGGAGCTAAGCTAACAAATTAGGAGGTGAAGCCTGTGCACGCTTAAAGTTGCACAGCCCCTCGACTTCACCGGGTTGTAATGGTTAACTCTACCAACGGAAGCCATCAAATAAACGATAAACGAAACAGTTACTTCTTTGAACACCAAAATATTTAATTGTGGATGTACATTTTTCTTGACACGTTAATTATATGGCAGATACTAAGTTATTATCGCTAAACATAAAAGGAGGCTATTACCACCTGAAAGACATATACATCTCCCGCGGAATTAAAGCCTCAAGTTATAATCCCTTAATATAAATTGCATCGGAAACCGGTGCAAAGTGCAGACTAACCGACATTTTGATAAGATTTTTAATAATCGAAATCAAAATTTTTAAGTACATTATATCGAAAACTTTTTTGATTTTAAATATGACAACACAGAATTACTTTTTTAAGTATATTCATTGTTTTGGGTTAGAATTTTTATATGTCCAGTACAGTATTACTCCAATCTCCCTGTAATTAAGACATAAAACTTTTGGTTTAGCTATATATTTTTATAATTAACGGCGTGGTTTATGAGTTTATATAGCAGCATTTTTTAAAGATTAGTCGTAAAATTATTACTAAGTTCGATTAGTATCAATAAATTTTAAGGCCTGACGTACTATCAAGATTGTCGTAGATGGTCTTAACAGCGAGCGGCGAAAGAGAGGTTCAGAACCGACTTTTTGCCATTACTCATCTAATTCAAGTACCGTCCATACTCATTCGTGCAGGCAGTTTCATTCCGCGGTTAATTTAATCCGTACATAACAAAGCCATTCAACAAAACAAGCTACCTAAATAGAGTAATTATAACCTTGGATAGCATTAAACAAACTTTAGCATTTGATATGTATTAAAGGTTACATACATACTCTAAGTTTTTATCGTAGGAAGGCGTGCAAAACGTTAACACATACTTAAACATTGCTCTTTAAATTTAAAATATTGAGTTTTTAAAGCAATTACATTATTTAATTGTTTTTAAATAGTTTATTTAATTACTACACACACACAATGTTTAAGTAGTTTTAAAAATCGCGATTCACCACTGCCACACAATTTTGCAACTTTTGTTTCACCTTGTTCTGATAACATTCACTGGTGCAATTGTCAAACTTGTCTGAATAAGACAACGCAAACCGATTGAGAATATTTCAAAAGGATTGGACGACTTGCAGAATCAGAATAAGTAATGCTCGGTCGTCCAAAGACACTGAGATTTTGCATTGCTTTGCGTCGCCACAGATTAGGAGTGTACTGAACAGGTGGATGACCTGAGACTAGGAGCCAGAAGCGCTTTTGTGAAAAATTAAAAGTAGGATTTGTCAAATTAATATTGGATATTTCACAGAAATTAGGCCTGATAAAGTCTCAATAACTGACATTAGATGATTGCCACCTACCTTGGTCACCTGGTAAACAAACTCAGAGACCTATATTGGTTAGTTTACAGTATGTTGTTAAGAATAATGCCTGGAGAGAACCAAAAAGATGTTAAAAGGTACAATCAATATCACTAAAATAATTTCTAATCACGGGCTAGACAACCAATTTCCAAAAGCACAGCTCCATTGGTATGCATGTAATGCTGGTCACATTGGAGTTATTTTCACTAAAACGCATTAATACAAATAGAAATTACCACAGAAGAGAGCTTAATAGTCCTACATCAGAAATTTATCCATAGCGTCCAGAAAAAACAGCAATAAATCCTAAAACGGTAATCATCTTTTAGTCTACATAGATATGTTTACTTTTGTTAGTTTGTTTCTGTCAATAGTTGATTTTTTTATTTTAATACTTTTTAATTTTTATTACTTTTTTAATAATTGTTATAACTTCTTGATAATAGTAACACTAATTAATCTTTTTACGCTTATAATATAAATAGTGTTCAAATTGTACACTGTGCCTCTGTTTTAAAATGTTTTTACTCATCGAATTGAACGACTTGCAATAAGTCTTCTGTGAACATTGTTATTAATTCGTTTATATTTACTTTTCTTTTTGCTTTATTTACGTTAAGTTTTTTATTTACCCTTTAATTCTATTTATTTTACATTATAGTAAAGTAGTATTCTAAATTATATTAGGTAATGTCACAATTAAGTTTAACAACTTACGGCTTTCAAACACCATTGCTTCCTTTTAACTATTATTTCAAATGTTGAGTTTAATTTATAATATTTTATTTTTAAAATCAATTCTTTTTACCTTTTATTTAAGACTATTCTCAAATTCCAATCTCCTTACCTTTTTTATTTTACTTTGTTAACGTCCGATATTTCGGTTGTTCATATATATTTTATATTTATGATTTTGTGCTGGCGGTAGAGATGATTACTGTTCCACCAATTGCATTATTAAATAAATTTTATATAGTTTTTATATAATCAAATACATATTTTTTATCCATAAATTTATATTATTATATCAAATCCACTAATTTACGGATTTTGGTTACTTAAATATATTTATTCGACGTTTCGGATTCTTTTCAGCATCCATGATCTGGACAGACTAAGTTGGTATATGTCTGTATCTCGTATGTTTCGAATATCCTCAGTTTTATTTAAAATTGACATATCTTTCGATTTCTTTTTTTAATGTTGGTTTGACAAAAGTATTTATAGTTGTCCTTCGTTTTGTATTTAATTTTGAAATTATTGGATCCCAGGAAGGTGGCAAAGATTTCATTACTATTTTACCAACAAACCAAATCAATGCATTTCTGGATCATCTTAATTCTTTGCATCCCAAAATAAAGTTCACAATGGAAATAGAGGCAAACAACTCCTTAGCCTTCTTAGATATTTTAATCGTTAGAAATGCTAACAATAGCTTGAGCCATACAGTTTTTAGAAAAGCAACCCACACGAATAAATATTTAAATGGTGAGAGATGGTGGTGAGCACCATCCCTCGTAGTTAGCTACTGTCGATAAATAAATCCGTAGCTTTTGATTCTAGTGATGGCACTAGTTTATTAGGCGAGTCCCTTTGTGATTTTTTAAATAAAACGTTTCCTAAAAATCTAAGGCCATCATTAAACATCTGTCATCTTAATGCTCAAGCTGTGCCCAGTCACTTCACTGATCTGAGTGAAGGTTCTCAGATACAAACGCATGCCATCTGTATTCTTGAGAGTTGGCTCAAACCACCTAACTTCTACTTTATACTCCTTCCCGGTTTTATTCTTATGAATTGACCGCAAGGTAAAGGGGAGGGGCGTCGCAACATACCTAGATCCAACATTCCACAAAATCATACTTCTTCTTCCCAAATTACACACAGCCTCAGAGGCCTCTTTCTTGAGGTTACACTTAAACTGCAAAATTAGTTCAGCCGTTGTTTACTGTCCCAAATGTAAAAAAAAAACTATTTCACTCACTTTGATTAGTTTCAGAATCTTGGGTTCACAGTATGGCATATTTTGTTATCATGGGAGATTTTAATACTAATCTCCTCTACCTAAATTGCACGAACCCTTAAACCATTATTATTTCGAGGGCGCCAGCGATCGGTTATTGTTGATGAACTATCATCTTGCTGGTGAACCTTTAATCTGGTGTTCCTCAAGGCGTATTCTTTCTCACTTTTGTTTTCCATATTTATTAATCACATCACCTTTGATCTTCAATGTGCGTATCATCTTTATGCCGATGACTTACAGTTGTACATGAGTTTCACCAATAATTTATAAACGTGAGTTAGCAATTAAATAAGGACTTACAGCTAATGAACTTGGTGTGATGAGTTCGGTTCAGCTGTAAACCATCCAAATGCCAAGCAATAACATTGCAGTGCACGCAATCAGGAGTTGGATCTTCTTCTGCACTCCCATGCAGTACATTTTAACGGGGATCATATTCCATTTAGTCCTAGTGCAAAAATCTAGCCTCTAATAGACAAAACGCTAAATTGAAACAGCCAAAAGAAGTGTTCATGCAGAGAGTTACAGGATCTGGGTGCTTGTATCGTTACAGTGGAGTTTATACCCATTAAATGAAGTGACGCTTGTACAGGCCTTGGCCTTGTCCTATTATCGATGATGGTGACGTGTGCTATCTTGACCTGAGTGCAGATCACCTCAATAAACTGGCCTATTCTAAATAACTGCATTCGATTGTTTTAATCTTCGTAAATATGACCACGTATCCGCGCAACGTTCCCCAACTTCAGTGGTCGCCTATTCGCCACGACGACGTCCTATGGAACCCTAACCTCTATATTCCTTCCTTAATTCTCCAATTGCCCGTCTTACATTTCTTCTAATTTCTATACTTATGTGATGACAGCAACAAGAATCTTCGTTCGACGAATACTCGTCTACTTCATTGCCTATTCACCGTTCTGACATCATGCACTCCTCCTATTTTGTCCAATCTGTCCTCCTGTGGAGATGCTCCTACTCGAAATCAAGGTGGCAAAGTGTATTAGGACCTTCAAAAAATAAATAAATAAATACTCGCGTCATTCGCCTTAGCCACGCTTTTAGACTATTAATAAATTTTATGACTTCCTTGATTTACAAGCAATGACCCCGTTAAGTTCCACGAAATGATGCTAAAGTAGAAGTCAAGAAAAAGCCAGGCTTTTTCTGGCAATGCCATCCTTTTACGAGCCTGCCTGCCTCATCGGGCCTCACCACAAATAGGGATCGAAGCCTTCAGTAAATAGCTAAAACTGCAGACCCTAACGCCTGACTCGACTCAGATGCAGAATCTCGCGTTGGAGACCAATAGGACGAAGAGAAGACAAGGCAAAAGCGCCTGCGACAGCCAATGACCCGAAATCCATGCCAACCCGCACTCTACCCTAAAGCGCACTGCTGAACAACCAACACTAAAAACATTTTCATGGCCGAACGCAAGGTTAAAGCTCCACCGCCAAACGTAATACACGATAAGCCTGAATGGAGCCACGTCTAAAATTTTATCGAATTCAACCGCTTTGCAGAAACGCGTTCGAAAAATATCAACTTAGGCATCCGAGTTAATGTCGCGAACTCGGACGACTTTCGTTAGCTGACGCTATTTCTACGCAAAATAAATATAATGTCTTTTTCATACCCACGCTCCCCCGGAAGAGCGCCAGCTTAGAGTCGTAATAAAGGGAATCCCAAAAGAAGAAGAAGCGTCGACATTCGTGCTCAGGGCTTACCCAATCCAACGCATCCGCGAAGGGCGCACCACGCACTAAGAAAGAAATCGATCTAGTCATGAAATCTTGCCTATCCCCGAGAAGGCAATGTTAACATAAAACATATTAACTCTCCGGCATACAAGTAGAGTCCACGCGTAAAACCAGAATCATAGCTCAATGCCACAATTGCCAGCATTTCGGGCACTTTGCCCTTAATTGCTACGCACGCCCGAGATGCGTCAAATGCACGGGCGATCACGGCACTCCAGAGTACCCCCGGAAAAAGAATACCTGCGACCCTCCGTAATGCACACATTGTTCAAAAGAAGGACACCCGGCAATTACAGGGGCTGAGAAAAAAACACCAAAAGACTTTCAATTAAACGTCCTAATTATAGGAATTACGAACGACCCGCGTATCAACAAGGACCGTTCTTTGTTCGCATCTGCGCCACAAACAAACGCCTGGCACGATCGTGATCTCAGGAATTACACTAAACCGATTCAACTTGTCGACGTCCCTCGTCCGACGGCGGCAACCGAACCGGCCCCTAAGCTGATAACAATAGAGGCCCAAGTAATCCCCGCGCCAACAATAGAGCCCATCCGGCTCGTCGAAAACAACCCACCTTTCGTGGAAACCGCAACAATCAATCAACCCCGTAATAACACTGGTTTAATGGACGATTTGTCCTTATTATTTTAATACGCCGGCATGATAAACATGGTACGAATTCTCGCCAATAAACTTCAGCGCCGCGGAACTTATCGCACTAACTGAGCACATAGGCCTCGTGGAGACCATTTCTAGCCATAAGAATAAAAGCCCGTAGTCGGAAAAGATGGCACATAACTTTTTAACCTCACACACGTAGGTCAACACATACACACACAAAGTTCTTCTCGCTACTAGCTCAGCGAGAAAAACATCGTGTATATCACACCGGGCAGTTCGCACTGTCCGCATATCCAAGACAGTTCGCACTGCCATTAACTCATCTTACAGTCGACCGATCGCCGGCAGCTCGGTCCGTACCGAACTTCAATGATCCTAGCCGACGAACTTCAAGTTAACACACGTACCATCTGAACGTGTAAACTTCACTTCTAAAGGGTTGGTCACTAGTTCGAAGGAATAAAAGCATTCCTTTCTCTCAGACTTATTGTTCTATAAAAGCAATATAAAGTCCGAGTAGAACTGGTAGCTTTACATCATAGTCAAAAAAATAACTACACACACGTACGTACAGTACTGTAGCCCTAGTGGTATGGGCATGTGCTTAAGAAACCAGAGGTCGTATGTTCAAATCCTGCAGGACTCAAAATATATTTTCGTTGGTTTCCTAGTTAGTTAGGAAATTTGGGCCGATCACCCAATTGTGTGAAAAGTAAGATAATCCATGCGTCGGTAAAAACGGTCCACCCACCAACCCAAACCCCGTAATGGATAAGGGTGTATTAGGCCTATGTCCAGCAGTGGACTATCACAGGCTCTACTCAGTGATGATGATGAAAAATAACATATGGTTGATAAGCAGACAATTTATCTGAGCTGGGGAAGTAATATATCAAGCCATTATTAAAGACAGCAGATGAACAATAAATATTAGTTATTGACATTTAATATAATCTACTTTAAATACATATAATCTAGATTATATAAAACTTAATACATTTATTAAAACTAATATATTTTTAAATTAAAATTTGATAAATAAAACCAGTTTATACCTTTAAATCATACTGTGATAAAAATAATTCAATAGTTTTTGAAGCCTGTTTAGGTGTTATGAATGTTTTATGTTTTATTTCAGGACCATAGGAACAATTGATAGAATTCTGGAAAATAATAACGCAACACCGACTCTCCTCTCCTTTCGCTATTCCACTTTTGCTTTGGAAGACAAGGCGAGCAGCAGGTCTACCACCATTTACCATATTTACCCCTCCCTGGGTGCATTTTTTTTAAATTAACGCCTTACTACAAAATGCAAATCCCTAGTTATCTTCAAGTGTAACGAACTTACGCATCCAATCCAAGACCAAGACCAGACTGGTTCCGTTCAACATTCGTACTGCTGACTGCGGATGGATGGTGGTGGATCCTGGGTCCGTACTGCAATTTTATAAATGTCACATCCGACGAAAAATAATTTAATCCAAATAAAGTATGAACTATTTTGTATACTCAAATGACATTTAATCGATGGATCGCCCGTTACAAATAAATATGTTCATAGGTATCGTTTTTATCAAATACTTAATATCGTACTTGACTAAAGTTTAAGTTGGTCAGATCCTTACCAGAATCTGCGAAGGCGATGCTAGCGAAATTATCGATAATAGTTGTTATTATAGTTCAAAATTAAATAGTTTAATTTATTTAACGTATTTTTTTACTAAAATTAAATTAAGCTTAACGAAGTGCATTTTAATAAGCGAGTTTACGTTTATCAGAAAAACTTTTTGACCTCTGATTTTCTGAAATAAAGTGTACAATATTAGGCATTTATGCCATATCCCCTGCACTTACGAGTTTTCTTATATTCAACTTAGGTACAACACTGTTTTGCTTAAGGCGTAACCTTATATTAGAACCTGATGGCACTAATCCTGTAAGCATTTTTTTTTAAATACACTTTAACTAGTTACGTACATTATATTTTGCGATTTCTGCAACCAAAACCAAGTGGAAAGACGAAATGATTAAAAACAAAGAGTTATATAAACGAATAGAGGTCGAGAAGATTAAATATGGCAACAAACAACAAAGGGCATTTTCTTCATTAAAAAAAGAAAATGGCTAAAAACCGAATGGGCTTACAAGATTTTTTTTAACACACTACTGAATATATAATCAAGATACATGGTGATTTAAAACTGAGTGAGCTTAAACTAAATGTTCAAGTTAAAGTAAATGAAGTAAATGCTGGTTAATAATTGATACATTCACTTCTCCAGGCAAGCTTAGGTCTATTCGACCGTAGCGGCAAATAAACACTAAAAGCATTGATTTATTTTAAAAATTATATTGTAAAACTAAAATTGGATTGCGTATGATTGCGTGATTGTTTGATTGAGTAGAATGACCTTCATAGTAAAGATGACATCATAATTTTTTATGTGCATATGTAAAAACAAAGAAAACATAAAACTTTCTACGAATAAATATTCTGAAACATAATAACATAACCCGTTACGAGACTGTCGAGGGTACATCGCGACGTAATTGAATTTCGCGAAGGAAGTTCAGAGAGTATAGAAGATATAGCGTAGATCTTTCAATTTATGAGTTACTTAAAAGAATTGAAACATACACACTTCATATGTCTAGTACCTGAATTTGTAAGTACATTTCAACTGTTCATATTTTATTAAACTATCTCTTTTTCTATGTCTTCATCTTTAATTTGCGTCCTTTTTAATTTTTTAGTCCACTCGTCGTCATGCAAAACAGCCTGTAGTGTCGTCACACTACAGGCTGTTTTAAAACATAATATAGTGCAATTTAAAACTGTGAAGGTATATCGTCACGTTGTATTATATGTGCCTTAAGAAAGTGTAAATTACAGAGTGAAGTGCAACCTCTATTGATAATTTTAACTGCCTCCGTAGCCTAGTGGTATGGGCGTTGCTTTAGAAACTCGGAGGTCGTGGGTTCGAATCCTGCGGGGACATCAACAAATTTTCATTTTGTTTCCTGGTTGGTTAGAGACACATTTGGGCCGATCACCCAATTGTCTGAAAAGTAAGCTGATCCATGCGTCGGATGGGCATGTAAAAGTCGGTCACCACCAACCGCATTGGACCAGCGTGGTGGGATACGGTCCAAACCCCTAATGGATAGGGTGTATTAGGGGAGGCCTATGTCCAAGCAGTGACTAACAAAGGCTGATGATGATGATGATGATGATTGATAATTTTGCTGAACTCTCAGGAAAAATGTGGTCGATATATTTCAACACAAGCGTAGTAAGCTAAAAAGATGATGATTCCTTCCCTGCCACTTTCCAAAACCCGCATAGAAAAATATTATTCGGTACACTTAAAACATTTTTCAATAAATGAGCATGATGGTATATATTGGTCATTTTGTAAACTACATTGTAATGCAATTTAAACCTCTCATGACGAGTCGTTCTTGACAATTTAATTCTTTATTGCAATTTCCGCACAAAAGAGTAGAACAGAGTGCGCGAAAATGTAACTAATCTCCTAAAACACAGTAGCCATTATTATTTTCAGTGTAAGATGAGCGACCTACATGAAATACCGACACTCCTCTTCCTTCGCGACTCCTCCTTGGTTGTGAAAGACAGGAAGGGCAGTACAACTACCTCCTGCAACCTGTCTGCCACGCCCTCCTCCAAAATGGGCTTATTCCTCAATTAATCATCAATTAATGGGCTAGGTGTCTCTTCGCTTCCCCGCAGCTGAGCAGGCCGCATGAACTGAGCCCCACCGCTACGACAAAGTGAGAATCTGATTGGGGGGATAGGTATATAGTACCTACGGCATGGCATGAATGTATATCTTCAAAGAATTCAAAAATGGCCACCTAACCCAAATAGGACGTCGCGTAAGTAATGGATTTTATATCGAATTACAAGTTAGATAAATAATAAAAAAAATACCCGCCATACAGTTATTCTTTTGTTATGCTCAGGTAGAAGAATTCATGATTTAAACTCGTTAAAAGTAAACTTGGAGCACTATAATACAGCTATAAAACTGATAAGAAAGGAAAATATTTAAAATAATTAGTTTTAACTGATAAACCGCCAATAAACCGCCAACAGCCTCCGTAGCCTAGTGGTATGGGCGTGTGCTTTAGAAACCGGAGGTCGTGGGTTCGAATCCTGCGGGGACACAACAAATTTTCATTGTTGTTTCCTAGTTGGTTAGGGCAATTTGGGCCGATCCCCTAGATGTCTGAAAAGTAAGATGATCCATGCGTCGGATGAACATGTAAAAAGTCGGCCCACCCACCAACCCGCATTGGACCAGCGTGGTGGGATACGGTCCAAACCCCAATGGAAAGGTGTATTAGGAGAGACCGTTGTCCAGCAGTGGACTATCAAAGGCTGATGATGAATGATGATGAAATGATGATAAACCGCCAAGCCAGCTTCGTGAGCAGTTATAGCTGGCTGGATAAAATATCAATTCAGGGATGTTTGGTTTATGCAGCACATGCATAAACCAAAACCATAAATTTAGTCAAAAATGTGTAAGAGGGAGTAAAAATAGTGATGTGCCGAGTACGGTTTGACTCGAGTCAGACTCGATTCCTGCTTTGGACTCGCTTACTCGAATACCAATTTATTTTGATTCGAGTACGCCGGACTCGATTTCGGTACTCTAGTCAGGAAGAATCGATTCGTACTCGATTCTATTCATACGAGTCCAACTGACTCGATTCTAGTATTCGAGTTTGGTAAACTCGTTTTTACTCGCAAACAGTTTACCCTAAGCAATAAAGTGGCGCGCGCCTAATAATATAAACAAGTTTAAACCTGCAACTTTTGTGTTGATTTTTGTTTTGTGTCAGTTAGCAGTTATTGCTGAAGTATTGAGTACCTACTTCTGAGTGAACTTATTTAATTGTTTATTAATACTGGAAGTGAAGTGATTTGATTGTTATTAACTTTATTAAAAAATGGCGCCGAAAAAAACCTCAGGTGTATGGAAGTGTTTTGAGAAAGTGGACGGCGATAAAATAAAGTTAACTCCTTTTAATTTCTCCTTTTTGTTCTAAAATCGGACTTTAGTTCGGGACTAGAATTTCTAGACTCGAATTCTGGGCTCGAATTTCAAGACTCGAGTCTAGCCGGACGCGAATTCCGAGACTCGAGTCCAGCCAGACTCGAGTCTTGAAATATAATTCGAGTACTGGGCTCGAATCGGGGAATCGAGTCATGATTCGAATACCTTATAAACTGACTCGAGTTACTAAATCATCGACTCGGCACATCACTAAGTAAAAACTTAATTTTGCTTTTCGGGAGTACATGATAATAAATGAAAAGCAAGATAATTTAAACCGAGAAATGTTGTTACAACAAATTGTTTTAATTTTTTTGTAATTAATTTATGCTATTGCTATTTCATTAAATTATTTTAATAAGTTATGTATTTATAAAGTAACTTTGATTTTTTGGCTTAAACTCGAAACTCATTTTGTCACAATGGTGAAAAAAATTAAAGCTTTATAATCCAAATTCATTATAAAGAAAAGTGGACTATGTTCATTCTTTTCTACATCATGTCTTATAATTTTATTTAATAGCGACGCGCAAGCAAGCACTTCGACGTCGCATCGAAAAATACCATGATTACATGGATCACTTAAACGAAACGAGTTCGAGTCAGCATCACATGAGGAGCACGCAGCCAAACGATACCGCGTATTTTTCCAGCGCAGCGACATCTAGTTAATTAAGCTCAAACTGAACTGCTGACAAAGTGAAATGATGTTTACCTAAGTTCATTACTTAAACTTAAATTGAACACATACAATAAAATCAGATGTAATATTTATTGCGCTAAATTAGAGTTTAAAAGCGTGGCGAAAATTTAAACAATTCTATGAAAATTACAAGAGAGTTAAACATGTCGATAGAGGGCGTTAGTTGTAATATTTCAATTTATAATTTCATCGCGCCTTTTTTTCTATATAACACCGCATCCAAAAAAAAGTCCATCCTAAATGCGTTGGCTGGATCCGCGCCACCTGCCACCATTGCTACACGATCAGGGCAGGGATTCTTCAGCGTCCTGCCAGTTAAGAATTGACACCTGCTACGGTTCCCCCGTGCACTTGTGAGCTAAACTTTGCCGATGAATGGTTGTTTTGGGTAAGCTCTTGTGATCAATGTGAGTTGGGCATAAAAGATCTGGAATATCTATTGACGAAACAAAAACAAATTTTACCATAAAAAAGCACTCTTTCAGCTAAAACCCGCCAAACGTCATTGCAGCAATAAATGCGCGACACGTCTAAACTCTAAACGCCTTATATCGACTGTAGAAAACAGAAACGTCGTAACTGACAAAATGAAATCGTTCATCAGAACTTAATAACAATTCCAAAAAATAATTTTGATCATATTTTCCAGGCAAATAAGTAGATATGCCGTTCTTGCCCTCGGGCACTTATATGATATTGACTTTGTTTGTTCACATAATTTATAACTTACCTTAAACACAGCTATCTTATAAGTCAAAATAGTCATTATTTTTTTAGCCATTTATAAAAAGTTTTTAATATCAAATTTGTTAAAGACCTAAAAACTAGATGTCGCTGCGCGAAGAAAATTCGCGGTAATGTTTGTCTGTGATGTTTGGATTTGAGTGAATTTCTGTCATGTAACATCAATTGCGACCAGGAAAGGTCGTCTGTTCGAATTCTATGAGTTTTTGCTGTGATCACTCTTCAGTTTGTTGATGTGACGCTCGTTACAACTTGAAAAATAACATATGTCTATATTATTTCTGTACAGAAGGGTGTTCGAATAGAGAAAAAGAAATATCCAAATATACTAGCAGCTGGAATTAAACTTTACCTATATTCTTAACAGTAAACTGCCGCCCGAATCGACTCCCCAAGCGATAATGACCAAAAAGTTTAAGATTGGTATAATGTATTTTGTAAAGAGGTTGTTAAAATAAGTTCTCCTAATTGAATTGATTCCTATATATAGTAAAAGAACAAATATATAATAATAATAAATGTCATAGAGTAAAGACTTCACACAAAAATGATGTAAAGAAGAATATCATTGTGATCATTGTTACATGTGAGATATTTTGCCATATTAAATAATATAATAGCCTGCGTTAACTTTGCACAAAAATATTTAAGGCGCAAACCGTAATTTAATTTCAATTAAAAGCCACGCCAGTAACGCAATTCCACTATTTGCTAAATGCAGTTATTTTGAAGTGCCAAAATGACTTCCGTCTGATTCAATACGATTTTAATTTGTTTGAAATCTGAATTACTTTCCTATGTATTTGTTCACTTTATTTATATTAACGTGTAATGTTACGATTGAAAAGTCTTAACAATATGTAATGAAACAGCTTCTTTTTTTTCTGTGTAATGTGGGATGAGTTTCAAGCTTTTAAAACAATAATATTTTTCGCATCAGTTTAAGCTTATGAATAATGTAAAGAAAAGTAATTTTTTATTTCTATCATATTTCTAAATTAGGTAATTTTTTATTTCTATCATACTTCTAAATTAAGTAATTCTTTGTTTTAAATAAGTTATACTTCATAACTGAAATAATAATCATCATCATCAGCCTTGTCAGTCCACTACTGGACATAGGCTTCTTCTAATGCACGCGTTATCCATTACGGAGTTTTTGGACCATATCCCACCAAGCAAGTCCAATGCGAGTTGGTGGGGGCTAAGTAATATTATTATGGCACTAGCGAATATGAAACACGCGAAAGCGCAAGGAGCAGTTATTTTATTCCTTTTTATATTAATTCATTGATAAAGCATTTTGACAAGAATCATAGAATACAATATGTTTACAAGATGAACTCAAACAATAATGTCTGTTGCAATTTTTAATAATATAATAAATTCTCTTGTTAATGAGTACACCGTTTTATAAATATGTGCTGAAGCATCTAATCGAATGCAAATAAACTGCGTGGAAACTAAAAATGTATAATTTGTTTCGGATCCTTTTAACTAAATAGCATATTGCTAAGGTAGCACCAAAAAATTTTGATTGATTTCTTTAACTTGAACTATGTATTTATGTATATCGTTCATTCAAAATTATTTTTATTTTACGATTAAAAACGGTATAGAAACAAAGTAAAACACGTATTTAGGAGTATTTTAAATTTCCTGCTTACGTTCCGATAAGGTAACATAAATTGATGAAAGAAATATGTATATAACTTTATAAATGTATTGCTTATTGCAAATGACTTTATGCGGCGACCCGGGTACGTTAACATCTGCTACAGAAAATATCACAAAAGAATGCGATAAAACGTGTTATGAATTTAAATAAAATGTTTATCACTTTTTTTTCTGCATTCTTTTTTTTAATTTTTGTAAAGAGAGAAATATATTAATGTTTTATAATATTTCTAGTTATATAGAAAAAGAAGTATGCTGCAATTTCCAATTATTATTTTATTAAAATTCAAGAGAATATAGTCAATAAAATACATTACGTTAAACAATACAATTGTGCGATTAATGTCGCTTATGCAATTGAATTAATTTTCAATGATGTCAAAGATAGCATACGTATGTATATTTAAGATTTGATATCATATATTTTTAATGTTAAACAATTGCGTTTATTGTCTAACGTCTTTACAGTGCGTGTCCAATCCAATGAGCTAAGAACAAGTAAAGTTTTATGAAAAATAAAACCGACTAAAAACAGAGTATAACTATTTTGCGCAATATAAGAGTGTAACAATGCTATCTCTACAAGAAACTGCCCCGCGATTTTACCAGCGCATTTTAAAACTCTAATACCTTTTAAGGTATCAATTTAATCAAAGTGTCTCCTATGATTTGTTTTATGTAAACGTTAACTGTATTACATACATTAAAATGCTTAATGTGGGTTATTCTCAAAGAAACATAGATATATGCTTTCGTGGACTGTATTGTAGATTAATTCAATAAGTAAAATTATGTACAGCATTATCAATGCCTATCTCTTAATTTCGAGCCAGCGTTTGCAATTTAATCGCCTTTTTTCAACAGTTTTTTGTAATTGTACTTCTTAAAGTGGACTATAATTAAGCGCGTTAGCGCATATATCTATGTTTATGGCTATCGTGCGTTATTCTTAACGCACCGCAGCCCTTTTTGGCTTAAAAAATAACTATGCACGTTGAAAGCTCATTTAAGGTAATATAGTGTAAGTTCTTAAGAAAAAAATAATTATTCTATTAAGATGAAACATGACATAAATGATTGTTCATGATGTAAAATGCGGGAGTAGAAATCACGGGGCAATTTCACTTTGTTACTAGCTTGTATTGCGTAAAATGCTTGTGCACTGTTGAAGTCGGTCATACTTTTTGGTTAAAATTTCACTCATTTACTCTTACTCTCTTATATTCTAGAAAACGTATATTAATAATCGAGAGAACACTGTGTCTGTGTGTTTAATCAATTTTGCCATAAGATAAAGTTAAACTTAATTATTTATCTTTTAAAGCTCCACAACACAAGAAGAAATTTTAACTTGCCCAAAAACCACCTAAAACGCTTCCTATATCTTAAAAATTTCAAACACTGCGTAGTTTGTTTTGACCTCTTATCTTATTTCTTTCTTTATATTAGATGCACAGTTTGTTTTTTTACTGTTATTAAATCTTTACCTTTATTCGTTGTCACTACCAGTGCTAGCGCAATAGGACTGAATTAAACTAAGTTATATTTGTTTTAAAATAAATCAAACAGGGTTAATTAAACACTCTGGTTAGACAAATTATTGTCGACTTCTGTTAACATTGTAGTGACATGTATGTTTAAAACTAGCATATAATTTTAACTGCCGGGGGACCTTTTAAGCTTGCTCATTGTTTTTATTAAGATGGCTATACTTTATTTTACGGAAGAAAATTGTATTTAAATATATATTTTTTCTGTAACATAAAGATTATTTCTTGAGATTCCCGAATAAAAATCAAAGTGTTCTTATGTTAGTTTTGAAAATGTATTTACAAGTTTTTTTATAGATTTTTTATTTATTATCTTGTTTACAATATGTACAATAAATAAAATATAATTTGCACGAAAGCATGCAGGCGCCACCTTTGCTGATAATTAAAAGTAAATAAGTAGGGTAAATGTAATAAGTTTCTTTTTTAACCTGAGTTTTTTATTAGTCTGTGTTTTATAGATTAAAAGAATTATCGTGGAAACCGTCAAGTGCTCAATTTCCTTTTTAATTGCTTCCAAGTACACTGCCGGTAATGCAACCCATTCAGTTGTTTAACGCAGTAAGCCTAAAGTGCTATTATGAATGGTTTAATTGAAGCCGTGTTTTATAACCGTGAAATGTTATCCTTGAAATGCAAAAAAAATCACCAATCGTCCTTAATCCGAAACATTCAACATATAAAAGTCATATACTATTTTTATTTGTTTAATTTTTTTAGTAAGTTCGATATTTACTTCCATCGTTGTTTTAAAATGCTGAAATCTATGTATTTCTAGGTAACACATAAGTGTCAGAATCTGATTTAAAAGGCTGTTAAGGATTTTAAATGATGATTACACTTCAAAATAATTTAAAGCTATAATCATCCGTAAATAACAATATTCAAATATTTTTTATTGTTTTATGTTAAAATTCTGCAGTATACCCGTCCTATTCATAAAAAATATCTTTAAAAAATACTTAAAATTTTAGCCTCCGACTTTTGAACACTTATACTATTTAATATGAAAATAAACTGTTAAAGTTCTTTTATTCAACAATTTCATATTTAACTGACTATTTGTTCAAGGTTAGTTAACTTTTGAAACTTATTTTTCAGATTTGCATACAAATATTGGAGCCGTGCCAAGCTTTTCCTTTTTAAATTCAAAGGTAACCTACTGCGTGCGCGGACGCGTGGTCACTCAAGTTTCGTCAGCCAATTCGTCGCATCATGAAGTATTCACCTTATACCCTCTTCTTATCGCGAGATGAAGGAAAATTAAAAGGAAAAACGGAGGGCAGGCGAAAGGAGTGTTATAATAAGAGAGGGAAGGAAGATTATTGCGTAACCAATTTGCGGCTGTGTTAGGCGACATAAAAATGCGCGCGAACACCTACATTCAAAGTCAAAGTGAAGTCAAAATCATTTATTCAATTTAGGCTCTACTGAGCACTTATGAACGTCAAAATTATCCATTTACCACCGGTTCACAAACTCAGACCCATCCAGAGAAGAACCGGCAAGAAACTCTCGGCCTTTTTTTTAAATATTAGTATTTACAAAATTTGACCAATACATTTTTTTAAGTTACCAGGGAATTTGCAAGCGCAGAATATATACCACTTCCACACTTCTTGGTCCTCAATATAATTTATTACAGTATAGTAAGCATTTTCTATAAGCGTTGTTTTGACAACTTTACGAAAGCTCGAATCATTCAGTTGCGTTTGGCAGGCATTTAATTTATTATACATTCTTATACTATTATACATGAAAGATTTTTTGGTTCGGGTCAGCCTAAATCTGGGTAGCTCTAGGGGCTCAATTCGATTTCTGCGCGGCCTAATATCTATTTTAGCAAACATATGAATATTTTGATGCGCGTACATAATATTTTCAAAATGTATAGCGAGGAGAAAATTTCAGTTTTATTAAAAACATTACGCAAAGATTCCCGTGAACCCAGATTGTAGATTGCCCTAACAGCCTGTTTTTGTAGTATAAATATTGTGTTCAAACCGGCTGCAGATCCCCATAATAATAATCCATAGAACATAAGGCTGTGAAAGTACGCGTAATAAACTAGTTTTGCAGTTGCCTCGTCAGTTAGCTGCCTAATCTTGCGTATGGCAAAGATTGCTGAACTTAGCTTTTTAGAGAGTTTGTCAATATGAGCTCCCCACTGCATCTTGGAATCAATAGAAAATCCAAGAAATGTAGTAGAGCTTACGTAAGGAATGACCTCATTGTCAACTTTAATATTTCGAAAATCTGGCAACTTACAAAGAGTAAAACGTAAGCATTTAGTTTTGTTCGCGTTAAGTACTAAGTTATTGGACGCAAACCAGTTTGACACAATATCAATTGCCCTATTTGGTATCTCAACGTTATGGTCATTTCTTTTTACCCTTAGCAGTAGAGAAGTGTCATCTGCAAAAAGGACAACTTCGGACAGCCTCTCCACTACCAGAGGCAAGTCATTTATATAGACCAGGAACAGAAAAGGTCCCAAAATTGATCCTTGAGGAACACCCATCCGCACAAGGGAGTCAGATGACATTCACCTAGAAAACTTAAGTTCAAACTTAACTTTACAACTTACAACAACAACTTACATTCAACATTGAACCTATAGTACTAACAATTCTGTTTATTAGCATAAATCATCCACCATGATTATATAAGCTGCACAACACAGCAATTTTAATCCATCTATTTATCACATTTTTAGTCAGAAAGATGTATCACATTTTAACCTTTTAAGAAAATCGTCATAGAAAAAAAAATCTTTATTAATACTTAGATAGGAGTTGTTTGTAATATCTTATCTAACCGTGCTTGTTTTAAATACTCTTCCAGACACGTACTCAACATTAACAAATACTTTTAGCTTCATTATTTCCCCGGAGAACTCTCTGATACATTGCTACAGACATTACGAGTACCTTGTGAAAAAACAGAAAATACTTTATTAATTTATGGCTAAAACGTTGTTGTTATAAGGGTAAAGATTACACAAATAATTTAAGACACTGAATAGGTCTTAATCGCATGATTTGATTGAATTTAACAGTTGTTTAATAGTTAATAAAGCCAACAAGAAAAGCGCTTTAGAGGAGGTGCCACATGCTTCCGTAACCTTGTATAAGTGACAAGAGATACAAAAACTGTTTATTTAAAGTAGCTCATTTAGCCTATATACATACATCTTTCGCTACCAATCAGCCGGCGGGAGAAGGAGATCGAGAAGCAGATAGTTTTTGCTTCTTGTTAACCCCCGAGAAACCTTTAAGGCCTGTCTTGCTCCTTCCTTTGTCGACTTCACCTATGTATCTCTAAACCAAATATTTATATGGCTACTCATAATATAGCCGAATAAGAATTAAAGCAGATTTAAAAAAGTAACCCATGGCAACGAATTGTCGCCATATGTATATTCATTAATGATAGAGGAATGTTACTAAGGTGTCATTCAATTAGTGACAGCCGGCGGACAACAATACAATACGCCGTTTCAGCGCTGTGGGTTACTTTGTTTAAAATTATTCCGAGCTAAACCATAGCCATACACACACCAGTAGTCTTTTTAAATAGCACATAATTTTTAAGTAATGCCCTTGGCATATCTCGCCACGAAAGGCAGCCGGTGCAGAAGTGGTGGGAACGAAGTACTCCATCTCCTCGGACAGTTTATTGGACCCGACCCTAGTGCCTTCAATAACAGGCGTAGTGTGCTGCGAAAATAAAATATACGAACGATCGGAAACATAATTTATCTACCCGCAAATATTTATTCTTGAACTATAATATAACGCTCTTTAACTAAAATATTTAATGCTCTATGTATTAAAATTGAATGCATATTTTATAACACTTTTTTAGGTGCAGAAATTGTGTAGTTAAAGAAAAATTATTTCAAAGTTATACTAGCTGATTGGTTAACGTTATTCATTAGTATTATAAATTTTATATATGAATACTTAACAAAACTATTTAAAGTATACGATGATTAGATACTTACAAAAAGGTTACTATTTTAATTTTCGTTAGTAATAGTAACCCTGTGGCCATTACCATTGGCTTCCTGTTAAACCAAATTAATTTCAGGCACTGTTTTTCCGCTGGGCAACTGGCGTCTCACCACCACAATCCAAAAGTTAAAGGTTATTGCATGAATTGCTTAAGTATTGTTTAATTTGACAGCACCGATTTTATTTGACGGCTGGCCGGCTCATAAATTATCGTGACAGCCGAAACCAAGTTGTAAACGGCCATCCGACGCGTTGACCACATTAATTTTCAGGTAATCAGCCAACTTTGCAGTAAAGGACAAAAAACAATTATATTAAAAAAGATTACCTACTGAATTAGAACCTTACACCTTCGGTTTGAAATGCAGTACAGACAGTAAAAACAAATAGCAAAACCAAAAACTTGTTTCGCTATATACAAGACTTTTATGTCTTAACTTGCACTTGCACCGGTTTCGATGCAAAATTTAGAATCTGCTAAATAATTTGTGTCAGAAAAAAATGTATATCCACATATAACAATCTACGTGCGCGGGCGCGTGGTCACTCAAGTTTCGACAGCAAATTATGATTGGACCAACTAGCTCGAGTGACGGCGATATGGTAGATCCTATTAAAGGACCAGAAGCGAGGATGCGGTTAGAAGGACCATTTGCGTATTCCGGGTCAGACAACGTGGTTATGAAGCCGGATTGGAAATGCGAAAATAGAAAAGATAAATACCTCGTATGATGGCGGTACAGCTACAGGCGTCTCGGTGATGCGGTTGGGGTTCGCGGTAAACTTATAACTATTAGAACGAAGCGTTGGCCATTCGCGTCGCGTGACTTTAAAATATGATGCGCTGCGTAGGAACTCCCGAAAGCAATTGTCGTCTGCAGCGGCGCTGGCCGCCGACCGCGTCACGAAGTATTCTCCTTTTACCTTCCTTTCTTCGCGAGATGAGGAAATATTAAAGAAAAAAGGACGGCAGGCGAAGGGAAGATTATTGCGTAACCAATTTGCGGCTGTGTTAGGCGACATAGAAATGTGGGCGAAAACCATCTTCGATATTCAAAAAGTAACTTAGACACGTAGTTTTATTAAATCATTCTTAATATTGTTTACCTTTTTAAAAAAATTCAAACAGTTTATAATTTTTAAGTGTTGAAAATTAATTAAAGGTAAAGTTTCCTTGACTGTGGAAATTTGTTTTTCCCTTTTAAACGTTAAAGGTTAATACTTAAATGTAAATGTAGTTTTGCTACATAACAAAGTTTTTAAATATTATATATTTATTTAATTTTTCATTATAATATTTCAACATCTTTTTAATGTTGAATGTCTATAAAAAAATTGTCTGTAATTAAGTCACACACGACATTATTAAAATTTTGTAACTCTTTTACCGACAAAGTTTCATTATCTGTCTAATGCATCATTAAATTACTCTAATCGACCTATATATAAAAATATATCTTTAAGCCTTAAAATATAAAAGCTTATCGAACACGTATGTAATTTTCTTCGGGTAAAAGCTTTCTTGCAATTCAAGATGATACTTTTCATACATTCACATTTGAAAACATTCAGGTCCCCACTATCCTCAGTGATATCACTAAAATTGAATATTATATGTATCTAGGAAGCATATTGCTTTTCTAGTAAAATATTTATTATTAGTTTTATTTACTGAACTGTAAGATATTTAAGAAGATTGAATCGTTTTTTCTCAATAAATATACCAATAACGTCTAAATAACTTTCAAATAAATAAAAACTTTAAACAATTAAACAAACTGCTTATACGCTTCGTTTTGTTGCGTAATTATTTAGAGATATGTTTGATGGAACTTTTGTAAACGTTAGATTGTTGTCCAAACCAGTTACTTCGTGTAGAGAAAACTGATTCTAAAATTAGTAATGTGAAAGGTCGTGGTTCAAAAGCAGCTCAATTCGCACTATGTGGCATACAATTCTGTAATGTTGTATATAATGTTTGTAATATAAAATTAAGTAGCATGTTTGTAATTAAAAAAGGTATGTACTATATGAATTTTAAATCGTTTGCAATAACTCGCATACGTAATGAATCCATCAAAGCAATGTGAAAAACAACAGCAAACGGTTTTTTAGTGTGATACCTAATAAACAACTAATTCATAAGGAATGATAGCGTGAAATATAGTAGAGACAAGTATAGAAATTTACTGCTCATTGTGTAGGACATTTATGCTGCGACCCGGCCATGTTAACATCTGCTGCAGAAATATAAAGGAGTGCGATAGAACGTAAATTAATGAATCATAAAAAAACCTTTATAATATCTGTTTCTACGTTTGTCTTTTTATAACTGAAATAAAGCAATGTATAATAAAATTACACAAGTGACATTGTTGCGGTAACGAAAGTAATATGTAATGTTTCTTTTATTATTTCATCAGTAGGATCTCATTAATAAGAAACAAATAATACTCAAATTCAATATTTAGTTTATGCAGCGTTAATTTTAAAATAGTTAAGAAACATTTTTTGTTTTGTTTAGTCAATAATTTGTTTTGAGAAATATTCTTTAGCTAGTTATAACAATAAAATCGATTAAAATGATTTTACGGTTTTGTTTCCTGCGGGAGGTTTTTTAACCTTTGGTGGTTGATTACTGCCAATACATAACGATCTTTCTATAACATTTCTGTATATTTGGTCTTAAGTAGATTTATTTGATAACGGTGAAGATGCATTTAAGGAATTTGCTATGAGATAAATTCATCCATATAACCACCACTATTTTACATTTTGTAATGTTTAATTAAATAATAATTAAAATTAAACGTATGTTTAGATATCAGAAATTACAGAGGTAAGCCATAGAGAACTTACGGGTTTGTGAACTCGATGGGCTTTATACAGACATTACTAAAAATGTGCCAAATTTAGGTGCAAGCGCATTTATCACCCGTAATATTAAATCACCCACCAACCCGCATTGGCCCAGCGTGGTGGGATACGGTCCATAACTCCCTAATGGATAGGGATGTATTAGGGGAGGCCTATGTCCAGCAGTGGACTATCGCAGACTGATGAAGTATAATATTAAATCATATATTAATTTTAAATGTCTGTAGCTATTAGAAATTGGTTTGATTTTGCGGGTCTATGAAGTCAATGCTATCAGTTTATCCATCTGATCTAGTAAGTGTTGAATAGTGTAAATAGATTATGAGATCAGAACAAAAAAATTGGTGTGTAACGAGCCCCTTGCTTGGACGTTATGCTCTGGGTAATATTTATCAAAACTACATAAAATTTCTGAAAAAGCGTTATTATTATTAGCTTAGGCTGGAATACTTAGACATGGTTATTGAATTAGTATGGCACAAAAACACCAAAATATTCGTGTTTTTGAAACATAATAAATTGGAGATCGACTTGTTAAAAAAATCCACAATTTTATTAAGTATATAAAAATTCTTTGAGCAACACTTTTGGTGTTTACTGTGATAATATGAATAAGTATATAAACATTATGTTTGTATGTTCACTGTCTACATTAATGCTTTCGGGAATTCATAATCGTCTTTAAAAGAGGAACACCACAGTTACGTATCAAGTGTGGACTTCGACTTCGATAAATTATAAATATTGCGCTTGGTTTAAGCAATCACATTAGCAATATTTTCTTACTGCCCTACTAAATTTATTTGGAAACAAATTTCCTTAAAAAAGTCATACCTGCATTAGAATAAAAAATAACACAGATATTGTTTAAAAATCTTTTCTGTCGCAATATTCCCTCAGTGGATATGTAGCGACTCTTTTATCAAATATTTTTATAGTCACGTATTCACCATGTAGAAAATACTTTTAATTTTAGTATTTCTACTGAAAAGTACTTGACACCTTATAACAAGTATTTTCTTACCAGCTTCTTCTACATATTAAGACAAGAAAATTTATCAATTTATTGATTGAAACACTGATGCTAAGTAATATATATATATATATATATCCATATGTATATATGTCAATATATTTTATTTATAGGTACTTCTATATCTATAGTTTAACTTTATTTAACCGTTACCTTCTCTTTGTTTTATCTGGCACCTCCATTATTATCTCTGCACCACCTTAAGGTTGACTACCGATTAACTTGTCAGCAAGTTGCAACCGGCATTAACACCGCTTTTAAAACTATCACCACAGTGTAAATAATAAAATCTACTTACCCTACTATCTATTATTATAGTTTGCAGAGCTATTTATAAGTATTAACAGTTTCAATTTGTATTAAAATGCTGAATATTTAATTAGTGAAATAATTAAAAATGATTTTCATGATATGTGTACCGTTATCTTAATCTTTAAATAAAATATCGAGAATGAATTAACAAATATTAAAAATATATATAATATCTAAATCTTTTAACAATATTCAAAAACTTCTGCGTTGTTCTAAAAATTTGAGATTAATATCATCTAGTTCTAGACGTGATCATTGAAAACTGGATAAATCAAAAGTGAAAATTTTAGCGAGGCTGTTTAACAGTCATATAAAAATATGTAGAAATATAAATTTTAGTAACATTTCATATTTATTTTTCTACATGGAGTTATTTATTGTAAATTTAATTGCAGATTTATATCATGGAGCATGCAAGCTTTCCTTTTAAATTCAAATCAGCCTACCTGATTGTGCCAACCTGCTCACTGAGTGCAATCGCAGATATTTGAAGGACCAGAAGTGAGGATGCGTTCGAAGGAATGTATTAAGGACCAGAAAGAGGTGCATAAGCATTTGCAGTAATAAGGACGGACAACGAGGTTTGAAGCTGTGAGGAAATGCGAAAGGTCTTCTAATGCTGTTGGGCGCGGTAAACCAAGCTACTGGAATGGCGCGTTGGCCATTCGCGTAACTCAATATTAGAATGAGCGTTGCATTCGAAACCCGTGATTGGAATTTCGACAGCGGTGGCGCTGGACCGCAGCCACTTTGTCAAAGTGTTCTCCTTTTACCCTCCTTTATTCGCGAGATGAAGAAATATTAAAGGAAAAGGAGGGCAGGCAGAAAGATACGGTATAGAAGAAAGGGAAGTGAAGATTATTGCGTAACCAATTTGCGGCTGTGTTAAGCGACATAGAAATGGCGCGAAATCACCTAGTTTCGATGTAGTCTTATTTGTCAAACCACGGTACTTCAAACTAGGGAACAGTAGTTTTGTTAAATCGATTCGATTAATGATCATGTTACCTTTTTAAAAATCTCAAGCAGTTCATAACTTTAAGTGATGATAAATTAATAAAAGTAATTTACCTGACTGTGGCAAATTTTGATTTTTCAGAATTTTGATGTTTCGTCAGCCGATTTTGATTGGACCAACTCGCTCAGTGACGGCGACAAAGTGGTTATAAAGCCGGATTGGAAATCGATAATATGGAAGGATAAATACCTCGTCTGATGGCAGCACAGCTGCAGGCGTCTCGTTGATGCGGTTGAGGATTCGCGGTAAACCTAAAACTATTACAACGGGCGTTGGCCATTCGCGTCCATGAATTTAAAATATGATGCGTTGCGAGAAACTCCGAAGGCAATTGTCGACAGGCGGTGCTGGCGCCACCGCGTCGCAGGTTTCTCCTTTACCCTCCTTTATTCGCGAGATGAGGAAAAATTAAAGGAAAGCAAGCGTAGTGTGAAAACACTGCTGAGTTCCTGTTTGAAGGGCACCGTGCCAGCGTATTTACTGGGTAAACGAGACTACATCCTATTCTCACGGTAGGCGCGCGTTGGGTACCACTGGTATTTAATGTCTATGGGCGTCGTGACCACTTCCCACTAGGTGGCCGAATGCTCTCTGCCTGCGCTGTAAAAAAGGTATAGTAAAAAGTAAGATTATTGTGAACCAATTTTAGGCTGTGTTAGGGCGACCTAGAAATGCAGGCGACCAATCACGTTAGTGTACCTTTTTATATGGCGTTACCTGGCATTACCGGTTTAGTCCTAATTTGTCAAACTACGAGTAATTTCTTCAAATAAGGGAACATGTAGTAATCACAGGGTGGTAAATTTCGGTAAATACGGAGTATGTGAAACTAGATCGATACCCAACTCGTGATCTTTTTGACACGTACCTTTAGTTGGTGGTCGTCGAGTACGATATTACGGACTTCTCCAACAATATCCTTAACCGTGACTTTGATCTGGCGACCAGAACGTTGACCATCAGATGTGTTTAACCAATAATGTTCAAAATCATTTATCTAGTATAAAATGGTCTTCAACGTCAGTGCGATAGTGTCATTAAAAGAATCTAGTTTAGTTATTATGGTAGCAGCACCTTTTAAATTTTTAAGACGATGTTTTTTTCGTGATTGTGATTTAAAAAAAGGTACCAATTTATTGATTTTTGGCAAAATTCTACTTAAGTACATAACCGTATATACAATTCCAATTTAGTTGAAATTCATATATTCAATTCACGCTCAGTCGCGCGCCTATGAATGTCAATCTACCACCGATTCGGAAGTCTGAACCTTTTCAGAGAAGAACCAGCAAGAAACTCTGCGATCGTAATTTTTTATAAATGGTATTTAATATATTTATGCATATTATACAATTTAATCCTTTGTTGCCAGTTGCCAGGGAATATTCCAATGCAGGTATCATCATGTATAAATCATGTCCACAAATCTAACAAAATTAAAGATTTTTGTTGCGTTTACAATACTTCGAACCAACGTCATATTTTATAACTTACAAGGTCATTTGAATAATAAAAAAAAAACAAGGTAAAGATTGTGTTATCTCATTATAGTTTACTTGACGCATAATGTATATCCAAAAACCTTACTTATTCCGTTATTGTGTAAAAATTTATGCTTTGAGCAGATATTCACTAAAAAATGCACATTCCGGCAATATATTTAGCAATTTCATTTCCTCCGGGAAAAGCTTACACGCGAGAGATTTAAATATTTTCTGCAATTGAGCATTTTTCGCGCACTAGGGCCTTTATTATAAAATATTTAGTGAATTATTTTTTCGCTTCTGGAAAATATTTATGTACAGCAGAAAATTCGTTTTGGAAACTTACTGAATTTCAAATTGTTCCATTTTGAAGATTCTCTCAAAAAGAAAAGTTTTACATGTATAGGGAACATGAACAAACTCGTTCTTATTTTGCTACGTCGAAATTTTTCTTTTATTGCACTATTTTAATTTCAATTAAATCCCGCTTCCTATTTCAGTTAAAAAGTTTATTAAAAGTTAGCAGCTTCTCAAGACTTGACAGCCTGTGACATAAGAATCATGTCTTTTTCCACAAATTTTGGCAACGAAATCAGTATAAAAGTGTTAGCACGCATGCTTTGTAACAAATAGTTATTTATTACTTCACTATTGGTATATTAGAAAACGTAATACTGTGTGTCCTAGTTTTCGGCTACGACATCCGTTAATATAAGAGAACAGCCATCTGCGCAGATGATATTATAGTGCACAAGTTAGCGCACTGGCCTTCATCACTTTGTTCGACTGTTTTACTCTAACTTTTTCACCGTTTAAGGAATATCGTGCGTAAAACCACCTTTATAGCCCCCCGACATTGAAATCACCATATCTGATTACCAATGGCCTTATCAACATTGCACGACAAAAACGTATAAATAGTCGAGTCCTTGTAGGATTTAAACCCACGGCCTCCGATGTCTTAGTGCCTTAACCACTAGGATACGAAGGTTGTTAATTAAATATAATAGAAATAATTGAAATGAATAGTCATTTCAAATTCGAAACAGTACAGTTATTTGAGGAAAGTTTAGATGACTTATAGTAAAAATTCTGCGAAACAAAGTCTATTATTTAATATAACATTTATATTCCGATGTTATAAGTTTTTTTTTTTATAAAATTAAGCTCTTTTCCACATTTAAGCGCTATTAGAACTCTTTCACAAATTTATTTCATATTTATTATAAATACTTTATATTTAAAATAATTTAATGATAAAAGGTCATGTCAGTTAGGACGCACCGATTGAAAGATCGCATAAGCCGCAGAACAACAACTGGAGTAATCCACCACCAAAGGTTAAAGATGGAGTGATGACATTCGCAAAGTGGCCGGTGTGGGCTGGATGACAATAGCCGAAGATCGGTAGCGGTGGCGTGCATTAGGGAAGGCATATGTCCAGCAGTAGACTGACACAGGCACACAGATAATGATGATGATGAGTGATAAAAATGACATAAACAAAAATATGTCTATGATATTTTTATCTGTATTATTAAAAACCTTGTAAAACAAAGCCTAACATTTTTGAACATTCATTTGAAGAACCCCTCTTCACTCACTGCTGGACATAGGCCTCCCCTTATATCCATTAGTGGGTTTTAAGACCGTATCCCACCTCGCTGGTCCAATGGAACCCGCATTGGACCGTGGGTGGACTGACTTTTACATGCCCATCCGACGCATGGATCGAAATATTTTTCAGATAATTGGGTGATTGGCTCAAATTTTCCTAACCCTCCTGAAAACAACGATAACACAAAGATGTTTCCCCGCGAGATTTGAACGACACGACGTTAGCCTGGCATAGGCCAAAAACCTTTTTTTCATATACTTGTGAAAAAAAAATTATTTTATATTTATAAGTTATCTTTAAGTTAGAAATTCTATATTGTTCTTACTCCACCTGTTATTTTATGTAAAAAAATATTGCTTTTATTAAGTTGTATGAAAGTTAAAAAGTTTGCGCAGAAACTAATGTTTAAAAAGTCTGAAATACCAGTTGCTATGTTTTTTTAAGATTTGACGAATTTAATAAAATATGCATATTAAGAGTGTACTTGATGTTGTTTGTAGGTGTTATGATTTTTTTGCAAAAGCTCTTTTATTGTTTAGGGTTCTTTGTTTCTGCAAATAAAAACCGAACCCACTGCGTATGTTTTAGAACTATGTCTGACCAGAGCGATACAGTTCATTTCCGTTGCAAGCAATTTCTATGCTGTACAAAAGACAAATGTGCTACAATTTACACAATCAGCAACATGTGTCATGCTATACAATAACCTAAATGAGTAAATATGCTAAATGAGTTACATTCATTTAGAGCATTTTAAGGAATATTAAGACATAATGCGACGCACCGAGCGTTGAGTTTGTTTTGCAGAGCTTGCAAGCAAGTAGAATGAACAATGCATATCCGTTTAAGAAATATAGCCCAATCCCTTACCGTACCGTTGCTGAGTAAATAAAAAGATATAATAAGACATTGAATATTTCTCCAGACGTATATCGCCTTCCGGCAAATAGTTTCTGCTTCATTATTTCCCCGGGATGTTCTAAAGACACGGCGACTGATTCGATCTACGACGAGGCGTTTTATTACGTTGGGACATTGGAAATATCACGTATATGTATGTACACCGAAACTGCTTTAAAATTCTGCTTTTTTAAACCAAAGTATTAAAATTCATAGAACATTGTTTTTTCTAATCAATCATTTTAAAACCACGACTTATGTTTATGATGGTTTTCAAATCAATGTTTAATTAAACATTTTGTCTTGTTTTCGAAACGTCCTTAAAAAGCATATAATTTTTTTTATATTTTACCACTACAATTTGCGGTTAGCCAATTGCAAATATTGCATTTCACAATACACACATAATTAAACAATTTCAATCCTGTTTAATTGAATGTAATTTTCATCGTATACAGGTTTGTTTTTTTAAACTTACGTATATAAAATAAATAAAGGTCATGTTACGTTAGGAACGTAAGCCCACCGAAAATATGAACTCTTACCTATGTCAATCAAGAGAGCGAACGTCAAGCCCACACTTCTGTAAATATGGTTCATACATTTAGAAAAAGCATGGTTTTTCTTTTGTATTTGGAATAGAAATATATAATGTAGATATGACTTTAATAGTATTTTTAAACTCCGTAATCTCGCAATTAAACGCAATTAAAGCAGTAAATCCATTTGGGTAGATGCCAATCCACCAATTTGGGTATGAAAATATATCTTTGGCAATAATAAAAGTTAGTAATAAAAATGCTAGACACAACATTATAAGCTATAAAAAATATGTGAAACACTTAGTGTTAAATGTGCGTTGATGAGTTGAAACCGTAGGCGAGTACCTAAAATCCTTAATGAATAATTAGCTATGACAAATCTGTCTGCACGAAAAGTACCTTGATCAAACTAAAACATAAAAACAGCAATTAAATAAATATACTAAGACAACAAATATCCATTATGTTTAAAAATTATGAAACAATTTTTAATAGCTCACAATATATTGTGTAGTAGTGTATAAATCAAAAACAAGGTAGCATATACATATTTAGGCATTTAAATTAATTGTCGACAGCAAATTTAATACCGTACCTTTGATTGGAGTTAATATAAACACGCTGCCATATTGTTTTAGATTTTTATTTAGAGTTTCAATTTATGCCGTTAGGAAATCAACATTTAAAAATAATAGAATAAGCTCTCTTATACCATTCTGCGTGTGCTTTAGAAACCGGAAGTCGTGGGTTCGAATCCTGCGGGACTCAACAATGTTTCATTGTTGTTTCCTAGTTGGTTAGGGCAATTTGGGCCAATCACCCCATTTTCTGAAAAGTAAGATGATCCATGCGTCGGATGGGCATGTAAGAGTCGGTCCACCCACCAACCCGCACCAGCGTGGTGGGTTACGGCTAAAACCCCCTAATGGATAGGGGTGTACTAGGGGAGGCCTTTGTCCAGCAGTGGACTATCAAAGGCAGATAATGATGATGATACCATTCTGCACATCGTTTAACTAATACTTACATATAGGATGAAGACATTTTGTTAATTTTCGATAGTTGTAATAATACAAGTTAATCGTTGGAGTTATTCTAACTTTTTCACAAAGTTTTATTATTAGTTACGATGCATTATATTCTTGAAAGTATACAATATGGTTAACACAATATATCTTAGATAAAGAACAGATGGAATTAATGTAAACAAAGTAACATTGTTCAATATTAATAGCAACCAAAAAGATCGCATCTTAGTGGTTGATTTAGCTTGGGAATTATTTATCACTAAATGTTATTCAAATTCTCTCATTTATTTAAATAGTTTATTGGATTGATAAAAATATTTAAACGTGTTCCAAAAAAGATATTATTTTTTGGTTGTAGCTAAAGTATGCATAGCATAGAACAAAATAAAAATAAATTGCTATGAAATGAGTTTTCAACGTTTGGAAAATTAGTGGTGAAAATGGTATAAAAAGTACCCTAGGTTCATTTCCTAGTTCTATGCTACTTTCTTACTATGTTTTGGTCTAATTATTTCTGCTATTCTTGAGTTGTAAATTATGTGTGTTACTTACTTACGCTATTCTTAGATTTTCTTTTATATATATGAATAAATGTAAATAAAAATTTCTAACATTTTTATCAAGTAATTGTTTATTACAAAAACAATATTTTTTCGAATAATTTTACAAAATTGGACAGCGGCACTTTCGACATGAACAGCGTAATTCCAGAAGGATTTCAATTTGTAAAGAGAATGAATTGAATATGTGATAATTAAATATTAGTGCTTGACTGAAGAAGCATCGATCTTAAGATGTGTGATCTCTGATTGTCTAATCCACTCATCGAAAAGCACGTTTCAATTCGAATTGCTAGACATCTGCGCAAAACTAGGCAATACAATAACAGTTAGGTACTTTTGCACAAATTATATATTATATAGTATTGGGAACAAGTATTTGAAAATACGCTGTAATATATATTATATATAATAAATTCATCAAAACTTATCGGCGCTTATCTTAATAATATAGGTTATTTACCTTATGCATCACGAAGTGTGGCCATATGATATACTTTATTTTAATCCGAGAGATAATTCAGCAAGATGATTGTATGAGATGCGTCTACTAGGCCATTACTAACATAGTTAGCTACTGAGAATAGATGCTCTATAATGGACAAGCAATATGGGGACAGATAGACATAATAACGGATAATATAGTAACGTTTGGGGCAATTACAAAATTTGCAAATAAAAATAGTCGTCGTCTATCACCTATCATGATTAATGTTTTCACGCTATTTAGATGACACCTTTTGGTTATGGCAGCATAAAATATAATTGTCGCGTTTGCACCGACTTTTTCAAGTCCCACACTTGATATTTGGGACGACGGTGCAGTGCAACATTTTGTAGTCATAACTAGACTTGAAATGCAACGTAGACTTGAATGGACACACTTCTGTTATATTATACACTGTTCGTTATTAAAATGAATTGTTGAAACTATATTTTTGTTAAATTTTGTGACTATAAACCTAAGCTTTTAAGCATTAAGGTTTTTGTTGATTTAGTAGTATATTAAGAATTTAGGAAAATAGCTCGAAGAAAGAACGTTTGTTTTCTTTGAAGAGTCAAAATCCACGTAAAATCAAACGTTTTCAATGAAGAATGCGAAATAAGGTATGGTTAAAACGTATAACATTTTCTCATATTTGAAATGAAGTCGAGATTAGGCAAAGATGGACACTGCAAAAATAAAAATATTTTTTTTAAATTAGTCTAACATTGCATTTAATTTGATTATTCTCCAAGTATTCAGAAAGTGGTAATAATGAATAAGTAATAACAATGAGATGGTAATAACAAAAACTTCTCTTTGTTAACAAATAATTTGACCAATTAAACATTAATTTATGCAATAATAGCAGTTCGGGAGAAGTAGAAGGCGGCGTCCGACGTGACGGTACAGTGGTGGCATACGCGTGAGCTGCGCGCGGTACTGGTCAGTACTTACATATTGCATCATTACTTTATTTTTCTAAAATATTTTTTTCTTAATACATAGCTATCTGCCAGTAAAAGTCCCGTCCAAATTGGTTCAGCCATTCCAGAGATTAGACAAGGAACAGACAGAAAGCTTAGTACCAAAGTTGTTACTTGTTTTTCTTGCAAAATTGAAAGGTTCGTTAATGAATTGCTAAAGTGGCCAATAATTGTTAATTTTATTGTCACTCTACTACAAAGAGATATTTGAATATTTAACTTGTGAAGTTTTGTACACGTGCTCATTTTCTCAAATGAGTGGGTAAAGAAATAATTCCATGTTATTATGGAAAGTTTTAGGAGAGGAGGTGTATAGCTTAAAGCGGTTTCGTATCATCCTCTTCATCATCACCAGCTTCTAACAGTCACCTGCTGGTAATAGGCCTTTTTCAATGAGTGCCTAGACAGCCGATCCCCTGTTACTCGCCTTGAACTTAAACCGGCTACAGTATGGAGATCGGCATCCCACCTGGTCGAGGGCCGACCATCGCTCCGTCTTCCCAAACGTGGTCTCCACTCTAGGGCCTGAAAGCGTTCACTAATGCATTAGAGGACGTCTTTGAGTCTGGAATGCAATGGATGTAGCATAAATATTAACGGTGACTACCCTTCACACCTCCTTCTCACTGATAAAGTGCCTGCAGGAGATGTTGCACAGCTTAAATGAATTCATCTGACGTATCGGACTCGAAATAAACTTGGACAAGACAAAAGTCATGTTCAACGAACATGTTCTCCCGAAGTTTATCAATGTTGATTGTACAACTCTCAAAGTTGTCAATAAATATGTCTACCTTAGGAAGACACAGAGGGAGGCTGACAGGAGGATTCAGTTAGGCTGGGCAGAATTTAGGAACCTGAGCCATATTCTCACGTCACTGATACCGCAAAGTGCACAGACGAAAGTCTTTTTACATTGCATACTCCCCATGATAACTTACGGGGCAGAAACGTAGCCTCTGTCTATTGAACTGTTGCACAACTTTGCCTTAGTTCAACGTGCTATGAAACGCGCTATGCTCGGAGTCTCTTTATCCGATAAATCTCGCAATTAATTCATTCGACAATGAACGAAAGTTATCGGTAAGCGATTAAGTCGCAGTGGGCCGGTCATGTAATCCCATGAATTGTTTAGTATATAAACAATTAATTGAATAACAAACTTGACTGACTTTAAAGTCATATTATAACTCAAGTAACAAGTGAATTAAAAGGAAATGCTTTACCTGTATGTGTAATCTTTTTCTTGGAAAATAGAGCTTTAGTTATAATACTACCACATGGCCCAAAAGGTAATATAATAAGTGGTAATAGCCCCTGCTAAACTAAAGTTGTTACGAAAGGTTTACGTAAATTAGTTAAAAAACTACCATGGCCTTTTGAGTCTTATCTTTTGTCTGTTAACATCACTTCACTTCATCATCATAGTATAAAACAAACTCGCTTTCTCTGTCCCTATATTCCTATGTATGCTTAAATCTTTGAAAGTAAGCAACAAATTTTGATGCGTTTTTTTATTATATAGAGTGATTAAAGAGGAAGGTTGATATGTATCATTCATGCATAATATTGTAGGGAGAAGCGATAATTTTTAATTTTTTCCATAGATTTCACAGATATTAGGATTTCATCAGTGCGGGGCCGGGGCAGGTCGCTAGTTTGTGTTATATACCTATATCGTATTTTAAACAACAGTTTATATTTGACGCAGGTTGTTATTAGGAAACGAAGCTAAAGAAATACATTTTGTCAAATTATTTTTTAGGTATTTCTGTATATTTTTTTGTCCGAAACAAGCTTCAAGTGACAGCAGGCAGGTAAGGTCATTAGAAATATTACCCATACGGTATGGTAAAAACAATTCATTTTTTAAGTCTTTTAAAAATAAAAATAAATAAATAATTAATGACATAATGAAAACAAACACCATCTCCTAACTGGTGACAACAATTTATTACAACATAAGGCAATTTTAAAACATTGTCTTCGTCTCTCATTAATAATAATAAAAATGATTATTTCTAAGAAAAATAACAAAACGCGTCAATGAATTAAAAACAGAGAGAAACAAATTAAAATCGTTTTAATTCAACCGGGAGTCATTGTGGCACTTGAGTTTAACTGCATTTTGCAAATGGTGGATTTACGTTACTGGCGGGGCTTTCGAGTGAAATTAAAGTGCGTTTAAGCCCTTCATATACATCTCTGTAAATATTTTATGCAAACCGAAATCTAAAGCAATGAAAGAGTAGAGCAATAAAATATTGACAAATGATAATACTGAATATTTGAATCAAGATAATAGAAGTTGTATACAAAAACAATACCCATAACAAAAAAAAATAATTAGAAATGGTTTTGAAACATTACTTTGTATGTTTTACTACTAGAAAATCCAATACTAAAATACATCAGCTGTGGTATTTTAAATTCGTAAAATGCAAAGACACTATATGTGTAACTTGGTCTTCAAACTGTTTTTTTAGGTAGCTCATGCCCAGAGCGTGCCACTTTTATTTTGGTTATTACCACGCCCTAATCGTCAGATCGTGAGTGCGATAAAACGAGAATAGTAGACTTTTTTTACGGCTTTCGACATTTAACCGGTACTAGTTCATCTCGCTTGTACCGCTTTGATGCCAAAATAAAAATTTGGACAAAAGCCTTTGAATACCATCCGCGAACAAACAGCACTCGTTAATAAGGAAGGGGTATGCGTACAACATCCAACAAAGCGAAATTCGGCAACGCAAAACTGTTAACAATACGGGAGTAGTTGATTGCGTGCGTTATTTGGAAATTGCAACCTTATCTCTCAAAAGTGCAGGCCGAAACTATTCAGTCATACAGAGAAACGAAATCATAAGCTACAATTTTTAGCGTGGTAATCGCATTATCATTATTTTAATGTAGGTTTAAACGCTAATATTTTTTCTTAAAGTTTACATAGTTTCGTCCTGATCATCCGGGGGAGATAAAAAAAATTTAGTTAGAAAAAGGTATTACTATCAAAGATCAGGTATTTTGAATAAAATTGAAATATATGACTAATATGTATGTTTAGAAATAATCACGAACAACATTGGGGAAAATCTACTAGTTTACTATTTTTTTTAGTTTTAATCAACCGTATTTCAATACAATAAAATTTTAATACATTTATAAAGAAAAACGTTGTAGTGGAAGACTCGAGAAAATCTGTTCGTTTTTATCAATTTATCTTGCGTTAGTTATTTGACATGTGACATTATTTATTTTATATTCAAAGTTCAAACGGTCGTTTTTGAGAAAAATGCATATTGTACACTGTTTCATCTAAGCATTTGTTTGAACACACATTTCTTTTTACATAACACCATTAGTCATTGTCTCACGTTTATTTCCTGCAGATGTTGCAAGCCTTACCGCTGTCACGTTCAGAAATCTTTCAAGCACCTTTGCTGTTTTATTGCATATTATTACAGCTTTGTGCATACACTATAAAGTATACGATTTGTAAATCGTATATTTTGTATTTATTTTCCAAACTAGAAAAAATTGTGCGTCGTTACGTGATCCGATAAACACTCGTTTTGAAATTCTGTTACCGTAAAACGCGAGTGCCAGCCATATGCCATTAAAAGCACCTTGATGGCTTGCGATCCATTCTGGTGCATGGTACGCATAAATACGCTTTGGAACATCTAGTAGTATGCTTGGGTTTAATTTTGTAAACAATTGGATCCCAAGCAGGTGGTAAAACCCAACCATCTTCTCTATTGAAATTAGGATGTTTTTTAACTTCAATAGCCTCGCGTATCATCCTGGGTAGGAATCAGTGTTCCTTGGCAAAGATTTGTGGTTTGTCTAATCTTATATAACGGTTAGATTGATTCAACGTTTATAACATCGCTTGGCGTATCGTGAAGGTCGTTTACGGTGGTAAATCCACTGTAAACGACCTGCTCGACTCAGCGCTCTAACCAATAACGAAAGAAAAATATTTATTTTTTTCGGTTATTTCGTATAAAATTATAGAAGTGATAATTGTTTTCCAAAATTGTATGCGTCGCGCAACGTAAAAAAAACACCAGCATTGTTTTATGTTTCAATTTGTGCAGAACGACAAATATATTTCAGCGCGGGACAATTAATCTCTGTCTCGTTCGTTTTGAAGTCTTAAAAGCTGTTACGTTTCGTTTCAGGAACATTTGTTACCACCAGCTTGCTTGTCATGCACATTATTAAAGAACAAATGCCTACTTTGCACATTTAACTTAAAAATTTACTTATCTTTATAATTTAACATCCTTACGTGTTAAAATGTTCGTTTAACTCCTAATAGTTATTTAAAGTTAATGATTACATTAATAATATTATTAATGATTACGGTAGTTTTTTTTATGTAATCTTTTTACTATTTTTCTTATTAAAATGTCTTTTGTTATGTACATGATAGACTTCAGCAAGATAAAGCTTCAGTATTGAGACTGAGGATTATCATACAAACGAATTGATGTAACGAAGTTTTTCTTAAATGGATTTTGATGAAAAAAGAATGTATTAATTACGCAAAATTACGGTTTTATATAACTTTATATGTTTATAAAAATATTTTGATTTGAAAGTTTCATTTGAAACATGTTTCTATTAAGCACCCACTAATTTGAATTTTTTTGTCTTAAAATAATTAATTCTAAGAGACAATGTTAACGTTACTTAAAATTTTTTCTTGTTTTGAAAACAAGTGGAACTTACAACGTGTCTGAAATTAAAAAAAAATTATCAATCACCAGCAGAAATGATAATGCTGAAATCATGGTGAATTGCCTTTATATTAGGCATCGTTAATGTAGGTATTTTATTCTATATTATATTTTTAAGTCCTAATAAGTACTTACAATACGTGTCATATTTGTTAAAAAAATAATTATGTTAAGAAGACATCAATGTTAATAAAAGAAAATGATTTATTAATTTCAGCTAGTTAATTTTAAATCTAATTTAGGAGAACGAACATTTATTGTTTTTTTGCAATACATTAGGCACATAAAATATTATTTTAAATAAAAAACGTTTGTTTTCCCATTTTTTAATCAACATTTCCTCGGTTCCTTTTAACGTTAAAAATATTTTAACGTCTGTGTCAGTCCACTACTGGACATAGGCCTACCCTAATGCACGCCACCGCTTCCGATAGTCGGCTATTCTAGTATTTCACCACGCTGGTCCAATGCAGGTTGGTGGGTGGTTTACCTGAGCCTCGTCTGTTGTTCGGCAGGGTGCACCACGTGCTGGTGAGGTTGGCTTGGGTTCCGAAGATGTTGTTGGGAGCCCCTTACAACCCAAATAAATAAAAAATAAATTTAATAAATTTACGAAATAAATTCAAAAAGTAGGTACTCTAACATAATACTATTTATTCCCAATGCGAGAGGGTTTACTCACTGAACAACAACTTAACTTATTTCCTTCCTTAAATAAATGTATAATATATAAACACGACCACAAACTCCCTGTAAAATACTATGTTCATTACAATATATTTTTCCGCAGCAAATCAATAAATACTTAGTGTTGCGATCTGTCGCGACACAAAGTAAGTGACGGGGTCACTAACTATTACGCTTAGCAGACTTTCAAAGCTATTATTACTTTATTTAATTTAATAAAAAAAAAAGAATTACGAAATATTTTAATATAAGTCATGTTGCGAAAGCGATCATGCGTATTTTATTTATTTAAATTTATTTCTGACTCTTCTCTATAATTTTTCATCACCACCATTAGCAATTTAAAACATAGACCCAAATACATGCCAAATATAGATGCTGTATAAAAATCCAAAATGTAAGTACATTTTTTGTGGTCATAAACAGATTTCGCGTGATCGGTCTAAGAACTGACTGAAATATGTTTAACCGTCTTCCTAATAGGATGTACACATATCGGATTGTATGCTTTTTTATGTATGTTACTTCTTTACTCGTGCTTTTCATGAAAGATAGATAGTTTGTTTGTTACGAACGAAACCCTTTGACGAACACCCTCAATTGTACCGAAATTAAATTTAAGAATGACAAGAAAGTGCAGGGAATATAGAGTAAACGACTTATATTGTAAATTTTATTTTAGAAAGTTAATGGTCTTAAGTTTTGTGTGATACACGCAAACTCGCTTATTTAAATGCGATACGTAGCGTTAATCATAATAAAAAAATGTTTAACGTTGAATAGAAGAATACGTTAAATAAATAAAACAATTTAATTTTTCACAATAATAATAACTGTTTTTGCTAATTATTATTTAATGATATTGCCTTCCCAGATTCTGGTAAGGATCTGACCAACTTATACTTAAGTCAAGTACGATTTAAAGTATTTGATAAAAACGATAGCTATAAATATGTTTTAGCGTGAGCGATCTTAGGTTACAAGGACTATTTGTAACGGACGATCCGATTATATGTCATATTAGTATAAAATACTTTATTTGGTTAAATTATTCTTCGTCGGTTGTAACATTTATTAAACTTGAGTGCGGATCAAGGAACCACAGCCATCTACAGTCAGCAGTAGGAATGTTGAAGGTAACTATGGAGTTGCATTTTGTATTTGCTAGTAAAGTGTTAAAAAAATTTTGCGCTCAAGGATGGGTAAAAGGTGATGGCCCTGCCCTTTCTTCCGCAGCAAAGGTGGACTCACGAAAGGAGAGTAGTGTCGGTATTATGATGAAGGATTACAATAAACATAACGCCGTTAGAAGGTTCTTGAAAAAATTATATGACAAGAAAATTTAATTTAAATTATTTAATTTTTTTTTCTGAAATTGCTAGGAGAGAGATATTACTAATATTAACTTAGATATTAATTATTTAGTTTTGAAAATATATTATTATTAAATTAGTTTATCTCATTCATTGAGAGGTTGGTTTAAAGAAAAAAAATCGTCAAAATAAAAAATTAGTAACTAATCGTTCTTTATTCTTTGAAAAATTGATTTAATCATTTCGAGAATTGTCGACTGAGTTGTACGCGTGTTATAAACATCTGTCGAACGCGGTACGAAGTTGCCAATACGAATGAATTTTCCAAACATGCTCAATGCTGAATGCTACCAGTTCGAGAGTGGAAAGAGGCACTCCTAGTCCATTGACCCGAACCCAACGCATTCATCGTGAGTTCGAAAAACGAATACCGACCACTAGCCGTTAAAAATACGTTCTGAAATTTTTCTTATTTTTAAAACCGATTTGGTTGCAATTAAAATGAATATTAAAATGAATATTGCATAAGAATAAAAGTTTAATAGTAAAAATATAATTGTCTGAAAATAAAGATCGACGCCCATCCACGCCCATTCGCCCTACCGACTCATGGATCATGCGTCGGATGGGCATGTAAAACGACGGTCCACCCACTAACCCGCATTGGAGCAGCGTGGTGGGATACGGTTCAAACCCCCCTAATGGATAGGGGAGTATTAGGGGAGGCCTATATCAAGCAGTGGACTATCAGAGGCCAAGTCAAGTCAAAGTCAAATATCATTATTCAATATGGAAGCATTACACTTTCTTATTGATTGTCAATCTACCACCGGTTCGGAAATGGAAGCCTCTGACCTGAGAAGAACCGGCTGATGATGATGATGAAAAATATAATTATGAGTTATTAATATTACACGTGGCGTAGGGATGTCACGACCCTACCCACTTGACAGCGTCGCTTCCTTACAGTGAAAGTGAGGTAGATCCACAAATTCAGGTGCGATAATTCAATTGCCAATTCATCTCAGTGGCCAATATGAGCAAAACGTAGAAAGAATGTACGCCAACAAAACAAAACGGCCCCTTATTCCCACTGGTCCCACTATATCTGCCAAGGTAGCGGCCATGGCAACGGTGGGACAAGGGTTGCTAAGATTCACCGGGCTACGGATCGCTACCACCAAAAACTTGACCTGGCTACCTAGAACCGAAGAACGTTAAGACTTGGCGAACCTTAACCTGACCGAGCTGAAGGTAGAAATGTGTAATATTCAATGGCACATTTAAGGGTTTTGTGAAGTTCTGATTCAGACCAGGCCACCTTAACGCTGCCATCGGGTCACCTATTCTACTTCCGAAGAGGCGTCGTGGGATTTCTCATTGATAAATCCCTTGCTGTCAACATTATCGCAATCTTGAGTGTGTCGAGAAGGGTGGCGTGCCTTGTACTTAAACTCACTAAGAGATATACCCTTAAAGTGATACAATGTACGCGCCTACTTTGGCACGCCCTGACAACGAAGTGGAGGACACTGAGAAGAGGTTTCCCGGGGCTCCTATATATAGTGTTGTATCTAATAATAATATCTATCCGCAAACTAATATGCCGAGACCTTTATTACTTAAATACGCAACGGATAACTAAAGCGATTTAGCAGAATAGAGGGTTGGAGGTTTTTGTGGGGAAACTTGGAAGAAACTATCTGTCAAAGGTCATGAACAACTCTAGTTCGACGCTTTTTTCGAAGCCTGAGATCTTATCTAATATTGAGAATTTCTAGGGCAAATTGTACGCGTCAAAAGCTCTTCAACCTGATAACCGAGTTAACGATTCATGTGCAAGTATAACTCTGGACCTTTTTTGGGAGCTTCCTAACGTTTAGAAGAGGTCAGTCTGTCTCTTAGGCAGCTTCAGGATGGCAGGGTTCCTGGGAAGTATAGAATCTCGGCCGTACTGCTTAGGGCGGGGGGTGATCCTGTAGTAAGCGAGTTTCGAAAGCTATCCGATTCGAAGGCGTGGCTTGAAAGTGAGGTCGTTCTGTTCTTTAAGAAGGCTGACACTAACCTGCTTAAGAATTACCGACCAATCTCACTTTTAACCCACATATACAAGCTGTTCTCTAGTGTCAAGACGAATCGCCTCAGTAATAAGCACGATGAATTTCAGGCACCGGAACTGGCTGTGTTTCGCAGAGGATTTAGCACCATAAACCACATCTACTCAATAAAGCAAGTTGTACAATAGACTCACGAGTGAAATCAGACTTTGTACCTTGACATGTGGACTATGAGACAACTTTTGACTCTGTGAAAACCTTTGCTGTTCTGGAAGCTCTCCAAAGATGTGAGGTCAATTATCGATACGTCGAGGTGCTGAGGGGTCTGCATAGCGCTGCTTTTATCGACCTTGATTCCGGGGGTCATGCGAGACCGTCGAGGCTCGGGATCGGCGATCTTGACGTTTTTTGAAAACAGCGAAGGAACAACTAAATAATATTATTCTTCTTGAACGATTTTTTACGGAACGATGGCAGGCCACCTGATGAAAACTGGATGATTTTAAAGCCAGCCTTTTTAATGACAAATGAAAACCAATTTCATTAAGGTAAAAGTAAAGAAAACAGTACAAATAACCGATTTATTAGTGGTTTAGTTTGACATTTTTTAACTTTTAGTTTACGCAGAAATAACGTCAATTAGCTATAATTAAAAAGAAATCAATAGTTTTATAGTTTAGTTCTATTAATGAACAGAAAGCTTAATAAACGTAATTACCTACAGAGTAACCCTAAATATAACCAGATTATTAAAGAGTACTGATTTTGCAATATAATTTAACGTGGTACGTGAAGATTCAGTGAATATTGTGCCATAATTGAATTCTCCAAGGAACCTTCAGAGTAAAGTGGATATAAGATAGGCTCATGCCATACGGTACCTAAAAATATGACTTTTAAATTAATAGCTTTGAAACCGTTTTGTTTCATCCCATGTTTCATGTCCTCTAAATCTAAAAATAGGGATTATTTTTGTAATACCGACGAATGTCATTGTACGTGTAATGAACAATAAATTTGTAACACAGCATCTTTTTTCTGTATATTAAGTAAAATTAGTGAAATTGTGCATTACGATAGACGATAGTAATACGATGCATACAGCATAGAATTAATGATGGTAGAAATTGTTAAATACAAGAATTTAGTTAACATCCTTAAAGCTAAATAGGTTGCGACACCAGCAGTAGTCACACACACCCAACGCTTAGTAGTGTAGGACAACACCCACACTCATGGCATCTGCCCCAACGTTGAGGTCGAACTCACACCCTGTGCTATATGACAAAGTAGCTTAACACCAAATTAGATAGGAAAGTTGCTGGAGTTTCGCTAGAAAACAAAGCAGTACTCCTAGCGTTGCTCTGTTTTCTTGCGATACTTTTTCTCCCAGCGCCAACGCGTTGAGAAGTAATAGTACATTTAGAGCTCTTTAAGCTATAAAAAGTAATGCTTTTAAAAGAGTCTGAATCGAGCCGAGGCCTAGGATAAACTTTGTAACACGAAATATCAAAAGCTGTGTCAGAGTTTATTTTATTATTATAGGTTATAAAACGAAAGAATTCTAAAGACATTTTAGGTACTGCGAACCCAACATTAAATTAAAAGTTTGGTGCGATCCTCGCATATTAAATAGACCTAAAAAGGTAAGGCTCCTTTAGATTTCTTTTTTATTTATAGACACTGTTTTTCCGCACCCAATACTTTTTTTATATCGGCAGTCAACTCTAAGTTACAATTACTGTAAACGTAATAACTGAAGGGTAAAAATTAAACTTTTATTAAAAAAACCCTACAATATGTATGTCGTTTTTCAGTTACAAAACTAAATATGTATTAAAGTTTTACTTATCAATTTTGCTATTAAATAAAATGTCTTTACGGATTTCGAAAACTTCCAACGGCCGTGGTCACGGAGTAGACTGAGGTGGACGCTGGAAAGTGTTTGAAACGTCGGAAATTTAAAAATGTAAAATAAACGCGGTGAAATCCGTAAAGTCATTTTATTTAATAATGTATAATATTCGCGTAAACAATAGAAATAATTATATCAATTTTGTGTTTATTTACCCGTAAGACATACATGATTGTTTTGCTTAATTTTACGTAAACATTAATATAAAATCATTCACAATTGCCGAAAACCTTTATAAAAGCGATCACACGCCTTTATAAAGATATTTCGGTTAAGAGAAAATAATATTGGGTCTTTTATTTTTAGCAAAAGTGGAGTTAAGTTGACGGGGACAAAAGATTAAATATTTTAAGAAGGCTGAAGTTCAGGAATTTTTTAAATGGACCGACCACTAAATATAAGTATTTAAAAAAATTATATAATCTTGACTCGGTAAAAATCAGGAGGCTATTTTTCATGTAAGTAACAAAATAAAATCTTTTTCCCGCTGCACTAATCAAAGCAAGGCCCTGCGAAGGATATTAATTTAAAAACTAATCTCACAAAGTGACGTGCCTTGAAAGCCGTCTCATGCATCCCCTTTTCTCTCTAAAGTAGCTTAATGCAATTTAATTAGGATACAATACCTTGAACAATGCGTAGCATGAGAAAGAAAATTATACTTACTTAATGTACTTTTTATTTATATAACTCATCAAAAGACCGTGTTACTGCAGGTTTAAAGTTTACTACTCTATAAAGATTAAAAAAACTTCACTAATATGTTAGGCAGATAGAGTTATGGTAGACTTTATAGCAGAAAACAGTTAAAAATTCTAAACTGCTAGATAGCGAGCGTATTTCAGCAGAGCGCAATTCTATCTTTTTTACGTCGCTCTCCAAAAAGTATGTTAAAAAAAGGATAATCATTAATATTAAATTAATACATGTATGTTATATATGTATTAATATATATTTATATATATATATATATATATATATATATATATATATATATATTTATTCTTGAATATATATGCATTTGTTATATTTTATATATTTATTTATAATTATATATTTATAATAAAAGTTTTTATTTACGATGTTAATATATTTGCACCTCCCCACTTTTATCTCTGCATCACCCCAAGGTTGACTGGCAGAAATGCCATTGCATTAAGTCCGCCTCTGTATCATTTCGTGCTCAAAGATTAAATAAATAAATCACATAGAAAAATGTTACCATGTTCTAGATTATAAGAAGCTAACAATTTTATTAATAATTTAATGACAATTTAAATATTTATACATTGTTATTTTTATTTAAAATACGAAAGAATGTTTGTTACGATGAAAATAAAAACACGACTACTGCATGTTATGTGCATTTTTTTTCTTAACATTATATTTGTCTTTCGTCGGGTTGATATATATAAAATAAATAAAATTGGAGTGTTTATAACATAAAAATAACCGTTTTTGAATAATAACATTTAACAAAACATTTTATTTTTAATTTTTATCCATTTGCCTGCGTGATTCTTTGTTGTAGCTAATCTTGTTGCTAGCTGGTATGACAAGACTTCCACTGATAGATATTGTAAATGGGATAATCTTAGGCTTTTTTCTTACAAAAGACTAACAGTTTCTTTTTTCTATACATATATATAAAAATAAAAACGGACCAACCACGTAGCTACCGATTATTAGAACGTACCTTATATTAAAGTGAGTAAGCTTATGTTATTATAACTAAGGTGAAAATTTGTGTAAACGTAATAACGCTACCATGATAGGAAAAATTGATAGAAATTAAAGCCTATTTGCATTGATAAATGCCTTTTGTTGCTTGCGCGAATATTTTAGGTGATAAATAATGCAGTTGTACGGATATTATCGTTTATTTACGTTTCAATAATGTACAATATTTCACACCCTAAGATCCATGTTCTAGTCTGTCAGTGACCATGGGCTCTGTTGTGTTTTAGAAGAGTTTTTTTAGAGTATAATTTTAAAATAATTGAGTTTTTAATCGCGATAAAATTACCAAAACTTATTCATATTACTTATAATCGGGTCGACATTCTACTTATTTTGCCACTCAAGGTAATAAAAAGTATGGTTGCAATAAACATGAATATATATGATGTGATTAACTAAAAAGCTTATGGAGGTCTATGTTTAGCATGCATGTAAAGTTTGGACTTTGTTAGGCTGATATGATGATGATGATGATGGCAGTTATGAACTATAAGTTATTATTTATATTAGACGAATATGTGGTAAATAAAATAAAAATCATAACTTCAATATCCCAAAATCATATCTTATTTATATATATTATTTAATCAAGTATTTTATCTTTATTTTAACTTCCAAGTATCTCTCTAAATAACGATAGGATTAGATAAGGCGCAACATCACAGTTTTATCTGACTGCACGAAACACCAAATTTCACTTTCATTTTGCTTTATTACATTTAATGTGTTACTAGAACAATAGTATGCTGCAATACCATGTGCAGATAACATTCGAGTTATTCTATATTAAAAATTGCAATTGGATCAACTCTGTTTTCTAATGAAAGCAACAAATGACAAGCTAAAGTTGCACAAAAGTAAACAAACAAATATAGTCTAACAATTCTGTGGTAATAATAATAATGATAATAATAACTCAATTAATCAATCCAGCACATTAATTAACAAACAAATACACAATAACTAACTAATTAACAAACAAACAACGTAAAAAGTACGGAACAAGGGCTATCTAGGGTTAAACCTACTTATTGTAACATAGTATAAAAAAGAGAACATGAAAACGATATTTTACAATAAAAACACTGTTTAATAATAATATAAAAAAAAAAATCAAAGAACACAACAATACAAAGAACTTTAACTACGTGAACCCTTCTTGTTCTCGTTGACGTATACAACGATGCTGGATCGATAAGGTTCCAACTCAGCATTATGTTGGCTAAGGCCAACGCTGGTATTCTGCTGGCACCTACTTATACCTAATTAACCTAAAACTTCCCTATATTTTATATATATTATTCTCTCCACAGTTAACTTTATAGCGGCTAAGGCTTTAAGAATTGCAAGATCAAGTAATTAAATAATTTTCTTAAACTTAAACTTAACTATTAATGTGATATAGAAATACGAAATAAAGAAGAGCTAGAAATAAGAACAGATTAATTTAAATCAAACAGCACGATGTTATCTATCTTTTTGTTTATTCAAAAAGAACTCCTTTAACTTTTTTAAATGTGTTTTTAATATTCAGTGCCTTGATGGGTGGTGGATTATTATTTTAACAATTTGTTGCTGCATATCGAAAGCTGCCATTAAACCCTGCAGAGCTATGTTTCTGTATGACAATCTGTTGCAGTCGTCGATTCGCTTCACGGCGCCTACCTTCCATTCAAGCTTCCGCAAGCCATTCAAATTTTTCTTTTAAGTATCGTGGTGTATGAAAGTTAACTACGTCAAAGAGAAGGCTTGCCAAATGAACTTTTCTGCGATATTTCATATTTAATAGATTACATTTGTTGAGGTGAAGAGTTACGTGACACCGAGGCCGATTATTTTAACAAAAACGAGCGCATGCGCTTTTTACTCGTTGGATAAGTTTTTCAGTGTGTGCGTATAACCTAGAATCATAAATAACATCTAAAAAATTTAATTTAGATAAAATTAATAATTCAACTAGTTTTAAACGAATTTCTTGGCTATGATACGGTCTTAATTTATACAAAATTTTTAATTTTGAAACAGCTCCGCACCGTGACACCAATATGTTTCTCTATCGTAGCTCGAGTCCAGCTCTAGGCCAAGGTTTCTTGCCTCAAAGACTCGCTTAACTGGTTGGGTCACACCACAATCTTTAGGGATGTTATTTACATTAAGCCGAGAGCCAAACACGATATATTTAGATTTGCTAGGGTTAAGCGCTAAACAATTGTTAATTGACCAATCCATGATACGTTCGAGGTCCGAGTTCAGATTGCTTACTGCTAAGCTATGTTCGCTTGCTCTAAAAGAGATTTATATTTGTAGATCATCGGCGTACATGTGGTAATTACAGTGTTTTATACTATGTATGATGTCAGTGGTGTATATGATAAATAGTAATGGGGAAATAATAGAACCCTGGGGGTTCCTCTATTAAGGTAAGTTTGCGTTGAACGAATTTTTGACCATTACTCCTCTTTATTTCAACAAATTTACTGCAGTTAAATAACTCTCGAAATATGTGATGGCGTTTTCATCAAAACCGTAATATACTTTTTTACTTTTTGCTAACAACAATGGAATATTAATACAATCGAACGCCCGTGAAAATCTAATAGAACTAAAATAGAACACATTCCGCGTCCTGTGCCCCAAAATGTTATCTGTCACATCTAAATGGTAGTTCCTTTTAACAAAAATTTTGTATGATTAGCCTACATTTAGTAGTCACCAATAAATGTTTTAAATAGTATGATCGTACAGGGTTGCATTATAAACCTCTGTTTCTCGGTTTTTCGAGTTATCATTTTAAGATTAACCCCTGAACAAAAAATTTTTTTTTTTTCAAGTTAAAAAAACCCCTTTTTTTTTTAAATAATTATTCGTTAATTGGGCAACAAAAATTTTTTGAACCTTGGTCCCGTTTTTTTTTAAAAGGGTAAATTGGTTTCGTGAAAACCCCTTTATTTATGAACTAACCGAATTCAGCTTTAGGTTATATTTGGCAAAAATATTTTTACGTAATTGTGTGCCGCAATCTATCCCTATTTTCAGCGCGCCCATGATTTCATTTATACATTTGATCATTTTTGCTATGATCTGAAACTATTTTGGGCGGTTTTGTTATATTATGTAATGCGCAAATTTCTCGTTTCGGGATTATGAAAAAATTATGTCTTTTTAGAGTTTTGTTAGTATTTGTAAGTAAATAATCTTTAAGTCTGCAGGCATGTTACAATCTAAATACGAATAAGGCAATATACGAATGTTCAAAAGAATTTAACACGGCATCGATTGATAACCATTAACTAGGGTTAATGGCGTCCGCATAGTTTTGCGGCACCGTTGTAAGTGTATCGAATGCATTGCCAAAAAATGCATGCAATCAACTATCGTGCCTTTGTTATCAGTTTGCCGAATATTTTGCTTTGCCATAACACGCGTAGCTCTTCCTAATTAACGAATGTTTTTTCTTAAACGCAGCTAGAATATAAAGGCTTTTGTCTACTGTTTTTTGACAAAAGTAGACTCTGTAAATGAATAAATGTAGATGAAATTGTACCCAGGAATACTCGTTGTAGTAATATTACTCAACAAAATGGAATAATTATATTCATTCTATATTTATGTAGCGGCTGCTTATATTGTCACGTTTTAATGAATTTAACGTAGAGAAGATGGAATTCATTAAGACTAAAATAAATAATGTATTAGATTTATACCAATAATATATGTTCCATGTGCATGTTTCCTTAACGCTATATTACAGTTTATAACGAAAAAATTTTAAGAATTATATTTAATTAAAAACAAACGGATGAGATATAAACCTTGATTGTTATTATAAATGGTTGCATTTTTGTTTAAAATATGTTTTTTTGTGCTAATAAATGTTTGTACATTTATTGAGTTGGTTGAGTTGTAAAGAGGTGATGAGAGGTGATGAGATGTTTTCTTTACTTAGACCCGTATCTAGACACTTTCTAATAATTGGACACGCATTGTCTTATTAATTATTTAAGAAATTATGTAGTTATATAAATATTATAACACAAAGAATTAAATAGGTTCCGCAAAAACCTAACCGTAGCCTGTTAAATTTACTTGTATTGTTTGGTATTTTATTCAATAAATAACTTTATTGAATTATATAAGTATAGTGTTTATATTAAGCTTTGCATAAACTTTTTTCGAAACATTTTAAACAAGCTTATCTCGGATTTTATCAGAATATAACAATAACGCCCGAATTGTCAATAATAGAAATGTGATTAATTTAACGGTTTTACATTACAATACAACCAATACTATATACCAGGAGAAAAACGTGCAACAAACTAACAGCATCAGATCTTCAAGTAGAAGTTTCTCCTATTAAAGTCTTATTAATGTTAACGGACATACGTTAGTGTTCACGCTGATTGCCGATTTCAACAAGTATCTAGTTTGATCCGAACGTAGGCAAAACCCAAGCATAACACCACTGCCGGCTGTATAGTGTCAGTCTGCCCGTCGTCGGATTGTCGATCTCATTGTCGGATTGACTGCTGCTGAAAGTGTTTGAAACGTTTCACCGGTGGTAGGTCCCCTGTTTACAGGAGACCGTCTGGGTGGGTACCACCGCGGTGCCTATTTCTGCCGCGAAGCAGTAGTGTGAAAACACTGCTGTGTTCCGGTTTGAAGGGCACCGTAGCCAGCGTATTTACTGGGTAAACGAGACTTAACACCCTATGTCTCACGGTAGGCAGCGCGTTGGCGATACCACTGGTATTGCTAATGTCTATGGGTGTCGGTGACCACTTCCCATCAGGTGGCCCGACTGCTCGTCTGCCTGCGTATGCCATAAAAAAATAATAATAAAAATTAAAATAAAAAAAGAAAAAAAATCTAAATAAATGCGATAAAATCCACTTATCCCAGTCCCTTTATTCAATAATATGTAGTATTCGCGTATACAAAAGAATTATTTAATATTGATACGCACCCAGACCTGCGGTTTGTGAAGCAAGGGCCAATGCAGTAGAGCCAGAAAAGCGATTACATATTATAGCAATGGTACATTACTATAGTATGTTAACAGTACATAAAATTATAACCTGCGTAAATTTTGTTGCGCGATAATCTTACAGGCAGGCAGGTAATATTACAATTTGATTTCAATTAAAATCCTCGGCAACAACGCAATTTCACTATTTGCTAATTGAAGTACCACAATTACTTTTATATTTACATTACCATATAATTTTAACTATGAAGGCGGAACAAAAGTTTTTTTCTAGTTTGTTTATATGGATGAGTTTTAAGCAAAATTTTATTAAAGTTCTTAACTGATTTTTGTTGAAAAAACAGAATGCATAAGGTAACATAAATAGGAGAAAGATATATGTATATAACTTTACAAATTTACTGCTTATTGCAAATGACTTTTATGCTGCGACCCGGGCACGTTAACATCTGCTACAGAAAATATCATAAAGGAGCGCGATAAAACGTGTAATGAATTTCAACAAAATATTTATCTTTCTTTTCATATTAAAACCTTACTATCTATTTATTTACTTCCACAATAAAAGGATTATAATAAAACGAAGTATGCTTTGATTGTTAATTAATAATTTATTAAAGATGCACGATTCAATACCGCAACATAATTGCTGTTTCTGTATATATCAGTAAATTATGATGAACATAACAATCATGTGCAATCAATTTCGAAGCGCTACTAGATACTTTAGATTTGATTAACGAAGTTATTGATTCGCAATAATGTCAATGATAGCACATATGTATGTATACTATCGCATTTTTTTTTAATATTTACACTACATATACCAGTTTTTCAAACGTAAATTTCCTACTAAAACCAATCAAAGCGATTGGTTTGGTAAATCTATTGTTAAACAATTGTAAGTGTCTTCTGACGTAAATATTTACATTGCATATCCTATCGAATAATCAAAGATTTTTTTTTCAGTTTTATTTTATTTCTATCAGATTTTAACTTAAAGTTTTCATTTGTCCTAGTAATTAAAATCCAAATAGCCATTCAGGTTGTGACATTCTGTCAACGTTAGTTTAATAAGATCAGAATTGTTTTAATTGTTACAGACACTTCTGCAAAGTTTCATAACTTCTTAACTGGAAACGTGTTCTTACTACCTCATGAGTAATGACTTGTACAGATGTCGTAAAATTATCTTTGCAATACATATTTTAAACATGATAATTTATAATTAAACGTGTACACTGAACCTGTATTGTGATATAACGAATTTTGCAATAAGAAAAATATATTTAAGTTTAACCTTAAACTTAAACATTTTTTTTTACAAGCTCTTCGAGACGAAAAGAAATTTCCACTTGCCCAAGACCGCCCAAAACGTTTTCTATCGTCTCCCTATATTTATCAAATATCAAACATTACGTAACTAAAAACGTTTTTGTTTGTTTTTCATTTTTTTAAACTAATTGTCACGACTCCAATTAGATGCACAGATTGTTTTATTGCTGTTACAAAATCTTTACCTTTATACGTTGTCAGTGTTAGCGCAATAAAACTGGATGAAACTTATGTTAGTTTTAAAATAAAACAAAAGGGCTTGTACTCTCTGGTTAACATTGTAGTGACATGTATGTTCACGACAAGTATACAGGTTTATCGCCGGGGGTCTCACACATTGTTTTATTTATTTATACTTTATTTAACGGAAGAAAATTGTATAATATATGTTTTATAAAATAAATATATGTTTTTGTGTAACATAAAGATTATTTTTTAAGATTCCCAAATTAAAATCAAAGAGTTTTTATTTTAGTTTTTAGAACGTATGAACATTTTTTTTAATTTTAGTTTTTTAAATTGTAAATCGAACGTTAACTATTTTTTTACATTGTTTAGAGTATGTAAAATAAATAAAATATAACTAACACGGAAGAATAAGTATTGAACATCATTTATATAGGTGTGTTTTATATTTTTAATTATGCGTTTGGACAATTAAAAGAAATGAGTACAGTAAAGTAATAGGCTTTTTAAAACTGCGCGTATTATAGATTGTGTTTTACAGATCCTTGTTTACAATTAAAGGAATTATCGTGAAAACCGTCAAGTGCTCAATTTGCTTTTTAATTGCTTCGAAGTACACTGCCGGCAATGCAACCCGTTTACTTGTTTAACGCGGTAAGCCTAAAGTGCTATTATGACTGGTTTAATTAAAGCCGTGTTTTATAACCGTGAATATTATCCTTGAAATAAAAAAATGCAAACTTCTTTCTTAATCAGAAAAGTTCAACAAATAATAATCATACAATGTTTTTATTTCTTTGAAATTTATTAGTAATTTCGATATTTAATTCCATCGTTGTTTTGCTGCAATCTAGGCATAATCTAGGTATATAGGCTAACACATAAGTGTTACAATCTGATTGAAAAGGCTGTTAAGGGTTTTCTAATTATGACGAATCTTCAAATTAATTTAACGCTCTAACATCCATATAATAACTATATTTAAATATTTTTCATTGATTGAACTTTTGTTTAAGGTTTGTTAACTTTTGAAACATATTTTTCGGATTTGCATACAAATATTGAAGCCGTGCCAAGCTTTTCCTTTCAAATTCAAAGACAACTTTCATTCGCCTAGAAAACTAAATTTCAAACTTAACTTTACAACTTATAACTACTATTAAAATTTATCTGTTTATCACGTTTTTAGTCAGGACTTACTTTTAAGAAAATCTTCGTAAAAAACAAATTAAACCTGTATTATTACTTAAATAAAAGTCGTTTATAATATACTTAATATTTTCCTACGAGTACCTTGTGAAAAGTCGGAAGGTAAGTTATCAATCTATGGTTAAAACGTTTATGTTATTAGGGTAAAGTTTACACAAATAATCTTAGACACTAAATATGTCTTAAATGAATGATTTGATAGAATTTAATAAATTTTGTTATTAACAATAGTTGACACCCGGAGTCAATAAAGACTTGTAAAAGTGACAAGAGATACAAAAGCTGCTTATTTAAATTAGCTAACATAACCTATATACATTGATCTGTCGCTGCCAATCAGACGGCGGGAGAAGATTTAAGTTATTGGAACATACTTTTTTAAACACAAATGAAGAATTCCTTAAACAGTAAACAGGAATACTATTTAGTTGAGTTCCTGTTAAGAAATATGTTAAAATATATTTCATTAAAAATCTAAAATAATTTTTTTTTTAAAATTTATATTAAACAAGAATCTAAATATCCTTTTTTTCGTTGAATTATTATTGACCCACTTCCCAAATGAAGGAGGTACTCAATTCAAAGCGTATGTATTTTTATATACCTTTTTTATATTTATATACCTTAAACATAGTACTATAAGTCTATAAATGGAAAAGCTTATCGAACACATATGTAAGTTTCTTGCCAATCGATATGATACTTTACATGCATTCCCATATAAAATCCTTTAAGTCCCTACTAGCCTCAGGGATATTACCAAAATTGAATATTAAGAATATCTTGGGAGCATATTGCTTTTATAGTACAATATTTATTAAAAGCTGAAGCATGAAGATTCGTTTACTGGACAGTTTTAAAGAAATTTGACCTTTAATCAATCAAACGAACTTCTAGCATTATTGTGTATATTTGTATAAGTGTTTAAAATATTGCTTGAACAGCTAAATTTAATAAACTTTCCAATGATTCTAATACCTCAAAGCAGTGTCCAAACTCGAAAAAAATTTCTTTTTTTATGAGTGATGCGTAATATACACACATACTAATTCAGAAGGAATAATGACTTAAAATATCATAGAGACAAGTATAGAAATTGAATGCTTATTGCGTATGACTTTCATGCTGTGACCCGGGCTTGTTACCATCTGTTGCAGTAATATGAAGGAGAGCGATAAAACGTGAAATGAATGATAAGAAAACCTTTATAGTATTTATTTCTATTATGTCTTTTTACCTGTAAAACTAATCAATGTATGCAAAGCAAACTATATAATCACATACCTTAGTGACATTGTCGCTGTAATAAAAGCAAAAGTGAAATAATAAATGCAGTGTTTCTTTTATTATTTGATATGTAATATTCTTAAACTTGTTAAAAACTGTTCTTTTTGAATGTTAAAAGAGTTATTTCTTAGATAGTGCTTAAATCGACGTTAATGTTTTGTTTTCTGCTGGAGGTTTTTTAACGTAAATGGAGTTAACAACTGCGCAAATGTGCAGTAGGGGGGGGGATGCAGGTGGTACAGGATCATGCTTCTGGGCGAAATAGCCTTTGGCGCAGACGACGATTTGTTTAAAGATCTACAATTTTATTGAGTATATAAAAATTATTTGAGGAACCCTTTTAGTGTTCACTTTGATAAAATGAATAAGTATTTAAACATTATTTTATACACTCATCCCTTTCGGGAATTTAAACACGTCTTTTAAATAAGGATACTACAGTTACGCATCAAGTGTGGACTTTACATCTAGTGATAATTTAAAGCTTTAAATTACTAATAATGCACTTGGTTTAAACAAGTTATAATATAAATATTTCTCTGCTAAGCATACCGAATTTACTTGCTAACAAAGATCTGCTTAAAAAAAGTTATGCCTGCATACCTTCTTTGTAAATCTGATATTCTTACTATTAATTTTAGATTAGTCTTCTATTTCCTCTGGTAAGAGTGATGTTTAAACTTCGCAATGCTAAAAGTTTTCTTAATTATCTAGATAGGTAAATGGTTTCAGATAACAAAAAAATTTACGTCTTCCCGTTTTAAGTAATACAAATTCTATTACTATCTAGGATGTTTTATATACAAAAATAAAAAGATACTAAAAATACACCACAAAAATGAACATGATTGCGAAATGATAGTGAAAAAGTGGCTTTTAAAACAGACATATCAAGAAACTGAAGATCTTCTTCATGGAACTCTATAAAAGAAAACAGACACATAGATCCACACACTTACACAAATATCTAAGTCATTAAAAATACATCATGGTAGGTACAAACTATTCGGTCTAACAGTCATTTGTTATTGTAATAAAACAATTGTCAATTGGAAGGTTGCTGGTACTTTAGCACCGGCTATGCCTATTTAAGTACCAGCTGATACTATTGTGGAAATTAATAAAAAATCCCTGAGTGTCTGATCGATTTTTTGTAAAACTCATTTATTTTGCACTAATAAACCATTTTATTATTTTATTTTATACTAGCTGTTACCCGCGGCTACTTCCGCGTTGTAATATACAAAAATATATTTATTAAAAAATAGCCTAAGTTACTCCCAGTAAAATCAGCCATTCCTGAAATTAACCATAACGAATAAAAAGACAGACAAATAATTTAAAAATATATTTTGTTTTACGTATTGGTTATGTATCACAATGTTATCATTTATAAACGGTACTTTTGTTGTTTTTGGTGACAGTACAGATGTAAAAGGCCAATATCAAAATCAGTAATGCAATCATTAATTTTAGCGAACTAAACCCAGATAGTTCTAACAAAGTGCTTCTATATTCGGAATATCCAATATATATGTGCTTTCAGATGCATAATATAAAAATTTACCTTTAATAAAATTTGAAATAAGAGAGTGTTTCGCATTTTGCCGTCGTTTCCGCTAGATGTCATTGATTTCCGGATGAAACCAAGCGCGCTTTTGGCTCACGAATGCTTCCGACTGCCTACGAACAAGTTCGACCTCCGACAAGCCACCCTAGTTCTGATCATTGTTGAGCTCATAAGATAATGATGGATAAAGGTACTATCACCAGGAAGAAATCATTTGGACTTCAGACGTCCAAGGAAACATAATACAAATTTTGTTGGAAGGTAACTTTTTATATCTTGTGTTCCGTTTGACGTCTGAAGTCCATCATAAGAGATTTGTTTGTTATCTCCTGGTGGCTTGTGGGAAAAGAGACAACAATGTAACAATTGTTAAAGCTTTAATGATAATGAAACAAACTGTACATCACAATATAATCAATTTAATGAGTAATAATAATTACTTTTTATGACAGTTTTGGTACAGAAAATATTCTAGCATACCAAGTTGGACCTTTGGGCTGTATTGATCTGGCTTTAAGCAAATGCTTTATAATAGGACTGGCAGAGAACTTCTTTTCCGATATAGTTTCTAATATGGACCCTATAACGGATTTATTTGCTAAACTGGTCCTGTAAGCCAATCTCTTACTCAAATGTAAATGGGCCAATTATCTAGCAACATCTAATGGTTTCGGTGCCCGGTTATCAAGCCTGTTATTTCGTCACCAATAACACCTTTTGCTCCATATAGGCAAATATTTTTTAAGAGTAGATTCTCCTACAGGACATTAACAATTTCTTTTCAGAAGGATCCCAGTTTTTGGTCAATGAATCCCACCCGAAATCAGCCACGCTTCTAGTTGTATGGCCTTAACCTGCGGTGGAGGAAGTCCCGTCATCTTTTCGATCAGCGTTACCTCTAAGTTGGATATTACTCGGGGACTTGCTATTTTCGGTTCTTGAGGTCCGGGCGCCAAAACGGTTTTGTCCATAGCGGAGCTATTATTATATTATTGCTATTATAAACAGACCTGTTGACCCTTTAAGAAAGAAGCCTGTGTTTGGCTTTGCCAACCAATCTATAAAAGATTGCAAAGCGGTATCGACAGATTCATTTTGGATCAGAAATGCATTTAAAAGGGCCGCGAAACTTCGTTCCAAAGTGGCTAAAGGTACCGGGGTAAAACTTTCTACAAATCGTCTTAATTCCACGTTAACTTGCCATTCTATGAAAGCTGGAGAAGCCACATATTTTTTTAAAACATCCGAGTAACGAATCGACGACCACTCTGGAGAGTCAAACCTTTACATGGAATAAATTTTAGCAACGCGCTCTGGATTGGCGCTATGAACCGACGGTTCCTTGATCGCGATGTTCAAATTAGTGATATTTTGTTTACTAGAATACACATTGGGGGGTAAACGTAAAAAAATCATTTCATAAATTATCAAGCGAAGACAAAATAGCGTTATTATTCAGATATTGTTAACGTGACACACCAGACTCTCGGAAAGCATTTCAAAACTTTGTTCCAAACCTTCCACCCATTTGCGACGTTTGTCATGTGGTGAACTAACGGAGCACGATGTCGAAGACGATTCACTTTCCGAATCCACTTGTAACGAAACCTGCCGCTTTCTCGCAGGTGAACTCTTCCGCGCAGCAGTTTCATCACTAACGTTATTCTCCATATTTCAAAGTAACAAGAAAACTGAGTAAATTTATTAATATATGTTTTTTTTTTTAGAGTAATTACGAAATTTGTGAATTATTTCTGTTATCTAGCAGGTCTTAATAGTTCAAAGAACGACGCAACAATGATCAGAACTACGGTAGCTTGTCGGAGGTCAAACTTGTTTGTAGACAGTCAGAAGCATTCGTGAGTCTAAAGTGCGCTTGGTTTCATCTGGAAATCAATGACATCTAGCGGAAACGATAGTAAAATGCGAAGCACTCTCTCATTATGGACTTCAGACGTAAAACGGAACACATAATACTATCGAATATCAGCATCATCAGCCTTAAATATTCCACTGCTGGACATAGGCCTCCCCTAATACATCCCTTTCCATTGGGGGGTTTGGACCGTATCCCACCACGCTGGTCCAATGCGGGTTGGTGGGTGGACCGACTTTTTACATGCCCATCCGACGCATGGATCATCTTACTTTTCAGACAACTGGGTGATCGGCCCAAATTGCCCTAACCAACTAGGAAACAACAATGAAAATTTGTAGTGTCCCCGCAGGATTCGAACCCACGACCTCCGGTTTCTAAAGCACACGTCCATACCACTAGGCTACGGAGGCAGTTCAGCTACGGAGGCAGTTCAATATGTCGATATGATATCTCAAAATTGGAGTCATAATAATGTCAAAGATCAAAAGCTAGTTTGCACAGAATATATGAAGATTTTGATTCGTGGTAAAATAAAGTGTACAGTGAATAAAGAGGACTTCTCAATGTGAGAGGACTTGTCAAATGATAGTGACTCCAGAACTAGCTTAGCTTTTTAACATGCTTGTTTTTATAAGCAAAACCAAGAATAATACAGAATATTCAAACCGTCGACCGAATGTTAAAATAAAAATAATGTTTAATTTTATTATTGGAAATTTATTTTTACGTTAATTTTATAACTCGCCGCAGCGACATAAAAAAATACAGAGTCTTTCCAACCCAATTCCTTAAAACGCTTGTTATAGAAGGTATTTCTTATTTCAGGGGACTACAAAAATAAACATTAATTGAAGATACATTTATCTAATACTCGCTCGGACCGTTATCGATCATTATATTAATGATTAATGGGATGACAACTGCCTCTGTAGCCTAGTGATATGGGTTTGCGCTTTAAAAATCAGGGGTTATTGGTTTGAATACAATTTTCTAGGTAAATTGGATAGGAAAGTTGGATAAATCATCAACTTATAAGACTTCTAAAAAAGTAAAAAAGTAAAATTCGAACGATAACAGAAATTATTGCAAATTTCTTGGATTTCAATTACAATATTGAAAATGTGTTAAATCTTCCATTTATATGTTTATTCCCCACGTTTCTGATCAGGAATACTAAATATGTTCGTCTTTAAAAATTTCAATATCAATAAATAAAATATAAATAACAAAGAAACTGTTTATATATCTTTTCTGACGCAATATCCCCTTAGTACATATCTAACGACGATTATATCAAATATTTTAGTCACGTATTCACCATCAAGAAAATACTTTCAGTTTCATTATTTCCCCCGAGAACTACTTGACACCATAAGTATTTTCTTACACATTTCTTTCACATATTAAGACAAGAAATTTTTTTAACTTAAACATTAAAACGTAATGATTGATTGTATTGTTAAGTTTACAGAAGGTCCATACCTGTTTCAATTTGGTAGCGATATGTAATGCTATAACTTAATGAGTCAAATAATTAAAAATTATTTTTATGGTAAGTGTACCATGATTTTACTGTCAAAATAACATATAGAGAAAAAATTAACAAATATTAAAAAAAAAAACAATATCATATTTAAATCTTTTACTAATAAAAATTAATACGTAAATAAAAAAATAATACTAAACGCTTTAACATTTTTTTATGGTTAAATGATAAATAACATGTAAAATTATTTAGGATCTAAATTAAACTATAATTTTAACGTTTAATCCTGTTTTGTAATAAACATATCTATTATGCCAAAGGATTCAAAGGCTATAGGAATATTTTCAATATTACTAATTAAATAAGAATCTAAAAACCTTACGATCATATTATAACGAGAGAGAGAGAGAGAGAGAGAGAGAGAGAGAGAGCGTAGAGCAGCAGTATTTCAATGCCACAAAAATTTGGATTTTAATAAATTTTTTCACTTTGCCTAGACCTACGAGGGTAGCCTTTGCAGAAACAGTCTGAACGAAGTACTCAATTTTTTCTGGTAGTTTATTTGACCCGACTTTAGTTTATTAAAACGTGCTGCTAATAAATTAACAATCTTATACAATGCCCAATCGGAAACATAATTAGCCTTTTTCAATATCCTTTTAAATACCTACTGAATATCAAAATTAGTATAAATGGATAGAATTCTCATTCTCCGGCGATAGCTTTTTTGTTAAAGGTACAATTATACTTATTTATTTGACTCAATATTCTTTTCAGAATGCATCTAAGGCCGAAAGAATTTATAATTATGAACCGTCTAACTCATACTTGATATGTAATTATTATCAAAGGCGACGGGTCAACTTTGTAAGAACTCCTTTATAGATTGCCGAAAAATTGCTTTAAGTTCCTGCATTCTAATTTGTTCCATACTTATTGCTTCGATATCAGAGAGAAATTAAATCAGTTCCTTGTCTAAAACATCTCTATTTTCGGAAATTTATGAAGATTCCGTTCCTTTCAATATTTGCGTATTTTACATAAATATCTTTGTTCATTTACAACAGTTAAAGAATTAAGCTTCTCGATATATCTATCAGAATCCATTGTTATTATCAATTTATTTTTAGTAATGTTCTATTAAGTAAACAGGTTAATAAAAGTTGATAAATCTTTACTTAGAACTTAAGACAATAGCGGATTTAGCGGATAGCTAACGAAGCTTTTATTAAATATATTTCTTATTACAGCGTATTTTGATGTGATGTGTGTTACTTTGTAATAAATAACGAGGTCTCTTTACACAAGAGACTCTCGAAGGTTGTACCTCTGCGTTGCCTATTTCTGCCGCAAATCAGTAATGTGTAGACACTACTGTCTTCCAGTTTTAAGGCACCGTTTTCAGCGTAATTACTGGCTAAACGAGACGTAACACCTCATGTATCAGGGCGGCCAACAGATTTGTGGCCTTTTACACTGCTTTGCTTATGGGAAGAGCAGATATCACGAACTACCAGGTAAACTACAAGGAACGTCCTGCTCGTCTCATTGCTTAAACCAATAAAAAATATGCATTATACGTATTTTTATAAATAAAACGAATACACATTTTGATGCTAAATACGCGTGTATTCAAAACCGTTAACAATACGTAACGATTCGACTGCGTACGTATTTTGTACATCGCATTTAAATCCTCCATATATTGCTCTCGTAGCAAATCTATTTGGCTTTTCATAGGGATATTAAAATACGAAAACATATTTCTATACCAAATAACTAAAATGTTTCTATTGAAGGGAATTTGATTTGTTATAAGAATTTGTTTTTATACAAATGAAGATTTTGATATTCTTTTCAATACTCTTTAAATAATTTTCAAAATTTACGAAACTGCAACGTACTTAACAACGTACGTAATTTACTTCACATTTTTAAAATTAAAATATCTCATACTCATTATTGTTAATCTAATTGTTTATGTTCGGTTTATAATATAATACCAGTAAACGTCGTCGACAGTTTTTATATTACTGTAACGCAGTATTACAATTATTTATTTAAACTGAACGGTTAAAAATTCAATAACCGTATTCTAGATTTAAACCACTTTTTAAGCTTACAGTGGTTCCATGTTAGATAAGTTGGCTTAGTTCCAGACTATGTTTCAAGTTGAAGTACACTGTTAGGAAAATTTATTATTTACCCGATAGTGACTCCCAAAAATTTATTTAACGTTTCGATATTCCTGAGGTTTTCACTATCAAAACATTTAGTTCAACGGGACAATTTGAACAAATTGTTATCGAATTAAATATTTATGGACGACCATCTCATATTTTTCCTGGACCTGTTGTAGAAATAATTTTATTAAACTATTTTTATTTATTTTATATTACTATAATTTTTATGTGGCAATAAATTTTACGTATTGAGCGTGCTATAAGTAGCGCAAAAACTTACGAGGGCTGTTTGGAGGGCTGTTGTCTGATAAGTCCTGTTAAAAAGTTTATAGAATATTTTTTTTTTATTATTTACATTTATTCTTACGCATGAAGTCCTAGCAAATATTGCAATTTTATTAAACACTTACATATGACTTCTCGAGGTCTGAAAAATAGCTGTTTACACGCGAAGTAATCATTTATCAAAATTTGTCACCCTAGCCGTTTTTTGTAATCGGGAATAGATAGTAATCACTAAATACTACAGTGAATATGGAGCCTGCGGAACCAGCTCAAACTCAAATCGTGATTTTCATTTGATTTTCCATCGAAATAGTTAAGATGCGCTCTGGGGTGTTGTCTTGATGAAATATCACTTTTTGGGGGATAATCATGTCTGTTTTTCCTAAACTTCTGCATTGAATCGGTCGAACGAAATGCTGCGTTTAAATTATTGTTATATATCTCTTTGCCATCAGAAAAGTAAAATTCGAGATTTACTACCCTTTATCATATTCATCGTTATTAAACCGAGCACAGATCTGTGCCATAGCATATTTTTGTGCAGAATTTTATGTGCTTGCTCAAGGGAGATGCTAGGTCTCGGCTACTTCGTACAACATCAGTCTACGAGTACAATATTAAGTACTGCTTCCACAATATCCTCAGTTGTGACTTATATCGGGCCTTAGCGTTATGTGTAAAAAAAATCAATTAATCAGTTTAGATAGGTGTGCAATATTGGTGTGTTAGTACCATTATCCGGATTAAAATAAGATTTTATTACGGCAGCTCTTCAAACTTTTCCTAATTTTTAAAAGTAATTATTTGTTTTACCGTGATAGGGGTTTGTTGGTAGTATAAGTGACCATTTCTTGTTAATTTGAAACATTTTTCATGTGAAAAGTTGAAGAACCTTCCATAGGCTTTATTTATGGTTTTTTTTCACACTACTGAATAAATATACCTATAATAAGTTATTAAGTTTTTTTTCTTACTACAATATACATTGGCAATACCAGTGGTATCGCAACGCGCTACCTGCCGTAATACATGGGGTGTTAAGTCTCGTTTACCCAGTTAATACGCTGGCTATGGTGGCCTTCAAACCGGAACGCTGCAGTGTTTTCACACTACAGCTTTGCGGCAGAAATAGGCATCGCGTTGGTACCATACCAACCCAGAAGGTTCCCTGTAAAAATGGGACCTACCACCAGTAACAAGTTAGCTTATAAAAATAATTAAAGTTTTGAAATTATTGGTTAATTACCATATCGACCATATCATGTCACTGACCATGCATACGCCCATGTGTATAGAATTTTATATTTAAATTCCACATTTTATGCAAAGAAAAAGCAATTTTCAATACAACATACTACTATTGGCGTAACGGCGTAAATTACGCTCATGCTGCGTCGATTTTCTATCCAATTTATTTTCGGAATAAAATTGGAGATTTCAATTCCACTCGGTATAAATAAAATAAATTTAATGCATATAGTGACGTTTAATTTCTAGTTTGGAACATACATGAACAAAAAATTTTGATTAACTAAAACTATTACATCATGATGATGATGATGATGATGAAAACTATTACATATGTATTACATATGTAATAGTTTTAGATTAATCAAATTTTTATTGTAATTTAGTGAGATAATAGTAAATTAAAAATATACATGAGTGAAGGAACGTCAGCACTTCTTTCAATTATATTTTTAATTTTTTTTAAGAAAAAATTGTGTCCGTGCATAAAGAAATTGGAATTTGTTTGTGAATATTTCGTCCATTTGTATATACATGTATATTATTAGAGATATTTAATTATAATGCGATAAGTTAACATTAGTAAAGAAAAGGTTTTTTGAAATTTTATTACGATAGCAATTTAAAGAATATCTTCTTGGTTAGTTTTTTGGTATAAAAGATAATACAGCATGCGGATGAGCACAATAGAAAATGACGTCTAGTGTTCTTATTTTTTTTAGTCCACCGTCATATTTTAATCAATGTAAGATATTTCACCAATAAAAACTCCGTAGTGTTAGAAATATTTGTTTGGTATAGGTTGAATTTGTAATAAGATTGCAAATTTTAAGTAGATCCGCTAAAAATAATTTAATAATATACCCATGGATGAACTAAAAAGTTAATTTGAAATTCTTTGGGTTATTCCAATATATCAGTCACTTTCTTGGGTCTCATTATTTTTTTCTGAAAGTGTATTTCTGCTTGATATGTAGTTTGGCACTTAACCAAGTTATCTTTCACGGAACGACTCTAGGCTTTCGCTTATTTATTTATTTCTTTACCAGTTTATCTGACTTATGTCTTAACATAATTGAAAATTTTTAACAACTATATTAAAAAATATAAATTAATCATACCATCGTGGTATGATGTGGAGAGTTACCCGTATCAATCAACAAATATCTATTATTTGACGTAAAGCATAAGAAGAAACTTAATCTTTCTATCTTTTGCTTTATTTTTGGGCCTTTTATCGAAGTATCAGGATTCTTATTTTACCAGACATAAAATTATCAGAACCCATGTGAATTTTATAGCATCTTACGACTGAAGAATATAATGAAATTTTATAAACCCTTCGAATAATTCACAGTTGAAGACGACGTAAAGGAGACGATACCCGGCAAAGAAATAGAAGACGACTATTACTTAATTCAATCACTATACAAAATGTCAAGTTTCAGGTGTTCATGAGTTGGTATATTACTTTTTCCTAATTAAATTGTGTACGTTAGGCAAGTGCATTTTATTGCGTATATTATAGTGCGCATATACGTACTAATGAAAATAAATTTACGCAATTTATTGAAAAGCATACGTATCAACATCGTAAAAACGAAATAAAAACAAGTTCCGCGCTTTTACACCGTACAGCTCAGCTGCTTAGGCCCTGTAAAACTTAAGATCAAGATTATCTAGTTATTAAATCATAATAATGTTTTTGTGTGTTTGTTCTTGTTTCTTCCGTATATGAAAACGTATTTGTATTTCCGCTACAGTCATATAGAGCAATTATTTTAGAATAACATAAGTAATTAATACTACTCAAATGAGATAATTTGCAAAACGTATCGAAATTATGTTCCTATGTATGTAATATATGAAGTAATGTGTATTTCTCAAATACATGATTTTAAAATATTTGATTTTAGGCAATACTTGCTCAATTTTTACACATTCAACTATTCACATTATGCAAAGTTATCGTGTCACATATATAATAATCGTTAAGATACCAAATTAAGGTACCAAAATTAATTAGCAATTTAAGAACATAATTAACTTGAAACGGTTTCTTTCATAGCAGCCATGGTCCTGACAGTGGTAACATTGTTGATGTAATATTTAATAACATTACATTTGATTAAAACTTCTTACTGAAAACGAATTTCCATTCTTTTTTTACTTTTGCGACACATGAAACGCCATCTCTACGCAATAGTTAACAAATGAGAACGCCAATAGAAAGTCTAATGTCATATATTACTATTTTTTTATTAAAATTTGATGTCTTTTTTTCATCATATGCCTTAGATATTAGCTTGTGTTGAAAATATGTTTAAAACCGATTCCTCTGCAAAAACAGATCGCGTTACATTAAATTGTCTCGGCATTGAAAGACAATGATGATATTTCGAAATACAGAACATAAACGCTCTGCTTTGCAGCAGAAATAGTCATGCGGTGTTCCACGCACTTCAGATAGTTGCAAGACTAAATTTTGAAAAAAGTTTTTGAAATATACCACTTTTAATTTTTATGCTAATAAAATCGTAGCTTTACGAACACGTGCTAGACAAGTGCAAACGACATAATCAGCAGTAATTTATAAGTATAACGTGTAAAGCTTCCTTTAGTAAACTGGTAATTACTTTATAAACTTTCTCGTTTTTAACAATAAAGTTTTGCCATTCCGACTTGAACATGAATGAGGTGTATTTTTGTGTATATTTATATAATGGCTTTTAAATATTCTAATTCATTTAATTTATTTATTCCACAACTTTAGCACTTCCTTTACTTGAAGGTTTTAGCTTGCCAACAGGTTTATATAGCTTGAAAATTATTTCACTACTTTCATATAAACAGTTTTACATGCGTAATTTGATAAAGATTACTACTGTATCAGGTAAAGTATATAAGTAGTGTGATACTCACATAGCAACAAGTGAGAAAACTATGTTTATTATCCAAGAGCACAGAGTATAAACAATAACGGACACAGAAAATAAAAAATGCACCTGTGAATATTCTGTGTCCAAGTTTTCGCAATGAGTTTTAGCAATACTCTTCTTTGCTTCCTTCATGATATTATTTCATTTTAGTGAAAAAAAATAGTAGGTGCCTTTTTCTGTAGAATAGTGAAATCCCGTAAAAACGGAAATACGTTTACGCGAAGGTAAAATTGAATTCTCAGGTGGCCTCAGTGACAACCCGACCCTTTGGGTAACCAGTATTTCTTGGACCGCTTCATTTCCTTTATAGTATCAAGGCGTAGCCATCAGAAAGGCGGCAAATTAAATAAATGCGGTCTTCGCGCTCTGGTTGCATCAACACCTTGGATTTTTATTCAGATTCATCTGGCATGGCATCTTACACACCTTTTGTTGTGAACGTGCATGTGTATCACTAGACAGATATTTTATAGTGGACTGTGAAAATACCTTTTTTTAGCTGAACGCCACTTGTGATAGAAGTAAAATATATATGACGTTGTGTTTGAAGCCATATCACAGAGTATTGCTTTGCATCGTGAATTTATAATCAAGAGGTAGACGGTGTCAACAAAATTTAAATAATATTTTATAACAAAAGTTACAACAACTGTAATATTTATAGTGATAGATATTCAAAGATTATGTTAATATTAATCGTATATATTAGGTCTGCCTTGACTTGCTTAAAGCATGTATTAATTTTAATGGTTGTGATACCCTTGCCGATAAGAAAAGTTGTAATAATGAAAATAAAAGTTGTCAAAAATCGCTAAAAATCAGTCAAAAGTTTCAATTTGCTTGTAATTCGTTAAAATATGATTATATTTAGCTCGTAGAGCCGATAACCGATGGGGAAAAAAGGTTCTCGAGTGGCAGCCTCGTACTGGCCATCGCAGAGTGGGACGACCCCCCACGAGATGGAGTGACGACCTGCGCAAGTGTGAGGGAAGTCGGTGGATGCAGGTGGCGCAGGATCGTACTTCTTGGCGGCTCATGGGGAAGGCCTATGTCCAGCAGTGGACTTTCATAGGCTGATATGATGATGATGATGATGATGATTATATGTAAACGAGTGGTAACATTCTATGTCTCATGTCAACAACCGGATTCTTGACGTCCTATGTTGCGATTTTTATAGGCAGGGCTCCTATACCAGCAGATGAACGTCCTGATAGCCTCATCGCTTTATTGTATAAAAATAAACCCTTCTTCAACACCTTCCAATAAATCTGTTGTGTTCATATTATAATTTATATTCTGTTATTTTTCCAAGTTTGTAAAGATAGCAAGAGATCGTATGTTACGCTTTTACATCTGAATTGCTTAACTTATTATTTAACGGTAACTTTCTTTATCTTTTTGAAAAAGCCAAAATATTAAAAGTTGCAACAGACAATTGATTGCAAGGGTTTTGTAACTGAAAATGCATTAAAATATGTATACTACAATTACAGACGTAAAATATGTTTTAATACTAATATTTAATTAAATAGATTAATACGACGATTATAAAGACTTATTTTGATTTAGTATTTGTCGTGCCCATAGTTGTTGCAACGAGTGTAATATAACAGAATGAAAGATTGAAATTGAAACGAAACATACAACTAGTTTTTAGATACTAGTTATAACAAAATAATATGCATTAAATTATTATAAAGATTACATATATTATAAATACAAAAGAAGACAAATTCTTAGAATCCTTTTAACGGTTTAATCGAAGCCTTTGATATACTTAATTAATGTCCAAAAATAATTTTGTGTCCAAATCGAAATCCAAGAAATATACCACAAACAAGCGATTTTATCGCATTGCCTATTTTACTAAACTTTTACACAATGTGTTGTTTCTAATTCTTGATTAGCTATTTGAATGAATATCCTATAAATGAATGTCCATTTAAGGGAAAATTTATTTCATTAACCACCAAAACAATTAGTATACGATTTATTTATTTTAATATAATTTTTTCACTTACTTGATTAATTTCATAATTGTCTACATTTATATTACTAATGTTAAAGATTAAAATTTTTGTTTGTATGTTTCTAATGAATAAACTCAAAAAATATTGTACTATTACAAAAAAATTACCATTAAAAATATTGGATGCTTTTTACCCAAGGAAAATCCATTTGAAACCTCCAAAAATGACACAGGCATAACCGTGCATAGCTGCTGATTGAAAATAAATATATTCAGGTAGGTAAATAATTTAAAAAATCGGTTCTTACTTTCTTGTAAAATATGATATACATAAATTACTTCATGGACGAACTGCCTCCGTAGACTGGTATGGGCAAGCACTTCAGAAATCGGAGGGCGTGGTTTCGAATCCTGTGCGGAATCCTAAACTTTTTAATGTTGTTGCTCGTACCATACCACTTTTGAGATATTAATATTTATATCACCAAATAGAAATCTTACAAAAAATGTAAAGTATGAACAGGTGTGAAACAATGAGAATATTTTTGGTTTAAATATAAAATATATAAAACAAAAAAAAGCTCTGACTTGGAACATATGATGAAGAATGCACAAGTTTATAAGGACGCTAGAATATAAGTAGGTCTTAAAATATAATCTTATTATATAATATAATTATCTTAACATATAATATAAGTATCGAGCAAGAACGTACTCGTATATAAATTTCCCTTTCAAATCCATTTATAAAATAAATCGGTCTTTGTTATTTGTAATACGCTACGAACTCTTCTGGTTCTTTTCATCGCAGTCTGGTTGATGGATTTTAAAATATTATTTTTCTCGCTATATCGGTAAATAATCCGTACAAGCGAGTAGATTTCATTCAATCCATTGCACTTTTTGCTTTGCGATCAATTTTTTTTTCAATTTACGCTTGTCATAAATCTTTTAAATAAATATTCACGTGTACGTTATGATTGCTAGGTATTATCAGCCATTTAATATACTTATTTTTATATTAAATTGAGTTGAGTGCAGTTAAACTGCAAAATAGTTTCTGTATTAAATTATACCTTTATAAATAGCTTTTTATTTTAGGTAGTAAGTTGTGTTTTTATTTAGGAAGTACTGTAAAATGTAACTCAAAACTGCACAGATTTCCATAAATGGATGAAGTTTGGAGTTTGAAGTTTGACGCCTCTGCATGGTGTAAAAGCTATCTCGATTTTCTTTTGACTTTCCAAATTCTTAGCTCATGTATTTTTTTATTATGTTGCCTCGCTCGTAGATATCCGATTTTCATAGATGGATTTTTTACTGACGATCGTCTAGGGTGGTACCACCGGACCAGTCGGGTGGTGCCTGTTTTTGCTAAAAAACAGTAGTATAAAAACAAAACTGTCTTCCGGTTTAAAAGGCGCCGTATCAAGCGTATTTACTGGGTAAACACCCTACGTCTCCGCCGTCTCCAAATGCGGTAAAAAAATCGATCTTTTCGAATGGTAGTGGTTGTCATGTGCGACTGTTTTTTTAATTTTATGAAGTGAAGTCTAATATATTTCATAAACACGAATATTATTCTTCCCTCGGGTAAATTATGCATATTCTTAATATTAGGTAGTATTGATGTTGATTTAATAAGCTTTTGTTTTTAATTTTTGTATGTGTATGTTGCAATTAAACATATAAATTTACTTTTACCGTAACTGGGCCGTGAAGATTATCTCTGGATTATGTCCAAGTAATACATCAACCCATCATCAATCGATGACCTACGGGGCCGAAACCTGGCCTTTGACTATAGGACTGGTCCACAAGTTTTCCATTGCTCAACGCGCTATGGAACGCGCTATGCTCGGAGTTTCTTTGTCGGACAAAATTCGTAATGAAATAATCCGGCAAAGAACTAAAGTCACCGACATAGTGCAAAGGATTAGCTCGTTGAAGTGGCAGTGGGCCGGTCACGTGGTCAGAAAAACCGATGGTCGATGGGCCAAAAGGTTCTGGAGTGGAGGCCGCGTTCGGGAAGACGGGCGTTGGTCGACCCCGACTAGGTGGAATGCCGATCCCCGTGTCAAGTCGTGTAGCCGGCTCAAGTTGGCAGCGAGTAGCTAGGGATCGGCCGTCTTGGCGTTCATTGAGAAAGGCCTATGTCCAGCAGTGGACGAATAGGGGCTGCTAATGAATTCATCAACAAACACTGAGTTTATCACGATGCTCCTTTTGCCAAACATTTAGGAAGAGGGTCTTTTATAACAAATTAGTCATCACTCATGATAATGTAATGTACCATTTTATTTCTAATTTAAATTTACTCATTGTGTGAAGTTTCTTTTAATCTAACGAAAGCGCCAGATAATTAAATAAGTAACATTATTACTGCCTAACGTTCGAATATAAAAATAAAATATTTATACCATACAGACAGGAACATGTTTATCGATCATTTATTTATTTATCAAATAATTTCATTATTTATCAATATTAAATTTAAATTATTTAATAAACACTAAATAAACTTTAACTTAATTTAAAGTTAAAGTTTATATGTGTTTATTGAATAATTCAAATTAAATATTGGTAAGTAAATAAAATTATCATTTTTTAACTTTGGTGCACCAGTAAATATTATGAGATTTGAAATATTTATTATTATATGTAATAGAAAAGCGTATAGAGATCTGTTAATAGACAACTGATATTAGTACTACAGTCTGCCAACGTGATCGTATGTATGCAATAAAATATGCAGTCAGACGTTTCTATAAACGTAAGATGAAGAGAATAAGTTGTTAGTTTTTATTTGATAAAGTGTCGGATTAAAAGGAAATTAAAATTTATCTATTTAAAGACAAAGCATCTAATAACATTGTGTTAGATATACCAAATTCAAAACATTTATCTACTGAACACCATTCGTTACAATCAAAGATTTTTTTTATTTAAAATTATTGTTTAACATAATTCTTTACAGTTATGTATTTTTAACATTTCACGTAATGGGCATTATAACATTTTACGTGTTTATTGTTATAATTATAAAGTTATTACAATTGTACCTGCGTGAGGTCGTTTTGATTGACTTTCTACAAGAAGAAGGTAATCATTTCGGAGCTTGTTTTTTTTATTTATCTATATCTTACCTAGTTACTCCGCTCCTAGTGATTCCATATTCTTCATTCTGGTTGGTATTTCTCGTCATGTCATCCAATTTTTTTTACCGTTCCATGTTAAGTAGTTTAATAGATATTTGAGAAAAAATATTAATTACGGCACCAAAAAATCACCACCTCGTGCGATTAAAATGCCAACTCTATAAGAATGTATAAAAACCTCAGACATATACACGAAAAATTAATTTTTAGGTAGACCAAGGGGCAACCTAACGTTACTGCTTTCCTACCTATCTGTCAAGTAAATAAAAGCTTAAGTAAATATGTAAACGGTTAATAGAAAAGTTATATCATCCTTGGAAACTGTTGGATTTATATTCAGAATTGTCTTTCTTTGTGACAAAAATTCCTTATTTGTAATAAACAGGCACGATGCACTGGAATTTACATTAAAATATGTAAGACAATAATTGAATACCACAAACACCTAAGTATTTTTAATTACAATAGTTATATATGAAGTTGTTACCATTTTTTTACTTGTACGTGTTATAAATATCATGTGTGATAAAAAAAATATTTTATATTACAACTCGATCCTTTAGAATTTTGGTTTTTCATTCTTCTCGTTATAATTTTACTCTTACAAGACTTGGTGGTATATTATTATCATAGATGTATGAAGTACTGTTCCTTTAGGCTGTATCAAATTAATTAAAATATTTTCTCTTCTCTGCATTACAACTATCACGCATAATTAGACGAATCTTTTAACTGAACCTAGGTAAATACAGTCAAAATTAATATCAGACATATTTTATTTTATTATAATTGTTATAACTGTTGAAAAATTATTGTATTCATGATACAAATCATCTTACTCTTTTGCCAACTTCGTCAGAGTAACATTTTAGAAACATCATATGAAATAACATTTTATACCTAAGTCGCATTAATTAATAGAATTAGGTTTTTTTCTTCATACTTTATACAGCTTGAAACAATCTCTGGATGATGTCCAAGAAGTATATCTTAAATAGGAGAGTTTATCGCGATGCCTCTTTAGCCCAACGTTTACACAATGAGCTTCGTTTCCAATTTGTGATTAGCTATCTGATGACCGTTAGTAAAGAAAAGACGATATTTGACCCAATTACAAAACAACACTCAATATCTTTATTTTTCATATTCTTAGTATATTTGTTTTCTATTTATTTTGCTATGTGAAACGGTGACACGGTGATATTGGTCTTAGTCTTTACTTTTTATAGTGTTTTAGGGCCTTATCATTCGGTAGAATTTCGTATTAACGGAGGGCTTCATCCAATTTGTAATATAAAAATCTCTTATTTTTTTGTGTAAGAAAAAAGTATCCGTCGTTACTTCAAAATTCCTTCACAATTGGACCAGTAGTTCCAGAGATTAGTTCGAACAAACAGACAGACAGACAAATTTAGAAAAATGTTGTTTCTTTATATGTATCGGTTAAAAATCACATTGCAATCATTTAAAATGGTTATTTTATGTTACAAACAGACTCTCAAATATTTAATGCCTATTCATGAACTAAATATTGTCACATGTGTAATTCTACTTATTGCATAAAAGTCAACAATTTATTTCATAGACGCCCACCGTTACACCCATACGTATATAGATAAAATATGAAAATTACTATAATAAATGAACCTATTGCTATCAATGCAATAGGTTTTGATAGCAATAGGTTCATTTATTATTGTTTATTATTATTTTATAATAAAATAGACACAGGAACGTGTTTTAACTTCTTTAGTTCCATATGTTTAAGTGTAAAAGAAATTTTATGAAAACTGGTAAGCGTACCATCTTATAATACAAGAAATTAATAATCATCATTCTTTTATCCGCTAATATATATGAGATGTTTTATGACTTTCTATATAACTTATATATACTTCTGTAATCCTAAGATTTTGGCATTTTTACAGTTATTTTATCATTTATTCATTAATTTATTATTTATTAAAGCTTTAAGCACAAGTTAGTACAAAGGCGAACTTAATGCCAAAAGGCATTATCTACCAGTCAACCTTTGGGTGGTACAGAGAAAATTCGGTAGGTGCAGATATATAACAAAATAAAGGAAAGATTTTTAATAAGCTTAAAGTTTATATGCGTATACATTAAAACAAAATAACTATATATCATTAATAAAATGACAAGAATATTAATATATTTTCTATACGTATATTTAAGTAACATTAATTAGCAATAACTTAATTATTTCATACAGAAAAATTTACTGTAATTATCGTGTATTAAAGCCATAAATAAATCTTTGGAAATGATCGCACATTATCAGATAAAACAAAATCGGCTTATATCAATGAATTTCTGTGACAGACGACAAAATTTCAAAATGGGCGCGGTAATTTGCTGCTTTAATAGTAAGTTCAAAATTAAAAAAAACCCTATAAACCTTTTTATCCGCCTGTTCCTGTCATTGTCATTTTATATTATGGTAAAAGTAGTATGATTTTTGGATTTTTCATTTTATTTTATGAACGTAGCGTATCGCCCCAGAGCCCTGCTCGTCCATTTTATATTTTATAAATCAATTTATTGGTTAAAGCTATAAGGCGGGCAAGATCACCTGGTGGTAAGTGTTCCTTCCTACCTATTTGAAAAGAAGCATAAGACCCGAGACATGAGTAGTTATGTAAAATATTTATTGAATTTACATTCCTTACATGCGTAAATGTATTTGTAATAAGTTGATAAACTTAACTGTTATGTGGTTTTAGGAAATGTAGAGTTAGTTATCGGAAATTTTTGTTGTTTTTTGACTACCAAAAAGTTTAATTATAATTATTAATATAAAGGCAAAAATATTTTCATAGAGGAAAATAAATATGATGAAGGCATTTTGCTTAAGTAGTAAAGAGTTTTTATATTATTTTGATATTTTTAAAGATATTTTTAAATTAAAATATTACACTTACTTCATACATAGATAAATAATAGGTAAAAAATCGTAAATCAAACATTTTTAAATTTTATCGCTCTAATTTCTTAAATATAACTTTAAAAGCATGTTGTTTGCATTATAAATTCAGTTTAAAATGATTTCTGTCACAAAGCTAAGTCTTAAATAAACTAGGTTAACATATATTAGACAAAATTAGATTTTCTCAGGCGACAGGCTGTCGCTTTAGGCGACCATAGTTCGCTTTATATTCAAATGTCAATGTCAAATTCTGTATTCCAGGATAGACCAGGCAAAGGAGTGGGAATATTTATACACACTGCACAGTTCTGACCCAATAAAAGTTCACAGTCCCGCAAGATTTGAACCGATGACTTGCTTCATCGAGTTGACTTGCTCTAATCTTTTAGAATACCTTAGGACTTAACCCGACAGTTCTATTTTCTTTTATTTGACATAACGTTTAAGAGTAATGACTATTTTGGGTTATCATAAATATTTACTACAATAACTGTAAAACCATAGTAACCCTTTTATTAAAGTGTAGATATACATACAGTACTCGGTTTTGTGCATTATTACTAAAATAAAAATCCACATAACAATTTACAGCTTGAAAATTTTGAACTGAAACATTATTGAATAATATTTTTATAAAATATTGAGTGAACAGTAGTGATAACAAATAAACATAAAGAATTTACTTTTATTAAAAAAATGAGGGTACGACTCTGAAGTGCAACAAACATAGTTTACAAACAAGGTACAGTTTAGATTAAATGTAAACTGCGAACTCTCCAACGTCGGTATCTAGTGGAAGGATTTGTTGACTTTCCGAGTATTAAATGGTTTTCCAAATACAAGGACAGTTTTTGCGGACATTTATACGATAGTTTCAATAACTTTTTATGTTCTAGAATATAGTTTTTTTTTTCAGTATTATAGAAAGGATACTTGAGCTTATCCCTTCGTGCTTTTTATATGTCGCGGGTATATAGCCTAGCAACGACAATAAACAAAAAAATTATAAAAAATGTAGACGAAAAAAAATATTCAAAATAGCAATAGCGAGCGTAAAATTGAAAAATAAATGATCTTTCGGTAATAGTGCAATGGAATGAATGGAATCTGAGGTCCTCGACGGATTATGTTCCGAAATAGCGGAAAATAAAATTTTAAAACTGATCAGCCGTCCTGGCGGGAAATGAACCTTCGAGAACTATTAGTATTATTTTCTACATGTAATTGAAAAGTTAATATAGAAAATAAAAGACATGTGGCACTCGGGGACTGCCGCGGTAAAGCTATTGCAGAGCATTTTGTATCAACGTATGCAATTATAATTTTATTTATTTATTTTAGTCATGCAGTATTTCTTTTTCTTTGATATTAATTCAAGTTACACTTTTTGACCGTGGTGAACGATAAGAAAACTAATTTTTCAATTATTAAATAAAGAAATAAATAAAGTTAATATTGTTTAAAATATTTTTATTATTTTACAATACAATACAATATTTTTTTAAATTTTTATGTTATTTCGGAGCAGCTCGTCTCGATTCGTGCGAGTTTCGTAGAGTCAGTACAATACGTCTAATAGCACACAATCGCCGTGTCGAAGACTGCCGAACTGAAACGACGTTAGACGATGCACGGCCTTCAAGCCACACTTCCTTGCCCGTCGTGAGTGGGGAGCGTGAGGCTTTTTCGTTACGGAATTTCTGGATTCGGTCATCGCGCTCAAGGCCCGCGATAAAAGCTATGCAATAGCTTAAAAATAATTTATAAAATAGTTGCTTTAAAGAGTATTCACGCAGTAGTGCTATTTAAATATAAATGTCATTATTATTATATCGGGTTATAAATAATCAGATATTTCAAAGTGTTTTTATAAGATATCTATAATAATATTATAAATGCGAAAGTAACCTTGTCTATCTGTCTATTTATCCGTGAGACTGTCCGTCCGTCTTTACCCTTCAAACAATAACAAATTTCGATCAAATATGATATGTACATAGAAAGAAGACTCAGATCAAGAACGGACATAGGATAATTTTTATTGTGAAATAAATGGTTGAAAAAGTATAATAAAATAGGGTATGAATATTAATATTAAAAATCTTCGTTATTGAAGATAAAACCATGGAATTTCGTCTCTTGTATAGACGCATAAAATTACTGCATCTTATTTATATAATTTTACATAATATTCGAATACAACTCGCCATGCGGATGAAATCGTGGATACCAGCTATAATACTGCTAAATAATACTTTATTAGAATAAAGGCACGATATCGTTTACAGTTTTATTTCATACGGTTACTATTTATAACAGTTATGTACAAGCATTATTGACTTTCGATTTGAAGGACGACATAGCTAGGTAAATTACTATATATACTAGATAGTATACCCCATTTTTAAAAGAAATCGCGAATTGAAAGAAATGTTTTTTGCTGCTGCATAATCATCAAGGGATTTTTGTTTACTTAATAATAAAGACAATATCAAATCGTTGATTGTCAATTGTAATGTAGGCATTATGCTAAAAGTATTGCGATAAACTCACGAAACATAATGTAATACGAGACAAGGTTGTCTTTATGGCCAAAATAAAGAAGTAAGCGTTAAAATAAGTGTACAAAAGTAAATGAAAAAGCGTATATTTTTTTATATTACAGTTTAAATATTCAAAAACATAGAAATATTATACTTCAGTCGTTCTGTGCACCCACCATTTTAAGGTCATGGTTAATAATTATAGTACTCATATAATACTTACTCACCCACCAACCTGCCAACCCACATTGGAGCAGCATGGTCGAATACAGTCCAAAGACCCTAAATGGAGAAGGCGTGAATTAAAGATGGCTAATGAAAAAAAAATCAAAAAATGTAAAAGTTATTAAAAAATATTTAAATGACAATATCAAGAATTGTCGGTGGCCATTAAGACTTTGCCTGCCATTAAGAACTGCCTCCGTAGCCTAGGGGTAAGGGGTGTGCTTTAGAAACCGGAGGTCACGGGCTCGAATCTTGCGAGGACTAAACAAATTTTCATTGTTGTTTCCTTGGGCAATTTGGGCCGATCACCCAATTGTCTGAAAAGTAAGATGATCCATGCGTCGAATGGGCATGTAAAAAGTCGGTCCACCCACCAACCCGCATTGGACCAGCGTGGTGGGATACGGTCCAAGCCCCCAAATGGATAGGGGTGTATTAGGTGAGGCCTATGTCCAACAGTGGATAGTCCACTGCTGGACATAGGCCACAGGCTGATTTTGTGATGTAATGATGTGCATTAAGACTTTGATATCATTCGACCACCACCTCAATCTGTCCTTAAACACCTTACCAGATAGGTATGAAAGCTCGTGGATACTGCAAAAAACACTAGAAGATAATGAAATTAAAATGATTTAGCAGCTTCCTTATTTCCTTATATTGTAATTAATGACAATTTACTATGAAGAATTGAAAGAAAACGGGTGAGTTAATTTTCACGAGCCAAATTAGACATAGTGTCTTTGAAAATAAAGGCTAATATTCAAGTCTAATGACGTATTATTAAATAAAATGACTTTACGGATTTAATCGCGTTTATTTTACATTTTAAATTCCCGACGTTTCGAACACTTTCCAGCGGCCGTGGTCACGGGTTAGACTGAGATGTCATGCGTCTTGTTGCCAGTGCTGAAGCGGGGTTTCCAGATCTTAATTGGAACTGGTTTTATCATTAGAGCCAGCAGGGGTATTATGCTTGGGTTTAAATTAAAATTTGTTAATTATGGGTTCCCAAGCAGGTGGTAAAACCCGACCATCTTCTCTATTGAAATTTGGATGTTTTCTAATAAATCACGAATCATCCTTGCCGGATGGATTATCTAATGACGTAGATACGTAAGAGTTCTTGTATCTCGTTCAATAAATGCACCACAAGATTATGCCCCAAATGAGTTTGACACTAGACTTTGCTTATGCATGTTCCAATTTATATTTGGCCCTATTTGGTTACTGACCGATATTTAAAAAAAAAGATTTATATTATATATATACATTTTATTGCCACATTTATATTTGGCTATTTTTCAAATTTTCATACGATAAATGGTTCTGAGAATCAGATTTTGTAAATAAGATAAAATAAAAGCATATTTTTTCCAAATAGAGGAAATGTCAGTCGCATTCTTTTGCCCTTGTCAAGTAAGCGAAAGGTTTTTGGGAAGTTAATTTGGATTCATTGATCTCTACGGTTTTATTCTCTCGTATTTTAATTATAACCGAGACGATATAGTTGGCATACTAGTAACTAAAATAATAATCAAATATTAATTTAAAATGGAATAATAAAAATAAGACATTGTGTCTTTTATATAAAACTAGCGACTCGCCTCGGCTTTGGACGGGTGCATTGCTGCTATCTATGATATCGTAAAAGGAAATATTCGTTTAAATTACATGCTATTAAGGCCAATCTATTCTAAATTAAATGGACAATGTTTTTTCCATTTCATCTGGATCAAATTAGCCTTGTAAGCAGTAATTCCGTATTGCTTAAAATCACTCCATAAATTAGTATTTTTTTCATGAAAAAGTGGATAAAATATGGTTATTTGGTAGGTTATCCTTCAGTGATAGACTACCGTCACGTAGTTATTTGTTGACCTTCTTAAGGTGTAAATTACTGTAGAACTATTTTTGATTATTTTGATTCATCTCTTAAGGTTCAGCCAGCGTTTCCAATGCGATTTTGAACTTATAATCAATCAGACATGTACTAAGAAAAAAGCCAATGTATTTTTACTTACTTTTCTCATATAATGTCTTAAGGTGTGTATTGTTACAGAAGAGCGCTTTGTCATTAGGTACTTATTTATAGAATAAATGAAAAAACTAATCAATTTTCGTTTTACATCTTTTTTACAGAAGCACAGCAGCTGCTTTGCAGGATTATGTAATAGCCATTAGTACTTTTACTTAGGAGTCTGGCTTTGATCGATATTTTGTATTTTATTTCTTGCTTTTTTTTGCACATGCTCTGTTCGTTATTTCTTTTATTTTTTTAAAATGTAGCAACTAACTTTAACTGCAATATGACAGGTATGAAATATATTAAAAACTCTCTTTTTAGTGGGTTTTTTTCAAAATCTAATTTGTATCAAAAAATTCTTTACCTTGCATTGATGGTATTATTTTATGAAAGTTATATGTTACATCTATGCAGTCATTGCAAAAGGTAGGCTCTCGTAAATTATATGAAAGAGTCTTCAAAACATCTTTACAATACAGTAAAATGAACAACCGTCATCTATGGAACAAAGCCAGATCAGCAACTTTAATTGACCTAGAATAGTTGGCTAGCAACGCTTCCATTACATTGCGGCATACATGAGTTTTTATATTATATCCTAGCTATCAGCCAACTCGCTTAAATATGGGCGACCAAAAGTTTTCACCATATATATTGTTTTATTTAAAGTTGAATTGATGAAATTACTTTGTATCTTTGAACTAAAAATCGTAGACAAAAATATCTTTGCAATTAATAAATGGAAGTTAACCATAATCGTCTTTTATAATCATTTATTAGCAATGTGATGTTAAAATATCGGGAAATTTTGTCATAATATGAATTGCAACCATTCATCCATATATTTTTATCATCCATTTTTTTCAATCTATATAACATTCAAAATGTATTACCAACATTATTTATTTCCCAATAAGAACGATATATACACTGAAAAAATTCTAACTCCCCATATGAGAATATAAGTTTAATAACAACGAGAAGCCTGATGCTAATAAGCTGACAATCTCAATAATTAACTTTTATGTACAATTTTTATATAATTGAAAAAGTTATTTATTTGGAAAATTCTTAGAAACATAATTAAATACGTTTTAAAAAAAGCTCTTTTGTATGCCTATCTTTTTTAGTCTTTGTCCGTTTAGAATATAAAACAAAGGAGTGATAATTTAAATAAAAGACAATCCGAGTCCATTTGCGGATTTTTACTTATTATTTTAAGATTGACCTTTGTTGAAATCAAATATGTTCGTGAGTATATTTAATTATAGGATCGAATGTGAAATTACTTTAATGAGTTTTGGTTGAACGCTTTATTGATTAAAGATTACCAACTGAATCTATATTTTCAGAAATAGCTATGAGCACATTTTTATGCAAACATTTCAATAGATGTGGGAAATGAACGTTTGCCTACTCTATTTGATAGGATGGTTGTATTCAAAGTTTGCCGCTTTATTTTATCTTATACGAGGGCAATACTGATGATTTTACGAATTAGCGGCAACTTAAAATTTGTCTGTCATGTGAGTATGAAATTTTGTAAAGTGATTTTTTATGACTTTCGGTGTCATTTAAGTCAACAAGAATATAACGACAGACTTCGATTGGCCTTTCACGATATAGACTCTTTTGGGCCTCTGTTTATAACTGGTATAATAAACTCATTAAACGTGGTAGCACCAATCTTAACGATGCTCCGCGTGAGGGATGGCCTTTAATGACGACGACTGAAGATAACATTTGTGTTGTGCGGTTTAAAGCAGAGAATGATCCAAGGCATCTATATGACTCAATTTCACAAAATCCTTCATGAACATTTAGCACCGAGAAGCTTTTCGGCTGGTGGAAACCTTATTATTTTACTGAAGCTCAAAAGCTGTTGATTAGTCCCGTATTCGACATACTTATGAAACACAATCTGCTCGAGCTGTCTACTAAATTGACAAAAAAAAATTGCGACAATTCTTTTAAAAGTTCAAATTCGGTTACTGCAGAGCGGTATACTAACAAATATATGCCCCTTCCTTTGGAAAAAATTCGAGAGAAAGGATCTCGCAATAAAATCCTCCTTTACCACAACGACGCCTACTTGCACACCGCCGGGCGAACGATCGACTATTTGGCGTCGTCAGACGTGCGATTGCTAGTTCACCCACCATATAGCCCTGATTTCGCATCTCGCGATTTTTTATTGCCGAAAATAAAAAAATAATTTAAAGGAAATTATTTATGGATGCCATGGAAGCATTGGATACGATCCAGGAGTCCACGAAGAGACCCCTTAAGGTCGAGTGGGTAAGTGCTTTTCTCAGTGGTTCTATTGAACGCAGTGTTTATTGATTAAAATGTAAACCATTTGCTTAGTTTTTATTTTATAAGAACCTTCAGTGTCACCCTTGTATTAGATATACGTACTTTATATAACGATGCATAACTTAATTGCTTAATTTTATGGATTGTATGATAAGTTAGAACTTATGTCATTTAGTGACACTTTCATTTCTATTAATCAGTTATTAACCTTACTTCTACGTTTTTACTCTTAGCTTTAATTTTCTTGAATATAAGTAATAAATTACCTTAATATTAAATAAAAAATTTTATATGTCTGCTGTCACGTAAGAATTCATCATTTTACACGCAATAAATTATATTTGACAAGTAAACATACCAATTCTTTTATCATCATCATCATCATCATCATCATCAGCCTTTAATAGTCCACTGCTGGACATAGGCCTCCCCTAATACACCCCTATCCATTAGGGGGTTTTGGACCGTATCCCACCACGCTGGTCCAATGGGGGTTGGTGGGTGGACCGCCTTTTTACATGCCCATCCGACGCATGGATCATCTTACTTTTCAGACAATTGGGTGATCGGCCCAAATTATCCTAACCAACTAGGAAACATCAATGAAAATTTGTCGAGTCCCCGCAGGGTTCGAACCCACGACCTCCGGTTTCTAAAGCAAACGCCTATACCACTAGGCTACGGAGGCAGTCAAATTTTTTATACAAATTGCTATTTTATATAAATATAAAGCATCATACGCCTAGCCATTATATTACTATTATAAATAGTACAAAAAACTTACATATATTTTGTAAGTAGGCTTTGTAACATTCTTACGATCTTGATGGCTAGCGATCACCTTACCTACCGTCACTACATTTCTAACTTCTGGACTGAAAAGACTTGATTGTATATAAATTTTATTTATTAATATTATTATTGTATTATAAATATTATTGTAATAGATATCAAAATATGTAGTTCCGCTAAGTTACTTTTGCCGGTTTTTCTTTGTTCAAATGCTTTTTATTTCAAACCAGTGATAGCATTGTTGATAATCAATAAGCACATTTAACAGTTCTGTGTTGGATAAAAACAATTTAATTTAATTTAGAGCTTCAATTAAAAGTTCGAAACGGTTCCATTCTCAACGGCCAGTAAAGTATTTTTAGGCACCTCTCGTGGTAGTTAGTGAAAGTCCGGTTCTGTGAAAAAATCATCTATAACAAGGGATAAAAAGGGAGTGAGAACTCCCTGGTAAAAAAAATAATTGGTAGGCATAATTTATATATTCGTAATATTAATGAAGAAAAAAAAATTTGTCCTCATTTGTTTTTTACTGAACGTCGTTTATATGCTTCTTGATGGAACGTCGGGTAGTTATTAAATACCTGTAGAAATAAGTTAATACGATTTAGAGGCCATATTTAGAGACTCTGCACTGCCGTATTCTGCTATTGCAACATTGGGTTTCTAATTTCAAGTAGGGAGAACGAGCATATGGAAGAGAATCGTTATGGCCGTCCATCGAAGTCTACCACCCAAGAAAATGTTGCAAAAGTTGAGAAAATAGTATTGAGCGATCAAAGAGTTACCATCCGATAATTCATTCAAGATCAGGCATTATGGAAATATTCAATAAATAGATGACGGGTGAATTGGGACTATCGATATCGTTTAGAAAACAGATATACACAAAATGAGAAGTTAAGTAGGAAGGAGTAGAAGTAGAATTAAGGAAGGTATATAATGTGATCAACGCTCTCAATGTCCGCCTTTGGCGTATAGGCAAGCACAAAAGTTTTGAAGGTTAAAACGAAACGTGGTCATGCTTACATAGGTTAAAAACTAATCGAATGCAACATACTGTAAAATTAAAAACATTTTCCGAGCAATTAAGTAAGAACTATTAAATTCATTTGTAGTTATATATTGTGAGATGAAACAAAAAATGGATGTTAGGTAAAAGAATGCTTACAAATAGAGTAGGTCAACAGTCATCTCAAATATAGTGCTATTGAAATGGGAGCTCGTGTTTGCAATGAAATATGCTAATAGATGTTTCTGTAAATATTGATTTAGCTAGTAATCGAGTGTAGTACTGTTACAAAGACACATTGCGTTGCTTAAAACAATTTTATATTGCCTAATTGTGATTTTACTATCATAATTTTTTTTATATTTTAGAGTTAGCTCAAGGCTTGTAGACCTTTTAGGAAATCTTGGATCGAATATATCGGCGGTTAACCAATAAGATTTCTTTCACTTTTGTTGTCATTAGTGCTTAATATACATTGTGATGATAATTTCAGGACTTTTTTGCTTCAGAATAGTTATTATACCCTAAAATAATTTTATTTTATTCTACAATACAAAAAATATTAAGTTTGTAATTAAACGAAAAATATATCCCTTCTGAGATTTTCTCTGAAGGTCGGATTATTTGCTGAAATAGACTGCAATAAAATTGGAAAACGATCAACTGCTCGCTACACAAAGAATAAACGAAGTAAAGCTGTATTGAAGTTCCCGTTACTCTACTCGTACAAATATTACCAGCTCGTGAACATCGATGGGTATTTTCACGTAAAAGGGAAGACTGATCTAGGTTTACTATCATCCTGAAATATGATAAACTTTTAGTTTATGCAATTTTTTATATAGCATACAAAACTTATATTTTTAGAAAAATTTTACTTACCGCCATTATAAAACAACTATTAATGGATGTTTAGCATCGCAAAGGTGGTTTTTTTTTTTCAGCTGTACCAATAAGTCACGATATATTTTTATTATACAAATGCGGGAAGGCTTTTTTGTTATTCATTAATTTATTTCATGCTTATTGAGGAAATATTTATAGAAGAATGTCATGTTCAACGAACATGTTCTCCCGGGGCTGATCAGTGTCAATTGCGTTACTCTCGAAGTTGTCAATGAGTATGAGTACATTGGGTATATATTGAAGTGCGGAAGACACAACTTCGCGAGGGAAGCCGATAGAAGGATTCATTTGGGCTGGGCAGCTTTTAAGAAGCTGAGCTACGTTCTCACGTCACCGCCAATACGGCAATATTTGAAGACGAAAGTCTTCAACCAATAAGTTCTCCGCGAAACGTGGCCATGACCTACGGGGCCAAAACGTGGTCTTTGACTATAGGACCGGTCCACAAGTTTGCCGTTGCTCAACGCGCCATGGAACGCGCTATGCTCTGAGTTTCTTCGCCGGACAAATTTTTTATGAATTAATCCGGCAAAGAACTAAAATCACCGACATAGTGCAAAGGATTAGCTCGTTGCAGTGACAACAAGGCCGGTCACGTGGTTAGAAGAACTGATTGGCCAAAAAGTTTCTGGAGTGGAGGCCGCGTTCGGGAATGCGGAGCGTTGGTCGACCCCGACTAGGAGGGATGTTGTTCTCGCGTAGTAGCCGGTTGCAAGTTGGCACCGAGTAGCTTGGGATCGGCCGTCTTGGCGTTCATTGTGAAAGGCCTTTGTCCAGCAGTAGTCGGATAGGGGCTACTAATGATAAGGATGATGATGATGAGGAAATATTTTACACGAAATTATTATTCGATTATTCATATTATTAAAGAGACCTTTTTTAGTAAACCATTACATTAAATTTATATGTCGCTTATGAACTAAATATAATGCTATAGTATAAAACTTTAATTTACCAAGCCTAAATTTTTATCAAATCTTGCACTTCAAAATTGAATATTTAGATTTGTAACAGTTAGAATTCACCACTAATATTGTCTATATAAATTTAAAATATTTCTTTTAAGCAATAATTGTACACACACAGATTAAAGTTAAATATAAGGCAAATATAAATAATAACTAAATATAAAGCAGTAGAACTATAAAATATAAAACATCAAAATTTGTTCGTCTTAAACCAACTTTTAACTAAAATAGGTAAGGTATATATCGCAATTAAAACAACACACGATAGTAATTAGTTGTAAGCCTAAATAAATTAGGGACAAACTGACTGTTTCCAATCCGCGTTACAGTATTTGCACTGGTGGTAATACAAATTTCCAATCCGCAATCGGAAATGCTCCGATGCGCCAGTGAGTGCTACATTCAAGGTGCAAGAGCACTGATCGCGATCTGATTATTTTCTGAAATAAAATGAAATAAAGTTGGAAAATGGATCGTCGGGCGTGAATATGAAAAATGTGTTTTTGATTACTTCCACCGGTTCGTTTAGCGCTTAGCGTGCCATCTCAGTAACATTAGGACATATCGTATTAAACTAAGCGATAACCTTTATAGAGTATATCTTATGCTTTATGTTTTATGCGTCATGGTAAAGTGCTGTAAATAGAATAGCACTTATGCATGGAACCTGTATTATCTATATATATTGTTAACAAAATTTTATGCCCAGGTTAATACGATATTTTGGTTTGTCATTTTTTACTTTTAAAATGCAATGCAAAAATAAATTTTATGTATTTGTGCTATTTGTGGTATTCTAGTAATAAAATATTAATGAAAAAATGTAATTGAGTCAGATCATGTCCGTTAGTTGTTTGCGCCTTTATTCTGTTTACGTACAGTTCAGTACTTTATTCTGAAGTTAGAGAGATCGCTGTTTTAATTTAATTTACACAGCAGGTTGTCGTCGTCGTCGTCGTCGTCGTTTCAGCCTGTCAAAGCCCACTGTTGAGCATAGGCCTCCCCCATAAGTCGCCAAGAGGTACGATCCTGTGCCACCTGCATCCATCGACCTCCTGCACATTTGCACAGGTCGTCACTCCATCTGGTGGGGGGTCGTCCGACACTGCGATGGCCAGTACGAGGCTGCCACTCGAGAACCTTTCTTCCCCAACGGTTATCGGTTCTACGAGCTAAGTGGCCGGCCCATTGCCACTTCAGCTTGCTAATTTTGAGGGCATGTCGGTTACCATGGTTTTCTGCGGATGGCTGCGTTACGTCCTTATCATGCAGAGAAATACCGAGCATAGCCCTCTCCATAGCTCGCTGAGTGACTTGGAGCATTAACCAAGTTTCAAAAACATCTAATTTTGTGGATCAGTAACCAAATTCAAAATTTTTTACACCACTCAAAAATATTTATGTCACGTTAATGACGCACACCTTTAGTACAGTCTTATTCATAATAAATACCATCTTATTGCACTGAACTTTCAAATTTTATATTTCTATCACAGTAAGTCCTCTGAAAGAATTTTTAAAAGTTCGACGAGATAATCACCACTAGGCTCAAACTAGGTCGTCTACGAAGATCAAAGTTTGCAATTTTTTATTACAGAGCGAAGAGCTCTGCGATATAGTCCGCTTTCAAGATGTCTTTAAGAATTAAATGTAAATTTTATATGGTATAAAGCCATAGGCCTTTCGATTGTAAATACTAAAAAAAATATAAGCAAGAGCCTATGTAATTTGGGAATAATATTTTAATAAAAAAATATATATAATAGAGAAAAGCAATGACGTAATATCCTCCAAGTCGATTCCGACTACAGCGGCCGATCGATGTTCGAGATCAGCCTACTGCGCAGAAGACATATAGTGAACAAATGTACGCGTAGGCACAGATCCATTCCCTTGTCCTGCGTTCTCATAGTCCGATGAGACAAGAACTAAACAACAATGTAAAATGTTATTGTGGACCCGCAGGATTCAAACCCACGACCGCTGGTTTCGAAAGCGCAAGCCCGTACACTTGGATACGGAGGCAGTTCAAATAATATATAATATAGTAAAACAGATACTATATTTCAATAATATAATAAACCAATCGACTTGTTCCAACAATAAGTTATAAGTTTATATGCATTAAGTTATGTGATATTATATGAATTGTGTCCTGAGAGTTTGAAAGCCATCAAAAGTACACATATACACTCATTCTCCGTCTTATAAAGTTTTATTTGTCAGTTTTTGGCAAATACATCGCAGCAGTTAGTGAAAATTCAACAAAACCGTCAAAAAATAGGTCAAGACTGTGGCTATTGTTCTTTTCATTTTTCAGAAGTTTGCAAGCGTTACAGCGATTAGTGTAAATGTCCCGCCATTTATTGTTCAGTGTCGAAACGAAACAATCAACAAATTTTACGGTGGTAGGTCCCTGATTACAGGAGACCATCTGGTGGAGTACCACCACGGTGCCTATTTCTGCCGCGAAGCATGTGTGAAAACACTGCTGCGTTCAGGTTTGAAGGGCACCGAGCCAGCGTATTTACTGGGTAAACAAGACTTAACACCCTATGTCTCACGGTAGGCAGCGCGTCGGCGATACCACTGGTATTGTCAACGTCTATGGTGTCGGTGACCACTTCCCATCAGGTGGCCCGACTGCTCGTCTCTGCGTATGCCATAAAAAATAAAAAAAAAAATTGTGAGAGAAAAATTCCACTGGAATAAAATAATAATATTTTGACAATTATACGAAAAACGTCCTATATAATATAACTAACATCCCCCCCGGTTTCTACTGTGTGGTTATTGTAATTTACATAATTATCACACATAATATATTAATAAGACATAAGGTTTTGCGGTTCGTAATTTAGGAATTAGGGCGAAAAAGCAACAAATATGCATCCATACAATCCTTTACATTTATAATATTAGTTGAAAGTTTAATAATATATAACACCTGTTGTCTTTTGCTTTAACTGCCTCCGTAGCCTAACTGCCTCTGTAGCCTAGTGGTAAGGGCGTGTGCTTTAGAAACCGGAAGTCGGCTGTTCTGATCCTGCGAGGAAAGACTTAGGTATATTGTTATTTTATGGCTAGTAAGTGCAATGTAGAATATAACTTCATGTAACACGGATAATATGGGCATTTAAATGCACATATTATCCGTGTAAGTGTATGGCATGATGTAAAGACACGTTTTGGCCAACGCTATATGGAGTCAGATATACTGTTTTAGTGGTAAAAGTCAAATGCTATTTGCTCTGCGTCAAAAATATTATTTGGGAATTTAGCTTAACAGTCAAACAAAGAGGAAACTTAACGGTCTTTGATAAAACTCGGATATGTGTCTTTCGACAATTTATATTGAAACAGATCTGAGTATGGTAAGTGTTGTTTAAATATTTCTTATATATTACATTAGTATGAAACAGAACTATTTTTGTACGTTAACATTTAAAAGGATAACAAAAACAGTAAAAAAGAGCGTAATAGTATTATAAAGTGGATGATTTTTTTTTAATTTGCAATATTAAAACGAACTAACCAAAGATAAACGTTATACTAAGACTCAATTAATAAGTAATATTAATTTAAACAAAACTAAAAAGAATTAGCTTAAGGAAATTAATCTATAATTTGCATTTCTTCCTGCAAATCATCTCATCGTACATAATTTGTGTTCTAATTATGAGCTGTTGATAACCTCAATAAAGAATAAATAAAATGTCATAGATACTGGTTTTTTCATATGCTAATCATAAAATTATATTCTCCCGTATTGCAAGTTAAATACAAAAATGGCTCTTTTATGGCGATTATTTTTAACCGTCTGCGACTGGCATCCGAAATTAGCTTTTTATTCAAATGAAAGTCATAATGACTCAGTGGTATTCGCACTTCGCTCTCTCGGAATAATATTTAACTTATTATTCCTAACTAGCGTAGTATCGGTCCCTCGTCTCATTACATGTTGAACAGTCAATTTAGTTGAACAAAAATATTTATATGCAACTTGCGGATATTTTAGTTACGTAAATATTAACTCATCAACTGTTTATAGTTTCGATTTTATTGGACGCAATAATTCTTAAACTAATGCACTATGAAAAATATTAGTAATTCAGTTTGAAAATTGTTTATTCAAGGTTAGATCACAACACTGGAGAACAAAAGGTTATGTAATTTTTAGACAAATTCCGTTCGTCAACTCTTATTTTTTAACTTAGTTCATTTATTTAAAAGAAGGGTTATAATGTAAACAAGACCAAAGATAATTAACTAAAAAAGTTTGTGTAAACAATGTTTAAAGAAATTTAAATAATGAACTCTTTATTCAAACGTATTCCGAATATTATATCAAAATCAATTTTACATCTGTTCAAGAGAAGTGACGGGATCACTCAGTCGTAGCATGTTGTAGCACCGCGCCGTATACTTTCGGTCTACGGGCTTAATTCTACTACGTCGGAATAAATTTAAATCGTTTCGCGGCTTCCTCACGTTCTTGAAATAAGAGAATGCGATAAATAATTAACATTAACAGTGAAATCATAACATTTTATTTTATCCTCTACCTTTGAAGCTTGTGGTTACCTAGAGAATTGCAAACACAATTATTATTTCTTTTTCTATTGATTTGGAGGGCACCGCACATATATTTCAATTATAATTATTTTTTACCGTATACCGTGGTAAAAAATAACATAATTGAAATAACTTGCAGATTTACTCATTTCTTTTATGACTACATAAAAATATTAACAAAATAACGTCCTACTGGGGCGTAAAAAATCCTTATTTGAAAAAGTATTTTTGTAGTATAATTGGATTTTAATATTCAATTCAAGGTCGTTTTATTGTGCCCTTACTCATTATGGTTTATAAGTAGATTTATAATATGTTTTAAGCTTAATCAACTTCAGTAATTATTACACTTTCAACAAAATTTCCCCCACACACGTTACCCATAAGATGAAATAGGCAAAAGTTGATCTAAATTTTCCGAGCCCATCAGGAAGTTTCCTCCTTACCTTTTAGCTAATGGACTTTTTGTCTTCGCTCTTAACGCGTTTTTTTCTTGCATATGTTTTTACGGCGCACTTTGACATGAATACTTTAAATATAATTTCGAGTTCAACTATTAATCGATTCCAAGCAGACTGTCGGTACGCTGTCGTAGAACAGGTGTCATAAATAATGATGGATGTGAATTCGATTTACCCCAGCTCGCAAATGTCGTTTACTGCAAATGTTGCAACAGTGCCCTGGCATTTTTAATGTAATAGCACCTACAGTTGCTCTGAAATACCTATATCTACCTTTATTTATTATTGTACTCTTATTCTTGTATTTACGAAAGTTACTTGCAGTTTAAACCATAAGGTCTTATTTATAAAAAAACATGAAATTATATAAATTAATTAACCAAAAAATTTCTATATAAGCAATTTTGCTTTAACAAAATTTACAGAATTTAACAAATTATGCTTCATTGCAATTTGCGATAACGCTAAAAGTTTAAGTTAAGCATTTTAAAATAAAACTAGTGACATAGTACAGTCATTTGGTTGAAAAAAAAGAAGTTACCTAGAAAGTTTTCCACCTGGTCCGACAACAAGAATAAGGCGACGGAAATTTAACTAAATATTTAAAAGGTGAGTCAGATGTAGATTAGGATAACTGGGGATACCACGATAAAAATAACGCGATTTCTTTACCTCATGGCGGTGTGGAAATGAGTATTTCTGCTGAAATGTGTATTGAATTACACTATACGGTGCTCCTACGCCGAAAGTATTAATTTTAGGGAAAAAAGATTGGAACATAAATCGTAAGAAATTTCCTTGATATATATTTTATGTTTTCCTGTAAAATATCAAGAAGGAGTTACTATAAAAAAATTGCTTTTAAGCGCCATTTTTTCAATATGGCGGTGCGAGTCGCAAATATACGAAGTGGCACAGTTGAAATTCGGAAAGAGCATATCAAAATCTATAAAAATGCCAGTTTTCAAAACTCCCGGAAAACGTTCCAAGTAAAAATACTAAACTACTGTACTATAAGGCACTTACATCTAATTGATATGTAGGACTTAAATAAAACTTTATTTTGACAAGCTTAAAAAAAAATATGCTTATATATATTTTTTTAACTTTTATCAAATCTCTCAATTAAAAAAAAACTTAAGTTACATTTTATTATAAAATATTAATTTCTAGTAGGTAGAATTCACCACTACTATTATCTATTTAAATAAAACATTTCTTTTAAGCAATAGTCCTAGAGCCAAAAATAACAGCGTCTTCAGACGACAGGGTTTTTTTTATTCAGTTATAAGTTATTTTATTTAAGATAGACGAGTTTTTGGTTTGCTCTGCGTTAAAGAGTTATATTCACAATTAATGTTATTTACTATTAGAATCAGTTAAGCAATCATATTCAATTTTTCATAAAAACTTTCAAGTATAACTCCCTCCGTGGAATAATGGTTTTTGCTTTAGCATTACAAACCGGTGTTTGTATGTGTATTATCACTATTTTGTGGTTCGTGAGTATAATGTAACTGATCACACGATTAACTGAGATGTAAGACTGTGTCACATACGTCAAAAAGGCATATTAAAAGTTAGTCCCCTAAAATTTTTGCACGCTTCATAAACAATTTCAATTGTAAAAAAATATAACGTTATTACGCCACAGATTGAAGTTATAAAAAAAGTCATTAAATATATGGCAGTAAAACCAAAATATCAAAGAAATCTTTAAAATTTTGTATATCTTAAACTGATGTTTGGGTAAAACAGTTTAGTTACACTTACATTGCAACTTGTTTAACTTACGATTGTAATTAATTGTACTCCTGAATTAATTAGGGACAAACTGTCTGTTCCCAATCCACGTTACAGTTTTTGCACTTGTGGCAATACACATTTTCAATCCGCAATCGAAAATGCTCCGATGCGCCAGTGACTTACATTCAAGATGCCAGAGCACTGATCGCGATCTGATTATTTGCTGCAATAAAATAAAATAAAGTCGGATAATCGATCGTCGGGTGTGAAGATGATAAATGTATTTTTGATTATATCCACCGATTCGTTTAGCGCTAATGTATATACATATATAGGACATTTTGTATTAAACTAAGCGATTACTTTTGTAAAGTATGTCTTATGCTTTATGCGTCTTGAAGTTTGTAGGATAATATAATTACAGTCGTAATATAATATAATTAATTACATAATTACAGCTAATGAACAAATAAAATGATAATACAACATAAAGTGTAAAAACTGAGTACCAAAATAAGGCTAATAGTAACCCAAATATTCAATAAATATGTACGAGGGTGGTCTGAAAAGTTTCCGACCTCAACTCAAAAATGGCGGCACTCGTTAATAAAAGCTAGTGAATGTAGTTGTGCATATTTTAACAGTTACTCACCAAAGTTTCGGCCATTTTGAACTCGTTTAGTTTTTAGTTGACAGTCGTTTGAGTGAGTAGAAGTGAGTGTTTTTGTGAAAATGGAAAAAAAATGAGTATCGAGCTGTTATAAAATTTTTGTTCACCTACGCAAATCAAAGATGAGATGGACTCTATGTATGGGGACTCTGCACAATCATTTACCTCAGTGAAATTTAGGGCAGCTGATTTTAAACGTGGCCGTAAGAGCTTGGGAGACGATAATTGTTCGGGACGTCCAAAAACTGCAACTACCTGCGATAACATTGCTAAAGTTCACAAAATTGTGCTAAACGACCGCCGAATTAAAGTGAGAGAGATAGCAGAGGTTATGAAAATGTCCAAAGAACGTGTTTGTCACATATTAAATCAAGAATTAGACATGAGAAAGCTGTCCACGCGTTGGGTGCCGCGTTTGCTCACATTAGACCAAAAACATATTCGAATGAACATTTCCAAAGCTCTGTTGGCGCAGTTTAGGCGCAATAATTCCGAGTTTTCCCACCAATTAATTACTGTAGATGAAACTTGGATACACCATTATACGCCCGAAACAAAACTACAGTCAAAACAGTGGACTGCAAAGGGGGAACCAGCTCCAAAAAAAACAGAAACTGTTTTTTTGGCTGGGAGTGATGGCGACTGTTTTTTGGGATAGTCAGGGAGTTATCTTTATCGATTATCTTCAAAAAGGAAAAACCATTACAGGAGCATACTACGCACCATTACTTGACGAGCTGAAGGCACAAATTGGGGAAAAACAGCTACATTTGCAGAAAAAGAAAATCCTGTTTCACCAAGACAACGCGCCGTCTCTCACCTCAGCGGTTGCCATGGCAAAAATCCACGAGTTACGGTTTCAACTGCTTGACCATCCGCCTTACTCACCAGATCTGGCCCCAAGCGACTTCTTTTGTTCCCTCATCTAAAAACTGCGCTCGGAGGACAAAGATTTTCGTCAAATGAGGAGGCAATCACCTTTGTCAACAGTTATTTTGCAGAGAAAAACGCCAAGTACTATTTGGACGGGTTACAAAGATGGGAGCATCGCTGATAGAAGTGTGTAAAGGTACAAGGAGACTATGTAGAAAAATAAATAAAAAAGTAAGAAAAGAAATCTTTTATCTTTGTTAGGTCGGAAACGTTTCAGACCACCCTCGTATATAATGGAAAATAGCCTAATAGATGATGTTTGTTTTTAATATTCAATTATTGGAAATCTTTACGAGTATGTATAAAATATTCAAATAAATTGTCACAATAAAAATAACCAATCGTAATATGGTAAACTAAGATATAAATATCTAAAGATTTTAATTGACGTTAATCGTAAAAATTTTACTACTTTATCTTATCTTAACATGATATATACATCATAAACAATTATTCACTTCACTTAACATTCTCTGTAATTTTAAATAAAGAAAAGCGTATACTATAGTTCGAATATATACATTTAATATTTTCAAACTATACATAAACATCAAATAAAACATTCATTTCTATACAGAAAATTCGCAGTAATTCGCACAAATTTTAAATAAGAGTGAACTTTGATCTCAGCAGACGACTTGGTTTAAGCCTAGTGGAAATTATCTTATGGAACTTTTAAAAAACTTTCTTCAGCGGATTTCTTTTGATAGAAAAAGATTTATTCTGAAAGTCCGTCGTAAGTTAGAGTTATTTTTTATTATAATATTAAAATGTGTGGACAGTATGACACTATTTTTTACTTGTTTACTATTATTTACAAATGCAATTTAATGTTGTTTGTACCCTTTTATCTAAGTATAGTAATAATTATTTCTTTTATTTATTATTATTATTGGTTATTGGAAAACATACAGAGATACAGACATATACCAACTTAGTCTGCCCGTGCTCATGGATGCTGAAAAGAATCCGAAACGTCGGGAATAAATATATTTAAGTAACGCGAATAATCCGTAAATAAGTGGATTTGATATAAACCAGTAATGTAATTTTAATGATAAAAATGTATAATTATTAAGTCAGATCATGCCAGATAGCTGTGTGCGCCAAAAACCTGTTCAGAAAAAGACGTTTACAACAAGTCAACAAACACTACTGCATTCTGACGTTAAAGAGTTCGCTGTTTACATTTAATTTACACAGCTCTGCGGTTATCACAGTGTGGAAAAGTCAGTATTTTTTTCAAGTAGAACAAGTATTTTTACATTTACTTTTTCACATTTATTATGATAGTATAAATCGTAGTCTGAGTTCGTTTGATAGAGTTGTTTTTAAATACTAGGTAAATACATGATCCTCAAAAGTTGTATTGAGTATAAACTATACATTTAAATGAATTACAACGGCCATGTCTGTATTTTTTTCTTAAAAATATAGTTTACTGGTCCCCCGCTGCCAAATGTTGGAAGCGACAGAGTTATGCGGGACTGCTCAGCCAAGATAAAACGACCGGTATACTAAAAATCCAGCGGTTGCTGCTTTGTATCATCGCCTTTGCCAGGCCCAAAGGAACGTGATAGCGATGCTCGGCGACCTTATACTAAGCCTCTGAGGGCCTCATATTACCAGGTGTGTTAGGCCACACGTTACATTTTAGGTGCCGAGTTGTTCGCTCCTGCTAACTCTTTTAGGCTCTTTATAGGCGGCGGACACCCTCGTGCCCACCGGCGAGGGGACCATATCTGCAATACATAATCCAACAACTTAATTGGCACTCTTTAAAGCGGATTTAAGTTATTCATACGTCGCGATCCAAATATTAGCTGCAATCACAAATCGATGTCTACACAACATAGAGTCTTAGCATTAAGTTATTAAAACATGCTATATCAAAGTAAGAGATTACTCAAACAAGAAAATCCAAAAAGCAACTCAGTTATGTCTCTTACTTTGTACAAGACAATTTTAACAAACTGATAACAAAGAAATAATTATTATTAAGCTTATAGACAAATATTAACGTGCACAAAACTTACTTGTACTCGTAAAACGATAAAATTAGGATGGTAGTTAGGTTTCTTTGTAACGATTAAGTATTCAATATATATTAACTTTTCGAGTACCGAGTTTGAAAAGTAGTAAACTATTTAAGTTACATAAATGTAACTTAAATAGTTTACAACTTTTCAAAATATGACTCAAAAATAGTATATATATTGAGAGAATGTGGGTAATGGCCCACATTCTTGCAATATATATACTACTATTGTAAATTATGTCTCTTTACTTGTAGTTCATCATCATCATCATCATCATCATCATCATCATCAGCCTGTGATAGTCCACTGCTGAACATAGGCCTCCCTTAATACACCATGGATTAGCCATTAGAGGGTTTTTTATAATAAATCTAGATTTGCGGTAAAAATAGTCTTTTAAAGCCCGTTTTGCTACATAACTGTTGATACAAATACTCATATAAAATATTCTTTGTTTCAAACATATCTCAACTGTTAGAAAAATTGAATAAAACAGAAAATGGGACAATCCTGTGGTTTTCATGGTTTTTTTCCATTATTCACGTTTTTGAAAAGTTCCAGAGATTAGCGTTAATGTCTCACTGCTTGTTATTCGGTGTAAAACGAAACAATTAACGCGTCAAAAAGCTCCCAGACAAAACTTTTGACTTAAGTATATTTTTGCATTAAAAGTGATGAAGACAGGTTAACTTGGTCTTATGTACATTTAGAAACTTTTTTTTTTGTGTATTACAGTACGTTGTAAACATGTTGGTCAAAAAACTAATCAACCACGAACCTTTTCATTAATAACGCATTTTAAAAGAAATTAAAATAAAAAGAATTAAACATACGGCTCGAATAAATGTTTAAAAATAAATAACGAGACATGGTAATGATTTCACACCACAGCTCTGTACCAAAATAATTTACCGCGATTAAACTTCTTCGTCCTTAACTATTTAGGTAGTACCTTTATCGGTCTGACACACTGTAGCAATATTAAAATTTTATTCGATGAAGCATTCAAAGTGGAATTAAAAAATATTCCATTCCCTTATTAACCACAAGCTCTTCAGGACGTCAAATTCATCAGCTTACTTTTACCAAAAAGCCTTTAAATATTTTCTATCTATCCAGAGAAGGATCAGCGAAAATATCTGATGTGTTATTTTAAATTTTGTGTTTAATATTGTAACTCCGACGTAAAAGACATAATTTAGCGCAAGCCAATATTATTTATCATTTTATGTATAAAAAATAAACCTCTATCAAATTAAATATAAAGCAGAAAAACTAATAAATGTTTTTACCTGTATGAGTGACAGATATTAGTAGCTATCGAATGATTTCGTGAAATAGGGTGCAATAAAACATTAAAAACGAATGACTGTTCGCTGCAGGAAAAATAAACCTGAAAAAGCTTACAAAGCTATATTAAAGCTGCCGTGTGCTCTACGCGTGTATGCACTCCTAGTACTTTAACATCAAAGTGTTTTGACAACGTTGAGAGCAAACTGTTTTATATTTTACCTTTAATGTTGGCAATCCACGATAAGAAGTATTTTAAATATATTAGCACAATTACAAATAGATGTTATGTTACACAATTTTATTTTATTATTTTAAATTTATTATTATTTTATACATAATTTTATAATAATAAAAATAATAATATATTTTTATTATCATTATTATTTTAAACATAATTTTATTTTATTCTCCTATTTGTTGTTTAACACTGCAACATATATAAAAAAAATTTAAATAAGAGCTCATCATTAGTTTTAGTTAATATAACAATCTTAGCAAACCAATTTAAAATTACACTGACACCAGCAATGATATACTTTTAAAGCCGTGTTAATAAAAACTAAAGTATCGTTGCTATGTAAAGAATGTAATTATGAAATGCTTCTAATATTGGTTCTCATAGTCTTTTATATAAATTTTATTCTCAAAAAGTTTACTTTCTTCCAACAAGAAGAGTCAGCCAAAGGAAGTTAAAAAGTCGATTCGAGGTAATAATAGTTTAAACTTTTATATTTTTTTTATTCTAGGGCCTTAATAACTAGAATTATTTTATAACCATTATTAGAATACAAATATTTAAATAGAAAATAATCGATATAGGTAATTTCGTCTAAGATATAATTGCTGTGAATATAAGTTATTTTTTACTTGATGAGAAACATTTAATATTACAAAATAATTAAATTGCTTGGTATATAAAAGAGACATTCATATTAGAATTGATATCAAGGAATGTTTTAATTCCAAAATTTTACCATACATATTTTAAAGGTTATTTTTTTAACTATAAATATTGTTTTTCAAAATTAAATTTATTTTTACGGTTAATCTGCGCATTACTTTAGCGATTGGGACCGCAATAAATTTTTTTGACTTTCTAACGTCACGTGCTATTAAGTACAATCGTCGGAAATTGTACTACACTTTTCATATTATCAAGCAAAAATAAATAAATTAAGTAAAAGTTTGTAACACATTTACGTATTAGCCGCGCAGATGAGCTCAAAAATAAAAAATTCACAAAATCTAGTTTAAATATTGACCATCTTAAAACGACCAATTTAAATTTAATAATTTGAAATATAATATAATAATACAATTTGTAAACTTGTGTATAAGAAAAATTGTAAAGCATTCTAAAGCTTACAAATAAAATAGTGCATATATATATACCCATAATAAAAATATAGTTACTTAGAATATTGTAATTACTATATAGTTTTTAGAAGTGAAATATTAACATTACGGTTTAAAATACATATATAAGGAAACATATGGTATAAGTTATGTATCTTTATACCGTGAACTTAATAAACGATGTCAGAAAGACGATCTTTCATTATTTCGTGTGAGTGACATGTTATGCGCAGCATCATTCATTCATTTATCATTACATGGTCTGTTGGTCCTTTCTACGCATATAAAGACGTTGTTTTGTTTGGGCATTGTTTTATTAATATTTATTACTTATCCTTCTTTGCTGATTTTTTAAACTCAACTGTTTTTTCTTTTTTAAGATTATTCCAAATATAGATGTTATGGTGTCACCACCTTTAAAAGGAATTTGTACCAGATATAAAAATATCTTGAATGTGTTTCTTTAAAATAAAGAAGCAGTACCTGTTTCTGTATAACTAGCGACTCGCTCCGACTTCACGCTGGTTTTTATGGATTCCTCTTGAAAGAGTGAAATGGTTATCCCTAATATATAGACATACACTAAGGCAGACTTTTCATAGACTTGTCTATTGTATATTATACTGTAGTACATTATTTTGATCTAACTCGTAGGGCTCAACCTTACGGCTTTTAAGTGCTTGCAACTGGCATCCCAAATGAGCTTTTTATTTAAACGAACGTGATATGTGAGTTATTTATCGCTAGTTCCGGATTGGAATTCGTTTAATTTTCATTAAGTAATTTTTTGTAATGTATGTTCAAAACGCGTATATATTTGATAGATTTTTTTCTCTCAATAACGTTATACTTGAAATAACGGGCTCGTATTTCATTTAAAAAATCTGTACAGTAAAGGTCTTCATAGTGTTATAATTGAATGATAACTATTTGTTTTACGGGATTGCTTTGCCTAGTGGGCCAAACAATAAACTATAACGATTTTTCTTTCAGCTTTTCTGTGAGTGCAGAAATTACAAGTTATTTTTACAAGTCCTTAGACCAATATTTTAATCAAAAAATTAAATTAAAGTGCAACTTATACTTTAATTTTGACCACATCGTTTTGTTAAATTGACTCGACAACTATATTAATAAATACATTCAAAAATAACCAACTTCTATAATAAATTACTTGTAACTTACTATTTCTTTTTCCTTATTTGCTTATCGAGTAATTAAAAAAAATATATACATAGTGGACGGATTATTTTTACTGTTGGAAAATTCTAGTTAACAGATCCCTCGTCAGCTATACACGACGAAAAGACAAAATTAAATGAAGCTGCTGAAATGAAATCAAGTTAAAACGGCTAGTTACCGATAAAAACCAATAGTTCTTTTTTTTATGTCTTGAGTCAGAGTTCGCTCCGAGCAGCCGCTCGGAACGGACGCAACTTCGTGCGCTCCGCATGGAAAAGTCCCTTGCAAATTAGTGCTGTGTCATCGTGCGACACTTATAGTGGTAGTGTAGTGAGTGCTCCTAGGCAGGCTCCAGTCACGTAAGTTTTTATACACTTTACACGCAATATTTTATTTCATTTTACTTTTGCTTGCCTCAACAGAGGGCAGTGTCCTAGACACACCTAGCGCTCTTAAAGTGTTCATATAGTCTTAAAAGCAGTACACACCTCCCACACAGGTGGGGAGGATTAGATCGTTACACCCCGAAGGCCATGAAAACATGGACGTCTCCCTAGAGGAGTATATGCGCACGACATGCCCCGACATATTCACAGAAATAAACAATAAATATAAGAACTTTAAGGCACACCTGCAAACGCCATCAGCCCGCGGCCCCGCGCCCGCCACTCACCCAGGTGGACACCCTGACCAATATCTCCCCCGCAGATTATCGCCTGAAAAATTCCGACTGGAAAACTTATTCATGGATACGACCCTACCAAGACGGAAAACGCGTCCGTGACGAAAAGATGAGACGGTTTCAAACCGGCTCCAAAAAGGGCAAAACCCCGCCAAACCGCGAAAAAATACCGCGCTTCCTCACCAACGAAATGGGTCAGGCCCCACCGAGCGGTCGAAACCCTGAACATTTTAAGGCGAAGAAGGTTAAAGCCCCCGCCAGTCATCCACAAAAAGGGCGGGCGCAGTAAAAAATTATTAACAAAATAAATATTATAGTGGGTCTAAAGATACGGACTGGGGATCCGCGTAAACGTCAGCAAAATGACTTTCTGAACTACACTTTTTGGGGAATAGCCATTCAATTTTCCACTTATGCCTCCCGGAGGATCTAAATTAGTGGTTTGCACGGGGTTCCAAAAGGGTGGAACAAACCGTTACCGAATCCTTCTCAGGGATATCCCGGAACCTTTCGGATTCACCCACCCGCGGTCAAAGTTCTATTGACCTTCTTTATGTTAGAATTTGACCTTACTCCCGGGGTAAGGTAACAATATTAAACCATTTGCCCATCCGGGATCAGATGAACTCCTTACAAGACAGGATGTTGCGGGTAACTGCCAAAATTTCCCATACCCGCGCATTTATTAAAACCCCGGTTGCTTAAATGTTTTGTAAAATAGATTCCGAGTCCCGGTCCATAATACAACAGACCCTCCATCATGTGTAAATTGGAAAAAAGGTCACCTAGCAAAGTTACAGGGCGCGAAAAAGCCCTAAACTTAAAAAGTAAATTTCATTCCGAGAACTTTCAGTAAATACAAAACGGTGCGAAAAAATATTGTTTTTGTTTCGGCATCGGTGCCGACTCAAATGCCGGGGTTCCCCGGTTTTAAAAATTAATCCATCCTAAAACGTGTGGCATTCAAAAAACTTACCTGAAGCGCAGACGGCGCGGGCAAATCGTTGCACCGAAAACAATGGCGTTCGTAAGACGCCGCCCACAGGCGGTTTCCAATGACCTCAAGAGGATAAAAAACGGCCCTTTAATAATGCAACAAAAGACAGAATAGGCGATTTGTGATAAACCCGCCGCCAAAGACGGCATCCAAAAATGAACGCACTTCCTTTGCGCCTCTTCCCATGGGCAACAAAAATTAAATAAAGCAACAGAACCGGCCGAGGTTACCGTGAAAAAGATGGAATTTGTATAGGTAGGGCAAACCGCATTCACTAGCGTTTCTATAAGCAAAGGTTTTGAATCGAAGGCAGAAATCATAAACTACAAGATTATAAAAAGACATATTTTTGGAAAGAGACTCATTTAAAACCCAAAATACGGGATCCCAAGATAGGGAACAATATTAAGACACGATGACTGTTAGCTCCATGGGCGGTACCAATCTATTAAAAATCCCCAATAACATCAATAAAATGCCCTTCACAAATTGAAGCCGGCGGCGATCGCATTACCGGCCATGGCTTAGCCGCAGGTATCTCTCGCCGCAAAAACGTTAAACAGACCTTGAGCGCCGCCCCCTTTTACCGCTGGCGATTTTAATTCCACCGGACGGAACGGCAGCGAAAAACTCAAATGGAAATATTGCAGGGTCTGAGGAGATATAACAAATAATAAAGCCCCAGCCCCAACAGATATCCATCAGATGAGAGGGTCGCCAACACTAGACCCAATTTAAAGGGTGTCTCACCAAAGTCGATCGATGAGACACTGCACGAATTGACTACCACAGGCCGGTTTTATTAAAATTCAAGACGCCGGTTCGGTCCCTATGACTAAAAACCGTAGTGGTTCATCCCTTGAGGTTAAACCAAGAAATAAACCCCCAGGTGAAACATCCCGATGTCGTTTATAATCTAGATCAGGTTCCAAAATCATAAAGTCGCACATCTCATCGGCCTTGAAGGTTCGAGAAACGGTTTAAAAAGGCCGACCGGAACTTTGACCGTTTCGACATTCGATGTCTGATAAAGACAAAAATGCCCACAACGACACGATGATATCGGTCCAAACAAACCGCGCATTATTTAGATATTTACAACTTCAGGTTAGAAGCAAAAGACTCACCACGAAACTTCGTGGCAAACCTAACGGAAAATTTGACCATCGCTTTTACTGGCATTCCCGCCAAAAAGTTAGGTTCACGCGATTCAATTCCGCCCTATCCCGTCCTAACGTGGCCTATTAGCCTTCGATGATTTTGAAATCTTAGTGGATAAATAGGGGACACCGGAGTTACAATGCACGCCATCTCGCGCCAAACGTTTCATCTTGCGGGGTGGACCGTGAAATCGGCGTAGGGGGCAGTCTTACCCAGAGGGCGAACCTTAAAAGTAGTGACCCCGGAGGCAAAGATATTATTAAGGGTTTTAAAACCCCAGGACCTGGCCCAGACCGTATTAAACTTTTCCGGGCCCGATTATTTGTCTTAGCATTTTAATGATTTTTCCCACCTGTTCCTTCCCCAGAATGGAAAGAGGCCAAATTTTCCGGCATACCAAAGCCCGTAAGCACTAAACCAACAACGATTTCCAATCAGTCTTCTCCTGTATGGGGAAATTCCAATCTTTCAAGGTTAAAGTTACAAAAAGGATTCAAAATAAAACAAAGTCAGGCCTTAGATCCCATTAACGGGGGGTTATTTCGTGTAAAGGACAAAAGTATGGCACAACGGCACTTCTCGTTGTACTCTTTAATGTGCCTGACAGGCTTGGCACATCAACCAAGTCACCTTTCTAATCACTCTTTTTCGATACGGGAGGGCACTCTCTCAAAACGCCCCCGCGCGGCGTGCCGTTCCGTTCTTTCCCGTTATTTACGCTATACACGATATTCCTAAAAACTCTAATGTTAACCTTGCGCTTTTCGCAGACGCCCACCCTCTCCCTCTTCCTCCCATCCCTTATCACCAGTAAACCCAATGTGCAATCAATATACGTTTTTTAAAGAGGATTGATGTTTCCAAAAAGTGTAGCAAATACTTTAACGGTCTTCTGTCAGGTGACCTACTGTCCCACCACACGTCCGTTCCCAAAAACCGACACAATGCTGATGTAGGGGAAAACCCTAGGCAGACCGATCCCCTGGGAGAAAAAGCCAAAATTTAGGGTTCCGCAGTAACATGAGTTTCAAAAAACAGTCAAAAGAGGTTGAAGAAAAAGCCGCTTTGTCTCCACGTCTCTTTCTATCTTAAACTCAAATAGCAAATGCTTTAATTACAAACTTTTATCAATAAAGCTCATAATTATATGCGCCCAATCTTTTTCCCAATATCCTCCCACCATTTAAATCAACTAAGGTGGAAAATAAAACACGGCCCTGAGCAGGGCCATCAAAGAAATTGACTTAAAAGGATTCAAGAGCCGACTTACGCCCATTTTAAAATATTATCAAAAATTTCTATGAAAGAATAAAACGCAAAATAGGGTTTTTTTTTTTGTTTCTGTTATTCATTAATTTTATTAATTATTAGAATTTGGAAATGGTTGACTTCATGTAACGAATTAGCATATGGCCTTAAAAAAAAACAAACACACCATTGTTTGTTTTAATTTTTATTCATTACTAATGTTTAGTGTTTATATAATATATTGGTAAAATGCATAGAAGGTATAATTAAATTCAAATGGAAAGAGGAAACGAAATAACATGGTTTGAATGCAACTGATTAAGGCACTTAAGGAAAAATGCTCTTCCCAAATAACAATTCACGTTACCAACAGAAATTTTCAATGAAATAATGTGTAGGTAAAAACTTGACGATTTCAAGCTAAGTGTATGATAATGTATATCATGTTCAATTGCTTTTGAAACCTTGCATTTGCAATAGATCTTAAGGTATTTACACTATTGTTTAAATTACACCAAAAATACTGTACGCTATTAAGCAGGAAAAAAGCGTCAGCTAATGGATTTCATAAAACGTACCGTAAAAAAATTAACAGGACGATTCCTCTAGGGTAAAGGGAGATATATTGGTGATATAAGTAATTTGGTGATGGTTTTTAAAACACTTTTGTATGACCGCGTTAGCGAATTGCTTTGTTCGCCAAACGCTGAGACAAATTACCGGAGCGAGTGAAAAGGTTTTATACCGTTTACACTTGTAGCAATCTTATCACATCTGATTGGAAGGGCCAAAACAATAGGCACGTGTACTGCTGGTATTTCCAACTTCTAGTCTTATCGACCATTGTACATAATTAAGTCGAAAATTCAGTCCACTATATTCTACTCCTTAAAAATATTGTTTTCTATTGTAGCCATCAATTATTTTGATGATTGCAAATTAGCCAGAATAAAAATATTAAATGGGTAGATATACATTATTAAATCTTAAACAAATTAAATACAAGAAACAGATTTTTTTAAGAATTTGGCTAAAACATTATTTCTTATTTTTTTCCGCGTTTTCTATTGCATGATAAGAAGTAATTTAATTTGGTAATGCTTGACTTTTATTAAATTCAGGGACTGGTACAAACAATTAGAAATATACTCTTCTGCTATTGATGAAAGTATTGATATTAAAGGCATTCATAAAAGTATTTTCTACTTTTAATATCAGTATTATTACCAACACATTAGTGTTAAATATCAATTTACAGCACATAAATAATGTTATTATTATATTAACTATACTATAGGTATAATCCGATGAATTTTTAATTGCTTTTAAAAACGGGAGAAATTTCCGAACGTATTTTTAGCGGCCAGTGGTCAGCTTTTGTTTTTAAGTTCGCCAGTAGATGAACGAGTCGGGTGAATGAACTGGCAGTATAAAGCCCTTGCCACTTCTGAACTGGCTGCATTTAGCATTGGTATGTATTTGAAACAATAAACCTATTGCCAATTGGGCACTGCTTTCGATATCTGTTTTGACTCGCACACAATTTAGTTTTTTCTCAAACTGCTGCTATTTCGTGTGTATTTGCACCCTTTGGTTTGAAAAACCTGTTATCACAAATTGATAGTACTACAGCCGAAGCTTTATTTAACAAATTTTAGAACTTGATAAAAAAGTTTTTTTCTCTATAACAATACCATGCATTTTCGATGCAAAATAAAAATAAATATGCACTCGAAGCAAAATACAGCTACTTATTGTGAAAGTTCCCAACGCAGTGGGATTTCATTGAATTTATGGAGGACATGAATTTTTTAATCAAACTTTGATGTACGGCATAAGTGTCGTTTGAATAATAATTTGATTAACAAAAATTACAATGACTTTTCTCCTATGTTGTAACATAGAAGAAAAATTATTGTATCATATAAATAAAGTGTATATCACATCCTTTTCATGAAATAGACGCTGCAATAGCTGACATTGGTTAAGAAATCATAATGTGTTTACGATTATAAATCAAAACCTAGGTAACATAATGACATTTAAGCAGTAAAATAAATTGTCAACAGCAAATTTAATGCCGTAACTTTGATCGGAGTTAATATAAACAAGCTGCCATATTGGTTTAGATTTTTATTTAGAATTTCAATTCACGCCGTTAGTAAATAGATATTTATAAAGAATAGAATAAGCTCTTTTATACCATTCCGCAAATCATTTAACTAATATTCACATGGATGAAGACATTTTGTTAATTTTCGATAGTTGTAATAATACAAGTTAATCGTTGGGGCTCTTCTATCTTGCGCACACAGTTTTAATATTAGTTACGTTGCATTACATTCTTAAAAGTATGCAATATATTTAACACAATATATCCTAGATAAACAATGGGAATTAACGTAAACAAAGTAAAAATGTTCAATATAAATAGCAATCGAAAAGATAGTGGTTGATTTCGTTTAGGCATTATTAAAGCTACTGAAACATGTAAATCACTAAATGTTATTCAAATTCTCTCGGTTATTTATGTCATTTATTAGATTGATATAACTATTTTAACGTGTTCCTAATAAGATAGAACACATAATTTGTTTTAGTTGTAGCTAAATTATGCATAGCATAGCCCAAAATAAAAATAAATTATCATGATATAAACCAGAGGATTAACTACCAACTAGTGGACCTGACCGTATTGCGAGCATTTTTGCAAAACGCTAAACAATTTGCGACAAGGAGTTATGGCAAGACATATGACAACGAACTTATTAGGGGCTTTTTGGATCCAGTACCATTTCGTTTCACTTTAGGCACAATGAATGTGCAGATTTTTTACTCAGTACCGTCATGCGAATATACGCTAAAACACCGTAATGCAGTTCACATACCGAATAATTTGATGTCGCGCTATTTCATTCATTTCTTATTGGAGGTTGGAATGCCAATAATAACCATATCTGATCATTTGTGACATGTTTGCCAATATATTTCATGGACTCTACTGAATTTTAATACTTGACGGTGCAATGGATTTTCAACGTTCGGAGAATTACTGGTGAAAATGGAACAACTGCTTAAGTGTTGTCAAACAAATGGGTCAAATTGTATTAAAAGTAACCCTAGGTCCATTTCCTAGTTCTAAGTTACTTTCCTACTAAGTTTCGGCCTAATTATTTCTGCTATTCTTGAGTTATAAATTGTGTGACTTACACTTTTCTTAGACTTTCTTTTATATAAATGAATAAATGTAAATGAAAATTTCTAACAGTTTTTTGAAGTAATCGTTTATTAACAAGTAACAATATTTTATTAATAAGTTTACAAAATTGGACAGCAGCAATTTCAATACGAAGAGCGAAATTCCAGAAGGATTTCAAATTGTAAGGGGAATGAATTGGCTATATGATAACTAACTATTATTGCTTAACTAAAAAAGCACCAATCTAAAGAATTCTAGTCTCTCATGGTCGAACCAACTCGAAAGCAAAAGCCTGGAACGTTTTAATTCTAATTAGTAGACATCTGCGCAAAAGTAGACAATACAAAAACGTTTTAAACAGCCAGGTAGTTTTGCACAAATTGTATATTATAACTTGAAACAGTAGATATTATAAATTCGTCGAAACTTTAAGTGGTGCTTATCTTAATAATATAGGTTATTGAACATATGTATCACGAAGCCTTGCCATATGATATACTTTATTTTAATACCAAGCTTTTCGAAGCGATAATTCAGTAAGATGATTATATGAGTTGCGTCTATTAGGCCATTACCAACATAGTTAGCTACTGAGAATAGATGCTTTGTAACGGACAAGTGATATGGGAGACACATAGATTTTTTTTTATAGCATACGTAGATAACATACAGACGAGCATTCAGGGCCACCTGATGGAAAGTGGTCACCGACGCCAACTACTGGTATTACCAACGCATTGCCTACCGTGAGACATACGATGTTAAGTCTCGTTTAGCCAGGAAATACGCTGGCTACGGTGCCCTTCAAGCCGAACACAGTAGTGTTTTCACACACACTCACCCAGACGGTCTCCTGTAAACAGGGGACCTACCACCGGTAAAAATAACAACGTTTCGGGCAATTACAAAATTTGCAGATAAAAATAGTTGTCGCCTATAATCTATCATGATTAATGTTTTCACGCTATTTAGATAACACCTTTAGGTTATGGCGACATAAAATATAATTGTCGCGTTTGCACGACTTTTCAAGTCTCACACTTGACATTTGGGACGACGGTGCAGTACAAGCTGTTGTATTCATAACTAGACTTCAAATGCAACGTGGACTGGAATGGTTATACTTCTGTTATATTCAACAGTGTTTGTTATTAAAATGAATTTTTACTTAGATTTATGAAAATAGCGAAGAAATAACGTTTGTTTTCATTAAAGGATCGATATCCACACGGAACCAAACGTTTTCGATGACGAATGAGAAATAAGGAATGATTACAACGTAAAAGATTTTATTCATATTTGACATGAGGTCGAAATAAGGCAATGATGGACAATGCGAAAATGGCAAATATTTATTTTCGAAAATTTCGCGCTATTGGTCTTATATTGTTTCACGTAATTTTATTTCAATAAATGTATGTAATGTGTATCGTATTATTTATTTAGATTTAAATATTAATGAGAGGGTCATATTAAGTCTTTTATTAAAGCATAAACTTCATGCATTCCTCTTTCTTTATTCAGTCCATTCTTCTGTGAATTCGCTACCTTTCGAAATCAGGATGGCCAAAAGTTTCATCACTTTCAAAAGAAAAGTCAAAGAGTTTCTTCTAAAAACTTGTCGTCAGAACAGTAAATTCGTTAATTATTTATGTATTTTCGTATATAACTATTGTATACATATATGTATGTATTACTTTGTATATATTTATATGTATCTATATTAACTTATGACTATGTATATTTGTGTATAAGTATATAGTATTTCCATTTTATTTATGTATTTTACTTATCATATTATATTTATGCTATGGTATATTTGCTACAGTCATGTGACTTTTCTGTACACAATCAATTTATGCACCTCCCCACCTTTAATCTCTGCACCACCCAAGGTTGACTGGCAGAAAATGCCAATGGCATGAAGTCCGCCTTTGTACTATTTGTGCAAGAAGAATAAATATAAATAAAATAAAGGAATACTATACGTAACTCTCGAGGATGTTATGTATTTTTCGTAAATTCAAGGACAAAACAAATCGTCAAAGGATTTTTCAAAATAAATTTGTTTTCCGCCCTTGTTTTAATCTTAAGGCCTGTCTTCAATTATTGTACTTTATATACGTATGTATATGCGTGAATATTATTATAACCAAAAACCGGTTAGATTAAGACACTTTTTACAAGAAAGTTTTAGACTTTTTCAATTAATGTATAATCGGTGAATAACCACTGGATTTTCGTTATTTTTAACATTAATATGACATATCTAAACCAAGGTAAATTCAATGCTTTTTAAGTACATTGGACATATTACTATAAAAATTTTAATGGATCCAAAATCAAAATACCAGATTTGAAGCATTTAATATTTCCACACAATATATCTCAAATTACTAAATAGTTTCAATCAACACCAATAAGGGGCTTTTAATAAACTCATAACAACTGAAATGACCTAGTAGAATGAATCGTATTTCCCGGTCTAGGGTTATTCTCATGAGAGCCGCTCGGCATCCACCTCAACGCGACGTCCACTCCTTGTCAACTAGTAGTCGTTTAGTTTTACAATTAGTAGCAGTGTTACGTAATTTAAAGTTAAAGAAGCGTGGAATACCCCACTTTAGAAAAAAATCAATAAGTAAGTATAAGTACAGATAGACCTCAGGCGTGATATAAGCCGTCCACACGCGGACGGTCCTTGCCGTTAGCTCATTCGTGCTAATTTTAAACGAACAGCTCGAAACAATGTCTAAACGGAGAGCGGCTAGAATTTAAAAATATGAAACGATAACGCTTAAACTGCTCTTACATATCACATACTAATAAAGCTAATATCAGATCATAATTAACAGATTTACAAAAAGTCGTGAAACGGCTGGCTCCATCGTAACTTAATTTATTTGGTGTCCTTGCCACGACATATGCATAACTTCTGAATTGTTGTGGTCGTCTGGTGGAGCAAACATTAAAAATTTAATATTTTTTTTACCAGCAAATGATCGGGTATTGTGAATAATGTTTAGATGTATGACTAGCAGTAACTAGAGCAAAATGCATATTGTACGCTGTTTCATTTAAGCATTTGTTTAAAGACACATTTCTTTACACAAAACACCATTAGTCATTGTCTCATGTTTATTTCCTGCAGATGTTGCAAGCCTTACTCGCAGTCACGTCCAGAAATCTTTAATGTATATTTGCTGTTTTGTTGCATATTACTACAGCTTTGTGCATACATAATAAAAAACACAATTAATTAAATTTTTAAAACTAGAACATTCAGAGTGTCGATAGCTTTTCCGATTAATACTGCTGTGGAATTCTGTTACCATCAACGGCACCTTGATGATTCGCGATCCACTAACTGTGCGTTTCACATGTTTCCGCTCCTTAAAGGTATAAGCTTGCGCTTAAGAAACCGGAGGTCGTGGATTCGAATTCTACGGTGACTCAACGAGTTTTCGTTGTTGTTTATTAGTTTATTAAGGCAGTGCGGGGTGATTAACTGATTTCCTGTTAGTAGTATGATCCATGCGTCGGATAGGCAAGTAAAAACCGGTTTGCGGAGTAAAAGCAAAACAGTTTTTACTGTTCCTTTTACACTAACGCATTATCTCCTGCGTAGCTGCGGAGTTAAAACTGTTTTTGAGGACATTATATTATTTATAGTCAGATACGGCTTAGGATTCCTTAAAGAAAAGAGCTTATTCTTTCCTAAAAGGCCGGCGACGCATTTGAGGCTCCTCTGCTGATAAGAATGTCCATGGGTGGCGTTAACAACTTACCGTCAGGAAAATACAAATCGAGTAAAGAAATCATCATCAGCCTGTATTAGTTCCCTGCTGGATAATATTCCCCTAATACACACCTTCTCCATTAGGGGATATTTGAACTGTATCCCGCCCCCCAAATTCAATGTAACCCACAGTTGGGTGGACCAACTTTTTACATGCCTTTGCGATGTATGAATCATCTTACTTTTCAGACAATTGGGTGATCGGCCCAAATAATCAGAAAACGATGATAACACAAAGATCTTTGCCCGAGGGGTTCGAACCCACGACCGCTGGCTTATAAAGCAAGGACCAAAATTGCTAGGCCACTAAGGCGGTCATAAATAATGGTAATAAATTAGGTTAAGAAAATCTTTTATTCTCTAGTACTTATTTAAAACGAATAAACTCAATATTATGCTTAAAAAACTGTTTCAAGCTCCAAAATTACGTAATGTCGCCTGCAAACCTGCTATTTAAGCAGTAAATTTATTTGGATGGACGCCATTTTACTAAGCCATAATTTAAATAAAGAGTTTTGTAAAACCTTCAATGTAAAGAAATGAAAAGTAATAGTCATTTAAAGTAAAGTTTTAAAATCAAATTATTTTTCCCTTTTTTAAGGGGCATTTTGTTCGATGATTACTTACATGGCCGCAATATGCAAATTTAAAAAAAAATCTAAATTGGATTAGCTTTGAAGCAAAAGTAGGCAACGCGGGGGTACCGCCGCAGACGGCCGCCGGTAAAAAAGGAACTTACCATTACTAACCATTATGTAAACGACCTGGTCTCATCGGGTATCCAATAATAAAAGCCAAATAGCTCAATGATTAATATTTGTTTATAACTCGTTACTCTTTATTTAGAAGCCTTTCTATTTTTTGGTTATTTCATATAAAATTATAGAAGTGACAATTGATTTCCAAAAATGTACGCGTCGTTTAACGTAAAGAAAAAACACCATTGTTTTATGTTTCAATTCTTGCAGAACGACAAATTTATTTCAGCGTGGGACAATTAATCTCTGTCTCGTTCGTTTTGGAGCCTTAAAAGCTGTTACGTTTTGTTTCACGAACATTCGTTACGACCAGCTTGTCATGCACATTTTTAAACAACAAATGACTACTTTGCGTCATATATAACTTAATGTATGCTTTCCTTTATACTTTAACATCCTAACGTGTAAAATGACCGTTACATTGGTAGTAACACTTTCGAGTTAACGATAACACTGGGCAGTAATTTAAATTTTCTAATCCATTAATTTTTTTATTGATATGTCTTTTGAGTTAATGTTAAAGTCTTTAGCAAGGTAAAAACTTCGGTATTGAGTCTGAGGTTTTTCAAACAAACAAATTGATGTAATGAATTTTTTTAGATTGATTTTGATGTCAAAAGAACATATTAACTACGCAAAATTATGGTTCTATACAACTTTTTATGTTCTTTATAAAACAATAAATTGATTCGAAGATTCTATTCAAAATATGTCGCTATTAAGCATATTTTTTTTATATCTTAAAAGAATTAATTTCTATGTGGCAATGATAACGTTCTTTAATAAATTTTGCTTTAAAAACAAGGAGAACTTACACCATGTCTGAAATTCAAATAAAATTATGAAATACCAGCAGAAATGATGATGCTGATATCATCACAAATGTTTTTTGGGCAGTTTTTTCAGAAAGCATTTTTATTTTAGGTATTTACGGATTGACTCAATCAAATCTAGATTCATCACAAATGGTAAATGACCTAATGCGTATCATATTTCTTAAATAAGAAAAATGTTCAGAGAACATTAATATTATTATTAGAAAATTATTATTAATTTCAGCTAGTTAACTTTAAGTCCAAGAAAACAGACATCAACTGTTTATTTATAATATATTAGGTATTTAATATATATATATTTATAGACTGATAGGAATAATTATTTACTAAGAATTTCATTAAAAAATAATGTTATTTTTTTGGTTAAAAGACGAATCGCGTGTTAATAAAACAATGTATCCACAGGTGGATTTCGCATGATGCTTTTAGGAAATTTTATCACCTACTTTGAGCTTTATTATTTCCCTCGAAAAATTTTTGACAAACCAATACATAAGGCACTTGTATATATTAACAAGAATAAAAATCTAAAATCAGCTTTTACCCACGACTTTATGACATATTGTAAATGGTTTAAATAAATTTAAATAATCTATATTAAGCTTAGTGACTCCATATTCATCGTGTGTTTTGTTTTAGACCAAATTTGTTTTTGTATTCGTACATTAGCCGCATAAGTCAAAGCCAGGTCTCCTGTTTTGTTCACTGTTATTATTTATTATGAGATTGTTACTGGTCACGGTAATGGCGCTTATAGACGTGACTCCTGATAATTTTTCTCAATACACATGGAACTCGGGATGTACAGATATAGTGCAATCATTTAAGATCTTTTAAAATTTCTAGTCATGTAGTTTTGAGTGTAAACTCTTCATGGGCTATTATTTTGTTTTGCGTCTTCTGACCAAATAATACTTGGTAATAAGCTATTGCATGCAATGCACCAAGAAACATTCTTAACTCTAACTTTGTAACATATCTATAACAAAGTATTCCACTAGTAATGACTTTTCTGCCAAACGATTCAAGAGCGTTTATAAAAATTATAAAGAAAAAATTTTAAAAAATGACCAATTTAACACTGTATTTTACAACGTCCTTTAGACAACAAAAATAACGTAATGTATTTAATATATTTGATATGTCCAATACATAGTGGATCATCACAGTCTTTTGTTTTATCTTTTATACATATTGTTGCTTTACTAAACAGCCTGCTACGCCAATACCACTAAACTACCTCCGCAGCCTAATGGTAAAGGCATGTGCCTTAGAAACCGGAGGTCGTCAGTTCTAATCCTGCGGGGACTCAACGAATTTTCATTGTTGTTTCCTAGTTGGTTAGGGCAATTTGGGCCGATCACCCCAATGTTTGAAAAGTAAGATGATCCATGCGTCGGATGGGCATGTAAAAAGTCGGTCCACCCACCAACCCGCATTGGACCAGCGTGGTGGGATACGGTTCAAAATCCCGTAATAGATAGGGGTGTATTAGGGGAGGCCTATGTCCAGCAGTGGACTATCACAGGCTGATGATGAAATAGCCTGCCTGTCACCACTAATACAGACAGAGACTTGAATTAATTTAGTAAATGAAATTTAATTTAGTATGCCTGCCGTAAAATTAAAAAAACAAAACATGTAAGTTGACACGTACTTAAATGTTTTATTATTATTATATAAAGTATATATTATGTTTCAATTCTCTTAAGTAACCCATAAAATGAAAGATCTATTTTATATCTTCTATACTCTCTGAACTTCTTTCGAGAAATTCAATTACGACGCGATGTTCCCCCGACATTCTCGTAACGGGTAAAATTATGTTTCAGAATATGTAGACGCAGAGTATTTTATGCTTTCTATGTATATACTTTAAAAATTTATGTTATTTTTTATATTATGAATATTGTTCTACTAATGATCTCGCACAACGCAATTCTATGATTGCGTTGTGCCTGATCATGGAAAATGTCGGTTCAACCACCAACCCGCATTGGACCAGGGGAGGCCTATGTCCAGCAGTGGACTATCTCAGACTGATGATGTAATTTATCGCTGTAAAACATTTAAAATAGAAGTATTGCCTCTTGTAACATTTTTATTACCAAGTTTTATCTTTCGAAAACTGTAGGATAATAATGAGCAAAACGCCGTAAGAAAGATTTTGAAGGTTTAATGACAATAAAAACCTAATAAAAAAAATAAAAGATATGACAGCCACATATAGGATAAAATAATTATTAAATGTAGAACGTTAAAAACTTTATGTTTTTTTTAGTTTTTAAAATATATGCTGCAAAAATAGTTACCCAGCCTCCAGTTTTTTTAATATCGACATTATTTTAATTTCATATTTTTTTCTTCTTGTTTCAATGCGAAATGATAAAACCGAAATATTTCGTTAAATATATAAATATGTCTAGGATTTTGGAAGAATAAAATGTATCTTAAGTTTGTTATCTAAGTGAGTCTACAGTCTACAGAGTAATTTTTATTTATATTTATAATAAACTAATTTCATAGTAAAATCAAATTTACCATCCATCTCTCGTTATTTCTCACAATTTTTTTCTTAATTTGGTCACGTGAATTTGTAATATAGTTTTTTTTTTATCTCCTTATAATAAAATATTTTAAAAAGTCATTTTAGAAGTCTTTTCAGGTCATAAATGTTTTATTGTTTACTTCAGGACCATGAAAAATAAAAACGATAATAAAAATTTTGCCTATTAATATTAAAAAAAAACTTTATTATAGGATAAAAGAATGACGAATAATTTTTACCTAACATTTTTTTCAGATCTTTATATCAGATTAATAATTGGCAGCGACGAGTCAGAGATATCTTAAGTACTTGCATACAATGAGCCAGTAAGAATCGGTTCTCGACCAGTATTTTGCTGCTCATTAGTTGATAAGATCATCTAGAACGTCTTTCCAGTGTTAACCGCACCGAACATAACTTACCTTTTGGGTTCTCAAGTTTCAGTCGCTCTGCGTTCAGAACTGATTTTTCGGTAAATCTGAATTGATCAGAAGCCTATGAGAACATTGAATTTAACTCAGTAAACTTCGAGACAATAAATATTTACATACAAGAACTTTACTCGATATATGCCTAAAGCTGAAGTGAGTTATACGCGCGTTAAAAACATCTGTCGAACGCGGCGCGAAATTGCCTAAGAAATGAATTTTCCGAACATGGTCCAACGCTGAATTCGACCAGTTTGAGAATGAAAAGGGGCTGTCCTAGTCCATTGACCAGACCCCGACGCATAAATCTGATGATGAGTTTGAAAAACGAATACCGACCACTGGCCGCTAAAAATACATTTCCAAAAGTATTTTTCTTCAAAAAAAAAAGACTTGAATGCTACGATATACTAAAGCAGTATCTTAATGTTATAATTTCAGGAAAAAATTAAAAAGTCAGTCCACCCACCAACCCGCATTGGACCAGCGTGGTGGGATACGTCCAAACCCCTAATGGATAGGGTGTATTAAGGGAGGCCTATGCCAGCAGTGGACCAACAAAGGCTGATGATGTAGTGTGTGTTGAAGGACGTAGGTCCGAGAACCACGCAGGATTAAATAAATAAAATTATCCTTTCCTGCTAGATTTTTCTTTTTACGAACCAAGAAAGACGAGCAGTCGGGCCACCTCATTGAAAATGGTCACCGACACCCATGGACATCAGGAGTAACCATCACCAACGCGCTACCTACCACAAAGCATAGGATATTATACATCTCGTTGTTTCGGTAAAAAACGCTGGCTACGGTGCCTTTCAAACCGGAACACGGAAATGATTTCACATGACTGCTATTCGACAAAAATAGGCTCAACGGTAGTACCATTCCGGACGTCCCTCGGTAGGGAGGTAGTCCCCACTACCTTTCAAGATTTAGAAAAGATGGATACTTATTTAAAAAGATTTTTCTGGCTATTTCAGGCAATCGTAATTCAATTTAATTTGTATATACATTGGTAGCCCTATTGGACGGAAAACCGTCACGACCGTTGATATGCCCATCCGCAGCATGGATTTTCTTACTTCGCAGGCAGTCGAATGATCAGTTCGCTTCGCCATAATCAAGTAGGAAATAACAATAAAAAGTTGATTAACCTTCGTAGTCTTCTCCGTTAGATGTTTTTGGGTCGTATCCCACCCGCTAGTCCAATGCTGGTTCGGGGTAGACGTTTTACATGCCCATCCGAAGCATGGATCATCTTACTTTTGAGACATTTGGGTGATCTGGTTTTCAAATCACAACCTCTGATTTATAAAGCAAGGGCCTATACCGCTAGGCCACGGAGGTAGTTATTTTAACGGCGGCAGGTATAACGTAAATTAGTTATAATTCAAAGACATATCTATAGTTTTATAGTTTGGTGCTATATTAATGGACTGCAAGCTTAATACATATAATTTCCTACAGCGTAACCCTTAATATAACCAAATAATTAAAGAATACTTATTTTGCAATATAATTTAACGTGTTAGGTGCAGATCGAGTGAATATTGTGCCATAATTGAATTCTCCAAGGAACCTTCAGAGTAAAGTGGATATAAGATAAGCTCATGCAGTACCGTACGGTAATTTAAAAGATAAGTTTTAATATTAATAGCTTTTATATTGAGACCGTTTTGTTTTATCCTACCTTTTTTATTCTTTTATTCTAAAAAGGCATTCACTTTTGTAAAACCGACGAATTTCATTGTACGTGTAACAATAATATATTCGTAATACCGCGTCTTTTTCACTATGCATTTAGTAAAATTAGTGAAGTTATGTATTACAATAGACGGCACCTAATAGAATGCAAATACCATACAATATATAAAAAAATAGAAAAAATTATCCTGTTCTTCCCTACTTCATGTTGCAAAGGTGAAAGAATCCTAAAGACATTCATTTTTTCGTTACGTAGTACCCAAAATTAAATTAAAAGTTGTATGTGTCTCTCGCATGTCAAATGGAGCTAAAAACGGTAAGGCAAATATAGAATTTTTTGGTGTTATATTGTTATTTAAATGTTAGACATTGATCCGCTACAAAAATTTTTCTTTTACATTAGTAGTCAACTCCAAGTTACAATCACGTTTCTACGTATTAAGTGAGGGGTAATAATTTAACAAAATATTTTATTACAAGAAATTACAGAATATATATGTCGTTTTTCAGTTACAAATATAAAGACGTGTTGAAGTTTAACTTGTCAATTATGTGTTACCTGTAAGATATATGACTTATTGTTTTGCTGAATTTTACGTACAATTTTATTTTACAGCATATTGCCGAAAAACTTCATAAAAGCAATTACACGCCCTTATGAAGATATTTCGGCAAGGAGGAAATAATATAAGATCTTTTATTTTTGGCAAAAGCGGACCCGATTTGAGTTAAGTTTACGACGGCGTAAGATTGAAAATTTCTCATAATTTTTTAGAAGGCTGCTTTTAGAATTAGAAAGAGGTTGGAACTCAAAAAATATATTGTTACTAAATAATATATTGAATGTAAGATAATCTTTTAAAATAAATTAAGTAGTATATAATAAAATAATATATTTTAAAAATGTTTCTTGACCTAATATCATCAGTACTTACTTTAATAAAATTTAATTAAACTTAGTGCCTAAGCATGTTTCTGTGAATTTATATTAACTTTAATTGTGTCTTGGGCGTTTGTCAAATAACCAGAGTGACAATTTGTATTGTGCTACCTACTAATATATGCTCAATAATTAAAATAGATCAGATGTTTCAAAACAGAACAATGTACAATACACTGCATCATTCCGTAGTCAGGAACTTTGTGAACGGGACCAACCATTAAGTATAAATATTTTAAAAATAATAACTATAATAAAATCGTTTTACCCGCTGCACTAATCAAAGTAAACATCGCGAAGAATTATTATAGGGAAGGATAAATTACTTTAAAAACTCATCTCACAAAGTCACGTGTTTTTAAATCCATCTCATACATCCCCTAAAGTAGCTTAATGCAATTTAACTACGATACAATATCTTAGTCATCGCGTAGCATATTACAATATTGAATGTTTTAAATATGTTATAATTTTTTTACGTGTTAACAAACTAAACTTGTTCTAACAAAATATTTAATATAATTGATTTTTTTAAAGAAAACTACCTATATTGAAGTGTTAAAAACAATGATCACCTCATGTAGATCTCTGAAATCTGATTTTTATTTATGTAACTCATCAAACGACCGGGTTACTGTAGGTTTAAAGTTAAGTGGTCTGTTAACATAAAAAACTTCACTTACATGTTAGGGACACAGAGTTATGGTAAATATTATAGTGCAAAACAGTTCAAAATTGTGAGCCGCTAGATAGCAAGCGTATTTCAGCAGAGCGCATTTAAATCATTTTTACATTGCTTTCGAAAAAATATGTTCAAAATAAGATAATGAAAAAGAAAAATGTAACCATGTTCTATATTATAAAAAGCTAAAAATATGCACTTACTTTATATTACGTGCATATTTGTTCTTGATATTAAATTTGTCTTACGTCAGGCTGATATCTACATAAATAAAGTAAAGAACTAACCGCATTCAGCTTTTGGTTATATACGGCAAAATATTTTTATAGGTAATAGCGTGATCGAGTCTGTCTGTAACGGGCGCATGACTATTATTTAGATTTTGAACTTTATGCAAGTAAATACTATGGGCAAGCTTAAATCATTAGGACGTTACATCTTCATAAAGATATTTAGATTTTATTTGTAACTGTTTTGTCTGTGTTTGGTTTACAGTAATTCTGGATTCAAAAATGACACAATATTTTTGTATGAGTGTATGGTGTCATTATATTTTATTTATGTCTTCACAGAGAATCTCTTATGAGTGCAGACAAAGCAATCGGAATGCGAGGAAGTCAATTTATAATAAAATCAAAGATTTAAAAAAAATACTTGAGGCATCAGTTTAGAATCAGTTTAGAATAACTTATTAGAGTAAATGGCGTCCGTTTTTTTATATTCATTTATACATCGCGCCTATTAGCGGCTGAAATCATGAATAAGGTAAAAAGTTTACGTTATAAATCCAGAATTTATTATTCTTACTTTTACATTTTGTGTCCTTCAAGATTTAAAAATAAGAATATTAATTTCATAAGAAAATTCCAATTAATTAAAATTAATCATAATAAATTCCAAAATTTAATTTCATGAAAACAAAAAAAAATATGCGTCAAGCAGCTCAGATATTTTAGGTCCGCTGTTATTTTCTATTTTAATGGTGCATGACTCTTTCACCGTGCAAAAACGCGCAAAGAGATTCAAATATCACGATCAATAAAAATTTACGGCCAATGAATAAATTCAGCTGAAGCATTACATGAAATATTTAGGACTCGCACAAATGATACTGGAAATAGTTCTATGGGGTTGCAATAAGATCAAATAGCTATATTTTAAATATTTTTGCAAGCTAACATAGATTTTATGATTAATTATTTATTAACGTATTAGTCCATAGGACTTAATAGGAAATAATATCTATTAAAATTTTTTCCGAATGCAAGTCGAATTTAAGACTTGAGGGCTTCGTGCAAATTTTTGCAATATTAAAATTGATGTAATTTTATTGGACGCTAAGTTGCATTAATACAACACACACATACAACTTTAGTAAAACATTATTGATGCGTATGAATAAATAAACTAAACTATGTACTTTATTTTTAACTTATTCGTTTTATTGAATTTATCTTTAGATTTGTTATATAACATCAAACTTTTATGTAAAATTTTGTAGTCAAATAAACTATCAAAAATGTTTTTAAATTAAAACTAAAAGCGTCAATCCATAAGACTTAGAATTTAAACTTTACTTTGAATACAAGTCTTAAAGCCCAAGCAAAGCAAAAATTCCTAAATGTAAAATAATTATAAATTTAGCAAAATGTTGATTCTAATGGTTTGTCTCGCCTCCTGGCCGGTCCTAACATCATCATCATCATCAGCCTGTAATAGTCCACTGCTGGGCATAGGCCTCCCCTGACACACCCATATCCATAAGGGGTTTGGACCGTATCCCACCACGCTGGTCCAATGCGGGTTGGTGGGTGGATCGACTTTTTACATGCCCATCCGACGCATGAATCATCTTAATTTTTAGACAATTGGGTGATCGACCCAAATTGCCCTAACCAACTAGGAAACAACTATAAAAGTTTGTTGAGTCTCCGCAGGAATTTAACCCATGACCTCCGGTTTCTAAAGCACACGCCCATAACACTAGGCTATGGAGGCAGTTAACTAGCCGGACCTAACAAGTTTTCTAAATGTGAACAAATCTTAGCTAAAGGAGAAACTATTTTTAACATTTAATACCACACTTAAAAACATGATTTAATTATAATGGTAGTATTAAATTACTGCCGTTACAGTCAATTATAAATAAAGACTGTGTTCAGATTATCAAATTTATGATACGCTTTAAATTCTTAGTGAAGCTATATAGATTTTAATGTTTGATTTTGTCAAATATCAAAACGAACCAATTTAGCTAGTATTAAAAAAACTACACTTATATTAATGTTGTTAGTGAACGCTTTAATTTATTCGCAGCAGTGCAGGTGCTGGAATGCAGTTGGATTGTGTTCGATGTACTACCAGATTGATTACCCCGAACCTGTAAAGCTTGTTAAGACTACGGAAATTATTCGGCAGTTTAATTCAGGTTTTTTTTCCAATTAGTGATACTCCTTTTAAGGGGTTAAAAATTTTTGTGATAATTAGTTATTTTAGGACTTCTAAAAGTTACTATTTTTCAACAGTATCTCGAGAGCACAAATTGTTCTACCAGTACCCCGTACTGAATGCGAGTATTAAAAATGGCTACTACAAATAACGAAAGTATCAAATGTGACCTCTGAACTTATAAATTTTGAGTTAAAATATTAAACTAAAAATAAATGGGTGAGATATAAACCTTGATTGTTATTATAAATGGTCGCATTTTTGTTTATAATATTTTTTATGGCATTCGCAGGCAGACGAGCAGTCGGGCCACCTGATGGGAAGGGGTCACCGACGCCCATAGACATTGCCAATACAAGTGGTATCGCCAACACGCTGCCTACCGTGAGACGCACAGGTGCGAAGTCCCGTTGACTCAGTAAATACGCTGGTTACGGTGCCGTTCAAACCGGAACATAGTAGTGTTTTCACACTACTGCTTTGCAGAAGTAGGCACCACGGTGGTACCCACCCAGACGGTCTCCTGTAAAAGGGGACCTACCACCTAAAATATGTTTTTTTTTGGGCTGATAAATGTACATAGAGTCTAACTCTCTAACTGCCTCCGTAGCCTAGTGGTATGGGCGTTTGCTTTAGAAACCGGAGGTCGTGGGTTCGAATCCTGCGGTGACTCAACAAATTTTCATTGTTGTTTCCTAGTTGGTTAGGACAATTTGGGCCGATCACCCAATTGTTTGAAAAGTAAGATGATCCATGCGTCGGATGGGCATGTAAAAGTCGTCACCCACCAACCCGCATTGGACCAGGTTCCAAAACCCCTTAATAGATAGGGGTGTGTTAGGGAGTCCTATGTCCAGCAGTGGACTATCAAAGGCTGATGATGTTGATGATGATGAAATGTCACTAGGTTAAGAGGTGAATGGTTTCTTTACTTAGACTCGTATCCAGGGACTTTTAATAATTGGATACGAATTGCTTTATTAATTGCTATAAATTGTTTTTTGTTCAAAAAGTATGTTGTCATATCAAACGGTTACGATAACTCTTTCCGTAGCCTGTTCAATTAATTGCGTTTGTATTCACTACTTGCATTGTTTGGTATTTTATTCAATAAATAACTTTATTGAATGGTATAACTATAGTAATTTTATTAAGCTATTTTAAACTTTTTTCGAAACCGAGTCAAGAAATTCCGTAACATAAAATGCTTAATTCAGATTATATCGGAATACGATGACGAACTGTCAATGATATAAATGAGGGGATATTTTCATTTTCATTAATTTAACGGTTTTACATAACATTACGACCAATATTATTTACCAGGAGGAAAACGTGCAACAAACTACAAGCATCAGATCTTTTAGTTGAAGTTTCTCCTATTAAGTCTTGCTAATGTCAACGGACATTCGATAGTTTCCACGCTAATTGCCGATTTCGACATGTATCTGTTTTGATCCGAATGTAGGCATGAAATATAATATTGTCTTGATTGTTTGCTTGGGGCAATAGAATTAATAAATTTAAGTTAACAATCAAGCATAACACCGGCAGTGGTGTTATGCTTGGCTGATAGTAAAACAACTACATAATAAAAAAAAATATTACAATTAAGATCTAGCAGTCTCACTTCAGCACCGGCAACAAGACGCATAACATCTCAGCCTACCCCGTGATTACGGCTGTTCGAAACGTAGGAGGATAAAAATGTAAATAAATGCGATAAAATCTATTTATCCAAGTCCTTTTATTCAATAATGTGTAGTATTTGCGTAAACAAAATAATTAATTATGATTGATATATTATTCGCACCCGGACTTTTGACGCAAAGGCCAATACCGTAAAACCGGGGAAGCGATCACATATTATAGTAATGTACCATATTACAAAGAATTATAAAGTTTTGTTGCGCGAAAACTTTGGAGGCAGTAAATCTTGCAATTTGATTTCAATTAATATTCTCGGCAGCAACTCAATTTCACTATTAGCTAAATGCAGTTACCCAGAAGTACCACAATTACCTCTTTATTTATATCACCGTGTAATTTAAACTATAAAGGCTGAACAATATTTTTTTTTTCAAATTTGTATATATGGACGAGTTTTAAGCCTAATTTTATTAAAGTTAGCAATATCATTATTAGAAAAAAGAAAATTCTGAATAGATTTTTGTAGAAACAACGATATGCTTAAGGAAAAATAAATTAAAGAAACATATATGGATATTATTTTATAAATTAACTGCTTTTTGCAAATGAATTTTATGCTGCGACCCCGGGCACTTTTACATGTGCTACAGAAAAAATCATGCGATAAAACGTGTATTGAATTTCAACAAAATATTTATCATATTTATTTCTGCTTTCTTTCTTTTAATATTTCTAGAGAGAGAAATAAGTTAATATATTACTATCTATATAAAATTTTGATAGTATTTGAAATTAATATCGATTTATTTATTCCTACAATGAAAGAATTATAAGATAACGAAGTACGTTTTGATTGTTTATTATTAAAGATGCGTGATTTAATTCTGCGATATTATTAATGAATAAAGCGAAATAAAATGGTTATTTTTTTTATCTTACCAACGTAATAGAATTGTTAGTTTGTCAATTCAGAGCGTATATTTTTTTATTAAATGTTTTATTTTTCACCAGTCAACCAAAGTGAATATGTAACTAGTCAATTGTTTCTGTATATATCAGTCAATTGTGATGAACATAACAAACATGTGCAATTAATTTCGAAACGGTAGTAGAAACTTAAGATTTGATTAATGAATTTATTGAATTGCAATGAGAAATATATATATAAATAGGTAGTAGAAACTTAAAATTTTCATTTGTCCTAGTAATTAAAATCCAAGTAGCTATTTAGGTTGTTAAATACTTACAACGTTAGTTTAATAAAATCAGAAGTGTTTAAATGTTACAGACGTTTCTTCAATTTTTTTTCATAACTTCTTAACCGGATATCTGTCAGTTCTCACTTCCTTATGAGTAATGAATCTTACGGATGATGTCAAATTATCTTTGCAATAAATCTTTTAAAGATGATAATTTATAATTAAGAGTAGGGAGAGACGTACAAAATGGCATACTAGTTATAAAATCAGTCATAAAATATTTATTTCTTATAATTAATTAACACTTTTGGTAACTTTGCATTCTTTGGTTCATTACCTAATTAAAATTATAGAGATCAATCAACATAAAGCAAACACATAAAAAATAATAATCATTTCTAAAAACTTGAAAAAAAAACCGTTTTGTCCACCTTATGTGGGTAAAATGGTACACCTAATTTGTAAACAAAATCAATGGATTATATACAGAGTTCACATATAAAACGCTTTGTGTGTTTCGGAACATCTGCACATGATGCATGGGCCCATTTTTTACAGTTCAAGCACATTAGCCAGACCTCTTTTGGCTTGGACCTGGAGTAGAGGTCATTGCAATAAATACAAGGACAATCTTCATCATCATCCCCAACTTCAGTGTGAGCTTGTAAGGAAGAGAAATCATTTTCACTGTCTGAACTAAAATCCAAAGATTTTGTGACCTTTCGCTTGTTTTTCTTTGAAACAGGTGGAGGAGCAGATTTTGATTTAGCCTCTTCCATATTTGGCGTTGAAGTTAATAATAATATTGTTCGTTTCTTGCGTGGTTTTCTTTTCCTTGATAAAGCTGATTCATCGACATTATAAAGCCTATGTGGAGAAATGTTATTACTCTGAATGATATCTTGGTAAGTGTCAAAAAACAGTGTTACTTGCGGCTTGTTGAAGGCTTGAGCTCTTGCAGCAGAAGTTGCTTCAGGTTTCCTCAAGGATATGTCCGGGTGTCTACGTCGAAATCCAGCCAACCATTCTTCCCCGCGATCTTTTTTTCATTGTTGAAATTATGGGGAATATTATTAATGTCTGCAAATTGGTAAGCCAATTTCAAAACTTCTTTCCTTGTGAATCCAAACAATCTGGTTTCGAGTAATTGAATATGTTCCACCAGTTCGCGTTCCATTTCATATGTGAAGACACTCTTGTACCTACACATGCCTAAAACTACAAGTTACTCTTTTAAATCTGCAATAATTATGTGACAAAAGGCAAAAAAGCAAAGTTTACCCATACAAAAATACTTTTGTTGTTGGAGCCAAGACTTTATTTTGTTTAAGTGCATGTCTTCTGGGAGTCGATTGCGGACATTAAATTCTTTTGAAGTTATCATCCAACCCATTTAATTTTTCTCCACAGCTTCGATAGCCTTTTCCATAGATGTTTTATCCCAACCTTGTCTCTTTGTTTTCTAGTGTAGTTACGAGGCATTGTATTAAATTATCTGGTAAAATAAAGAAAACGCGGACAAATGACATGTATGCTATTTTAGCCAAACTAGATGTATGCCATTTTGTCCGCCTAATAACCTTTAAATTTCGATAACAATAACTAAAAGTATAAGTAGAATTTTGAGTTTTTAAAACTTTATCGAAGCAATTTAATAGATTTGTAATCAAATTTACACTAATTACAAGCAAATGAACTTAAAAAATACTTACTTTTACGACAATAAATCTGTCTGCTCAAAACTCGGCACTGCAAAAATCAAACAAACACGTGTTCGCACTACGGCCCAACAGAACAGACTGGCGCCGGTACAGGTTACAACTTGTCACTAAGCGGATCTTTAGAGGTGTGTTTAAAAATATTACGTTAGAGGTTTCGGAGAAAAGCAGTGTGCTATTTTACCCGCACATGCCATTTTGTACGCCTCTCCCTACACTAAACCTGTATTGTACTATAATCAATATTGCAATAATAAAATAATAAAAAAATATTTAAGTTTAACATTACCCTTAAATATTTTCAAGCTCTACAACATAAAAAGAAATTTCCACTTGCTTCCGTAGCTAGAAATTATTTAGTTTGTTTTTCCTTCTTATTTATAAACTGATCATTAGCAGTCAATTTTGATGCACAAATTGTTTTCTTGCTGTTATAAAATCTTTGTACATTTTCAGTGCTAGCACAATAAAACTGGATTAAACTTAAGTTTGTTTTAAAATAAAACAACAGGGCTTATACTCTCTGGTAAGAAAAATCATTGTTAACATTGTAGTGGATGTATGTTCACGACAAGCATACAACTTTATCGTCGGGGGACCTTTTCAGCTTGTACATTGTTTTTATTTAGCTATACTTTTTAACGGAACAAATTAGAATAAATTGTATTTAAATATGTGCATATAAAGATTACTTCATAAGATTCCCAAACTAAAACCAAAGGGTTCTTATTTTAGTTTTAAAATTTATTAACCTTTTTTTATGTTTTTATTGCAAATCGAACGGTAATTTTTTTATATTGTTTAAATTATGTTCAATAAATAAAATATAATTCGCATGAAAGACTGACTATTTATTGAACATCATTTATATATCATATTTAATATCATTTATATAATTAAAAGTAAGTAAGTAAGGTAAAAGTAATAGGCTTTTTTCAAACCTAAGCGTATTATTAGACTGTGTTTCACAGATTCCTGTTTTAAAATTAAAGGAATTATCGTTGAAACCGTCAAGTGCTCAAATTACTTTTTAATTGCTTCGAAGTACAATGCCGGCAATGCAACCCGTTTACTTGTTTAACGCGGTAAGCCAAGAGTGCTATTATGACTGGTTTAATTAAAGCCGTGTTTTATAACCGTGAATATTATCCTTGAAATAAAAAAATGCACACTTCTTCATCATAACCATACAATATTTTTATTTCTTTGAAATTTATTAGTAATTTCGATATTTACTCTCATTGTTGTTTTCAAATGCTGCATTCTCGGCATAATCTAGGTATGTAGGATAACACATAAGTATTAGAATCTGATTAAAAAGGCTGTTAGGTTTTTAAATTATGACGACTCTTCAAAGTAATTTAACGCTATAACATCCATACAATAACTAAAGATAAATATTTTTTATTGATTTAACTTTTGTTCAAGGTTCGTTAACTTTTGAAAAATATTTTTCGGATTTGCATACAAATATTGAAGCCGTGCCAAGCTTTTCCTTTTAAATGCACAGACAACGTACATTCGCCTAGAAAACTAAATTTCAAACTAAACTTTACAACTTACAACTAATATTTAAGTCTATCTGTTTATCACATTTTTAATCAGGATAGATCTGTCGCTGTTTATCAGACGGAGGGAGAAAGTTTTGTGTCATTTGAATTTTTTTTAACCCAAATAAAGAATTCCTTAAACAATAATTATATACAAACATAATAACATAACATAGAACAATATATTCAAATATATATTTCATTAAAAATCCATATATCATTATCTAAATACCATTTTTTTCGTTTAATCATATATTCTGATTTACTTTTTTTTTACGTTACAGGGCGACATTATTTTTGACCCACCTTCCAAATGAAAGAGGAACTCAATTCTTAGCGTATGTATTTTATTTATACGTTACCTCTAACTTAATTCTAAAGTCTTAAAATGTAAAAGCTTATGGAACACATATGTAATCTTCTCCGCAAAAGGTTTCTTGCGAATCGGGATGATACTTTACATGCATTCCCATATGAAATCCTTTAAGTCCCTACTAGCCTCAGGGATATAACCAAAATTGAATATTAAGGATATCGTGGGAGCATATTGCTTTTATAGTAAAATATTTCTTCACAGCTGAAGCATAAAGTTTTGTTTACTCGACTGTAAGATATATTGGTAGCTTGATTCGGCTTTTATCAATAAATTAACCAACTAAATGCAAAGAATTTTTAAATAAATGTGACCTTTAATCAATTCAACAAACTTCTAGCAGTAAAACATATGTATGATAAAAGTTTCTGTATGTTATCTGAATTTAATAAACTTTCCATTGATTTTAATACAACATACATACAACTTTGATATATAGAAGTGCGATAATACGTGAAATGAATTATAAGAAAACCTTTATAATATCTGTTTCTATTATTGAATTTTTACTTGCTAAGCAATGTATAACATGATATACCTTAGTTATATTGTTGATGTAGTAAAAGTAAATGTAAAATAATAAATAAAGTGTTTGTTTTATTATTTAATCATTAGGAATATTTTGCAACATAAATATTTGAATTCAACACTTATGTAGCAATATTTTTAAACTTGTTGAAAAACTATTCTTATTGTTTGCTTTACTTAGATAGTGTTTAAATCGACTATATTGTTTTGTTAACTGGTGGCGGTTTTCTAACCTTCGGTGGTTGTTTACAGCAACATAAATGGAGTGACCAACTGCGCAAATGTGGTCGGTGGGTGTAGGTAGTACATGATGTAGGCAGTGCCTCTTGGCGGCTTGGCCTATGGCTAAAACGGTCGACGGCGATTTGTTTAAAAATCTTTAATTTTATTGAGTATGAATAAATTATTTGAGCAACAATTTTAGTGTTTACTTCGATAAAATGAATAAGTTTTGAAACATCATATTTATACTTTCATTGTCTACGTCATTGCTTTCGGAAATTAAACACATCACACACGACAGTTATCGTCGTATCAAGTGTGGACTTTACATTTAGTTATAGTTTCATCATCATCATCATCATCATCATCAACCTTTGATAGTCCACTGCTGGACATAGGCCTCCCCTAATACACCCCTATCCATTAGGGGGTTTTGGACCTTATCCCACCACGCTGGTCCAATGCGGGTTGGTGGGTGGACCGACTTTTACATGCCCATCCGACGCATGGATTATCTTACTTTTCAGACAATTGGGTGATCGGCCCAAATTGCCCTAACCAACTAGGAAACAACAATGAAAATTTGTTGAGTCCCCGCAGGATTCAGAACCACGACCTCCGTTTTCTAAAGCAAACGCCTATACCACCAGGCTAGGAGGCGTTAAGTTTAAAGCTTATAAATTACAAATATTGTGTTTTAAACATAACACAACATAAATATTTCTGTACTATGCCTATCAGATTTACTTCGAAGCAAATGTTCGCTTAAAAAAGTTTTACCTGCATACCATCTTTGCAAATGAGGTATTCTGGCTATTTCATTTAGAGTAGTCTTCTATTTCCTCTGGTAAGGCTGTAGTTTAAGCTTCGCAACGCTAGACTTTTTTTTAACTATCTAGATAGGCAAATGGTGTCAGATAATAAAAAAAAATGGGTGCGATATTATGTACGCGCGTGAGAAGTTATACTTCTTTGGCATCATTAAAAAATTAATATATTTATATAATAATATATTTAATATAAATTTGAATAATATAATAATATATAATTAATAATAATAATATATATTAAGCAGACGGCTTCATACTGTTAATTTTGTGTCAGGTGGTGTGCGCGCGCATCTTAAAATTTCACTCTCATAATTTTTTCATAACGCGCCTAAAGAAGAATAACTTCAAAAATAAACGCAACCAAAAACGAACCTTAATCCTAACTCATAGAGCACATTATGCAACAACTATCGCAAATAAAAAACGACAACTCCATTATCACTACACAAAAATCAACCTTATCACTATGTAATAAGGTCCAATTTACCGTTTTCATTATAAACTGTTAATTTTGTGTCACAGGTGCGCGCGCATCTTAAAATTTGACTCTCATCATTTTTTCATAACGCGCCTAAAGTATAACTTCAAAATATTTTGCTCTCGCTTTAATTGATATTAGGTGTTGCCCGCGACTTCGTCCGCTTTGTAATACATAAAAATATATTTGTTAAAAGTAGCCTAAGTTACTCCTAGTAAAATCAGCCATTCAGAAATTAACTAGAACAAACAGGCAGACAGACAAATAATTAGTTTTGTTTTATGTATCGGTTATAGATCACAATGTTATCATTTATTAACTGTTCTTTTGATGTTACAATTAGACAGAACAGATGTAAGAGACCAATAGCAAAATCAGTAATGCAATCATTTATTACATTTCAGGGTCCAAATTACAGTTAATTTGTTTGGCGAATTAAATCCAGATAGTTCTAACGAAGTGCTTTTATATTCGGAATATCCAATTATGTGCGTTCAGTTGCATAATATTATCGAATATGATATCTCAAAATTAGAGTCATTATAATGTCTAACATTAAAAGCATTAAAAGCAAGCAAAGAGTTAGCATAGACAATATGAAGATTTTTATTTGTGGTAAAATAAAGTGTACGGTGGATATAGAGGACTTCTCAATGTGAGAGGACTTGTCAAATAATAGTGACACCAGGACTAGCTTAGCTTATTACCATGAATGTAATTAAAAGGAAAACCATGAATAATATAGGATATTGAAACCATCAGAATATGTAAAAAATTAAATTTTTAATTTTATTATTGGAAATTGATTTTTACGTTAATTTTATAACTCGCCGCAGCGACATAAATAATATAGGGTCCTAATTCTTTTAAACGCTTGTTATAGAAGGTATTTTTTTATTTCAGGGGACTACATAACAGACAGGAAACAAAAATAAATGTTAACAGAATATACTTTTATTTACCGATACTCGCTCGGACCGTTATCAAGCCTCTGTAGCCTAGTGATATGGGTTAGCGCTTTAAATCGGGGTTTATCGGTTTGAATACAACTTTCTAGGTAATGGATAAATCATTAACCTATAAGACATGAAAAAATGGTTAAGACGTAAAATGCGAACGCTAACAGAAATATTGCAAATTAGCACGATATCGTTTTTATATTGAAAATGTGTTCAAACTATTTTCATATATCTATTCCCCACGTTTGTTATCAGGAATACTAAATATTTACTCAAGCATAGTCGTACATTGATAAAGATCAATAAATATCGTTACATTAAGTACTGATTCTAACACAGAAACGGTTTAAATATATATTTTCTGACTCAATATCCCCTTGGTGAATATCTAACGACGCTTTTATCAAATTATTTCTTAGTCACGTATTCACCATTTTGAAAATACTTTCAGTTTCATTATTTCCCCTGAGAACTACTCGACACCTTATAACAAGTATTTTCTTACCAACTTCTTCCACATATTAAGACTGTTATACCTTAATGATACAAATAATTAAAAATGATTTTTATGATAAGTGTACCATGATCTTACGGTCAAAATAAGACATTAAGAATTAATCAACAAATATTAAAAAAATATATGATATTTAAATCTTTTACAACTAAAAATAATAGATGCTAAAAGCTTTAATGTTTTTTAATGGTTAAATGATAAATAATATGAAAAATTATTTAAGATTTATATCAAACTATAAATTTAGAATATATGGTAACATTTAATCTGCAAGGAGCAAAAGGTTTAAAACTACAAACTTATCATTTAATAAAAATCAAGGCCTGTTTTGTAATGAACAGTCAGACATGTCAACGTAAACGTAAAAAAAAATTTTAATTAAATAAAATGTTTACTAATTAAATAAAATCTAAAAAACTTAAGAGTATTTAATTAATTTAGTCATACACATAACAGCAGTAGTATTTGAATACCACAAAAATTTCAATTTAAATAAGTTCTTCCACATTACCTAGACCTACGAGGGTAGCCTTTGCAGAAACAGTCTGAACGAAGAACTCAATTTTTTCTGGTAGTTTATTTAACCCGACTTTAATCCATTCACAAATGCTGCTAATAAATAAACAAGCTTATACCATGACCGCTCGCAGAGCAAGCACATAAAATTCTGCTCAAAAATATGGCTATGACAAAGCTCTCTGCACAGTGGGTGCCGTGTTTATTGACGATGAATATGGTAAAGGGTAGTAAATCTCGAATTTTATTAATCTGATGGCAAAGAGATATATAACAATAATTAAAACGCAGCATTTCGTTCGACCGATTCAATGCAGAAGTTTAGGAAAAACAGACATTATTATCCTCAAAAAGTGATCTTTTATCAAGACAACACCCCAAAGCGCATCTTAACTATTTCAATAGAAAATCGAATTAAAATCACGATGTGGGTTCGTGCTAAAATTTTGTAAATTAAAATTGCTATAAATGCTAGGACTAAATAAAAACTAAAGGGCGAAAGAATAAATGTAAATAATAAAAATAAATATTCTATAAACTTTTTAACAGGACTTATCAAAGATCCCTCGTAAGTTTTTGCGCTACTTATAGCACACTCAATACGTAAAATTTATTACCGCATAAAAATTATAGTAAAATAAAATAAATAAAAATTGTGTAATGAAAATTATTTCTACAACAGGTCTAGGAATAATATGAGATGGTCTTCTATAAATATTTGATTCGATAACAATTTGTTCAAATTGTGCCGTTGAACTAAACGTTTTGATAGTAAAAACCTCAGGAATATCGAAACGTTATATAAATTTTTGGGCGTCACTATCGGGGAAATAATAAATTTTTCTAAAAGTGTACTTCAACTTGAAACATAGTCTGGAACTAAGCCAACTTATCTAACAAGGAACCACTGTAAGCTTAAAAATGGTTTAAATCTAGAATACGGCTATTGAATTTTTAACCGTTCAGTTTAAATAAATAACTGTAATACTACTTTACAGTAATATAATAACTGTCGACGACGTGTACTGTTATTATATTATAAGCCGAATATAAAGATAATGTTTATATTAAAGGGGTATTAGGTATTTAAATCCAAAAAATGTGCAAGTAAATTAATAGAAAACGATAGTTCCTTTATTAACGATATTTTTCGGAAGCATTTTCAGTAATTTAGATTTTTTTTAATTAGGTTTCAGTTTCTTAAATTATTTAAAGGGTACAGCCAACGCGCTGCCTACCGTAATACATGGGGTGTTAAGTCTCGTTTACCCAGTAAATACGGGGGCTACGGTGCCCTTCTAACCGGAACACAGCAGTGTTTTCACACTACTGCTTTGCGGCAGAAATAGGCACCGCGGTGGTACCAACCCAGACGGTTCCCTGTAAAAAGAGGACCTACCACCACTTACAAGTTAGTTATTAGCTTATAAAAATTATAAAAGTGTTGAAATTATTGGTTCACTACCATATCGACCATATCATGTCACTGACCATACATACGCACATGCGTATAGAATTTTCTATTTAAATTCTACAGTACATATAAAGCCGAAGCAATTTTCAATACAACATACTACTATTGGCGTAACAGCGTCAATAACGTTCATGCTGCGTCGATTTCCTATCCAATTTATATTTGGGATAAAATTGGAGATTTCAATTCCAGTCGGTATAAATAAATTCAGTTTAATGCATATAGTGACATTTAATTTGTATTATGGAACACATGTGCACATAAAACTTTGATTAACTAAAACTATTACATATGTGTAGTTTTATTGAGATGATTTCTGAAAATATATATGAGTGAAGGAACGTCAACATTTCTATAACTACATATTTTTAATTTTTTTTTATGAATAGATTATTTCCGTGCATAAAGAAATTGGAATAGTTTTTTAATATTTCGTCCATTAGTATATATACATGTATGTTATTAGAAATATTTTATTGAATGAAAGGACTTGGGCGTTTATTTTACATATTTAAATTCCGACGTTTCGAACACTTTACAGCGGCCGTGGTCACGGGGTAGACTCTATCTATATATAATGTATAGTATTCGCGTAAAAAAGTTAACATTAGTAATGAGACGGTTTTTCGAAATTTTTTTACTAAGTAATTTGTTATGTTATGTTAGTTTTTGGTATAAAAGATGCACAGCATGCGGATAAGCGGAATTAAAAAATGACGTTTAACTAAAATTCATATTGTTAGTCCACCGGCATACTTTAATCAACATGAGATATTTCATCAATAAAAACCACATAGTATTAGAAACTGTTTCATTGTTATAGTTTGCTTATGCACTATGAATAATCCGCTAGAAATAATTTTAAATCTACCCATGGATGTGCTAATAACTTTGCGCATTATTTTTTTGTCTCACTAAACAAGATATGACTTTACACGTTAAAAACACATGGCGTCTTTTAAATACATAACAAACTGATATTATATTTCATCGAATTGTTCAATGAATGCTTAAAACGTACAAGTTTATCCTGTAAAAGTACTGAAGCAGTACACAACAATTATTATACGCACGTATATGTGCTTTCCAAGCCCCTAAGGACGACCACGGGATCCTGTGGTTTCTAAATACGAGGAAAAATTGTATAGTAATTGCTATTGCCGAATATCGGAAGCGGTGGCGTGCATCTGTATCCAGCAGTGGACTGATTTAGGCTGATGATAATGATGATGATGGTGCATTGGTATCGTCTTATAAAATTTATCGACCTTGCAGTATTTTAATGTTATAATACTGAATTTATATTTTTAATGTAACTGGTTCATACTAAGATAAACACCTTCAATTAACAAAGAAGCTTACTAATTTACTTTATTTGTACACAGTTATTGATATTTGATGATTCATACAATCATTTTATCCAACTTTATTTTTATGTTATGAAGGTTTTCTTAAGAAGTTTAGGATGAATAAAAATAAAGTGTTTCGAAATTCTTAGTTTTTTTCAATAGTCACTATCATGGGTCTCACTATTTTTTTCTGAAAGTGTATTTCTGCTTGATATGTAGTTTGGCACTTAGCCAAGTTATCTTACAGGGAACGACTCTAGGCTTTCGCTTCTGTATTTATTCTTTTACCAGTTTATCTAACTTATGCCTTAACATAATTGTAATTTTTTTTAACAACTATACTAGAATATTATAATAAAATCATACTATTAATACTTATGTTATGGTGGTTACAGGAGATATTCCGTACAAACCAAATAAATATCTATTATTTGACCTAAAGCCTGATAAGAAACTTAATCTTTCTATCTTTTGCTTTATTTTTGGGCCTTTTATCGAAGTATCAGATTCTTTTTTACCAGACATAATATTATCAAAACCCATATGAGTTTTATACCATCTTATGACTGAAGAATATAAAGAAATTTTAAAAACCTCTCGAAAAAATCATAGTTGAAGGCGACGTAAAGGAGACGATACCCGGCAAAGAAATAGAAGACGACTAATACTTAATTCAACCACTCGGTAATTCCTAAAATGTCAAGCTTTATGTGTTCATAAGTCGGTATATTACTCTTGTAATATATAATATTTAGGTAAGGCAAGTGCCTTTTATTGCGCATTTACGTAAAAATAAAATATAAATTTACGCTATTTACTGAAAAACATACGTGATACGTATGTTATGTACATCATAATATCTTTTTTAAAAACCATTGCCGCGCTTTTACACCGTATAGCTCAGCTGCTATCTTTTTATGCGGACATAAATTGTAAGCATTGAACATGGTATACACAAAAAACCTACATACGTTACTTTGGTTCGCATCGCATACGATTTGGAAGTGAAAATCTCTTATAAAATGAAGAGGCAAGATTACAGTAGCTTATGGCTTCTCTGTAAAACTTTGGATCAAGATTATCTAGTTATTAAATAATAATTATGTTGGTGTGTGTTTGTTCATGTTTCTTCAATATATGAGAACGTATTTGTTTTTCCGCTACAGTCATATACAGCGTTTATTTTAGAAATATATAGGAAATTAATATTACTCAAATGATGTAATTTGCAAAACGTATCGTAGATGTGTTCCTATGTATGTAATAATTGATGCAATGTATACGTATAAAATATATGATTTTATGCAATACTCGCTCAATCTTTTCACATAAGACTATGTTAAGTGTTCATTGTATGTAAAGTTATCATCGGTAAGATAAATGTAATTGTTTAACAAATTTATACACCATCTCAGCTCGATTAGTTAGGAAAGAAATGTGATAACAAATAATAATAATACCGTTGTGAATAAATCGAAATCAATTTCTCCAAACCTTTTGGCGTTCTCGACAAGGGATGAAGAAATGCGAATGACGTTTCATTTGATCAAGAGTAATGAGAGTTTATAGGAGCTTGTAACTCTACCTGCTTCTTACAATTTGATTTTTTCGATACATAATACGGCAAATAGTGCGAAAGGTTTAAGTGAAACTCCGTTCTATATTTAATAAAAGCTAAATAAAAAAAATGAGAAGCAAGCTTACATAGTAATATCATTCTAAACACATCCTAAGGAATAATTAGTTAAATATAGGTATATAGTTAAATTTTGTTTTAGAAAGCTTTTACAAAAATAACGCCAAGCTATAAACACAAAGAAGTTTTCAAGAATACTTAAAATAATAAGGGTAATCTTTATAAGTAGTCGATGCGGCAGACAAAAAAAGAAACAAAAATAGTTGGTCACCTGTCAAAAGATTAGTTTTTCAATCAATATAGTTTTACGTGTATTTTCGTTTTTTTAATCTGATCTCATTATGAATCTCAATAAAGGCTATATTATTATAAGGCTATATTAAGGCTATATTATTATTATTAAGCTGACTGACGAGACACCTGCAAAACTAGTCTATTACGCGTACTTTCACAGCCTTATGTCCTATGGATTATTTTTGTGGGGATCTGCAGCCGATTTGAACACAATATTTATACTACAAAAACAGGCTGTTAGAGAAATCTATAATCTAGGTTCAAAGTAATCTTTACGTAATGTTTTTAATAAAACCGAAATTTTATTAACTTTCTATACATATAATTATTTCTATTGCTTGCGCGAATGTTATACATTAATTAATAAAACACTTTCCAGCGGCCGTGGTCTACCCCGTGACCACGGCCGCTGGAAAGTGTTCGAAACGTCGGGAATTTAAAATGTAAAATAAGCGCGATAAAATCCGTAAAGTAATTTTATTTCTATACATATTTTAAAATATTATGTACGCGCGTAAAAATATTCATGTTTGCTTAAAAAGATAAGGCCGCGCAGGGGTCAAATTAAGCCCCATTACTAGTTATACATTAATTAAAATTCATGATGTTTTTCTATATTTACCACATATTTTATTTCAGATAGTGACCACATTTTAATTAAAACATCTTTTCATTATTAATTATATGGCATCATTAATTATGATAAAAGATTAATAATAAATTTAATTGAAACCGTTGCTACTTTCCAGATATACTTACATAAATTAAGGAGAAAAGTGTACTCAAGGCATTTATACATATTCCGTTACATAGTTGGACTTAGTACATACCAATTCTAATAAAATTTACTCGTAAAAAGAATGCAATTTTAACGCTTTTAACTTAGAGGGTTGGAGTTAATTTACCTAATGTATTTAGCGGAGGAATTACAAGCCGATAGAGCTAATACAGAGTTACTTCGTTAAATCCCTTTATAACACTTTATCATTCACTTTAACGAAGTTCTCGGGAAATAAATAACGGGATTAGAATATAGATATTAGATTAGAAACGGGCAAAAATCTGTCGCATAGATACAGATTTAGACTGACCAGAACCAAAAAGTCTTTCTTGTAAAATGGTATAAGAATGTACAATAAATTAAATGACTGCCAAATGCAACTGAATGATTGGAGCTTTCGTAGAGTTGCTAAAACAACGCTCATCGAAAAAGCCTACTAATCTGTTATAAATTATATTGAGGACCCAGATGTGTGGAAGAAGTTTATATTCTGCACTTGCAAATCCCCTGGTAACTAAAAAAATTATGTACTGGTCTAATTTAATATATATTTAATTATATATATAATACATAATTCGTCTCGAACAACGTTTTTCTTTTAGTTATTATTGTTGTTAACATAAAATAAGTTAAATGGTTATAAAATTCCGAAACGTAAAGATATAATAAAATTACTGAAAAAAGCTGAAGTTAAACCATGTTCTACGATGTTGCGACATTAATCAGGTAAACGTAATAAAAGTTATAAATAATCTAGTCAAAAACTTTGTCAAATACGTTATATGTTTTATGCATGAGTGCTGAATATTTTAATTCAACTTCAGATAATGCATGTACGTACACGGATTGCCGAAATGAATGCTTAGTTTACAAGTCTTCTAAAATATGCGTACAAATCGAAGCGTTGGATATTTTATAATAAAAAAATCATTGCTTTACTGAACATGTTTTAATATTTCTGTATGTAGTATTTTGACTGGTCAGATTTCATTATACTGCAAATATCTATTTTCACTCCATGTACTAGCAGGCAACTTTATAAACAGGGGGAATGGGTTTGAATCGCTAAAACAATTTGCCTGATATCGTTTTTTCTATCGGCTTGATGGACAATATAACCGATCATCCATTTTGCACTCCAGTAGGTAGGTAATCATTCGTCGGTCAACCACGCTGAAACATTGGTACGTCTTTTGCAGGACATAGTGAAGCGATCAGTCATCTTTTGTTATGACTGATTCATTCTACAATGCAGTTCCATCTTGCGAGTTATGGAAGTAAGATGCCTAGTCACTGCTGTATAAAATGGATTGGTGACAGATCCCATGTATAACTTGAAGAGATAATTGGGAAATGTAGTGAAAGAATAGAAGTCTATTTTTGACTGACTTCCGAAAAGAAGGAGGCACTCAATTTGGAGCGTATGTTATTTTTTATTACATCGTTGCTCCTTCTAGAGATCCAATTTAGTTCATTCCTTTTTTAAATTATAGGTATTATTTGTCATTTAGTCCCTTTTTTTTTAATTATGTGATAAGTAGTGTAATAGGTATTTAAGAAACTAAGAAAACTACGGTATCAAAAATCACAACCTTGTCCCTTAAATTGGAAATTTTTTTTTGTCACTTGTTCCTTTCTCCTGTCGCAGTAGCCGGCGCTGGGGGCGCTGATCACAGTCTTCGGCGGCCCCGGTGCGACGTGGCTCTCGCCTCTCTAGGGCCTCTTCTCACCGGGTGTGTTGGGACACCCAGATTGTCACTTTAGGCGCCGTGCCGGAACAAACAGCACGGCGCTCCCTCTTGAGCCCTTCTTTTACCGGCCGCCCAGGGACTCAGTGTCAGGCGCAGCGCGCGTACGCCACTCTTCGGCACCCTGGCCTTCTTCTGCGGATAGCCAGGACGCTGTAGGCTTTCCTGTCTCTTTCGCGGCTTCCTTCCGGGCCATCACGTCCTCGCAGAATGCAAGGACGGCGCCCCACGACCTTTCACTCTCTAATATCCTGCGCACTACGGCAGGAAGCGAAATGTCGTGCCCCACGACACTACGCAGCTCTCGGCGTTGTTCAACGCAGGTACTCTTCCAGTTCTCTGTGGTGTATAAGGTGAGGCCTATGTCCAGCAGTGGACTATCAGAGGCTGATGATGTTGAGAAAGCATTTTAATGTATATATTTTTAGAAGTAGCAATCAGGCATATTCAAAGCTTTCAATTCAAACATTATAAGTATATTAAATATTTGTAATGCAATTTTTCCAGTTAATTACTAATGGAACCTAGGGGTTTACCTTAATAATAGCCCTTAAAAATTAAAAACAATTGGATAAACAGCTATCATGGCAATATTATATAACAAATATACTCTCTATTTTAATAACATCTTAGCCATCAAAGAAGATATTTTCGCCGTAGATTTAATTTACTCATATAAATTACTTTACCCACGCCTTTATTTTTCAAGAGTTCAAACGAACATAACTCCAAAGCGTACCAAAATTAATTAACAATTTACGGACAAAAATAACTTCAAACGTTTTGTTCTACAGCAGCCATGGTCCTGACATTGGTAATATTGTTGACTGAACTTCTTACTTAAAACGAATTTTCATTCTTTTCTTTTACTTTTGAGTTATTTGAAACGCCATCTCTACGCAATGTTTAACCAATAAGAATATTAGTATGTGTTTATAAAAATTTCATGTTATATTCGCCTTAGATACTGCCTTGTGCTAAAAATATATTCTAAACCGACTCTTTAAATAAGAAAATCAGACTGCGTTACAATAAAAGACAACGATGCCATTTCGGAACACCGAATATAAACGCACTTAGCAGCAGAAATAGTCACTGCTGTGGTCACCGGACGTAGACAATTGCACGACTAAGACTTGGAACAAAGTTTATATATATCATTTTTAATTTTTCTGGTAATAAAATGGTAGTCTTAAATATACATGCAGCCTTTTTCACAGGGTTCTTTAATTTACGTTCACGTGCTGGCGCAAGTGCTAACGACAGAATCAAAGCAGAAGTTCATAAGTATAACGTGTGAACTTCTTTTAGTAAACTGGTAATTAATTTTTAAACTTTCTCGTTTTTATTAACAAAGTTTTACCTTTCTGACTTGAACATGTATAAGATATATTAATTTGTATATTTATATAATGGGTGCTTAACAACCATAATTGGTTTCTTTTATTTATAACACAGTTTTTGCACTTCTTGTAGCGTTCCTAATTAGGAACGCAGTTATTTAAAATTTCTTGTCGAAATCGGACAAATGTTAAGTTTTATTAATAACACGCTTAAAATTATTACTTATACACCTTTAGCGGGTAAAATAACCAAACTATCTACTTTGTTGAAGTTTTTAAATTTAACTTTTTAGTTTGCAAACAGGTATTTAATTAGTTTGTAAAATCTTAAACAGCTTTAAATTGCACAATTTTACATGAGCAATTCGAAAATGACTAATGTACCAGATTAGGTGGGAAGATACTCACATAGTCGCAAGTGACAAAATTAGGTTTATTATTTATTTTCAGGAGCACAGGGTATAAACTTTTAAAAACTTTAAAGTCAAAATTTAAAAAAGGAAGCTATAAATATTTACAGGTTAAAAGCAAAACGTGTAGAAACTTTGGCAAAGAAAAAGTTTTCAATACGTCTTTACATCCTCCATGATTTTATTTCTTTTAAGTGAAAACAATTCGTATGAAGCTTTGTCTAAATAATAGCGAAATCCCATAAATACGAAAATACGTTTACGCGAAGGTAAAATTGAATTCTCAGGCCTTAGCCTTAGTGACAACCCGACGCTTTACGTAACCAGTATTTCTTGGACCGCTTCATTTCCTATGTAGTATCAAAGCGTAGCCATATAAAAGGACGCAATTAAAGTAAAAAAGGTCTTTGCACTCTGGTTACAAAAATACCTTTGATTTTTATTCCTATTCATCTGTCGTGGCATAGTATATATATTTCGTAACTCACGTGTAAGTATATTACAAGACTGCATGTACCGTGAAACTAGCTTTTTTTTTGGATGAACGACACATTTGATAGAATTAAAACATATAAGACATTGTGTTGAAAGCCATATCACGGAGTATTGTTTTGAATTCAAAATAAAATGTGAGCTTAGTCGGTGTCAACAAGATTTATATAGTATTTTTATTACAAAAAATACAGCAACTAGTAACATTTATAACAAGCTGTTACCCGCGTCTACGTCCGATATAATGTTCATTATATAGTATAGTAATAAAGATGAGGTGTTATAATTGGATATATATATGAGTTATGGCTTTAGTTTGGGCGATGACGAATTTCTACATTGACTTTCATTCCTATTTCAATCCCTAGTTCCTCCCCGTAAAATTTGAAACAACAAAATATTTAAAAAGTGCACTAATGGCTCGTTTCATAGTATCTAAACACCAAAAGTACATGTTTCTATGTACAAATGAAAATAATTCCTGGACGAAATCCAATAAATATACCTCAAAGAAGGGGTGTTATAGCTTCCCTCCTTTTGCTTAACTTTTACATAATGGTTTTTTTTCAGTATTTGATTTGGTATCTGTTTACATTAATTAAGTTAAGCACCAAACAGTTAGTGTATGATTTTTTTAATTTAATATCTGGCTTATTTGTAATACGTTTCTAAAAGCGTAGCTAATAAATCATAAAACTGCGGACTACACAAAAGGCCGGGAACTTATGCGGACAAATGATAGCGGATGTCATATTAAAATTTTCAACATTGAATTTATCTGGAGTTACTATAGCAAAATTAATATTTAACGAAATCAATGTTTATTCTTAATGTTTTTATCACTTGCTTTCAATGTATGTATTCTCGTTTTTTAATTCCTCGGTCAACTGGTTTTGTTACTATGTAGTGTCTGCCAGGAGGACATGTTGGAGTAATCTCGATGATGAAATCTCACAACACATACTACCATAATTGTACGCCTTGAATTATTAGGTAAATGTTACATAGATAAACTCGTAAGTAATGTAAACCTAGTCTTAGCTCATCTGCCTGCGCAATTTTGACTACATACAACTTTTGAGATTTTAACATTTATGTCACGCAATCCCTAAAATTCTAAATAAAATGTAAATCGTAAACAGGTACGGAACAACGATGATGTTTTTGATTTAAATGTAATATAATATGTTATATATTTTTTTGTATAATATATTATGGTATACAAAAAAAAGATCTGACTTGCAACATCTTACTGATGATAAATGCTCGAGTTTAAAAGGACGAGTGTTTATTAGTCTTAAGATATAATATATGAATATATAATACTATTAATGAACGTACTCGTTTATAAATGTCCCTTTCAAATATGAAAATTAAAATGGCGCTCTTTTTTAATCGTAATTCACTACGAGCTGGTTCATTTCATCGCAGTCTGGTTGAACGGTTTTAAAATTTTATTTTGTCACTATATCGGCAAATAATTCGTAGAAGCGAATAGATTTCATTCAATCCATTGCTCTTTTTACTGAGCGATCAATTTATTTTTCAATTTACGCTCGTCATAAATCTTTTAAATAAATATTTCCGTGTACGTTATGAATGCTAGGCGTTGTCAGCAATTCGAGTTGTGTTGTTGAATGTTGTTAAATTGCAAAATTGTATCTGTATTAAATTAAACCTTTATAAATCGTCTGTTATTTTTCGATATTAACTTGAGTTTGTATTAAGGATGTACTTTAAAATATAACTCAAAACTGCACGGATTGCTAATAATATATGCATAATACATACACATTGACGCCTCTTCATGGTTTAAATTCAATTTTGGATTTATTTCGAACAATATATTGATTGCCGACTTTCCAAGGGGGGAAGAAAAAGGAGGTGGCATATTCGAAGTCAATGTATTTTTAATAATGTTACCTCGTAGCCTCGTTCTTAAATATCCAAGTTTAATAGTTCTTATTCTGTTTGAACGGTAGTGTCATTTACGACCCAATTCTAATATATTTAACAAAAAGAAAATAAAAATATTACGCCATTAAAAATCCTTATGGAGGTAAACAAAGTCATAGTTTTATTTAGTAATTCATCTTTAATTGGTTTACATTAAAATCAACGGTAGCATAGTAAATATTACTTATAAAAATAATTTTCAATACCTGTAAGAATTAAATTATAATTTTATTCGTTAAGGGCAAGTAATCTCTTCTTCGCATGCAATTAATCCTTTGGATGGAAGCGAGATGTATATCAAACGAAAAAAAACAATACCAAATTATTTTACTAAAATATCCTAAAATATTACTTACCAAAATTGGTGGTTAAAATTGAGTATAAAACTGACCAACTGTAAGTTTGAGCGTTAACGAGATGAAACAAACATTTTTGGCCTTTAATCTTGTTTTCATAACATTAGGAGAATTGATCTTGATTTATTAACTCTTCATTTTTAATTTTGGTATGTGTATATCACAATGAAACATATAAATTTACTTTTACCCTAACTGGGCCATGAAGACTATATCTGGATTATGTCCAACTAATACATCAACAACTGTCCCCGTAGCCTAGTGGTAAAGGCGTGTGCTTTAGAAACCGGAGGCCGTGGGTTCGAAACCTGCGGAGACGCAATAAATTTTCATTGTCGTTTCCGCATTGGACCAGCATGGTGGGTAACGGTCCAAAAACCCCCTAATGGATAGGAGTGTATTAAGGGAGGCCTATGTCCAGCAGTGGATTTACACAGGCTGATGATGATGATGATGATGAATACATCAACAAACACTGAGTTTATAACGATGCTCTTTATGCCAAACATTTAGGAAGTGTGTCTTTTATAACAATTTGCTATCAACTATCTTGATATCTCTGGTCCACCAAAAGGATGCTATCACTCTATGATACTGTAATAAACCATTTTATTTCTAATTTAAATTAACTCATTGTGTGCAGTAAAGTTTCTTATAATCTAACGAAAGCGCCAAATAATTAAATAAATGACATTATTATTGCCTAACGTAACGAATATAAAAATAAAATATTTATACCATACAGACAAGAACATGTTTATCGATCATTTATTTATTTATCAAACAATGTCATTTTTTATTAATATTTAATAAACGCTAAATAAACTTTAACTTCATATGAAGGTAAATAAAATTATCATTCCTTAACTTGCGTGCACCAGTAAATATTATTAGATTTGAAATATTTATCATTACATGTTATAGAAAAGCGCATAGAGATCTGTTAATAGACAACTAATATTAGAACTACAGTTGGCCAACGTGATCTTTCGTATGCAATAAAATATGCAGTCAGATTTTTCTATAAACGTAAGATGAAGAGAACAAGTTGTTAGTTTCTATTTAATAAAGTATCGGATTAAAAGGAAATTAAAATTTATCTATTTAAAGAACAAAGTATCTAATAACATCTTTTTATGTATACCAAATTCAAAATAATTATCTACTGAACTCCATTCGTTACGATCGATGATTTTTTATTTAAAATTATTGTTTAACAAAATTTTATGCAGTTATGTATTTTTAAGATTTTATGTAATGGGTATTATAACATATTACGTATGACGGTTGTCAATTTTATATTCAATAGACCAGGCAAAGGAACATGAATGTTTATACACACACACTGTCCTCACCAAATAATAAAACAACTATCCCGCAGGATTCGAACCGGTACTAGCTGGATCGACTTGATTTGCTGTAATTTTTTAGTTTACGGAAACCTTTGGGCTTATAAATTGATACGGACCGTTTTATTTCCTATTATTTTACATGACGTTCAAAACGTCAATGATGGCATATCTTTTATAAACTTCAAATTTAACCTAATTATAGCCTGCATTCAACTGCAAAACTTAAACATACAAGACATGAATGTAGCGTAAAATTAGGTTTGTTACAAGTAATTTTTCCGTTAAGGATAAAAAATAAAGGAGTGAATATTTACATTTTATCAAAAATTAAGGCACTCGAGTCCACAAATTACTTTGACTTATTATTTTAAAATTGACCTTTGTTAAAGTTCTACTAAACCTTTACAGTGTCAATTATGTTGATGTTTACATTTAAGTTTACGATTGAATACGCAATTACTTTGATGAGTTTTGGTTCAATGCTTTATCGCTTAGAGATCACCAACTGAATCTGTATTTTCAGAAATAGCTATGAACATATTTTTATGCAAACGCACGATTGCATTTCAATAGACGTGTGAAATGCATGTTTACCTACTCTACTTGATACGATGGTTCCATTCAATGTTTGCAGTTTTATTTTATATTATGTATCAGTGTTAAAGTGAGTGTGTATCAGTGTGCCGTCGAACTAGCCCATTTTTAAGAATATAATTAAAACGTGTTGAAATTTTGAAAATAAAACTCTTTGCTAATATAATTGTGTACTAATTTCATGTGTTACGATTTGGCGGCAAATTATTTTTTTTCCTATCAAGCCATGAATTTACCGATTAAATTTTTGCGCTACGATTTTTTATGATTTTCAGTGTCATTGAAGTCAACAAGAACTCGATTGGTCCTTCACGGTGATGCCCATTCTCAGGCCTCTGTTCATAACACGTTTAATGAGTTTAAACGTGGTCGCACCAATCTCAACGATGCTCTGCGGGAGGGACGGCCTTGTACGATAAAGACCGATCCATGAGTAACTTATCAGCTAATTCGGACGTGCTTAGGCATAGGTATGACTCAAGTGCACAAAATCCTCCACAGACATTTAGCCGCCAAGAAGTTTTTGCCCGGTGGATACCTTATTATTTGACCGAGGCTCAAAAGTCTCCGTCGTGTTGATCGCGAAGTGATTCAAAATATTTAACAGAGGTGACTCACTTAAATTTCGACGGACCTCAAAAGACTTTTAAAAAACAATTTAAATGTTTTAACTAATTTTAATCTTGTCACGAGCGTGGTTACAACAGAATGATGGCTTATTTTAATGTTAGTAATAAAAGTCTCGATATAAAACAATAGCGTCAACATATCGTATGGCTACTCATTCATGCGAAATTCCACTAGCATGTGAACTGCTTACGTAGATGTCGCAACGAATAACGAACAGGAATGCGGTTGAGGCGATATAACTAGCTATGTTCCATTTGTAATCAAAGAGCTATCCTCGGTATATCTATCGATTACAGCGATTATTGATTTGAATGTAAACTATTTTAAACAGAAAACAATAATTATAATTTGCTAGTTCGCTTGGTTTTTTTTTTTTTTTTTAAGAACTTTCAGTGTCACCCTCGTATTAGTTATACTTTATAATACAATTCATTACTTAATTTCGTAATTTTATACATTGTATAATAAGTTTGAACTTATGTCATAATACTTTCATTTCTAAAATCTTAACCTTTCAATCAAACAGTTATTGGCTTTACTAATATGTATATACTTTATGCGTCAATTTTCTTCAATTTAAGTCATTAATTACCTAAACCTAAAATAAATAATAGTTTATTACCATCAACAAACAGCAAAGGCCACTTCAAAATTTAATCGGCTGCACCAAAAACTTATTGCTATAAGGCTATTCATTATTTATGATAACAGTGGTCACCAAAACGTTAAATCTTGGTGACCACAATTATCCTTCACTGCTATATCTCTCTTTTTTTTGTCACACGAACACTTATCACTGCCTCCGTAGCCTAGTGGTATGGGCGTGTGCTTGAAACTCGAGGTCGTGGTTCGAATCCTGCGGGACGCAGACAAATTTTCATTGTTGTTTCCTAGTTGGTTAGGGCAATTTGGGCCGATCACCAATTGTCTGAAGTAAGATGATCCATGCGTCGGATGGGCATGTAAAAAGTCGGTCCACCACCAACCGCACTGGACCAGCGTGGTGGTTACAGTCCAAACCCTAATGGATAGGGTGTATTAGATGAGGCCTATGTCCAGCAGTGGACTAACAAAGGCTGATGATGTGTGTGATTGAACACTTATCGCAAATTGGAATGTACATAGTTCATTCACCAGCCACCAAACAATTTGTTCTCGGGTCACCACGTTCGTTCCCATACTCCTCCAAAATGGCTTGACTGATTCTTATGAATTTTTTTATGCTTATTCAGTAAATCTGTGAATCGGCTACTATCTATTTTTCCCCTGAAGGACAAGGGGCTTCCACTTCAATTGTTCCCTTTAATTTTTTAGATTTTTTTTAATGTTTTACTATTATGTGACATTTAAAATACAATCAACCGTATATTTTCACTTTTATAAAACAACGCATGCTTTTTAATTGACATTTCAATAACTTTAGCGTTTTTTACCCTGCTCTTAACATCAATTTTATAACTTGATAAGTTGTCCTTTTCATGCATCATTCGGATGATTAATAATTCCATACATGACTTGAAAAAGAACGTTTGCCGGGTCGGTTAGTAATAATATAAATATTATTGTAAAAGATAACAAAAAAGATGGTCCAGCTTAATTACTTTCACCGGTTCGTCTTAGGTCAAAAGCGAATTATTATAAACCGATGTAGCAATAAGTAAGCGTTACACTTATAAGTTGTTTAAAAGTGTTTTATTTTAATTTTGAACTTCATTAAAGAATTTACACTCTCCTAACAGGCCAGCAACGACATTTTGGCGCTTCTAGTGTTAGTTAGTGAAAGTGCGGCTCCGTGAAAAAACCAGGGCACCTACGACGAGAGATGAAAAAGACTTCCTGGCAAGAAAAACTATCGACGTATGCCCTTATTAAAAATTCATTAATTATGTCGTTTATTTGCTTCGTGTTGGAACGTGTTCTCCAAAATGGAGAAAATCAACGTGCAAGCAATTATTAAATACCTCTGTTTAAATAAATTAATGAAGCAAGAGATGCATTACGATTTAGAGGCCATATTTAGAGAGTCTGCTCTGCCGTTCCTTCAGGTAGGCTTTGAACACTAAATATATACAAAAATGACACTTATTTTTATATGTTACACTATATACTGTACAACTAAAATACTATCCGCGCAATAAGGCAAGAATACAACTACTTTTAATTTAAATTGTACTTCTATAATGTGAAACGCAACAAAAAGTGGATGTTAGATAATGGAATGCTTACAAATAGAGTAGGTCAACAGTCATCTCAAATATAGTGCTATTGAAATGAGAGCTCGTGTTTGCAATAATATATGTTGATAATTGTTTCTGTAAATATATATTTAGCTAGTAGTCTTTAATTGATAAACCATTGAAATAATATAGGGAAGTTAGTTTGGTTTTAGCCTCCTAATAACAGACGTCATGATGTGACACAACCGATTGCACTATTATTATTTGTCTCATTTACCCCGTATTTATAATGTTGCCATTTCTTAATATTACGCAGGTAGTCTTTTCATTAATGAGGTCTTTAAAAATTAACCTTGTAAACATTATAAATTAAAATATAATATTCTACTAAAAAGGACTTACCTAAATAAAAGGGTAATATGAACTTATATATCACAATAAAAAGTAATATTTATTTGATAATTATTAATTTTCTATTGTGGCATCACACACCCGGATAATAATCATAAATCCGGGTGTGATGCAAACTTTATTGTATTTTGCCTTAAATATACCAAAAAAATAAAGGAAGAATTTTCTATTTTTATAAAATTTAGAAATCGAATCAAAATTTATTTTAACCGTTTTTTAATGGTAGTTTTATAGAACGTTAAATAAGATAGTGATAAATTGTTAAATTTTATTCTCGCTATAAATATTCTGTTGTCTGTTAAATTTCACCTGATATAGCTTTTTTAAATATATTTTGTTTTAGAAAGAGTGCCATGACCTTTGACCACTGTTTTATAAAGGGAGGACATAAATTTGATTCCTGTGCAAAACGAAATAGTTATTTAGTTTTTTCTGGTTGGATAGATAAAAAAAGATTGATCACTCAATTTCTGAAATTTAAATAATAAAATGTGTCCTACATGTAAAGGCCATCTTTATCTTTATTCTAGAATACTGTGATTTATTCTTAGCAGGTAGACATATACAATTAGGTTCTATATATCTACATAACATACATGTAATGCAGTCCAAAAACCTATAGCACTATAAGCTGATATGAAAATATATTTTTCAGGACACTGTGACCCTGTATATTATCATCGCATTTTCAAATCTCTGGTTTAGTATACAATATAAACGCTATCAAAATGTCTCTCATAATAATTTATAATGCCTCCGCAGCCTAGTGGTATGGGCGTGTGCTTTTGAAACCGGAGGTCGGGTTTCGAACTGCGGGACTTGCAAATTTTCATTGTTGTTTCAATTGGTTAGTACAATTTGGGCCAATCACCCAATTGTCTGAAAAGTTAGATGATCCATGCATCGGATAGGCATGTGAAAAGTCGGTTCAACCGCTGGTCCAATGCAGGTTGCATTGGACCAGCGAGGTGAATACGACAAAAGTGTCGTCAGCACAAAAGAAATCAACATACATTGTGTTGATTATTACATTCTTTAGGCTTCAGTATAGTTATTATACTCTTAATATATTTATATTTTATTCTGCAATACATAAAATATCTATAAAAAATAAATTCGCTAGAGAGATTTCTCTGGAGATCGGATCATTTGCTGAAATAGTGTACAATAGAATTGGAAAATGATCAACTACTTGCTACACGAAGAATAATCGCAGTAAAGCTATGTTAAAGCTCCGGTGTGCTCCATATGTACGTATACTCCTAGAAGGTGAACATCAATGTGTATTTTTACGTAAAAGCTAAGATTGATTTAGTTTACTGATTTATTATTATCGAGAGTGATGAAATATCGTCCTGATGTATTTGAACCTTAATTTTAGTTAAATATATATGGAGAAGTATTAATATAAAGTGATAACGTAAATATACACAGAATTATCAATAATTATAACGCACGTAAATTGTCAATTTAAATTTACCAACCTTAAATAAAAATATGCTGTGTGGATTTTAAAAATTTTATCAACTTAGTTTAAAAAGCTGATTTAAAATTCAATAGTATATGTATGGTATTTACCACAAATATTGTCTAATTAAACCAAATTATTTCTTTTAAGCAATAGTCGAGAGAGCCGAAAGTAACAGCGTCTTCTGACGACAATTCTTTTATTTAAGATAGATGAGCTTTTTAGAATTGCTCTGCATTGAAGAGTTATATTCACAATTAATGTTATTTACTAATACAATTAGGTAAGCAATCTTAATTAACGGATTCATAAAAAAATTCAAGTAGTACCGCCTCCTTGGAATAACGGTTTTACTCTAGCATTACAAACCGGTGTTTGTATATGTATTATCACTATTTTGTAGTAAGTGATAGCTGTTAATGTAAGCTGATCACACAAGTATCTGAAAAGGAAGATTGCGTCTATGTGTCAAATAGATATATAAAAAGTTAATCCCCCTTAATTTTTGCATGCTATATGAAAAATTTAAACTGTAAAGAATATAACACCATTTCATCACAGATTAAAGTTGAATATGAGGCACGTAATAACTAAATACAAAACAGGAGAACTATAAAAATATGAAAAACATCAAAATTTGTACGTCTTAAACCGATTTTTCACTAAAATAGTTAAGGATAAAATACATCGCAACTTAAACAACACGATAGTAATTAGTTCTACGCCTGAATAAATTAGGGACGTACTGACTGTTCCCAATCCGCGTTACAGTTTTTGCACTTGTGGCAATACAAATTTCCGATCCGCAATCGGAAATGCTCCGATGCGCCAGTGAGTGTTACATTGAAGGTGCAAGAGCACTGATCGCGTTCTGAATATTTGCTGAAATAAATTGAAATAAAGTTGGATGATGGATCGTCGGGTGTGAAGATGATAAATGTATTATTGATTATATCCACCGATTCATTTAGTGCTAACGTACATACATATATTGGACACTTTGTATTAAACTAAGCAATTACTCTCGTTAAGATAATGTCTTTATGTTTTATACGATTATAAAATTTGGGTTTTTGTAATATTTTAGCATCAGCATAAAGAACTTACATTAAATAAAATGTGGCTTATAATAACCAAAAAAGATTATATTTTGGTTATTACGTACAAAGAATATGATGAGATAACCTAACTGATGATGTTTGTTCCCAATTATTAAATTATTGTAAGTCAATATGAATATGAATGACAGTAATTTAAAGGATATCAAACAATAATACGTAATAAATTTCGGTTAAATTGCAAAGACTTCCATGTTTAAACTTTTATTAATAATAAATATAACCTTATAAATCTTTAAATATATTAAAATTCAGCTAATAAAGACTATCTGAGTATATAACCAACATAATATATCTATCATTAACTATTTTTAATTAACATTCTGTACAATTTTAAATAAACAAGAGCATATACTATAATTTAAATATATATATTTTATAATTTCAATCCTATTTATTTACATCAAATAAAACGTTCATTTCAAATGCAGAAAATTCGCAGAACTAATATTAAATAAGAGTAAACTTTGATCTCCGCAGGCGACTTGGTTTAAGCCTAGTGGTGATTATCTCATCGAACTTTTAAAAACTTTCTTCAGCGGATTTCTTTTGATAGAGAAAGATTTATTTTGAAAGTCCGTCGTAATACGTTTAAGTTAGTTTATATTTTAATATTAAAATGTGCTTGTTTACTATTATTGCCAAATGTAATTTAATATTCTTGATACACAATATTTGCTGTTAATATTTGCACTGATGGAACCTGTATTATCTATATATATTGATAACAAAATTGTATGCCCAGATTAATAATACGATGTTTCCGTTTATACTATATAAAACTTTGAAATTGCAATTAAAATAAAGCTTATTAATTTGTACTCATTTAATTATACAAGTAATATAATATTTACGAAAAAATGTTCTTGAATCACTTTGAGTTTAAATGTAAAGTTCGTTAAATATTTTATTTATTATATTCTTTATGCACAAATTATGTACAAAGGCGGCTTAATGTATACATGTAGGTGCACCCTGTGCACCCTATTTGCACTTTTTCTTTTTATTAGCCTATCCCTAAAGTGCAAATAGCATTCCTTTATTTAAAAAATTAATATAATACCAAACATTAAAACACATAAACATATTTATACATACATACAAGAATATACATATATATATACATATAGATAACTATATATAATGCATAATAAAAATGTACATTTATACATAAATACACTTATATATCATATAACATATTGATTAACTATTCAGTAGACAGTTTTTAAAAAATAATCCTTTACTTTCTTTTTAAAAACAAAGCGACTTTTCGCTAACCTGATCTGCGGAGGTAACGCATTCCACAGAATGGGCTGGATGGGAAAGGAAGCATGTATGAAGTTAGAGCGATGGGTAGGACATAGGAGAAGACGGTTATGCATCAAGCGAAGATTTCTATTATTATTGAGCAAAGATATTGAAAATTGGAGGAAAACTTTGCAGGAGTATCATAAGAATTAAGAAATAGATACAAAGTAAATAAAGCTCTCAGCGAACGTCTTTCACGAATGAGCGACCACTACAGTTGCGAGCTATAAGACGATATGTGATCATATATACGGAGATTGAATATGAATCGAATGCAGTTATTCAGAAGTCGGTCCAGTTTATGTGTGAATCTGCATTCAGGTCAAAATAGCACACATCACCATAGTCGATTAACAGGAACACTAGGGCCTGCACGAGCAATTTCTTAGTGTTTGTAGGTAAAAATTTTTAGTCTATACAGACAACGCATGATATTGGTTACCCTATGACTAACATGGATTACTTGGTCTTTCCAACTTAGCGTTTTGTCAAATATCAGGCCTAGATTTTTATGTTTTTGCAAAAGGGGATGGTAACATCATTTAACATAATTGAAGGGAGGTCAATCAAATCCACTTTTTGCATGTTACGCGAACTGCCTATTATTATAGCTTGACGTTTGGAAGAATTTATATTAAGCCCAAATTGATCACCCACTTTTAATTAATTTTTGTTTGTGGGAGCAAATCAATGGCAGACTGAGCGTATATCTGAAGATCATCAGCATACAGAATGAAGTTCTTGAGTGATAAAGTTTATGAAAACTGAAAATAAAATAGGGAAAGAATACCATCTTGAGGACGCCACTGGCAATATCTAGCCATCTAGAACTCAAGTCGTCATGATAAACCGCCTGTTAGCGCCCTCGAAGATATGATGAAAACCAATCCAGCGCTTTATCGGATATCATTAAGTGGTTAGGATAGTTGAGAGGATATCGTGACTGACGGCGTTAAAAGCGTTAGAGAAGTCAATGAGGACTAAAACAGTAACCATTGTATTCTCCATGCCTACCCTAACGTCGTCAGTGACTTTGAGGAGAGCAGTGGTGGTGCTGTGACCAGGTCGGAAACCAGACTGTAGTGGACTTATCAAATTGTTACTAGGAACAAAGTGAGAAATTTGCTTAAGAACGCAGGACTCGATTACCTTTGAAAAGAAAGGCAGGATTGAGATAGGTCGATAATGATGAGAAGCGGAAGGATTGGAACATTTAGGAAGAGGACGAACAATAGCGTAACGCCATAACGAAGGGAAGGTATGGGTATTTAAGGAAAAGTTTATGATATGGGTGACTACAGGAGAATCAAGAATAGGAATTATCAACCGTCGTCCGACTTTGTCGTAACCGACGGCGTTGGATTTAACTGTAAGGATGCACTTTTTGATATCGTCGGAAGAAGAAGAGACAGGAGAAAAACAAAAAAAGTTAATAGTGGGGCTCTTTACACCATTTATGTATGAAACCGTTGTAGACGTTATTAGATGATCCAATCTAGAAGAGGCAGTAAAATGTAAATTCAAATCGTCTAATTCGATTGACGATGGAAGTTTGATATTGCATGACTTTCAAACACCAAGAGTCTCTAAGAGCTTCCAGATATCAGCAGAGTTGATGAAGAAATGTTCTCATGGATATATTGGCGCTTAGCATTGCGTATCATCTGATTACATCGATTTCTGCATTGTTTATAAAAGACCAATTTCTTCACTTCGTAGTTTTTAATTTTTAAAAGCACAATCTGTCGCCTCATGGCTATGCAAATTAATTCAGAGAGCCATGGAGCCGACACGTCTCATTTTAATTTTTTTAATGGAGCGTGGACATCGAGCAATTTAATTATATTTGGTTTATTATATTAACCTTTTGTCTATATTGTCTTCTTAAATAGAGAGCCCTAGTCAACTTAGCAGCACCTTTTTAAATTATCATAATTTATTTTAGAAAAGAACGCAGTGCAACCTTAGGTTTAGGTTTGGAAGGTTTTTGGATATAAGAGAGGAATATAAGGTCATGATGTGAAAAACAGGAGCAGGATATTGTCCATGAGAGGATATTAGAGAAGAATTTGAGGAGGGGATTACATCAAGCCAAGTGTCTTCACACGAGACATTATAATGGTTTGGTTCAAGAGGTAAAATGTGGAGACAGCTTGACTCGACTATGTCCAGGAATTTGCGGGATTTTAAAGCAAATCTAGGCAAAATATTTTTTTATGAATACGTTAGAGCATTGTTCCTTTGCCGTCCAGGGAACAACCTCTGCAATAAATAATCTAACATTTTAATTAACACTCTTTAAAGCGGATTTGAGGTTGCGATCCAATTATTAGCTTTTTTTTATTGCATACGCAGGCAGACGAGCAGTCGGGGCCACCTGATGGAAAGTGGTCACCGACGCCCATAGACATTGGCAATACAGGTATCACCAACGCGCTGCCTACCGTGAGACATAGGATGTTAAGTCTCGTTTACCCAGTAAATACGCTGGCTACGGTGCCCTTCAAACCGGAACACAGTAGTGTTTTCACTACTGCTTTGCGGTAGAAATAGGCACCGCAGTGGTACCCACCCAGACAGTGCCGTGTAAAAAGGGGACCTACCACCGGTAACAAAAGTTACAATAATATTTATGAAGGAAACACCAAAAAATCACATATATATATTTCACACCTTTCGCGCTTACAGTTCTAACATTAAGTTATTTAGAACATGTTGTATCAAAGTAAAGTATTACTCACTCAAGAAAAATAAACAAAAACAACTGGTTTTATGTCTGTAAAATTGCAAGAGAAAAATCTGCGTTCACACAAATTACCTGGAATATGACTAAAATTAACTTAATATTTTTTTAATTAGGATCATCATAAGGTTTCTTCATAATGATTAAGTATTCAGTAATTGTTAACTTTATGAGTACCAGTCATGTCAATCGCTGCGAGCTTTACAAACTATTACTCAAAAATAGATGTTAATGACATAAATTCTTTCAATATATTTCTATTATTGGATATGATGCTCTTTAACTGTTGTTAAGTTTTTTAATTAGAAATAATCAATTCTACACATTTTCCTAAAACAAAAAATATTGCAATCATGTGTTATATGTACAGCGTAGAGAGATTTTTTCTCACGGTCGAACTATTTGCTGAAATAGCGCGCAATAATTGGAGAAACGATCAACTGCTCGCTGCAGGGAAAATAAACCGAAATGCTTTCGAAGCTATATTGAAGCTCTCGTGCACTCTTTATACGTATGTTATCCTTGTACATTGACGTACATAATGCTTTTAACTTATTTCATATTTATATTAAAAATGCAACAGTTTTTGAGTATGGATGTTGGTTACTCAAATTTTGCAATAATACAGCTTATACATTAAATTAATTTATGTTAAGGGATACAGTATAGTCTATTGAAGATACAGTAAAAAGGGCCACGTATGGAGAAAAAAATCTGCCATCGGCGAGATATTCTGGCACGAACTGTAAAAACATTATGGCTCATAAAAATGTAATGTATAATAATTTATTATTATCTCAAACCACAATCACCCCACGTGTGAAAAAACCACAAAGCGAATCTAGAGTTATAAAAATTAAAATCATACCCTGGATTACCTACCATTGTCTTCTTATGTCTACGTTCGATGAAAAGACTTGTAGGGTTTAACGCAGCTTTTTATAAGCAAGGCGTATCATCATCCATTCAAGGAGCCTCGTACTTGTTTCGTTACTTCAATACAATAAAATTAATGGTAGAAGTATTTTCTGTAGCTTACTCGAATAATATACGAGATTAGTAATACAATTTAACGAACTTTATCGCGTTGAAAATTAATTTCTTTTAAAAAATTATTTCCGACGTTTCTGAGCCTTCCCGAGGTCTATGGTCAAGTTCAAAAGAAGTAAGGGTAATTAAACGCTATAAAATCCATTAAACTATATTATTAACCATTCGCTTAGTACTAAAATATCAGGGTCTAATATTAGAAAAAAAATTACAGCATTTTATATATGTATACATGCATCATGGGCAACATAAATTGTTGACATTCTTCTATACTTAAACCATTAAGTGTTGCTTAACTTTTGAAATATGGCTTATGGCTTATTCTTTCACAAGAAGTCTGTTTATGTAAGTTTCGAAGCTCAATGAGATAATAGCCACTAGGCTTATTTAAAGTCGTCTGTAAAGACCTAAGTTTACTATTATTTCTTTTTTACTTTACGCGAATATTAAAAATGTTTTATTGTTATATGTTAATTTTTGTCACAAGATGCTAAATTTCAAATAAATCCGCTATAAACCATATCAAGTAAATCTACCCACGGATTCGCTAAAGAGGTTGCGAATTACAGTTTTTGTCTCGCTAAACAAAATATGGTTTTACATGTTAACTACATATTGCGTATTATATATAACTGAAACCAAATGAAAATTTTGTTTTAGTGTTCTTACATTCCATATTTTTATACGCCATTATATTAGGATTTGTTTTTATTTAATTCTAAAACTACCTATGACCTATCCTATTTTTATTCTAGAATTATTTTCTAAAATAAAATTCCGTGTGTTTTTTTTACTCGATTTTGCACGATTTCATAATGATGTTGACTACCAATTCTAACAAGTTATAAAATTTTACTTCCTCTGCAATAAATGGTGTGATTACAAATAATTTATATTAAACGTAAGTGGTTCACGCTAAGATAAACAAGTCCAACATAATGACTCGAAACGTAGTTTTATTTGTTAAGAAGTATCGATATGTGAAAAATTCGAAAAACACTAAATTAATTTTATTTATATCGAGGAAATAAATCGTGTAACAGTTTTAAAAATATAAAAAAGGTAATAAAAGCGTTTCGAAATTTTTTACATATTTTAATAGTCTCTATCATGCGTCTCGTTAACTTTTCTGAAAGTGTACTTCATTCCAAAGAACTTCGTTACATAGTTTGGGACTTAGCTAAGTTATCTCACACGATATTACTGTTAACTGAAAAATGACATTGAATGTTTGTACCTGTTTGTCTTTTGTCTCTTGTTTGACTACTAATATCGACTGCGACAATATTTTTGGGTAAGTAGAATTACACGAAGCGGCTGTACCTTTACACGAAGAAAAACTTTGACAATTAGTTCATCATCATCATCATCAGCCTTTGACAGCCCACTGCTGAACATGGGCCTCCTCTAATACACCCCTGTCCATAAGGGGGTTTTGAACCGTATACCACCACTCTGGTCCAATGCTAATTGGTGGGTGGACCGACTTTTTACATGCCCATCCGACGCATGGATCATCTTACTTGACAGACAATTGGTTGATCGGCCCAAATTGCCCTAATTCTAAATCTACAAAATGAAAATAAACTGAAAAAATGAATAATTGTTGAGTCCCCTTTCCCTTCCCTTCCCTGAAATTGTGAAAAATTGTTATGTACTCATGATTACTATTTTCCTAATTACATTGTGTACATAAGGCAGTTAGCATTTTATTTCGTATAAATGTGCATATAAAAATATAAATTAACGCATTTTACTGAAAAACATACGCACAGTATCAACATAGTAAAAAGAAATAAAAACAAGTGCGGTGCTTTTACGCTGTACAGCTCAGCTGCTATCTTTTTTATGCGGTAATAAATTGTAAGCATTGATACGTAAAAACATACATTACTTTGGATCGCATCGTGTACCATTTAGAAGTAAAAATCTTTAGAGATTTTTAAAATGAAGAGGCAGGATTACAGCAGCTTATTGCTTCTCTGTAAAACTTATGATCGAGATATCTTTACTAGTTACTAGGTCATAGTTATATTGGCGTGTCTTTAAGAAGTAAATAACGACAACTTTGTCACATAAGTGAACCACTGAATGACACACAATATTTATTTTAGAATAACGTAATAAATTAATATTACTCCAGTGATAAAATTTGCAAAACGTATCGTAATTGCGTAACTATGTCATATATTTAAGCAACACTCGCTCTATCTTTACAAATAAAATTTTTCTTTATTTTGTCTCAGACTTACATCTATTTTGTCTCGAAAATTGCAAATAGAGAATATAGCCGACAACGCCATCTATGCTTGATAAGTATAATTTTTCATAATATTTTAATGATTGTCGATGTATTCTATATATAAAATAAAAATCATACAGTAAATATTAAAATTTTAAAATATCTTATGACGATTTATAGTCAAATAATATATGCCTCACATGTAACGCCATCTTGGGAGATAATGTGAACGCTTACTGCTTGCTACTTACCCAATAGTAGTAAAGCAATTTTAAAACGTATTTAGTCTTGTTATGTTGTTTTTGATAATCGGTGTGATTTCATCTTTTAACGTCTAACTGACCTCTAAATTGTTTATAATACTTCCATATATCGACATATAGATTTATTCTGTGAGTGTAATTATTGTAAAAAGCTGTAACAAAATAATATTAAAATAGATATTTAATATTATTTTTAGTTCTAAACATAATTGAGATGGTAATTCTAGTTATTAAGACCGTGATGGGATTAAAACTCTGGTAACGAGGAGAAAACAAACTTTAATAGATATTTTAAGCTGACTAACTGCCAGAAGATAACGTTGGTCCTAGACTGCCTTCATCATCAAAAGATTAAAAAATATTGGACATAACTCAAGATCCTCCCAGGTTTAACACGTAGGAGGCGTGTCTCCGGCTATCGAGGGACCAGGTATAAATGACGCATATGATGACTAAAAACGACGCAACTTGTTATTTCACTGGATTAAAAAATATGACTTCAAAGCTTACTATAATTCATTAACACGATCAGAACAAAGGCAGCTTCACAACGTTTTTCATATGCTAAATTTGATAGTAACATTAGCTCCCTTGTCGTTACGATATGTAATAAAAATATGTGTACTTCAAGGAACTCAATAAATTAAGGTCAAATCTATAAGAATGATAATAAGACCCAAGATCGAATGTCTTTAGAAATTTCGTAATTGTTTATTTGTCACTTAATTTGCTTTTTATTTATACCTTTAAATATTAAGAAATAACTTAGAATATAAATCGTGCACAAATATTGAAAAGTGACACGAATGTTTCGATTGCTTTGAAATTAAATTTATAGAATGTTGGTAATCAAAAAATCTCTAAGGGTTTGCAGTTAGAAGTTATTAGTAAAAATCTAAAATACGTATCGATAAAAACGCAGGTTTTAAGCTTGCTTCACAACAAAAAGAAATATCAAATGTCTCCGTCGCCATAAACAATTTTTCATTCTTAAGTAAACTGATACGCCATCTCAGCTCGATTGGTTATGAAAGAAATGTTATAGCTAATATTAATAAAACCGTTGTGAAGGAATCCAAATCGATTTCCCCAAACCTTTTGGTGTTCATGACAAGGGATAAGAGAATGTGAATGACGTTTCTTATGATTGAGAGAAATGAGACTATATTTGAGCTTGTAACTCTACCTGCTTGTTACGATTTGACCTTTCCGATTCAATTCTTTTAAGAAAAATAAATCTCAGAAAAATCAACCCTCTATTATTTAAATAAATAAACAATAGAAATAATTTCCTCTATTATAATTGTTCTTACCCTATGCTTACTATAAGACATAAAATTATTGAATTGATAATAACATTTTCCTTTAGAAATACAATTTCCGTTTTAGATTTAGTTTAAATTATTTACTTGAATAGAAAATTGCTCAATATTAACATATATATAGTCTTAAAACGATGAAATTATTTAGAATTAGACTACTATCTTTACTAATAAAATTAATTTACTTTGCTCTTTTCGTTATCGATCAATTAACTTGTATAAATTACTTTATCCACGCCTTTATTTAATAAAAGTTCAAAGGAAATAACTCTAAGGCACAATATTAATTAACAATTAACGAACAAAAATAACTTCAAACGTATTGTTCCCTAACACCCGTGGTCCTGACATTGGCAACATTGTTGGTGTATTATTTATTACGAATACATTTAATTAAAACTTGTTACTTTAAACGAACTTTCATTTATTACTTTTTATTTTCTGTGTCATATAAAACGCCATCTCTACGCAATGTTTAACCAATCATGCCAATAAAAAGTGTATTGTCATACAATAGGATTTGTTTATTAAAATTTCATGTTATATTTGTCTTAGATATTGGCTTGTATTAAAAATATATTTTAAACCAACTCTACAAATGAGAAAATTAATAAACTTTCTTGAAATGGAAAGACAAAGATGTAATTTCGGAACACAGAACTTAACGCGCTTAACTTAATGCTTTGCAGCAGAAATAGTCATCACGGTGTTCCACGCACTTAAGGCATGTACCATTTTTAATTTTTCTAATAATAAAATCCTACGTTCACGTGTTGGAACAAGTCCAAATGACAGAATCAAAGCAGTAATTCATAAGTATAACGTGAAAGCTTCTTTCAGTAATCTGGTTTTTACTTTTTAAACTTTCTCGTTTTTTGAACATGAATGAACATGAAATATTTATTTAGTTTGTCAAATCTTTAACTGCTTTAAGTTACACAATTTTACATGCGTAACTTGAAAATGACTATTGTATCAGATTAGTTGGTAAAATATTCAACTACCCGCAAGTGAGAAAATTAAGTTCATAATCTATTCTTAGGAGCACGGATTATAAACAATAATAGACACTGACAATTTAAAAAAGGAAGCTGTAAATATTTACAGGTTAAAAACGAAACGCGTGTGCGAAAATGTAAGACACAATAGTTGAATATCAAAATCCTAAGTGTTTTAAATACAATAGTTATATATTGATTTGTTACCATTTTTTTCCTTGTACGTGCATGTTAAAACATGGTAACAAATCAATATCATGTGTAAATGATTTTTTTTTTTAATTACAACTCGATCCTTTAGCATCTTGGTTTCTCACTCTTCTTTTTATAATTTTACTATAACTTAAGAATCTTTTAACTGAAGCTGGGTAAATATAGTCAAAATTAATTTCAGACATATTTTAATTTATTGTAATTATTATAACTGTTGAAAAATTATTGTTTTCCTGATACAAATCATCTTACTCTTTCAACAACTTCGTCAGAGTAAAATTTTATAAAAATCATATGAAATAACATTTTACCACGTCCTCGCCATCCTCGTCCACGCCAACCTAAGTCGCACGAATTAATAGAATTAGGATTTTTTTTCTTCATACTTTATACCGCTTGAAACAATCTCTGGATGATGTCCAAGAAGTATATCTTAAATAGGAAAGTTTATCGCGATGCCTCTTTAGGCAAACGTTTACACAATAAGTTTTGTTTCCAATTTGTGATTAGCTATCTGATGACCGTTAGTAGAGAAAAGACGATATTTGACCCAATTACTAAACACGACTCTATATCTTTGTTTTATAGTCTTAATATATTTGTTTTGTATTTATTTTGCTATATGAAACGGTGACACGGTGATATTAGTCTTAGTCTTTGTTTTGCATAGTGTTGTGGGGTCGAATCTCGTATTATCCTTTGGTAGAATTTCGTATTACCGGCGTTTCCCAGTTTATAATTTCGACTAGCAGTTACGCATGGCTTCATCCATTTGGTAATATAAGAAAAATCTCTTATTTTTTTGTGTAAGAAAAAGCTATCCTTACTTACTTTAAAATTCATTTATAATTGGACCAGCAGTTCCAGAGATTAGTGAGAACAAACAGACAGACAGACAAATTTAGAAAAATGTTTCTTTATATGTATCGGTTAAAAATCACATTGTAATCATTTAATAATGGTTATTTTATGTTACAAACAGACTCTATGATATTTAATGCATATTTAATAAAATTTATATATATGTATAAGTATAAATAATTAAATCTTGACACATGTAACACTTTATTTCCTATAAATGTTACACCCGTACGCATATAGATAAAATAAGAAAATTGCAATAACTTATTATTTTTATCCTAAAATAATCACTCGCAACTGGTTTTTTCCATATGTTAGCGTACCAATTATAATACAATAAATTAATAATCGTCATCCTTCTATCCGATAATATTTATTAGTTGTTTTATAATTTTCTATATAACTAAAATTTACCTGTACAATCCTGTTCCTACAAATTTTGCAACAGTAATTTTAACATTGCACAGCAATAACTTAGTTTTTCTTACAGAAAAATAAACTGTAATTAATATTGTATTAAAAGCATAAATAAATCATTGGGATCGATCGCACATTATCAGATAAAACGAGATCGGCTTATATCAATGAATTTATGCGACAGATGACAAAATTTCTGAATGTCCGAGGTAATTAGCTGTTTTAATAATAAGTTTAAAATTAAAAAACCCTTTCAACCTTTTTTATCCACCTTTTCCTGTCATAGACATTTTATGGACAAAGCGTATCGCCCCACAGATTTGCTCGTCCATTTAATATTTTTTTTATTGGATAACCCGATAAGACGGGCAAGATCACCTGGTGGTCCTTTCCCTACCATTTAGAAAAGCAGCATAAGACGCCTAGATTTCATTCACCGACCCGAGAAATGAGAGTATAGAACATAGTATTATTTGATTGCCAAAAAAAAGTGGTTGAAAAGATTATAATGGATTTCAACCCTTAAAGAATACTTCTAGATGCTTGATATGAAGCCAATAAGTGTTTGTTTTAGTAATTACAAATTTTTTAACTGCACTAAGATGAACTAGGGGTTGAAATGGGGAATGAAAATCTATATGGAAATTCGTCGTTATTGGAGATAAAGCCTTTGTGTCTATTTATCGTCATCATTACAATGAATTATCCTATAACGATTTATACCTATATTACGATTTTTGCTCTTAAACTTATCATATATTTTTTTTTTAATTTCATACGTTAATATGTCAAGTTCTGAAAAGCAGATTATGTTAACCAGATAAAATAAAAGTATATTTTTTTCAAATAAAGGAAATGTCATTCGCATTCTCTTGCCCTTGTCAAAGATGCGAAAGGTTTTCGGAAAAGTTGATTTCGATTCGTTGATCCCTTAGGGTTTTTAATAATGCGTTTTCTCGTATTTAAATTATACCGAATAGAATATAGTTGGCATATTAGTTTTTGTGATGATCTTATTTAAAAAAAAAAATTAATAATAAATGGTAATTCAAAGTAAATAAATATAATAAGGCATTGTTAATATCTTTAAACACACGTTATCTTTTATAAAAAACTAGCTACTCGGCCCAGGCTTCGCACGATTATAATGCTAATATCTGTAATAATTACATAAGAAATAATTGTTTAAAATACAAGCTAATAAGGGCCATTTCGTTCTATATTTATTGGAAGACAGGTAATGTTGTATTGCTTAAAGTCACTTCTTAAATTAGCCATGTTTTTTCGTAAAATGTAAAGGATAAAAAATATTTTTGTCGTTATCCTTAAGTAATCGAATATCCTCCCTTAGTTGCCTAAGAGCTCGACTAACCTCATCAAAGCTGACGTTAGGAAGCTCACCAGAATAATGTCGAGTCAGACTAGCACGGGGATCGTTAAACCGGTAATTAGGTTGAGGAGCCTGTGACGCGTACAATTTGCGATAGAAGTCCTCTATCTCCGACAAGATCTCAGGCTTAGTAGAAACAGTCGAGCCAGAGCTGTTCCTGAGCTTCGACAGATGGCTTCTTCCGAGCTTTTCCGCAAAAACCTTCGACCCTCTATTCTGCTCAATCGCTCTAGTTATTCGTTGCGTATTTGAGCAGCGAAGGTCTCGGCGTATAAGTTTGCGGATCCGCTTTGAAAGAATTTTCACATCTGTCGAAGTGGTCTCCTTATGCTGCCGACGTTCCTCCATAAGATTGAGCGTCTCATCGGAGAGTTTGGACTTCTCGCCAGTACGCTTACTCCTACAAAACCTTTGACCAACATCCCGTATGCAGTCCACCACGGCATCGAGGGCCTCGTCAACTGCCATTGTGGTTTCCGATATGTTGAGCGGCATCGAATCGGTTTTTTAATTCCAGTTGGAATTTTTCCGAGCCCATGACGGTTTGTCGGAAGTTAGGTCGGAGAGTAGACCTCACCAAGCGGACCCGCTCTCGCTGGAAATCTAAGTTCAGGGTGCCTCTCACTAGTCGGTGATCACTTCCGGTTTTGAACCGATTGATCACAGAGACATCCCTGAATATGTGTTTCCGGTCCGTCATGATGAAGTCTATCTCGTTCCTTGTCACAGTATCGGGACTCTGCCATGTCCACTTCCTGTGAGGTCTCTTCTTAAAATATGAACTCATTAAGAAGAGCCCTTCCTTCTCGAGGAAGTTTACCAGCATCTGTCCCCTGTGATTTCGACTACCGACACCGTGGGGTCCTAAACACGATTCAATGCCCTGTCGTACTCCCACTTTGGCATTAAAATCCCCCATGACAACGTTATAGTGGGCCTTGTGGGTGTTGTGTAAGGCCCGGGAGACATCCTCGTAAGTGGCCTCCACTTCGTCGTCAGTGCGTGTCGAGGTGGGCGCGTACACCTGTATCACTTTGAGGGAATACCTCTTAGTGAGTTTAAGAACAATGTACGCTACCCTACTCGACACGCTCGAAACTACGACAATGTTGTCAACAAGGGATTTATTGACGAGGAATCCCACGCCGCTTTGTGATGGATGGTCGCCCTCTCGGAAGTAGAAAAGATGATCCAATGGCAAGGTTATGGTGTCCTCTCCTGGCCTTCGGGCCTTACTTCCAGCTCGGCCAGGTGTTCGCCAAGTCTCAACGTTCGTCCATTATACGTAGCCAGTTCAAGTTTTTGCTGGTAGCGATCCGTAACTCGGATTCTTCGCACCTTTGTCCCACAGTTGACCTTGGCCGCTACCGTGACCAGGAATAGTGAAACTACCGGGAACTAGGGGCCGTTTTCCTTTTGGCTTTCATTGAAAAGAAAATGCTCATGCCACGCTGAGCAGGCGGATGGGCAATTGACTAATTACTTTGTACTACGGATCTGTCTTACCTCAGTAAGGCAGATCCGCCGTCAATGGGCGGTGGGAGTCGTCACATCCCTACGCCAGCTAGGAAGGCTCCTGGGAAGGATGGAATCACCACCGAACTGCTTCGGGCAGGGGACCCTGTTCTGAGTGCGTTTCAAAAGGTATTCGATTCCGTCCTTCAAAGAGGCATTTCTCCCAAGGCATGGCTTGAAAGCGAGGTCGTGTTGTTTTTCAAGAAGGGAGACAATACTCTCCTCAAAAATTACCGACCGATCTCGCTTTTAAGTCACATATACAAGCTGTTCTCGAGAGTCGTGACGAACCGCCTCACCAATAAGCTTGATGGATTCCAGCCACCGGAGCAGGCTGGGTTTCGCAGAGGATTTAGCACCATAGACCAATCTTCACCATAGGCAAGTTGTACAAAAGACCTATGAGTACAACCAGCCACTTTGCCTTGCCTTTGTGGACTATGAAAAGCTTCTGACTCTGTAGAAACCTGGGCTGTTCTGGAAACCCTTCAACGGTGTCAGGTCGATTATCGATACGTCGAGGTGTTGAGAGGTCTCTATAGTGGCGCGTCTATGTCTGTCCAGATTCCGGGGGTCAAACGAGACCAATCCAAATGCATAGAGGAGTGCGACAGGGGATGTTCTTTCCCGAAACTGTTCACTAATGCTTTGGAGGATGTCTTCAAGACCCTAGTCTGGACTGGATGTGGCATAAGAATCAACGGCCAATACCTTTCACACCTCCGTTTTGCCGACGATATCGTTATATTGGCCGAGACCTTGGAGGACTTGCAGGAGATGTTGCACAGTTTAAATGAATCCTCCGACGCATTGGTCTCTGGATGAACTTGGACAAGACGAAAGTCATGTTCAACGAACACGTTCTCCGAGGCCAGTCAATGTCGACGGTGTTACTCTCGAAGTTGTCGATGAACCTTGGGCACATATTGCAGTTGGAAGCACAACTTCGAGAGGGAAGCTCGATAGGAGGATTCAGTTTGGCTGGGCAGCATTTGGAAGCTGAACCATATTCTCACGTCGCTGATACCGCAGAATTTAAAGACGAAAGTCTTTGACCAATGCGTACTCCCCGTGATGACCTACGGGGCCGAAACGTTGCCCCTGACTGTTGGACTGGTCCACAAATTTGCCGTAGCTCAACGGGCTATGAAGCGCACCATGCTTGGAGTTTCTTTGTCGGATAAAATTCGTAACGAATTTATCCGTCAAAGAACAATTACGACATAGTGCAAAGGATTAGCTCGTTGAAGTGGTAGTGGGCCGGCCATACTGTAAGAAGAACTGATGGCCGATGGGCCAATAAGGTTCTGGAGTGGAGGCCGCGTTTGGGAAGACGGAGCGTCGGTCGACCCCCGACCAGGTGGGATGCCGATCTCCGCACAGTAGCCGGTTCAAATTGGCAGCGAGTAGCAGGGGATCGGCCGTCTTGGCGTTCATTGAAAAAGGCCTATGTCCAGCAGTGGACGGAGAAGGGCTGCTAATGATGATGATGATGAATCGACATATATAATGGCGGATTTTTTTACTGTTTGTTTTCAGTTTTAATGTGTAGAATACTATAGATTTATTTTAATTTATTTTGAATTGTATCTTGAGGTTCACTTTCGTCAAATAATAACTTAAGGCGTGTAATATTACAGAAGGGTGCTTAGTACTCACATATAGAATGAATGAAAAACCGAATATATTTTTGTTTCACATGTTTCTAGAAAAGCACACACTTAGGCTCTGAGTCGGGCTTCGATCGATATTTTGTATTTTATTTCTTGCATTTTTTTCTTATATTCCAATGAGGCCCAAACGTTCCGTTCCATAAATCCATTTTTTCGTAAAAGAATTATAAACTCTTATATATCAGGTAATATTTTTTGCTAATGATCACTGTCATTTAGTGATGCTTATTGATTAAAATATCACAACTACGAAAAAAAATATTTACCTTGAGTTAATGGAATTTTATTTTATCAAAGTTATGTTACATCTACGTAGTAATTACATGAGGTATATTCTCTTGTAATTTATATTTTGTAGACTTTGTAAAACCTCTTTTCAATAGAGAAAAATGAACAACCGTCACGGAACACGGAACGAAGCATAATTGACCTAGCATAGTTGGCTAGCAACGCTTCTACGGCTAAATGAGCTTTTTTATATTACATCCTAGTTATCGGCCATTTCGGTTAAATATATGCGACCAAAGGTTTTCGCTCAATGTAAAATTTTATCATCATCATCATCATCATCAGCCTAATGATGGACTAGGCACTACTGCACGCTTATGTTGGCTTTAACACATTTTTGAACACCCAAACTCGTGACTGGGTTTTTTTCGGGTTCGTACGGCTATATCCACGATTTGTCACCTAATATAACGAGAGTTCTGACGCACCAAGTAACGCGAGCCGCTTTTTGCTGTTCACAGAGCGAATCCGGTATCCATCGGGAAAACAACTTTTTTACATCTAATTGTTCATGCAAGATTATTTATATTTGACTCATGCCAATGTCTAAAGTTGCCTGAATTTCGATGTATGTCACATGTCGATCTTCCTCAATCAGCTTACGCACAGCATCAACGTTTTCTTGACTGTGACTGCAGTTTTTTAGACGACCTTGACGGAGATCATCACTAAGCTTGACACGTCCACGTTGCAATTCAGCAAACCAGCGATAAATTGTGGTTTTGGATGGGACTTCATCACCAAATGCAGAAATCATCCGGTCAACATACTGTTTTTGTGTAAAACCATGTCGAAAGTCATAATAAATCATCGCAATTCCATTTTCTTAACGACTAAAACAGTTTGACAAGACCTTGTGACAAGACGGACAATCTTTTTTTAAATAAATAAATGGTATTCGATTTTCAAAACCAAGGAATTTGCAATTAAAAATATTTAGATATGACAGGAATAGTGGAAATATTCCATGCACGATACTTTTAGTGCAGCCTTTGTATAATTTAATATTCTTTATGCTTCAATTTTCTTTCAACGTAAGTTATTAATTACCTAAACATTAAATAAATAATAGTTTATATCTGCAGTCATGTAAGAATTATTAGTAAACATACAAATTCTTTTATACCAACTAATATTTCATAATCATCATTATTATCAGCCTGTGAAAGTCCACTGCTGGACATAGACCTCCCATAATGCACGCCACCGCTTCCGATCTTCGGCTCCTCTAGCCTGCACCGGCCACTCTGCGACTGTCGTCACTCCATCTTGCCGCAGGGCGTCCCACACTACGATTACTTTAATATTTTATCTACAAACAACAAAGGTTTTTTGTAATTAAATAGGCTGTAATAAAAAATATTGCTATAAAGTTATCCATTATTTGTAATAACAGAGGTCACCAAAACTTAACCTTCTTTATGTCACACGAATACTTATAGCAAATTTTGAATGTACATAATTCATGCACCAGCCACCAAACAATAATAAGTCAATGAAAAAAAAAAACAATCACTCATCGGGTTTGTATTCGACATCGCGACATCCTTTTATAAAAAGTAAAGAGATCTTACTTAAAATTTTCCGGTCACAACATTCATTTTCATACTCTATTAAAACGGCTTGACCGATTCTTTTATGCTATTTATAAATTTTATATAATTTTTTATGCTTATTCTGCACATCTGAGAATCAGGTACTATCTATTTTTCCCCTAGCCGATAATGGGTCTCCACTTCAATTTTGTCTTTTTCTTTTTTTTAATGTTTTATTATTGTGTGGCATTAAAAGATACAAACAGCAAGAGTTCTACTTTTAAATTACATTGTTAAATGAAACAAAAATTTGATGTTAGATATTGGAATACTAACAAATAGAGTAGGTCAACAATCATCTCAAATATAGTACTATTGAAATGCGAGCTCGTGTTTGCAATAAAATATGCTGATAGATGTTTCAGTAAATATAGATTTAGCTAGTAGTCTGTAATAAAAAAATAAAACATGGGAACATTATAGAGAAGTAAGTACTGCTTTAGCGTCTGTTTTTTAAACAAACCGAGTACATATATATATATAATTTATTAATAGTTATTTTCTGGTTGGATTTATAAAAATATGGGCCGATCACTCAATTCCTGAAAATTAAATTATGAAATGTGTCCTACTTTTAAAGGCCATCTCTATATAACATAAATATTATGCAGTCTAAAAATGATTTCTTTGATATATTTTTCGTCACATTTTCAAATCTCTGTTTTGTTGTAACATATTGACGCTATTAAAATGTCTCTAATAATAATTTATAATTTATTTGAATCTAGCACTTGTGCGCTACTTAAAACAATTTTAAAATGCCTGATTGTGATTTTAGTATCACAATTTTAGTTTTATCGTAGAGTTAACATAGGATGTAGACTTCCAGACCTCCTTTTGGAAATTCAAACAACAATTCACAATTAATAACACACACAGACGGTCAATAAAACGAGAAATCCTTAAAAAACATGGATTATAATGGGTTTAAAAAATTTAATAAGTAGTAAACAGCTAATATAACAGTGTACTATAATTGGCACCAAGATCCTGCGTCGCTACTGGTTAATGTATGGAGATCGAATATCGGCGACGGCCGTTGACCAATAAGATTTTTTTTCACCAATAACGACAAGAGTGTCAACATTAGTAAAATAAATTAACATACTTTGTGATGATTATTATACCTTTTTTTACTTCAATTATTATACCCATAAAATATTTATATTTTATTCTACAATACATAAAATATCTTTTTTCTAATTAAATGAAAAATAAATTCGCTAGAGAGATTTTCTTTAGAGATCGGATTATGTGCTGAAATAGATTGCAATAAAATTGGAAAACGTTCAACTGCTTGCTACATAAAGGCTAAACGTAGTAAAGCTATATTGAAGCTCCCGTGTACTCCATATGTACGTATACTTTTAGCACGTGAACGTCTATGTGTGTATTTTTACGCAAAAGGAAACACTGATTTAGGTTTATAATCATCCTGAAATATAATGAACTTTTATTATGGTTAAATATATATCTTTAACAATGGACATATATCAGTATAAAATGTCATAGTAACCGCCTCCGAGCCTAGTGGATTGGCTGTCTTTGAAACTGGAGGTCGTGGGTTCGAATCCTGGGGACTCAACAAATTTTTGTTGTTGTTTTAGTTGTTAGGGCAATTTGGGCCGATCACCAATTGTCTAAAAAGTAAGTGATCCATGGTCGGATGGGCATGTAAAGTCGTCCACCCACCAACCGCATTGGACCAGGTGGTGGATACAGTCCAAAACCCCTAATGGATAGGGGTGTATTAGGGAGGCCTATATCCAGCAGTGGACTATCGCGGGCTGATGATAATGATGATGATGTCATACGTAAATATTCAAAGAAAAAACACAATTACACCGTATGCAATGTTTTATATAGCGAACAAAGCTTAGACCAGGAGATTTTTAGTAAAACGTAACGTTTTGCTAAAAATCTCTACCGCCATTACAAAACGACTATTAATGGATGATTAACATCGCAAAATATTTTTTTTCCTTAGTACTATAAAGTCACGACATATTTTTATTACAACTTTATATAAATGTGGACGTGCTTTTTCGTTGTTTCATTAATTTATATTCGATTATTCATATGATTAAACACATTTTTTCTATAAAGCACTAACATTTAAAACTTTAATGATAAAACTTTAATTTACCAAGCTTAAATTAAAATATGCTGTGTGGATTTTTTAAATTTTATTAAATCTTCACTTTTAAAAATGCTTGTGAAAATTTTCAGTAATATCGATGGGTCCTATGTATATGGGCTAAAATGCAAAATGACAACTTTACAGGAGAGGCTTCCAAAGTTTAAATTATTTATAAATTATTGATTGCTACAACCAAAGTTCACGAAAGTTTGGAGACAACTATCCCTTTATTTATACGAAGTGTTTTATAATATGTGTCTCCTTTTTTGTACATTGGCCCTTTTAGATAGTTTTGTTAAAATTATGTTCTTTAAAACAATCTAAAAGGTCTAATGTTGGACATTATTCGTATTATGCTAAAAGCATAAATTGAATCTTTTTAATGTTTTTACTAAATCGTTTAACAATTGAAGTAATTTGTAATTCATGAATTATAATAAAAAACATTTCGTTATTTAGATAATTAATTTACGTTTTAAAATCAGCTAACGTATTAAATAAAATTGCAGTTAGATCATTTAATAATAGAAAAAATCATACCATACTTTTTTTCATTTACTAAAATGAAAATTAGATAAGTCGAACATCTACAATTATGGACCTTATTCAATTTTTTTGGTATTCTTACCTTTAATTCTATTCTCACGTTCATTCCTTGCACCTTCATCCAGTTTTTCGAAACACTTCAGTCTACACGTGCTCTGACATGGTTCACCTATTCGTTTCCCATCTTTAAATTTACCATTTTAACTGTTATTTGCTTTCTCAGTGTTTTTAAGTCTTTTTTTTTTTAAATCTTTCCATTTATCATGAAATTTTTGTCGCAATCTTGCACTGTCTCTATTTTTAGTTAATTTTCTTTTTCTTGATCGCGGATGAGTCGTAATATCACTTAATGAGTAATACTGTGAAACAGGGGATGATAGAGTTGCATCCGATAACAAAGATGGTACTGAAAGAATGGGTTCTTCCTCACCGAAAGAAGTATAATTAGCAAATGGCATTATTGGGTCACATTATTGATTTCCCGGATATAAGTATAATTCAATAGAACACTATTTTGAATTAAAATAAACTTGTTATCACATTCAACTAAAGTCGAATATTCTAAATCAGTGTAAATTTGTTTTTCTTGTTAAAAATTTTTATAAAACAATAAGTAATCAAGCTATAAAATTTACTATACCGTAAATTTAAAATAATTAATACCTACAAAGGTCATCGTCCCTATTTTATATAATATCATCGTTTTCATAACCTTCGTCATTTCTCGGCGGACTAACTTTTTCAACTCTTAATGTCAAATTCACTAAATTCTGACTTCTGCCTAACTTAGCACGATAATTAGATGCCATCTTTTACTTTTTGATCTAATTTGTACCGCTAATACACTATAATAAGATTTTGTATTCATCACAGCGCGGCCTTTGCTCCGTTCAACGTATAAGTGTCAAACCAGCTGATTGGTCCAACTCGTAAATAAACGCGCGGGAACTAACCGCGTATATATATCAAACTATACTGTGGACCTTTTACGCTTAAATTTATGTTACATATGCCATTATACTTTAATTAAAAATGATGTTTATATGCAGAAATGTAATTTTTTAAATAGCTCACATGGTTAATTATATCTATAAGATGCGTTTAGCATAAAAAAGTCAAAATGGCCAAATGGGCAGTTTGGCCCATATACATAGGACCTATCGATATTTAGATTTCTAGCAGGTAGAATTCACCACAAATATTGTCTATTTATATCAAAACATTTCTATTGAGTATTAGTCGTAAGAGCCAAAAATAACAGCGTCTTCCGACGACTGAGGTTTTTTTTTCAGTTATAAGTTCTTTTATTTAAAATAGACGAGATTTCTGTTTGCTCTGCGTTAAGAATTTGTTAAAGATATTCACAATTAATGTCATTTACTATTTAAATTAGTAGAGCAATCTTATTCAAGGTTTCATAATGGTTATTGCTCTAGCATTACAAACCCGTGTTTGTATGTGTATTACAACTATTTTGTGGTTGGTGAAGATAATGTTAGCTGATCACACAAGTATCTAAAAAGTGAAAGTCTGTCTATGTGTCAAATATGAAAATAAAAAGTTAGTTCTCTAAATTTTTGGACTCTATATATACAATTTCAATTGTAAAAAATATAACGCTATTACGCCACAGATTAAAGTTATAAAAGAATGAAGTCATTAAATATAAAGCAGTACAACTATAAAAATTTCAAATAAATTTCGAAATTTTGTATAACTTTAACTGATATTTGGCTTGAAAAGTTTAGTTATACTAACATCGCAACTAAAATAACTGACTATAATAATTAGTTCTTCGCCTGAATAAATTAGGGGCAAACTGACTGTTCCCAATCTGCGTTACCGTATTTGCACTTGTGGCAATACAAATTTCCAATCCGCAATCGGAAATGCTCCGATGCGCCACTGAGGGTTAAATTGAAGGTGCAAGAGCACTGATCGCGATCTGATTATTTGCTGACATAAATTGAAATAAAGTTGGATAATGGATCGTCGGGTTTGAAGATAATAAATGTATTTTTGATTATATCCACCGATTCGTTTAGCGCTAACGTACATATTTAGGCCAGTTCGTATTAAACTAAGCGATTACTTCTTATAAAGAACTAATATTAAGTAAAATGGCTTATATATTATATATATATTAATAACCAAAAAAGGTTATATTTTGATTATAATCGTAAAAATAATAAAATGTGATAATAACCTAACAAATGATGTTTGTTGTTAATTATTGTAAATCATTATGAATATGATTGAGAGTAAGTTAAAGGATAACAAAAAATCGTAATTTTCTGGGAAATTTCAATGAATTTTCATGTTTAAAGTTTTAATAAAAATATATAAAACCTTATAAATCTTTAAGTATAATTAAATTCAGCTATTCAATACTACTTAAGTATGTGAAAACATAGTATATCAATCATAAACATCAACTAAAACATTTATTATAATGTAGGAAATTTGCATTAAAATAATAATTTAAAATAAGAGCGAACTTTGATCTCCGCACGTGACTTGCTATAAGCCTGATCATGATTATCATAGTGATCAACTCATCGAACTTTTAAAAACTTTCTTTAGCGGATTTCTTTTGACAGAATTTTTTTTAAAAGTCCGTCGTAATACGTTGAAGTTATGTGACAAAGATAACAAAGAAGTTATTATTAAGCTCAGACAAATATCAACGTGCACAAAACTTAGCTATAATACGATAAAATAATGATGGTAGTAAGGTTTCTTCGTAATGAGTAAATATTCTTAATTGTTAAATTTACGAGTACCGTTTATGTCAATAACTAAAAGGTTTCTAAAATATAACTCAAAAATAGATGTTAATGACTTTCATTCTTGCAATATTGGAAATGATGACTCATTGCTTGTATTTAAGTTTTTTAATTAGAAATATTGAACTCTACACATTTTCTTAAACCAAAAAATATTGCAACCACGATTTATATACTCAGGGTAGAGAGATTTTTTCTCACGGTCGGATTATTCGCTGAAATAGCGCGCAATAAAATTGGAAAACCGATCAACTACTCGCTGCAGTGCAAAATAAACCGAAATGCTTTCGAAGCTATATTGAAGCTGTCTTGCACACCATGTACGTATGTACTCCTAGTACATTGGCTTATGGAATGCCTTCAGTTTATCTCTTATTAATATTATACATGCGATAGTTTGTGAGTACATTGTGTATTCTTTAACATACTATTATTTGACATTATTTATTTAACACACATTAAATTTATTGGTGAGGTGTATAAAATTATATACAACATTATTCAGTTTAATAGTATGTTACATAAACATAAAAGTAATACGAATTAGGATTTACAATAACTAAATAGTAGATGTATGTATAACACATAGGAATAATACAGAAGAGGTGATATAGATAAGCACCGCGGTGCATATTTCTGACACAAAGTGCTAGTAGTAGCTAGTTGAACGCTATTGTGTACTGGTTTGGAGAGCTTTGTATTCAGTCTCGTTACAGTGTACGTAAGACGAAACATGTAACATTTAGTTACCGGTAATACTTTATACTGCTTACGCGAACATTATTCAAAATTGTATTAAATTTCAGACCCTTTCCGGGGTGCATTTTCACGGTCATAAGAGGTAAGGGCTTATACGCTGTAAAATACGAAAACCATATTTTTGCTCGTTTACTAAGTATGAAAATACCAGGGTCTAATATTGAACATTTATTTAATACTCTCTTAGTCAGTACACGTATCATGGGCAACATAAATTATTGACACTCTTTTGTATTTTTGTAACTGTTTATTTTGCAAGAAGTTCGATGAGATAATCGCCACTCGGCTTGTTCAAAGTCGTCCGTGGAGATCAAAGTTCACTATTATTCCTTTTTACTCCAATAAGAGGTCTGCAATTTAGATGTATTGCAATATTTTCTTTAAATTCACAATATAAAATCGACACGTTGTTCAAGTGTTTTCTTTATATTATTTCTTTACTTTACATACATAGTTATAATGTAAGCTGGTGAGCTTAATCTTATATTTATTGTATTACAACAACCTGAGTATCGTCTTAGCTTATCTGCCTCTAAAAATTTAATTACTTACAACTTTTTCAACATAAAAAATATGGCTTTGGCCATAGCCATAGCCGAAAGTGGTCTTCCACTTTTCATCTGGTTGCCCGACTGTGCGTAGGCAATAAAAAAATAAAGTAAAGACAGTGGTGTTAGAGTAGGTAGGTACTTAATCCCTCGGACAGGTTCTCACTTTGTCGTAGCGGTGGGGCTCAGTACCTGCGGCTGGGGCCCGCCGCGGGGAAGCTAAGAGGAACCTGGCCGGCCTGAGGAGTAAGACCGGCCGTGGAGGAGGCTGCTCCAAGCTGGCTGGAGAAGTCAGCTTTGGATGCGCCTAAGAGGGTACAGCGGACGGGAAGAGGCAGTAGACGCGCTGCCATCCCTGTTCTCTGCAGCCAAGGAGGAGTCGCGGAGGAAGAGGAGTGTCGGTATTCCGTGAGCCGCTCTCCCTATCCTCCGTGACTCGGCGGGGCCGTTCTGCTGATGCGGTGTGGAGGGGCCGTGGGAGGAGGGGACATTTGGCATGGTGTCGTCGATCTGTCCTCCTTCTGCGGCCGAAATGGAGCTAGCGGTGGAGCATAACATAGGGGCCGCGATGGGGGCTGGGAGTCTCCTCCTGCGTGAGCTGGAAACTCCTGGCTCCCATGGCCCTGAGTTACAGACTCGGGGAGTCTGTTACCTAACTACAGGAGCCGAGACGAAGGGCGCGCTAGTTCCGAGGCGCCCAGAGGGAGATAGATGGCCGTAGGGCCGAGATGGGACTGCTCCGACGGCCAGCGCTGGTGGGGTTGCAGATGAGTGTCAGCACGTTCCTGTGACCCCATCTCGTAGGCGCCAAGAAGGAACAACGTGGTGGTTTTAGTCGGTGCGAGTCCGACATAACCCGTGTTCGCCCTCGTGAGGACGGGTATGTGTAGGCATTTCCCCACGGTAAAAAAAAATAAGGTAGGTTTTTTTGACGGTATTTATGTATGCATGTTGAACTATTAACAGCATAGAGTAAATAAAAACTTTGACGTTGTTCCCTAATCTAAGGGACTTAATTATGTATTAAAAAAAATATTTGGAATTTGTCGTTTTGCAAGGCAAAATTTAAAAAATTACTAGTTCTTATACTACAAATAATAAAGAAATATTTTTTTTTGTATATAGGTCGTTTTAAAAAGTTAAAGGAAATAAAAATGCCAAAATTGCTTTCTGTGGATTAAAGGGGACAGGGACAGCCAGGACAACAATTATAGTTGATCTCGCATTTCAACCGCTCCAATATATTGGGGAATGCATGTGCTCAAATATCGCAGCTTATTCTCAAGCCAAGTCAAGTAAAATAATGTGTATCTTGTTTGACAAGTCTACAAATGCTCCCACTAGATACTGCCATTGGAAAGCTCCCAGTTTACTTTTAATTTACACTGCTATTCTAAACTATGTTTATCGTAGCTTAAAATAGTGCGCTGTATTTCTCAAGTAGTGGAGATTTGTTCGTTATTTCTTATTTTTATTTGTTGAGACTTATTTTGCTAACGAACCCAGGAATACCAAATGTATTGTATATTTGTCACAATTTAGTGTACGATATGATGCCAACCGTTAATGACCGACTTGTAGTTTAGAAGATATCAGCAATTTGAAACGCGGTGCAGAAATCGCGAAGCAATTTCGAACAGTTTGAAGTCGGTCATATTTTTTTGTTAAAATTTCACTAGTTGAGATTTAAATTAATGATTTTGCATGAAATACAAAATAATAATATTTTATAAATTTTCGTTACGAAATTTTATTTAAAAAAAGGAATTTCTGACATAAGTTTAGTATTAGCACGAGTATATATAATTTAATATTCTTCACCTGAGATTTCTTCTTCACTTTTGATATTTTTATTTTAGTTTACCAAAGACGTTTCACTTCTGACTTGTATACTTTATACGCACGCACATTTTTATTATTATTGTCTGTCATACAAACATCATAATTCTAATTAAGTACTAACTTAAAGTATTTTGTAGTGTATAAAAGTTAGATATTAGAGATATTATCAATGTTAGGAAAACAATGTTTTTTATATATTTATTATATTATGTAAGGGGCTTGTTATCCGCAGCCTAATTCATTCGTCAAAACATGGTCTGCTAGTTGTTCATTTATTCACAATGTTATTGCTGTTCGCTAAGCTGTAGTCAATATTTTTTTTTCTTTAAAATATATTTAAAAAAAAGTAATATGCAACACTTCATCTTTCCTAAAAAACCCGTTACTTTTAAATGTACTTTGTACTATGAAAAAAAAAAAGATTCTACAATAAATTAAGGCAAGGTCACGTGTGTAGAACCAGAGTCGGTGTGATTCTTTCAAAAACTACCAACTTGGGTTGGTACCAACGCGGTACCTATTTCTGCCGCAAAGCATTAGTGTGAAAGCGTATTTACTGGGTAAACGAGTCTTAACATCCTATGTCTCATGGTAGGCAGCACGTTTGTAATATCAGTATTGTCTATGGGTGTCGGTGACCACTTCCCATCAGGTGGCCCGACTGCTCGTCTGCCTGCATAGCAATAAAAAACTAACAATCATCAGTTATCGGCTGGAACGATGTTCATGATTAAAATTTTTCTAACCTCCCGATTAAGAGAACAATTTAAACACATTGAGATGTTTTAATAAACATATAATTAAATACTTTCTACTATCATTATCACAAACTTTCATCCCCATTTAAGTGGAGCTGCGGAGTGAAGCCACAACTAAAACAATACAGTTTAATTTTTTTATTATAAATGAAATTCAAAAATAGCTTGTAATGATTATTTTAAAACGCTTGTAGCTTGCATCTGAAATGAGCTTTTCATTCAAATGAACGTCAATACGTCTCAGTGGCATTAACACTTTGCTCTGTTGAAATATTATTTAACGTGAATTATTTCTCACTAGCTTCGTATTGGCGCTTCGTTTAATTTTCGTTCAGTCAGTTTTTGTAACGTATTTTTAAACAGATTAATATTTCATTGTTTTTACTCTCAATATACGTGAAATAAAAGCTCGTATTTCATTTAAAATGTGTTCATTAAAGGAGTAGGAAGTGTTATAATTAAATAAAAATTATTTATTTTACGGGTTAGTGTTTTTTTTTTGCTTAGCGAGTTAAAATATGAATTGTAAAGATTTTTTCCTGAACTTTTGTACTAGTGCAGGAATTATAACTTGTACCTAAAATGTACTTAGACCTAGTCCTTATTAGCTCATTCCTTGAGCCGCGGATATAGTGTCTATTGAGTAATAGTCTCAGGCAATTCCAAAAAAAAAAAAAATACAGCTGATTTCCCCTAATCCTAAAAATTAAAATTGTACATCTTAATCTGGCGACAGATAGACACCTAAAAGGCGGTCAGGGTTTTCAAGACCATCTTTGGCAGTCGTCAGAGAACATCAGTGCCCTCGATTTTACTGACAGCCCATCCAACCATTGATTGCAGTTTACCCTTTGGGTCGTGAAGGTCAGATACAAATCTTTCGGCGTAATAACTTATTTTGATGGTACTAGTATGGAAAATGCGTGAGAAGAATACTTATTAAATAAAATTACTTTACGGATTTTATCCGTTTATTTTACATTTTAAATTCCTGACGTTTCGAACACTTTCCAGTGCTGGTCACGGGGTAGGTGTTTGAGTCTACCCGTAATTTTATTTAATAATGTATAATATTCAGTGCAAGCAAAGAAATAATTATAGAAGAATACTTATTTTTTTCATTTGCATTTAAAATAAAGCTAAAAATTGATAATATATCTAGATATGATTTGCAAACTATCAAAAATAGTCTTTAAATATCCCTTTTGCTACATAACTGTTGATACAAAATAATATTATAAAATATTCTTTGTTTCAAACATATTTCAACTTTCAGAAAAAATTAAATAAAACAGAAAATTGGTCAAGCCTCTAGTTTTCATGGTTTTTTTTTCATTATTTACGTTTTTGAAAAGCTCCAGTGTTTCACAAAACGATACATTGTTTTTAAATAAATTAAAAGTGTAATTGCATTAAATTGTGTGATTTACAGTGATTTACGCAAAGTTATAAGAATATATTTTAATTATACCATATCAGTAATAAAGACAGCTTAGCTTGATCTAATGTACATTTACAAACATTTTTTTTGCGTATTACAGCATGTTACACATTCACATTTGCTGGAAATCGATTACGCGATGACCACCCGGATACAACATTCATCGATCACATGTAAACATTCTTTTTGCTGGAAATCAATTACGCGATGTACGCATCCGATGCACATTCCGATCGAAGATATCGCTTATTCGGCGATATGTTTCGACATCTAGTCCCACGGTTCCGAATGCTTTACATAACAAGCGAAGCAAGGGCACTGGATGTACTGGATAGTACTAATACTGGATGGCGAACTAGGAGACGTCACTTTTGTTCGATCGTCGAGCAATCGTCAGTCTTAGTTTTAATTAGTACTAGTAATTGTAATTGTAAAATTGATTTAATTAAATTACTTTATAAGTTATATCTGCATTTTTTGCAACCTTCGGCTGTAGCCTTCTGTAATTAGCACGTTGTAAAATTTTGGTCATTAAATAAATTAACTACGATCTTTTCATTTTATTACCACATATACCATATATTTTAAAAGAAATGAAAAGAATGAAACATACACCCCTAATAACAAGACACAGTAATGATCTCAAAGCACTTTTTTTTTACCGAAATAATCTACGCGATGCGACTTCTTGATCCTTAAATAGTTAGGTAGTTGCTTCATCGGTTAGACACATTGTTGATATATTTAAATTTAAATCTATAAAGCATTTAAAGTGAAATTAAAAAATGTTCTATTTAATTTTCCCTTATTAACCACAAGCTCTTCAGGACGTCAAATTCACCAGCTTACTTTACCAATTTCACAATTTTATCACTTTACCAATCAGCCTTTAAATATTTTTTATTTATCCGGAAGAGGGTCAAAGGAAAATATTTTATTATATGTATCAAAAAAATTCTTCTATATAATAAAATATGAAACAGGAAATAAAAGTTCATGATATATGTGTGACAGCAGTAGCTTTTTAATCATTTGGTTGAAATAGGGTGCAATAAAACATTAAAAACGAATGACTGTTCGCTGCAGGAAAAATAAACCTGAAAGTGATTTCTGAAGCAATATTAGAGCTGCCATGCGCTCTACATATATATGCACACCTAGTACCTTAACATCAAAGTGTTTTGACAACGTTGAGAGCAAATTGTTTTATATTTTCTTTAAAGCTCCATAATAAGATTTTTTTTATATATTTGAACAATAACAAATAGATGTTAATGTACGTAATAAACATAATTATACTCTTATTTGTTGTTGAAGACTGTAATGTACAATAAATAAAAAAAAATGTGTGCGTGTACTAGCGTAAACTCGTAAGAAGTGAAACTTTATGACGTTATTTTGCAAAAAATAAAATATATATTTATTTATATGACAAAGGTTTAGCTTAAATAACTTGAAAACTTGAAAAATAAATAACATGATCACGCGACGTGTTGGTGTGTTATGGAAGTCGATGCAATCGCACCTGGATTTCAAAATGTAAGTTTCAATGCAATAAAATGTCTAAATAGATGCTTAATGCGTCCACTCGTGGCGCTATCGCAAAACCCTTTATATTTTTTTATAAATATTTAATAACGTGCTCCAAAATGCCTAAAATAAAATTAATTTGTTACTGAAATGTTAACTAGGCTAAATATATACAATTCATAACACTAGAATCAAAAAAGTTGAGCGTAACGGAAAAAAAAAAAGATGGCGCGTAACGAAAAAATGTTAAACTAAATTTTTTTCCAACCCCGATAAAAAAGTTTCACTTCAAAAACCCTATCTTCTAGAATTGATTTAATCGTTTATTTTCATTAACCCATTAGTCCATAAAATTCGATAAATCGGACACCAATAAAAATGTTTTTTTTTTATTTTCTTATATTTTACTCTAGGTTTATCAATTAATAATAGCAGTTTAATATATATTTAAGTGTGACACCACTGTTTTAATAACATATTTTTTTATTAAATTTAATTTGATGATAGTTTTAGTTTTTTACGCGAATAAATGTGGTCTTACGTTTTTTATCGCGTCAAATAAATATTTCGAAATAATTTTCAGTAATTTAATGCGAAAACATTTGTTAAACTTTATTACTTTCCACTTTGATATATGTATATATATTTATATATATATATATATATATATATCATCATCATCCTGTAAACATAGTCCACTGCTGGACAGAGGCCTCATCTAATGCCCGTCTTCTCCATTTAGGGGCATGGACCAACATTTTACATGGCCATCCGAAGCATGGATCATCTTACTTTTCAGAAAATGGGGTGATCCGTCCAATGTAACCAAAAACACAAAGTTGTTTCCCCGCGGAATTTAAACACCTCCATTTGTTTCATCATCATAATCTGACTGTGTTAGTCCACTGCTGGACATAGGCCTTCATAAATTCAAGCCTCCCATTAGGGGGTTTCTAATCCGTATCCCACCCGGGTTGTCGGTCCGTTTGTTTAATGGTTGATAATAGGCACGACGTTAGCCTGGTATTGGCCAAAAAACTTTGTTTTCATATCATGTATACAAAAAAAAAATTATATCTTTAAGTTAGACTTTTAATTTGATATTGTTCTTGCACCACCCGTAATTTCTAGGAAAAAATTTTTTGCTTTTATTAAGCATATATTATAGAAAATTGGAAAGTTTACTGGTTTGTGCAAAAAAAAAATCTAAAAGAGACTGTAATACTAGTTGTAATGTTTTTTTTAGGATTTGACAAATTTTATAAATTATGCATATGAAGAGTGTACTTGAAGTTTTTTGTGGGTGTCATGATTATTTGCAAAATCTCTTTAATCCTTTACGGTGCTTTATTTCTGGAAATAAAAGCAGAGCGAACGCGTTTGTTTCATGACTATGTCCAACCAGAGTGATGCAGTTCCCTTTTGTTGCAGGCAATTTCGATCCAGTTCAAAAGAGAAATGTGCAATACTTCACACAATATGTCAGCAATATCACGTACGGTTCGAGTACCATTTATTGAACTTGCTATACGATAACCATCGAAATGAGTAAATATTTTCAATATTTTAAGGAATCTAAAAACATAATGCGACGCACCGAGCGTTGGTAATAATAAAGAGAGTTTGTTTTTCAGAGCTTGCCAGCAAATAGAATGAACAATGCATATCTTTATAAAAAATATAGCCTAATCCCTTACCGTACCGTTGTTGAGTAAATAATATATATAATACTACATTGAATATTTCTCCAGGCGTATATCGCCTTCCAGCAAATAGTTTCTGCTTCATTATTTTTCTCGGGACATTCTAAAGACATGGCGACTGATACGATCTGCCACCACGCGTTTTATTACGTCGGGACATTGGAAATATCACGTATATGTATTTTGTAGTATTTTTAAATTTTCTTTTGATTAAAATTTATTTAAAAAAAACTTTACAGAATAATTAATAGTTTTTTTTAATTAATGTTTAAATGAAGCATTTTGTCTTTGGTCCATAAAGGACGTAAAGTAAAAAAACTTTTTAAAAGGACTAAACAAACAGCCCTCCTGAGATATTTATACCGTTAGTATACTCCTGAGATATTTGAGATGGTAAAAAATAATCAATGGAGTTTATAACGGTTAATCATTCATGTAACGAATTAGCATATAATCACTACTATACTATACTACGTGCACAATAGTTTGTTTACTTATTCATTACTAAATACGTGGTTAACCACTACCAATGTTAAAATACATAGTCGTTATAATTAAATTCAAATGCAGAGATGAAACGAGGTAACATGGTTTTAATACAACCGGGAGTCGTTAAGGCACTTAAGGACAAATGCTCTTTCAAAGTTCACGTTACCAGCACAAATTTTAAATAAAATAATGTGCAGGTTAAACATTGACGATTTTAAGCTAAGTGTATGATAATGTATAACATGTTCATTTGCTTTTGAAACCTTGCATTTGCAATAGATCTTAAGGTATTTATACTATTGTTTTAATTATAACAAAAAATACAGCTAAGCAGGAAAAAATCTTCAGCTAATGGATTTCATAAAACAAACCGGAAAAAATGAACAGGATGATTCCCTCTAATATCATTCCTATTATTTTACACCGTTTTGCTCTCCTGACAGACCGATCTTAATAATATTTTTTAAATTAACAAGTCGTACCGTAATATAATATCTTGCTCGCTAAATAAAATATGGAGTCAGATATCATAAAACTCATTCATTATGATTGAATTCATTATTGACCTATTCTGTCATATTGATATTGCTATATTATATATGACTCAGGTCGATTAATACTTATCTACAGGAAATTGTCTTAATGAAACCTTTATTGAATTAAATTCATATCATTTTGTAAAATAATATACTGAGGCGTAAGTTGTTTGAAAATAGTTTGTGTATGACCAATAAGGATTGATTAAAATAATAAATCTTTGACATACATAAAAACTGATTTCAGTTAATAAGTTCTTACTTCTAGCATGATTTGTATTTAGGCCATTTGTTACCCATACGATATAGCTCCATTACGTTTTTAATTTTTTATACTATATTCAAATTAATTGCCAAATTATCAGATCTGATTCGAACAGCCAAAATAATGGGTATGTGTACTGCTGGTATTTCCAACTTCTATTCTTATTGACTTAAAAATATTGTTACTCTTGTAGCCATAAATTATTTTGTTGATTGCAAATTAGCCAAAAATAAAACCTTAAATAGGTCAAAATACATTGGTAAATTTTAAACAGACCATATCAAACATAATAAATAGATTTTTTACAAATTGTTTGGGTAAAACTTTATCTTTTATTTTTTTCCACGTTTTCGAATGCATGATAAAAAGTCACTTATTTGGTAATGCTTTATTTCTATTGACATTACAAACAATTAATAAATATACTATACTGCTATCGATAAAAATATTCATATTAAAAGCATAATCAATTATAAGTATTTTCTACTTTAAATATCAGTATTATTACCAACACATGTTAAATATCAATTTAAAGCACGTAAATAATGTCGTTGTTCGAAAGAACCATAATGTTTAATATAATTTTTTTCTGTTTCATATTAATTTTCGCAAAAAATTAGATAAACTTTTAAAAACGGAAGGAATTCCCAAACAAAAAATATAAAAATGTTTTTTGTTTTTAAGTTCGCCAGCAGATGAACGGGTCGGGTCAATAAACTAATAGTAGAAAGCCCCTTGCCACTTCTAAACTAGCTGCATTTAGCATTGGTCTGTATTCGGAAAAAATAATCCTATTGCTAATTACGCACTGCTTTCGATATTTGTTTTAATGCAATTAAAAGAAGTGTGCACTCGAAACAATATACAGCTATATCTTGTCAAAGCAAAAACAAAAAGCCAACGCAATGGGATTTGATTGATTTTATGGAGGACATGAAAGTTTTAATTAAACTTCCATAGAAGGCATAAGTCTCGTTTCTTTTCGTCTATGTAAGAACCAAATGAATAAAATAAATATGTCAGATTTAATTTATAAAATAGACACTGCAAAGGATGACATTAGTATAAACTAGGTAACGGTAGAAGTTAATATAAACACGCTGGCAAATTGTTTCAGATTTTTATTGAGAATTTCATTTTACGTGGTTAAGAATACATATTCAATATTAATAGCAACCGAAGCGAATGTATCTTATTGGTAGACCGCAGCCATATTCAATCTTACGCGCTGTTTAACTCATTTAGCTTGGTTAATAAACTTGCGAACTGCCTCCGTAGCCTAGTGGTATGGGCGTGTGCTTTAGAAACCGGAGGTCGTGGGTTCGTATCCTGCAGGGACACAACAAACTTTCATTGTTGTTTCCTAGTTGGTTAGGGCAAATTGGGCCAATCACCCAGTTGTCTGAAAAGTAACATGATCCATGCGTCGGATGGGCATATAAAAATCGGTCCACCCACCAACCCGCATTGGACCAGCGTGGTGGGATACGGTCCAAACCCCCCCAATGGAAAGGGGTGTATTAGGGGAGGCCTATGTCCAGCATTGGACTATCAAAGGCTGATGATGCATGATGCAATAAACTTGCAAATCACTAAATGTTATACAAATTTTTCTAGTTATTTAAAAAAAATTCTATCATTACCTATCATTTTTGATTTATTTTATGTATAACTGAGCACTGGCTTCAAGAACATCAATTTATGCCAGTTTTTGGATATCACCAGATTGCTAGCCTGTTCAGTAGAGATAAAGCTATACGCGGTGGCTCTTTAATATTTATTAATGATGCTTTAAAATATAAAAAATCGTAATGATGTTGTGAGCCTCTCTATTGAATGGACTATTGAAATAGCCTGTAGCATTTCTTTGTTGTATGCGTATACAGACCTCCCACTTCGTTATATAAACCTTTTGAAGTTTCACATGACTGTAAGTGCTTATTCAAAAATATTTAAAAAAGTCTGTACTTTCACGAAATCCCTATATATCAAAAAAAAATTAAAAATTCATCACACAAAATAAAAATGACTTGAAATATTATCAACAGTGAAACTGGAAGGGGTACTAAGAGCAACTCTAATATAACTCTAAATATTGATGACCGTTATAAGGAAAGTGACGCAGATGTTGCTACTTATTTCGAAAAATTCTTCTCGGACATTCCAGTTTCTACTACCAAGTCACTTTTATCTTCTCCAACAGTGCCAAGTCACTATTAAAAAATAATCCAATGAATGTACAGAGAACTTTAATTTTACGGACGTAAACACCGGAGATATGGTAAGTCACATTTAAAACTTTAGATATAAAAAACTAAAGACCCTATGGAGTCCCTGTTAGGTGATAGATTCTATTATCGATGTAATATCACCTCACCCTAGCAGCAATATTCAATGTAAGTAACAGAAGGGCGAATTTCCTGACCTAATGAAGCATAGCAAAATTATTCCGATTTTAAATCAGGATGTAATACGGACCCTAATAACTTTAGACTAATGTCTACTCTTAGTAAATTATTTGAAAAATCTTATAAATCAATTGGTTAAACATTTTCAATCGAATTGCCTTTTAAATAACAATGTAGGATTCACTAGGGGTCGCGCAACAACCAACGCAGGTGATCAGGCTAGTCAAAAGCATTTTTGAGGTTTAGGAAGCATCACAGGATGCTTTAGAGCATTTTCTGTGATCTCAAAAAGGCTTTTGATTCTTGTCCACTATGAGACTCTAGTCCGGAAATTACGTCACTATGGTATAGAAATACCGCACTCAACCTGGTTGACGTGAATGGTAAAAGATCTCCGGGGCCCTGGTAAAATGGGGTCCCACAAGGATCCATTCTGGGCCTTTTCTCTTCCTCATTTATATATAACGACTAACCATGTGTGATAAATAATAGCGAAGAGATAGTATTATTTGCAGATGATACCTCCTTGATTTTAAAAACTAAACGACATACGTCAATAAATGAAGATGTAAATAATACTCTCTCTAGAGTAGCGTATTGGTTTAGTGTTAATAACTTGCTATCAACCCGCATTGGACCAGCGTGGTGGGATACGGTCCAAAACCCCTTAATGGATAGGGGAGGCCTATGTCCAGCAGTGGACCATCAAAGGCTGATGATGATGATGATGATGAACTTGCTATTAAACAAAAGGAAAACAAAATGTTTTAGATTCATGACTCCTAATGTGAAGTGGTTATGAATGGAGAGGCGTTATACGTAGTTGAATCAACTGACTTTCTAGAAATAACTGTAGATGCAAAACTACGATGGGGCCCCCATATTAATAGGCTAGCAAGTAAACTAAGCTGTGTGAAAATAATTAGATTATCAACTGATGTGGAGACAGCTCGTTTAGTATATTTCAGCTATTTTCATAGTATTATGTCTCATCGCAATCTACTGTGGGGAAATGCGGCAGATACCTATTTGATCTTTGTCCTTCAAAAACGTGCAATTCGTGCAGTCTATAACTTGGGCGCCAAAGAATCATTAAGAAAGTTGTTCACTGAAATAAAAATAATGACCGTTAATTCTCAACACATATTTGAAAATTTAATGTATGTGCAAAACACTAGAGATGATTTCCTAAGACATTGTGATACACATGACATAGATACAAGGAACAAACATAATTTAATTCATAAATACGAATAATAAGTAAGTCTTTTATGGGCAATGTATACGTTTTTACAACAAAATCCCAGTAAATGTTCAGAATTCAACTATTAATAAATTTAAAAAGGTAGTCAAGGAACGTTTATGTGTTAAAGGTTATTACGATATTATTGAATTTTTAAATGATAACACAGCTTGGTAATGGAATGCCTGCTCCAGGTCTTGTTTCAAAATTGTATATGTAATGCTGAATTATCAAATTGTTTGTTATATTTCAAAGATGACATAAAAAATAGCCCGCTGAGTTTCTTTCGCCGGTTCTTCTCAGGTCTGAGGCGTCCTTTTCCGAACCGGTGGTAGTGTGTTTCACAATCAACGAGCAAGTGTAAACTTCTATATTGAATAAAGATATTTGAATTTAAATTTGAATTGGATTGATAGAACTATTTAAATGTGTTCCTAAAAAGATTTAATTTGTTTCAGTCTTAGTTGAAGTACGAATAGCATATCAAGAAATGAAAAAAATTATTATGAAATATAACAGAGCACCAACTACCTATAAAGGGCTTACAAGAGAAGAAAAAGCTCGTTAGTGCAATTTCTAAATTTTGAACTTTGATTTGAACGTTAATTAGCTTGCTTAATTTTGGAGCCGTACGCTAGACTTTGTAAAGTAATACTTTCCGTTGCATAAACAAATACTATGTATGATAAATAATAAAGCTTTTACAATTTTTCTAAAAGTTTGAAATTATATTTAAATTGTAAAGTAATGCATTAAATCCGTAAAAATTGTATTAATCATCAGTCATCTAAAATGTCAAATGATTTGTTCATTTTTATGGTCGCTCTACTACAAATGGTTATTTGAATATTTAACTGGTCGTGAAGTTTTGAACACGGGCTCATTTTCTCAAATGTGAAAATAAAGAAATAATTCCGTGTTATTATGGAAATTTTTAGGAGGGGTGTATAGCTTAGAGCGGTTTAGTATCACCATTATCATCACCAGCTTTTAACAGTCCCCTGCTGGATATGAGCCTTCTTCAATAAGCGCCAAGACGGCCGATCCCTCGCTACTCGCCTTCAACGCGAACCGGCTACTGCACAGAGGTCGGCATCTCACCTGGTCGGGGGTTGCCCAACGCTCCAACTTTCCAAAGTAGCCGCCACTCTATGAGCTGCTTACTAATGCATTGGATGACGACTTAAAGACTAGAATGGACTAGATGTAGCATAAATATTAACGATGACTACCTTTCACACCTCCTTCTCCCAGATGAAGTGCCTGCAGGAGATGTTGCACAGATTAAATGATTTCTACTGACGTATCCGACTCAGGATGAAGACAAAAGTCATGTTTAACGAACATGTTCTCCCGTGGTTTATGAACGTTGATGGTACAACTCTCAAAGTCTTCAATAAATATGTCTATCTTGGGCATATATTTTATATTCATAAATCGTGTTTCTAGTTGTACTTAATAACTACAAAATTGTATATTTTTAGGATAATAGATTTAAATAGAAAATTTTGTTTATTCGAATTTGCTGTAATCTCAGCTAGAACTTAATTAAGGAATGTAGCCTGCAAGACCTGCACTTTAAGCGGTATATTTATTTGGACGGGTGCCAATTCGCCGTTATGCATATAAATCAAAGTATATCGTATGTAAAATGAAACCCTAACTAAACAAAATAAATGAAAAGAAATAATTATTAATTTCTCGTGCAAATCAAAAGTATGAAAAACTTGAGGTCCATAAATTAACTTAACAACGAAAAGAGCGTTATACATTTAGTTATTTTAATTATTGTGCATTGACATTGAAATTGGGTAATATGTATTGTTGATTGCAAATACTTGCAAATTCCTTTTAATGCGTTATTTCAATAGTTCAAACGTACTTAAATAGATACGTATTAGGTGCCAGGGCTTAAACAAAAATTTTGCAGCAAAGCTTCGTAGTAATTTTTACGCCTTTTTTTCGTAGACGTTCCTTTAAAAAATACCTTTAAGCTGAGCTAACTAGATTGTTTTATACTTAAACTAACGACCCATCCGGGCTTCGTACCGGTGCGTAACTGATATCTGTAATATGTTCGGAAATTTAGTTTAAATTACATGGGTCATATTAATCTTATATACACAATATATTTAAGACACTTAATTGAATAAAATTAATGCTGTGATGCTAATAATCACTTCGTAAATAAGCTGTATTTGTCACTTGGGTTTAACTGCATGTAACAAATGGTGGATTTACGTTACTGGTAGGGCTTTTAAGTGAAATTAGTGCGTTTAAGTCCTTCATACACTTCTCTTCTAAATATTTTATGCAAAACGAAATCTAAAGCAATTAAAAAACAGAACAAATACCACTAGATATATGAATCTAGATAATGAACAAATAATAATATTAATTTTACGATTAGGTATGGTTTTAAAATACAATTTTGTATGTTTGTATAACTTATTTGTGCTTAGACGTTTTATTCTAGATAGCTTATGGTCAGAGCGTCTCTGTTTCCTCGTCACTTTACTCTGTTGACACGCCCTGACCGTGAGATAACTGCGCGTGATAAAAAGAGTGCTAGACTTTTCGTTACTTACGTACGTTACTAGCTCATCTCGCTTGTAACGCTTTGTTTTTAAAAATGAAAATTTAGACAAAAACCTTCGAATTCCGGCTAACAAACAGGGCTCGTTAATAAGGAAGGGGTATGCGTACAACATCCAACAAAGCGAAATTCGGCAACGCAAAACTGCTAACAATACGGGAGTAGTTGATTGTGTGCCTTATTTGGAAATGCATCCGTAAACCCTCGATAGTGAATGCCGAAACTATTGAGTCGGATAGAGAAGTAAATCATAAACTACAATTTTCAGCGTGGTAATCTCTTATTTTTAACATTGATATGGCTTATCTAAACTAGGGTAAAATTAATGCTTTTAAGTACATTAGACATATTATTAAAATAATTTAATAGATACAAAATCAATATGTGTTATGCTTTATTTCTGTGTGTCAAATGTGTCCAGACAATATCTATCAAATTACTATATACTTACAATCACTACCAATAAGGGGCTTTTTAAAAACTCGTTATTAGTTAAGCGGTAACTATTTTACAGATGGTTGTCAAATTGATGTCGTTTAGTCTAGGAATTTACGAGTAGTTTAAGTTTTGATTTTATTAGCAGCAATGTTGCGTAATTTAAAGCTATAGAAACCGTGAATTCCCTCGATTAAGATAAAAATCGCGTAATATAAGCCGTCAACGCGCGGACTGTCTATGCGTTTAGCTCATTTGCAGTTTTCAAAATTTTAAATTGCGTTACACTGGTGCTAATTGTGAACAGACAGCTTGAAAAAATGTCTAAACGAAGAGCGGTTTGAACTTAAAAATTAGGAACGATAACACTTACACCTCTCTTATATATCAAATACTAATAAAGCTAAAACCAGTATTAACATAGTTTCAAAACATATGTCACGAATGGCCGGCTGCATTATGACATGATTAATTTTGTGTCCTTGCCACGACATATGCATAACTTCTGAATTGTTCTGGTCGTCAGGGAAATCAAACATTAAAAATTTAATATTTTTTTTACTTGCAAAGGATCGGGTATTTTGAATAATGTTTAAATGTATAACTATTATTAATATATTTGTAGAAATAGTCACAAACAATATTGAGGCTGGCCCCTCATTATTTTTTTTTTAATCAACTTTCTTTCAATTACGTGACATCTGAATGCATTAATAATAAATTAAGAAAAACCTAGTAGTAAAAGACTAAAACTTAGAAAAAGCTGTTCATTAATTCTTAAATTTTAAGATCTTGATATTGAGCTTATGATTTTTTATTAATATTTAAAGTTCGACCGGATCCCTCTGAGAAAAATGGATAATGTAAGCTGTTTCATTTAAACATTTGTTTAAACACACATTCCTTTTTCATAACACCATTAGTCATTGTCACACGTTTATTTCCTGCAGATGTTGCAAGCCTTACTCGCAGTCACGTCCAGAAATCTTTAAAGTACTTATGCTGTTTTATTGCATATTATTACAGCTTTGTGCATACATAATAAATAATACGATTTATTAAATTTATTTTAAAAACTAGAAAATTCTGAGTGTTGATAGCTTTTACGATTAATACGTGCTGTGAAATTCTGTTACCATGAAACGCGACTACAAGCTAAGTGCCATCAACGGCACCTTGATGGTTAGCGATCCACTACCTGTGCGTTTCACATGTTTCCGCTACATTAACGTACAAGCTTGCGCTTAAGAAATCGGATGTCGGGTTAGAATTCTACGGTGACTCAATAAGTTTTCGTTGTTGTTTCTTAGTTTATTAAGGCAAGGCGGGGCGATCAACTGATTGCCTGTTAAGTAATACATATGATCCATGCGTCGGATGGGCAAGTAAAAGCCGGTCTCCGCCATATATATCTCTGGTCGATCGTGTTATAAGAGTAGAAGCAAGACAGCGTGCACCTGCGTAGGCTATTTTTCTTTGACACTAGTGCATAATATCCTGCGTAGTTAGAACCGATTTTGAGAACATTATATTATTTCTGGTCAGATACGGCTTAGGGTTCTTTAAAAAAAAAGAGCTTATTATTTCCTAAAAGGCCGGCGACGCATTTGAGGCTCCTCTGGTGGTAAAAATTTCCATAGGCGGCATTAACAACTCACCGTCAGGCAAAAACAAATCGAGTAAAGAAATCGTCATCATCAGCCTGTGTAAGTCGGCTGCTGGATATAGGCCTCCCTAATACACGCCTTCTCCATTAGGGGTATATGGACCGTATCCTACAACGTTAGTCCAATGTGGGTTGGTGGACGGACCGACTTTTTACATGCCTTTGCGACGCAGGGATCATCTTACTTTTCAGACAATTGAGTGATCGGCCCGAATTGTCGCATCTAACCAGAAAACAACGATAACACAAAAGTGTTTTTTCCCGAGGGACTCGAAACCACGACTGCTGCCTTATAAAGCAAGGGACAATACTGCTGAGCCACGGAGGCGATCATAAACGATGCTAATAAGTTAGGTTAAGAAAACCATTTCATCCTCTAGTACTTATTTTCACTGAATAACATATTATGCTTCAAAAACTGTTTCAAGCTCCAAAATCACGCCTACAGTTTATTATGTAATGTCGCCTGAAAACCTGCAATTTAAGCAGTAAATTTATTTGGATGGACGCCAGTACGTCATTTTACTAAGCCAAAATATAAATAAAGAGTTTTGTAAAACTTTAAATTTATAGAAATGAAAAATAAACATCATTTGAAATAAAGTTTCAAAATGAAATAATTTATCCCCTTTTTTAACGGGCATTTTATTCGATGATTATTTACATGTCCGCAATATGAATTTTTTAAATTGTGAACACACAATATATAGGACACTTAAGAACAGTTATTTTGAACCTATAAAATATTTAATAGGAATTTATTTCTATAAATAAAAAAAGACAAATTGTTGTAGCTTTTAAGCAGAAATAGGCAACGCGATGGTACTGCCGCAGATGGACCCCAGTTAAAAGAGAACGTACCGCCTCTATCACTTACCATTATGTACACGACCTCGTCTCATCGATGTAACCAAAAATGAAAGACTACTAGTTCTATGATAGATATTTGTATATAACTCTCTACGTTTTTACTTAGAAAACTTTCTATTTTTCGGTTATTTTGTATAAAATTGTAGAAGTGACAATTGTTTTCCAAAAATGTATGCGTCGCTCAACGAAAAGAAAAAACACCAGTATTGTTTTATGTTTCAATTTGTGCAGAACGACAAATTCATTCTAGCGCGGGACAATTAATCTCTGTCTTAAGTTGTCCATACGTTCCGTTTTGAAGCCTTAAAAGCTGTTACGTTTTGTTTCACAAACATTCGTTACCACCAGCTTGCTTGTCATGCACATGTTTATAGAACAAATGCCTACTATTCATAACATAAAACGGATATTATACGTCATCTTTATACTATAACATCCATCTTTTTAAATACCTGATAAAAAGCCTTCAGCGAGCTAAAAGCTATTTATTGAGTCTAAGGCTATGTCATACATACAAATTGACGTTACTTATATTTCTTAGTCTATTTTGTTAACAACAGAACGAATTAAAACCGCAAAATTATGGTTTTATATAGCTTTTTATGTTCTTCAAATGAAGTATTTGAATCAATTGGGGGATTTAAAAGAAGTTGCTATCAGGCATACACTAATTTATATTTTTTAATATCGTGCAAGAATTAATTTCTGTCATAACTTTTTTTATAATTTTTTTTTTAAAAAGAACTTTAACTGTGTCTAAAATTTAAATAAAATAATTAATCACAGGTAAAAGCAGCTTTTTAGGCAGCATTTTTATTTTCGGTATTTACGGACTGCGTCTATCAATTCTGCGTGCCATCATATTGAACTTCGTTATGCTATGTTATTGTCATAAAATTTCCAATATGTGGCACATTTAAAAAAAGAATAGATAATTATTTTTTTTATTTACGTGATTATAATATCAACCATTTATTTACGGATTTTTCACGTTATTTAAATATATTTATTCCCTGACGTTTCGGATCTCTTTCTCAGCATCCATGATCACGGGCAGACTAAGTTGGTATATATATATTTTAAATAACGTGGAAAATCCGTAAATACATGGATTTGATATGTAAAAAGAATAGAGTTCAAAAAAACATCAATATTTATAAAAGAATTATTTTTATAATTTTTAGCTACTTAATTTCAATTCCAATTCACGAGAACAAACATTATCTGATTTTCATTATCACGAGGCATATAAATTATCACTTTAAATATTATTTACAATATTTTTATAAGTGAACTTTTCTCATTGTTTTATTAAATGTTCTTGATTCTTTTTAACGTTCAAGTCTTTTTTATGAAGTAAATATTCAATAAATTTACGAAATAAATAAAAAATTCGGGACCCCCATATAACACTATTTATTCCCAAATTGAGAGGGTCTGTATTTTAAGAGATTAATGACTAAAAAATAAGTTGACTTAGTTCATTTCGTTAACAAATATATATTTATCAAATACAAACACGTAACCCCCAGGAAAATACTATGTTCATTGAAAAATATTGTTCCGAGTTAATCCACACTATTTTGCGCGGAAGATTGGGTTACTGACTACTACGATAAGAAGTCTATCAAAATCTATACAATTAAATAAAATTGTATGGAAAACAAATAATTGTTATGAAAAATTTTATTTATACTCAAATGGTAAAAGTGATCGTATGTGAAGTATCCTTGTTTATTTTAATTAATTTCTGAACACGTTTCGTATTAAAGTAATTTATTTTCAGATAGCTTCCAAAATTCATTTGTTACTTCGTTAGTGGACCTGTGGTAATTTTAAACACAGACCCGATGACGCATGCCAATTACAAACATATATAAAAATCCATATACTAGCTGTTGCGCGACTTTCTCCATCGGGTAATATTAAAATAAAATAATTCTGTTTTGTAAGAAAATAGTAGCCTAAGTTACTCCCAGTTATATCAGTTATCTTCCAGTAATAGTCCTGCCAAAATCGGACCAGCTATTCCAGAGAATACACACAACAAACAAACAGAAAGGAAAAAAATGTATTGTTAAATTTCTCGGTTGTGTATTGCAATGTAACTATTTTTAAATAGTAATATTAAATAAGGTTTTCTGATGTTACAAATTGACAATACAATTTTATTTATTTAGTTAGCTTGTTTGTTACGACGAAAACCCTTCAACAAACACCCTAAATTTGACTACGGAACCACTATTTTAATTTAAAGCCAAAGTTCCTAAAAAAACCCTTTATATAGTGGAAACACACAACTACCTGGTTTCAAGTAGTGAGCATAATCCACGCTGTAAAAAGGGTATTTTAGAGCACTAAATAAAAATTAAAGCTTATATATGAGTGGATTACTTCTAATACGTAAAATATATGTTTTTTTCAACGTTACCTTTTTAGTTCAATAGCACTTGCTTAAACGCGACATGCCTCTTAGACACAATCTTAAAAAAACACGTTTTCTCTACGATAATAGGCAAATTTGTGGCGAAGGTTTTGTAATTTAAATCTGAAAATATGTAAGAAGCTAGAAGCTAGTGTTACAGCGTACATGTGACTGGTAAACAATGTTCTCAGCAATACTCTCGTTTCCGTACCATATTTGTGTATAAAACATTCAGCATCAGCTATTTTAGACAAAATTGTCGAATAAAGTTTGTCCTGCAAATATTATTGATTTTTTTTATTTAAGTTCCGGTGACATTTAAAAAAACCGATTGATTGATTGATTGATTTCATAAAAAAATATCAATAAAAGGAAATATTGTGCTTAAAAAAATATTTGTTTAATATATAACTGTAATTTTTTTATGTACTAAATAATAAAATAGTAATTTATTGCTAACATTTTAATCTGTTTTTTTTTTTAAAGTATTTTGTAAATTTTGTTTAATCGCATAAAAAACGTGTGCCTGTAAGGTTCTTCTTCATAAAAGACAAATAGTATTTTAGTAAAACAATATAGGTGGATATCGGATGATGCTTTTTGGAAATTATATCATCTACCTTAAGCTTTGAGATTTATCATTTCTTTCATTTAAAATACTTCTGATTATATTGTATATGTATCATAGAAATAATGAGCCTCATTATTTCTCTTGAGAATTTCCTTGAGAATTTTCAACGCTACTCTACAGTTTCTAAATATCAAACAGAAAATTTATAAAACTACTGATCAGTACACAGGTTGTATAATAGTACCTTAAAGAGAATCCCTACTGTAGTTTTTATTTTTATTAAATATCCAGTGTGTACAAATGAAATTCAAATATTTTTTATTCAAATTACGCCTGTTGAGCTTTTATGAACGTCAATCTCACCGATTCGGAAGCTTCGACCTGTCAGAGAAGAACCTGCAGGAAACACTGCGATCGTCATTATATGTATAAATAGTAACAACATACATTACAATCAACTATATACACAATTTAAGCAGTTGCCGAACGATATTTGTGCAGGCATCATCAATTATGAATCATTTCCACACATCTTGGTCCCCAATGTAGTTCTAATAGTAAAATAGGCTATAAATCTATGTGACATTTACAAAATTTCGAAAGCCGACAATATATTTTATAACTATAAGTAAACATATTTTATAACCTACAATTAAATTAAAAACAAGATAAAGTTTGAGTCACCTCATTAGTAAATTAGTTGCGTATAAAATATTTCCAAGAACCCTCACTATCACTTCTATGTAAAATTTATGCTTTTGAATCTGATATTGACTAAAATGTAACATTCCGCAATATATTTTGCAATTCTCATTTCCTCCGGAACACCTCACGCAGAGAGATCTTAAATATTTTCTGCAGACTGAGCATTTTTCGCGCACTTAGGGCCTTTATCATGTTATATTTTGTAAATTTTTTGGATGCTTAGTCGGTCCCTTTTACAGGGACCGTCTAGATGAGTACTACTGCAGGTGCCTATTTCAGCGTAAAGCAGTAGTGTGAAACACTGCTGTGTTCCAATTTAAGTAGCCGATGCAGCGTATTTACTGGGTAAACGAGACGACACCCATGTCTCACGGTAGCATGCGGTATGGCGAAACGTTGCCGATGTCTAAGGGCTGTGGTGAACACCTCCCATTAGGTTGTCTGACTGCATTGCCAACCTGCGTAGACAATAATAAAATAAAATATTTTTCGCTTTAGAAATTCTTTATCTACAGCAGAAAATCTTTTTAAAATTATTGAATTTTAAATTGGTTTACAACATGAAAAACTTGTTATTATTTGTTAAGGCGCTATGTATTTCTTTAAATCAAACTTTTTTTCTTACTATTAAAATTAACCAATTTTTTTTTTTACTTACGATAAGTGATAATAAAATGATTTAAAAATTGATGAAAAAGCAGGTATGAAAGTAAAGTTCAAAAGCTAAGTATTACTAACATGTTAGGCGGTTTGGTCTTGATCCTATCAGTTACCTACAATAGAAAAAATCATCATCATCAGCCTGTGATAGTCCACTGCTGACATGGCCTAATACACCTAATACACCTCCATCCATTAGGGATTTGGACTGATCCACCACGCTGGTCCAATGCGGAGCTATGTGGTGGACCGACTTTTTACATGCCCATCCGACGCATGGATCATCTTACTTTTCAAGACAATTAGGGTGATTGGCCCAAATTGCCCTTAACCAACTAGGAAACAACATGAAATTTGTTGAAGTCTCGCAGTTCTGAACCCACGACCTCGTTTTAAGGCACACGCCTATACCACTAGGCTACGGAGGCAGTTAATAGAAAACAATACGTAAACGTAAATGACACCTTTGACTCCTTCGGCAGATGGGTGTTCCTCAAGGATCAACTTGGGACCTTTTCTGTTCCTGGTCTAAATAAATGTCTTGCACTTTGGTAGTGAGAGGCTGTCCGAAAGTTTCCTTTTGAACATGACACTTCTCTTACTGCTAAGGTTAAAAGAAATGACCATAACTGTTGAGATACCAAACTAGGGCAATTGATATTGTGTCAAACTGGTTTGCGTCCAATAACTTGGTATTAACTGTGAACAAAACCAAATGTTTACGTTTTACTCTTTGTAAGTTGCCGGATTTTCAAAATATTAAAATTGACGATGAGGTCATTTCCTTACGAGCTCTATTACATTTCTTGAATTTTTCTAGATAATATATAAGATATGTTAGCAGTTTAAGTTATAATAAAATTAGTTCTGAAGGTAACCGAGTACCTTTAACCAAACTTCTATTTGCTGGAAGGCGATATACGTCTAGAGAAATATCCAATGTAGTATTGTATCTTTTTATTTACTCAGCAATGCTAAGGTAATCGATTAGGCTATATTTCTTATACAGGATATGCATTGTTATTTAAAACAAAACAAATTTTCAAACGCTCTAGCTGTGCGTCTTATTATGCTTTAAAATACGATTAAAGTCATCGCTACATTTCTTTCAATATTCTTAACGAGTGTAACTCTGTTAGGTTATCATATACCGTCACCATCATAATCAGTCCTTATCGATCCATTGCTGGATATAGGCCTTTTTTTAATGAACGCTTAAACGGCCGATCCCTTGCTACTCGCTTCTAACCCGAACCGGCAACAACACGGAGAACGGCATCCCACCATATAATTTCTAACAGAATACTATGCTGATAAGCGTCTACAGGCATTTTTATAACTTTGTTTTGACAACTTTACGAATGCCTCGAATCATTCAGTTGCGTTTGGCAGGCATTTAATTTATTATACATTCTTTGTCTATGATATTCTTGTACTTATACATGAAAGATTTTTGGTTCGGTCAGTATAAATCTGGTAGCTCTAGCTCAATTAGATATTGCGCGCAGGGGCGTGGCCTAATATCTTTTAGCAAACAAAGAATATTTTGACGCACGTACATAATATTTTCAAATATGTTTACAAGGTTTTTAAAATTGCAGTTTTATAAAAACATTACGTAAATTTTCCAGTGAACCCAGATTGTAGTTGCCCTAACAGCCTGTTTTTGTAGTATAAATATTGTGTTCAAAACCGGCTGCAGATCCCCTAAACAATCAGGACATAAGGCTAAGAAAGTACGCGTAATAGTTCGTAGCTTCCTAATGGCTATGGCAAAAGATTGCTGTACTTAGTTTCTAGAGAGTTTAAAATATGTGCTCCCACTGCATCTTGGAATCAATAGAAAATCAAGAAATGTAATAGAGCTTTCAAGGAAATGACCTCTCTCAATTTTAATATTTTGAAAATCCGGCAACTTACAAAGAGTAAACATAAACATTTGGTTTTGTTCACGTTATACCAAGTTATTGGACGCAAAACCAGTTTGACACAATATCAATTGCCCTGTTTGGTATCTCAACGTTATGGTATTTCTTTTAACCTTAGAGTGAGAAGTGTCATTGGCAAAGGACAACTTGGACAAGCCTCCCACTACCAAAGGCGACATTTATTTAGACCAGGAACAGAAAAGGTCCCATAGTTGATCCTTGAGGAACAACCATCTGCACAAGGGAGTCAGGTGTCATTTACGTTTACGTATTGTTTTCTTAACTGCCTCCGTAGCTCAGTGGTATAGGCTGTGCCTTAGAAACTGGAGGTCGTAGGTTCGAATCCTGCGAGGACTCAACAAATTTTCGTTGTTGTTTCCTAGTTGGTTAGGGCAATTTGGGCCAATCACCCAATTGTCTGAAAAGTAAGATGATCCATGCGTCGGATGGGCATGTAAAAAGTCGGTCCACTCACCAACCCACGTTGGACCAGCGTGGTGGGATAAGGTCCAAAATCCCTAATGGATGGAGGTGTATTAGGTGTATTAGGCCATGTCCAGCAGTGGACTATCACAGGCTGATGATGATGATTGTTTTCATTGCGTAGGTAACTAGATAAAGGATCAAGACCAAACCGCCTACACCGTAATACTTTAGTTTATTGAACTTTAACTTCCACCTGCTTTTTTCATAATTTTTACATCATTTTTATTATCACTTATCGTAAATAAAAAAATGGTTTATTTTAAATAGTAAGAAAAAGAAGTTTCGACTTAAAGAAATACAATTGCGCCTTAACAAAATAATAACAAGTTTTTCATGTTGTAAACCAATTTAAAATTCAATAATTTTGAAAAAGATTTTTCTGCTGTAGATAAAGAATTTCTAGAAGCCAAAAAATATTTTATTTTATTATTGTCAACGCAGGTTGACAAGCAGTCGGGCCACCTAATGGGAGGTTTCACCTACGCCCTTAGACATCGGCAATGTTTCGCACACGCGCTGCTACCGTGAGACATAGGGTGTAAAGTCTCGTTTACCCAGTAAATACGCTGGCTACGGTACCCTTCAAATCGGAACACAGCAATGTTTTAATACTACTGCTTTACGGCAGAAATAGGCACCGCGGTAGTACCAACCTAGACGGTCCTCTGTAAAAAGGGGACCTGCCAGCATCGAATAATTTACAAAATATAACATAATAAAAGCCCTAGTGCGCGAAAAATGCTCAGTTGCAGAAAATATTTAAATCTCTCGCGTGTAAGCTGTTCCCGGAGGAAATGAAATTGCAAAATATATTGCGGGAATGTACATTTTTCGTGAACATCAGCTCAAAGCATAAATTTTTACACTATAAGTGAATAGTAAGGTTCTTGGAAAAACTTTATACAGCAACTAATTTATAATGAAGTAACACAAACTTTATTGTCGGCTTTCGAAATTTTGTAAAATTCACATTGATTAATAAGCCTATTTTACTATTAGAGACTACATTGAAGACCAAGATGTGTGGAAATGATTCATAATTGATGATGCCTGCACTCACATATCTTCGGGCAACTGCTTAAATTGTGTAATATAGATGATTGTAATGTATCTATTTACATTTATAAATATAATGACGATCGCAGAGTTTCTTGCAGGTTCTTCTCTTGACAGGTCGAACATTCCGAATCGGTGGTAGATTGACGTTCATAAAAGCTCAACTGAGCGTAATTTGAACAAAAATATTTGAATTTCATTTGTACACTCTGGATATTTAATAAAAATAAAAACTACAGTTAAATGTGTGTTGAAATACATTTTTAAAGTAGGGATTCTCTATAAGGCACTATTATACAACCTGTGTACGATACAGTAGTTATATAAATTTTCTGTTTGATATTTAGAAACGTGTTAGTATCGTTGTGTTAGGAAATTCTCAAGAGAAATAATGAAGCTCAAAGTATTTGCTAAATAATGACAACAGACTTATAGCCAGTCTCTGATAGTAACACCTACCTATAGATATTGTGTTAGATTAAGCAAAGTAGTTGTTTACATAGATGTATTCCATTATGAAAAAAGCAGCATTTATTAGCATGTCATGTTCAATCTTAATATCAGTAGACCATCACCACTTATTATATATAACTGTTTTGATGCTATAAAAATGCTATTAGTTAAACAATTGGTTAGTGGTTTAACCGTTCTTGTATATCTGTCTTCCAGTTAAAGTTTGATAAACTACTTTTTTCCTAAGCGTAACACAGTTTTAACCGTATCTTGAAATAAAATATATTAGAAATCTGGGTTTTCTTTTTCAATTATATACAATGATTAACCTTGGGTGTAATGGAAACAGATTTTATGTTAAAAAAAAACTTTTAAAATGGTGGCATTACATTGCATCGATACCCTTTAGTGCTTGCTGTCATGTAAAGCTTTGTAATATTTATAAAATATGAAACCATTTCCAGTATTTCATATAGTCGTTGGAAGGAGCTAATTTCTGACCTTTATCTTTTTAAAAAATACAAGTGCCTTTTATATTGGTAAGCCATAAAATTCTCGAAAGAAATGATAAAGCTCAATGCTTAAGGTAGATGATGTAATTTCCAAAAAGCATTATCCGATATCCACCTATATTGTTTTACTAAAATACCATTTGTCTTTTATGAAGAAGAACCTTACAGGCACACGTTTTTTATGCGATTAAACAAAATTTACAAAATACTTTAAAAAAAAAAACAAATTAAAATCTTAGCAATAAATTACTATTTTATTATTTAGTACATAAAAATTAAAGTTACATATTAAACAAATATTTTTAAGCACAATATTTCCTTTTATTGATACTTTTTACGAAATCAACTGTACCGGTTTTTAAATGTCACAGGATTTAAATAAAATAATAAATAATGTTTTCAGGACAAATTTTATTCAACAATTTTGTCAAGTTTACAGAAAATTCTAATTAACAAAATTTTATGTTTAAATCTATTATTCTAAAAATCTACAAATTTGTAGTTTTTAAATACAACTAAAACACAACTTTCAAAATTTGATCGATAATAATTAAATTCAAGGATGAATTTCCAAACGCCCTTTCTGATCAAAAAAACAATAAACCAACGTTTGTCATTCTTTACCATTCATATTATAGCAGATTACAAATGGAATCCTTAAAAAATAAAATGCTCTTAACTAGTACATGTAAATGTACCATACCCTAAAAGGCTAAAAAAGATATTACAGCTTTTAGAGTATGACATGAGAATCAAGGTGTTGTTGACGTTTCTCTTATTGACGTAGGTACGGTAATATTTCTGATGAACTTACCTGCCAGTCGTCATTCGAAGTTTTTAGGACAAAAAAGCTAAAACAAAAAAAAATTCCTAAAACATAATTTCACAAAATTTTTTACCTTAGAATCTGAGCACAAAAACATCCATTCGGATATACTTAAATTACTTAAAGAACAATAATAAATAATATCGCTTCCTAATAACAACCCGCGTAAAAAGTAAACAGTTGTTTCAAATACGTCACTGTTTTAAAACACAATTGCTAATAGACAAAAGATAAGGCTCTAAAGGCCATAGCAAATTCTTAACTAGTTTATGTAAACTTTTCGTAACAACTCTAGTTTAAATGTATGTAGCAAATATATGCCTCCGAAGTCTAGTGGTATGGGAATGTGCTTAGAAATCGGAGGTCGTGGGTTAGAATCCTGCGTCCAAAAATCCCCTAATAGAGAAGGCGTGCATGAGGGAAGCCTATGTCCAATAGTAGACTAGCACAGGCTGATGATGCGTGACACGTTTTATATACAGAGTATAGTACCTTAGAAGGTACTCTAAAAAGGTACACAAGGTATACTCTAAGGAAGGTGTAAAGTTTACATAAACTAGTTAAGAATTTGCTATGGCCTTTAGAGCCTTATCTTTTGTCTATTAGCATTTGTGTTTTAAAACAATGACGTATTTTAAACAACTGTTTACTTTTTACGCGGGTTGTTATTAGGAAGCGAAATTATTTATTATTGTTCTTCAAGTAATTTAAGTATATCCGAATGGATGTTTTTGTGCTCAGATTGTAAGGTAATAAATTTTGTGAAATTATGTTTTAGAATTTTTTTTATGTTTTAGCTTTTTTGTCCTAAAAACTTCGAATGACGGCTGGCAGGTAAGGTCATCAGAAATATTACCCGTACCTACGTCAATAAAGAGAAACGTCAACAACACCCTTGTTCTTATGTCATACTCTAAAAAGCTGTAATATCTTTTTTAGCCTTTTAGGGTATGGTACATTTACATGTACTAGTTAAGAGCATTTTATTTTTTAAGGATTCCATTTGTAATCTGCTATAATATGTATGGTAAAGAATGATAAACGTTGGTTTAGTGTTTCTTTTCGATCAGAAAGGGCGTTTGGAAATTCATCCCTGGATTTTAATTATTATCGATCAAATTTTGAAAGTTGTGTTTTTAGTTGTATTTAAAAACTAAAAATTTGTAGATTTTAAGAATAATAGCTTTAAACATATAATTTTTTTAATTAGAATCTGCTGTAATCTTAGCTATAAATTAATTAACGCCTGCAGTACCTGCACTTTAAGCATTCAATTCATTTGAACGAGTGCCTATTCGCCATTTTGCATTTAAATCAAAGTATATCGTATGAAAAAAATATTTTAAAATGTAAAGCCAATAAAATAAATGAAAAGAAACAACTGTTAATTTCCCGTGCAAATCAAAAGTATGAATAACTTGACAGCCATAAATTAACTTAACAATTAAAAACAGAGTTATATATTTTAAATTTCAATTATTGTGCGTAAACCATTTACATTTTCTCAATTATTAAAATTGGGTAAAATATATTGTTGATTGCAAATACTAACATATCCTTTTAATGCATTATTTTCAATAGGTCAAACATACTAAAATAGATAGGAATTACGTGCCAGGGCTCAAACAAAAATGTACAGCAACGAAGCTTGCTGTCATTTTCACGCCTTTTCAATAAAAGGCGTAAAAATGACAGTCGAAGGAAAGACTATGGAGACTTTCCTTTAAAAATTACTTTTCAAAAGCTGAGCTAATTAGATTGTTTTCTTGTTTGATACATGAACTAGCGAACACCCCGACTTCGCACTGGTACATTACTGATATGTGTAAAATATTCGGAAATATTACTTTAAAGTACATGGGCCATATTAATCTATGTATAGACAATGAATTAGAGGCAGTTAGTAGAATAAAAATCAATGCTATGTTGATGAAAATCATTCTCATCATTGGTATGCTACGATGCTACGTAAAGAGGCTATTTTTCCTTAAATGTAAATATTAAAAATAGTTATTGTGGTTTATTCTTAAGTGGCATACACCATCGCGGTCTTTTTTGTTAATCTTTTTAAGATTTGCAATACATTGATGCATTATTTATTTAACACATAATCGTAATCATAAGCGCAAAAAAAATATTTAATTACACCATATTAAATATTTTTTTTACACACAGTTTAAATGCGATTCCAAATTTATTGCGTAATTTTTTAACATTTAAGCATATGTAGAGACGGACAAACAGCGAAAGCGATTTTGTTTCATGCTATGTATAGATAAAATATCTAAAACATAAAGTAATGGGTTTTCTCGGATAGTAAAAACAATTCATGTTTGAAGTCAATACTTTTAATTGACTTGTACCCACTAGTATTTGTGTCGATTATGATGTTATCAGTTTCTCATTAATGTTATGATGAAAACACACACCACCTCCTAACTGGTAACAATGATTTATTACATTATTAGCCATTTGAAAACACTTTTTTATCTCTTTCATAATAACTAAAATTATTATTTCTAAGGTTAGTCTACACGTTAAGAATTTCAAATAATTGAGAAGAAAATATAGCAAAACAAATAAATGAATTGAAAAACAGAAAGGAACCTTATATTTAGATTGTGCACTTCAGTTTGACTGCATTTAACAAATAGTGGATTTATGTTAGTGGCGGGGTTTTTAACTGAAATAAAAGTGCGTTTAAGCCCTTCATAAACTTCTCGGTAAGTATATCAAGCAAGCCGAATTCTAATCTAAACAATAAAAAGAGCATTAAATTTTGATAAGTAATAATATTGAATATTTAAAACAAGATTTACGTAACTGAGGTTGAAAAACAGTACAATACTAATGTAATATTTTTAATCAAAATTTTAAATGTATTCGAAATAGGAAATCCATTGCTTACATAAATAACATATTATGTTTAACTTATTGTACATATTTAAGCGACTTTTTAGAACGACTTCCCAAAAAGAAGTAAGTTACCAATTGGAGCGTATACTAACCTAGAGAGATGGATTTAAACTGTGTTCTAGTTAATTTTAAACCATGAACTCGTCTGCAATACACTCCGCGAGCATATATATCAATAAATTAAGAATAAATCACTGTAAGCATTTTCAAACAAACATCGTTAAAGAATTCAACGAATCGAATTTAAAGAAGTAGAAGTCCTTGGATAAACATATATCGTATCATAGATGAGATTTTCATATAATGTACCTAAAAACATATCAGGCAACACCCGAATTTCTCTATCTCTCTCTCTCTTTGTCGTAGCGGTGGGGCTCAGTACCTGCGGCTTGGGCAGCCACCAGGAAGCTTAAGGAAGGCCAGCCCGCTTCCCAGGCAATGGCGGCAGGCATGATTTTATGAGACATTGTGATGCACATGAGATAGATACAAGAAACAAACATAATTTAATTCTTCCAACAACTAGACTGCGAAGAATAAGTAAGTATTTTATGGGACATTGTATACGTTTTTGCAACAAATTCCCAGTAAACGTTCAGAATTTAACTAACATAGGCCTGGTTAATGGACCGTATCACACCACGCTGATCCAATGTGGGTTGGTGGGTGGATCAACTTTTCCGACGCATGGCTCATCTTAGTTTTCAGACAATTTGGTGATCAGCCCAAATTGCCCTAACCAACTAGGAAACAACAATGAAAACTTATTGAGTCCCCGCAGGATTCGAGTCCACGATCTCCGGTTTCAAAAGCACATGCCCTTACCACTTGATTGTTCACCTTATCATACACTAATTTATATCTTTTAATATCTTACAAGAATAAATTTCTGTGGCAATTTTATAAATTTTTGGTTTAAAGGGAAACTAACACTGTGTCTGAAATTCCAATAAAATAATCAATCACTATTTGAAAGAAAAAAATATATTCCGAAAGCATTGCAAATATTTAATTTAAATAATTTATAATACATTGTATGACGAATATTAAAATATCACTCTAAATATTGTAACAACATTTTTATCACTGAGCATGTACTTTTTTGTGACAGCCGAATGTATTGATTTAAGCGAATATTATAACAATGTTGTTATCCTTATAAATAAATGCTCTCATATTATCTTCGCAATTATAAGAATTTATAAATACGTTGAAATAATTTTTGCTACATTTGTTTATATTGATAATTTTTAAATGTTTACATTTTTGCGTAAAAAAATCAAATATATAAGCTTATTATTTAATGAACACAGTTTAAAGTATACTAATGATAAAAGTTGTAGTTTGTTTGATTTAATAATCGCCATTATATATGTTACACTACGATATTTTCACATCTTTCATTAAAAAATTCCTTGATTACTTTTAACTTTACATTATTTTTAAGATATAAGGGGCTGATTGAGATATTTTCCTACGCTATGGTATCCCAGTTGCTGGGCTTGCTTTTTGTCATGCATATCCACACGAAATAAATAAAAAAGATGAGACCTAAGGTGATTTTTGACGCCGAAATATACTTAATTTCTTAAATATCTGTTAAACTACTTATAACAGTTTTTTTTTAAAATTGGACAAAATGACAGCTAATATCTATGATTAAAAAAAAAGGAAGAACGAAATTGGAGCACAACGAGCGGGGCAAAGTAACAAGTTACATACTTTTAAAAAACAAACTCTCCGAATTGAGTACCTCCTTCGTTTGAGAAATCTATCTAAAATAAACTTTCATACACGAGTGGATTACTTCTTATACGGGAAATATACGGTTTTCTCAACAGTAGCTTTTCAGGCCAATAGCGCTTGCTTAAGCGCAAGATCCCTTTTAGGCACGATCGTAAAAGAACACGTTTTCTTTGCGGTAATAGGCAAATTTGTGGCGAAGGTATTCTTAATAAAGACCTGAATATAAGAAGCTAGAAGCTAGTATTATAGCATAGACGTGTTTGGTAAAAAATGTTCTTAGCATTACGCCCGCTGTTATACTATTTTTGTTAAAAAAAAACAAATCATCAACCAATATATTGTGTGAACAATTATTAGAATTTAATTAACCATTACTGAATGTAATCTGTCCTACGAATATTATAGCATTTATTTTAATTTAAATCCAGATGATAACAAAAAGACGGAAAAAATAGTACAGTTAATTTCGTAAGAATATGTTGTATTCGCACGTGATGTATGCACGAATAAGTAAGGAAACCACTTTGTACTTCAATTTAAAAGATACTTGAAACCAAACGGTTATTGTTAAGATTTCCTATTTTTATTTATATATATATTTATAGGTGTAAATTTCGAGTTATAACATAGAACTATTTGATTGACAATAAAAAGGAAATAATGTTCTATAAAATAAATTGATTTATAACATATTTGTAACTGTTTAAGGTATTAATTAAAAATGCTAATTTATTGCTAAGATTAAAACATATATTTTTTTATAAAATATCGTTTTATATTCTTTTAATCGCGTCAAAAAAGTGTGCCCATGATGTTCTTTTGCATAAAAGACGAATTGTGTGCTTTTAGTAGAACAATGTATCCACAGGTGGATATCGGATAACACTTTTAGGAAATTTTATCATGTACCTAATACTTTGAGCTTTATTATTTTCCTTGGAGAATTTTATAGCACGCCAATGTATAAGAAACTAATATATTGGTTTCTTCTATATTGGCCATCTATAGAAGGCACCTGTACATTTTAACAAAATAAAAATCTAAAGTTAGCTCCTTCCCACGACTTTATCAAAAATAGTTTCAATACATTAATGTAAATGATTTCAATATTCTATTTAACCTTAGTGGCTTCTATATTTGCCTTGTGTTTTGTTACCTATTTTAGACCAAATTTGTTGTTGTATTCGTAATTTAACCCGTCAAGCGTCAGAGAGTCCAGTATTTTCTGTATTTTTTAATAATTATGATGTATAATAAAATCTTTATTTTTTATAGTAATGGAGCTTATTTCTGGACGCGCGTACTGAGTAACTTTCTCAAAAGACACAAAACACAAGATATATAGATATCGGTGAACCTTTTGAGATCGTTTGAAATTTCAAGATTTCAACACAATTTGAGTTTTGAGTGCTAACTCTTTATCCGCTATTATTTTATATTGTGTCTTAAGACAAAATAATACCAATGCGAAGAGACACTGTTAATTAAACCATTGTAACACACCTGTTACGAATTATCAAATTATCAAAGATAGCGAAATAAATGACTTTTCTGCCAAAACAGCTCACAAGCGTTTGTAAAAAATAAAAAAAAGGGTACACGTTAACACTGTATCTTACAAGGTCCTTTAGGCAGAACAAAAACGTATCAATATATGTTAAAAATAAATCCATAGTATGTACATGCTGGGCTATTACCTACACAGTTATTTATCGTATATGAACTGTTGAAATGTACCCGCACGTTTTGTATTACATATACGAAGTGTGTATGCTTCCAATCCTCTTAAGTAACTCGTATAATGAAAGATATATGCTATATCTTCTATACTCTTTGAACTTCCTTCGAAATTCCATTACGTCGCGACGTTCCCTCGACATTCTCGTAACGCTTAAAATTATGTTTTAGAATGTGTAGACGCAGAATATTTTGTGTTTTCTTTGTTTTACATCATCATCATCAGCCTGTGATAGTCACTGCTGGACATAGGCCTCCCTAATACACTATCCATTAGAGGATTTTGGACGTATCCCACCACGCTGGTCCAATGCGGGTTGGTGGAGTGGACCTTTACATGCCATCCGACGCTGGATCATCTTACTTTTCAGACAATTGGGTGATCAGCCCAAATTGCCCTAACCAACTAGGAAACAACAATGAAAATTTGTTGTCCCCGCAGGATTCGAACCACGACCTCCGGTTTCTAAGCCACACGCCTATACCACTAGGCTACGGAGGCAGTTTTTACATATACACATAAAAATTATGATGTTTTTAGTTGCAATATAATTATTAGAATAAATAGATTTCATTACTGCCTTCTGGCCGGTGCGGTCAAATAGCCTGAAGAAGAGAAGGCATCAAATAAAAATCAGCATCTACTTCTTTCAGTTTTAACTTTATTTTAAGCTATTCAGCTTCATTTCACCATCTATCTTGATTTTAGCTTCAGTAGTGTTTTAAAAGATCTAGTAAATCCATTCTGATTTTATTTTAATTTTTTTGTCTGATTTTGTAATAGATAATGCTATTTGGCTCAGTTAAATATATTTTTAGTTATGTTCAATCTCAACCTACATTAGTTTTTGTTTAATTTCTTGGTTAACGCATTGGTTTTTGTCAATAATAAAAGTTTGAGTTGGAGTAAGTAGTAAGTAAGTAAGTAGCAGTATATAGAGGCTTTCTTTAAAAATATGCTTATAACAGTGGTATGTTTGTTACCTTTAAAGATAACTGGAGACATATATTGCATTTGCTTCTTGCGTAAGTTTAAGGCGAAAATGGTAAAAAAAGTATAGAAGTTTGAGAAGGCCATTAGCCCTAGGTTTTTTGTTATCATGGTGTAGTAGGGGCTTAGTACTTACGGCATCGTTCAGTCGCGGGAAGCTAAGAGTAGCCTGGATTGCGGGGCTGGCCCCCTGGGGACGCCCCTGGGGAGTGGAACCGTGTTTTTTCTCCGTCTGGCTCAAGCCAATACAGGGTGGAGACAGGCTGATTCCTCATTCAAAGGGGAGGGACTCGCCCCCCGCCTTAAACCGATCGTGTTGTTGAAAGATGTGGGAAAACCCTTGGAGAATCGGGGGCATCGTCCACACCTTGAGCACGTCGGGCCCAAATGGGCGGAGTAGCGTTGGCTTTCGCAAGGGGCCGGTCACCGTCCACGCGGTGCGGGGTCATCCTGACCAGGATGGGGTGTCCCTGGGGTGTTTTGGCGGTGTCTCTCAAATCGCCAACCTTTCAACACCCCGCTGGTCCCAAAAGGCCCGTTACCCGGATGCCTCCCACCTCAAAAAGGAAAGGGGCCTACCCGTCGCATCGACGTTCAAGTTCCTGTCAGAGATGGGCTGGACCATCGAGGTTCCTGGGGTTCCACAGGAAGGTGTTGATTCTTGGAACGTTGGTTTTGATTTTGGGGCATGGGGGCAATATAGGGTGTCGGGTGGTGGAGGGATCGCGGCAGTGTGGCCCACCTCCAAAGCCGCGGTACTGTGGAGAACCAGGGTTTTTTGGCATCCGGGCCAAGGGGCTCCGGGCCCCTGGGGGCGCACCTGTTGGCTGGCTCCTTGCCCTGGGACTAGATGCAGAAATCTTGCGTCCTCTTTTCTGGTGCGAGGAGGTTCCGGGCTGAAGCCCCAGACAAAAAAGGGGCAGAGACGTTGTCCCGTAGGGTGGCAGCCCGAGTCCCCAGCGGCTGTCAAACATTAAACCAACCCCCGTTCTTGGGTGGCTAGAAAGGGCCCCTAACAATACGCGTGACCGGTTCTCTCAGGACGGCTGTTTTCATCAGAGGTCCCACTGTGCGTGTGGACGGCCCAACAAGCGCTGGAAGAGTGCCCAGCCTGGTCGAACAACGCCGAGGCTGCGTGTGTCGTTGGGACGCCTTTCCTTCCGTAGTGCGCAGGATGCTAGAGAACGAAAGGTTGTGGGCGCCATCCATTTCTGCGGGACGGATGGTCCGGAAGGAAGCCGCGGAAAGAACGGGGGGCCTTCGCGTCCTGGCTATCTGCAGAAGGGGCCAGGGCCCTAAGGTGGCATACCCCCTTCCCCCGCACTGAGCCCCGGGCGGCTGGCAAGAGGGTGCCCGCTGCCCAGAGAAGGGCTCAAGAAGAAGCGACGTGTGTTCCGTTCCGGCACGGGTGCCAAAAGGAGTTCCGGTGTCCCAGCAATCCGGAAAAAGAGGCCGAGAGGCGGGCCACGTCCGGCCGGGTTGCCGAACGTCATCAGGCCCGCGGCCCGGCTACAGCGACGAAAAGGAACAACCGTTGGTTTTATGGGTGGGCGCTCCATCTTGGTCCGGGGGCCCATATCCCTTGCCCCTCACTCTGGCGGGGGGAATCGAGGCTGGATTTTTCCCCCAAAAAAATAAAAGAAAACCTGGATGCTCAAAGTAAGGCTGGCTGGAATGTCCTAGCGGGAATAAGTAATTAATAAGCACTTGGGGATGGATAAGAGTACCGAAACTTGGGTAAAGGACTTAGGGAAAGTTTTTTGTCTAGGTATGCGTGCACCCTCAGGTTTAGTGGGCCGCAGGCATGAGATGACGTTTCATTCAGTATATATCCTACCGTTTTCGCAACGTCAAACTTATAAATGAAGTTTTGAAATTTTTTTTGTCATTTCAATGAACATGAAAGCAATAAAAACTAAAATCAAAACATATTCTTTTAATATTAGTGAAGCTTATTCCTTTAAATTTTGTAAAACTTCTAAATATATTAGAAAAAAAATAATTATAAATGATTATTTCTTACATATTTTTATGATCTTTATATCAGATAAATGGATCGCAGCGAAACGTGTCAGCGATGTCTTAAGTACTCAGGGTAAATAAAAGAGCATATGTGTTGGCTATAACGCAAGTGTGTGAGTAACTTTTAATACATATCAGCTACTAAAGTTCATTTAGTGTTATCCAAGGTCATAAATTCGTTAGCTCCTTTTAGTTTATTTTCTTGAGCGGAGTAGGTGTATGAATTAATTTTATTGAAGAATGAAACCGCCTACACGATGATACTTGCATTAAATGAGCTAGTGTAAGGGCGGTTCTCAACATGTCTCATTGGGTTGCCTTTGGTAAGACCTGGGAAAACTTTGACGTCAGGCCTTAAAATTTACGAATGAAAATTCATTGCTCCCCCAAAACCAATTAACCCTTTAAAAATACTACCTATAGGAATATAGAGTTCAAATGTCAGTCGCTTTGAGTTCAAAACGTCAATGCTTATTAAAATATTAAATTTGTTAAAAACTTCGAAACTAAATAATTATATAACGAACATTCGACTGATATATGACTAAAGTAAAAGTGGTTAAGGGCGTTAAAACATCTTCGAACGGGCCTTTTGCTAAAAAAATTTTCCGAACATGGAAAGGTAGTATGCCGACCACTGGCCGCTAAGAATACATTTTCAAACGTATTTTTGTCTTTTTTAAAAAAAAACGACTGATTTCGTAACTAGGCAATTTTAATGTTATGATTTCGCGAAAAAATTAAAGTTGAAAAATAAAAATAAATTACTTAATTTCATTTAAGCATTTAAACTGGTATTGGTTTCATGGAAGGTGAAGGACGTGGTTGGGGACCACGAAGGTTAAAATATAAAATTATTTTCCTCTAATTTTTTTTGGGGTACCAGAAAGACTAGCAGTCGGGCCACCATGGGAAGGGTCCGATCCATAACTTGGCAATACCAGGGTATCCCAACGCTGCCAGTAAAGGTTTAAGTTCGTTTACCCCAAAATCCTTAGGTGCCCAAACCAACACAGCATTTTTCCCTACCTTCCTTAAAGGGGACCTCCAGTAAATTTAATTTGTTTTTTGGGGTGCCCATTGGGGGAATCGTCGGGTGATTCCCATCCGCCGCATGGTTTTTTACTTGCGCAGTCGGATGGTTCAAAAAAGGAAACAAAATGAAAAGCTTTTAATTTCTGTCTTCTCCGTTATATGTTTATGGGTCGTATCCAACCCGCTGTCAATGGGTTCGTGGGGACGTTTTAACGCCATCAAATCATCACTACCAACATTGGGTGATCTGGTTTTCAAATCCAAAACCTCCGTTTTATAAAGCAAGTGCCTCTACCGCTAGGCCACAGAGGAGATTATTTTAACGGCGGCAGGTATAACGTTAATTAGTTATAATTCAAAAATGTATCTATAGATTTACAGTTTAGTGCTATGGACTGCAAGTTTAATACATATAATTTACTACAGCGTAACCCTAAATATAACCAAATAAATAAAGAATAATCATTTTGCAATATAATTTAACTGTTCGTTTTGATCAGTGAATATTGTGCCATAATTTTCCAAGGAACCTTCAGATAAAATAAATAAGATAAGCTCTTAGGTGCTTTAAAAAGTGTTTTTAATATTAAACTTTTATATTGAGACCTTTTGTTTTATCCTACCTTTTTATTTTTTGGTTTTAAAAAGGCATTCTCTTTTTAATAAAAGGTTTTTATTTAATTATTAATATTTAATAACTTTTTCCTATGTGAGTAAAATAAGGAAAGTTTGTATAACAGGAAGATACCTAATGAATGCATATATCTGTCAAAAAATAGAAAAAATTTTACTATTCTCTATCATATCTGAAGTAGAGAACTTCATTTTACGGAAATTTAAAAGGTGGACAGAGTTAATTTTTGTTATTATAATTAAAAACGAAAGAATCCCAAAGACATTTAAATTTTTTTTAATTAAAAATTAAAAAAAAGTTGTATGTGTTCGGAAATATCAAATGGACTAAAAGCGGTACGCAAATATAGAACTTTTTGATGTTATATTTTATTTAAATTTTAACATTGATCCCATAAATTTTTCCAATTTGGTCAACCCAACAAATTTTGAAAGTCGTTTTTAATAAAATTTTTTTTCAAAAATAAGAATTTATTGTTTTTCAATTAAAATTAAACGGTTGGGTTTTTTATAAATTTTACCTTGGAATATGAGATTTGTTTTGCTTAATTTTACAAAATTTTCTTTTTAAAATTATATTTTAAAATTTTAGCAATTACAAACCCCTTTAAAATATTTAAAAAGGAAATAATATTAATCTTTTTATTTTTCCCGGCCCGATTTGGGAGTTGTTTACAGCGGTTAAAATTTGTTTTTTTCAAAACTCATAATTAAAAAGGAATTAACTCAAAAAAAGACAAATAATAATTAAAAAGAACCTTTTAAAATAAAAAAGTATATTTAAAAATAATATATTTTTAAAATTTTCCTACCTATTCATCTAGGGAATTATTTAATAAAATTTTTTAAAACTTATCCCAAGCATGTTTCTGGATTTTATTCTTTAATTGTGGCTTTTGGGCTTTTCCGAATTAAAAAAATAAATTGATTTATAAAAACTTGATAATTTGTTTTTCTGCCTAAATTTTACCAATAATTTAAATGTCAGATTCTTCAAACAGGAAAAAATATAAAACCTTCCCCCTTTAGGAACCGGGAACGGGACCAAATTTATAAATTTAAAAATAATAAATATTTTAAAAACCATGTGAACAAGTAAACATGGAAAAATTATTATAAACGTAGGGGAAAAACCATCTACAAAGGGTTTTTTTTAAACCATCCTTTCAAAGTATTAATGCAATTTTTTAAATTATTTGCCTGGTTTAAAATGTTGGTTTTTTTGGTTGAAATTTAAAAAAAATAAAATTATTTGGTTTTATTAAATAATAAAACCTTTTTTTAAATAATTCTTGAATTAAAACGACATAAAACGTGCAAAAAACATCTCTACTTTAAGGAAAAACTGTCGGAAAAAATGTTGTGGTGGGAAAAGCAAAGTGATAAAAAATTTTTCCGCCATGACAATTAATCGAGACGACCTGAGGTAAGAGCCTGGTCGTTGACGATTCAAGTTACTCAATGCTAAATGCAGTCAAATAGAAGAAGTTGGTATTTAGTGAATAAGTTACCCAGTGATGAAAACAGTACTCCATGCGTGGTTGAACTTGCGCCTCATAAATCTGCAATAGATGGGCCGGAAGGAAATACTGTCTCCCTCTACTGAGGACACCCAGTTATTTGGTAGCCGATTTGCCTTTTTCCTCCTGATGACCAATAAATTGGATGTCACTATTTTTCATTATTTGGGCCTGATAGGGTTTAAAATGTTGGTTATAATTTTAAAATAAAGTGTTGCGATTAATAATATATAAAAAAAGCTAAATTTCAATTTCTCAAGAGTCTTATGTTAAAAAATGGGCTATGTAATAAAAAGTGCGTAATGTAATATCATCAGTTTCTTGAATTTTTCAACATATCAAGAGATCAGCTTCTAATTCATCTTGGACAGCAAAACATACCTTTTCTCCACTTTATGAATGTTGAAATTCGTGTTTACTTTTGCTTAAAAACAGTTTTCGTTCGAATAGTGCAAAAAATTTTTGTTGGTCTATGGTCAGCAATTGATATAATTTTTTTATGAGTGTTTATATTATATTTATGTTTAACGAGAAAATCTGTTATGTGTGCAAACATATAACATTTAGAACGCGAGTAAGTCAATTTATAATGAAGTCAAAAGTCTAAGAAAATTACATAAGGCATCAGTTTATAATAATTTACTAGAGTAAGTAGTGTCCGTATCATTTATAATCACTTATACATCGCGCCTACACATACAACACTTTTTGGGGTTTCATGCGTATGAATAGGGAAATTACTTTATTTTTTACTTTCACATTTTATTGAGTTTTATTATATAAGATCAAATTTTTGTGTATAATCGTAATTATATACTACGATTTTCTAGTAATGTAAATTATTAGACTAGTGTTAGCATTAAAACCAGGAGGGTCAATTCATATGCCTAAGATTTATTACTTTAGGTTGAATACAAGTCTTAAAGCACAAGCAAAAGTTCAAAAAATTCCAAAAGGTAAAAATTAAGCAGAATTTGGTCCTAAACGTTTTTGCTGGCAGTATAATTTTGGTCCTCATAAGTTTTCTAGGTGTGAACAAATCTTAGCCATAGCTGAAGTAGAAATCATTTTGAAAGGTAATATTATATATAACTGAACACAACCGTTAAAAAGTTTGTGTCCAGTTAATGAATTTTATGATACACATTAAATTCTCTGAGAATCTATGTATATAAAGTATTATTATTTCAAATATTAAAACGAAAGTTCACAAAGCGTACCAATTTATTAGCTGTGAAAAAAAAATTGAGGTAAATTAATGTTGTTAGCGAACGCTTTAATTTTTTCGCAGCCGTGCAGGCGCTCGAATGCAATTGGTTCGGATTCGATGTACTACCAGATTGATTACCCCGATCCGCACATTTCTGTAAAGCTTATTTAGACTCATCTCATCAGCCTGTAATAGTCCACACGCTGGTCTAATGCGGGTTGGTGGGTGGACCGACTTTTTACATGCCCATCCGACGCATGGATCATCTTACTTTTCAGACAATCGGGTGATCGGGCCAAATTGCCCAAGCCAACTAAGAAACGACAATGAAAATTTGTTGAGTCCCCGCAGGATTCGAACCCATGACCTCCGGATTCTAAAGCACACGCCCATACCACTAGGCTACGGAGGCAGTTATTAGTACGAAAATTTATTCGGTAGTTTAATTCAGATTTTTTTCATATGTGATACTTTTTCTACAAAAGGGGTTAAATATTTTTGCGAAAGATTTCTATCTGAGGAAAGGTTTAGAACTTATGAAAGTTACGATTATCCAACAGTATCTCGTAAGTAAAAAATATTTTGACAGTACCGTAAACTGAATACGATTTTATAAATGGCTAATACAAATAATAAATCAAATCTGATATCTGAACAACCTGTAAAGTTGGAGTTCAATTTATTCTATTTCACAACGGTCCATAATCTATGATTACGGGCTTATATTGGTTTCTCGAATGTCCTCTACAAATACAGGATCATATCAGGCTTTAATAAAATTGAATATCTGAATATAAAAATATGTATTTATTAAATATAAGTTTTTGACATTTGATACTTTTATATGAGTGTTTTAAAGGTATCTGTAAATGAGTAAAATAACAAATAACATAAAACTATTAATGTTTATCGTGCCCAAGACCACCTTGCGGTAGGTAGGTATACCGGTACTCCCGAATAGGTTCTCGCTTTATCGTAGCGGTGGGGCTCAGTACCTGCGGCTTGGGTCAGCCGCAGGGAAGCTAAGAGGAACCTGGCCGGCCTGAAGTGTAAGGCCGGCCGTGGAGAGCTGCTCCAAGCGGGCTGCACAAGCCCGCTTTGGATGCGCCTTTGGAGGTGCGAGGACGGGTCGCAGGGGACATTCAGCATGGTGTCGTCGATCTCTCCTCCTTCTGCGGCCGAAATAGAGCTAGCGGCGGAGCGTAACATCTGAGCCGCCGCTGGGGGCTAGGAGTTTGGTCCTTGCGTGGTCAGGGAACTCCTAGCTCCCATGGCCCCGAGTAACAGATTCGGGGGAATCTGTTACCAAACTAGGGGCCGAGACGAAGAGCGCGCTAGTTCCGACGCGCCCAGAGGGAGGCAGATGGCCGTAGGACCGAGATGGGGCTGCTTCGGCGGCCAGCGCTGGTGGGGTTGCAGAAAAGTGCAAGCAAGTTCCTGTGACACCAAGGCGCCAAGAAGGAACAACGTGGTGGTTTTAGTCGGTGCAGTCCGACATAACCCGTCTTTGCCCCGCGAGGACGGGTATGCGTGACATTCCCACGGTAAAAAAAAAAAAAAATGTACGTATACCGGTGCTAAGTCCTTATTACAGGTGACCGTCTGGAGTAATTGGCAACCACAGCTTGGTCTATTTTAGCTACAAGCCAGTTGTGCATGAACTTTATCTTTCGCTTCAAATATCACCGTAGCCATGTTAATTTCTGTTTGAATTAAATAAAGAGAAATAAAGCATTTAACGGCAAATGTAGGATGATTAGCTAGGGCTTCTATAATATTACATGAAAAAAAAAAGGCTGAAGTTTTCCTATCGTTTCAAGACTTACTTTTTAACTTAATATACTCTAAAGATGATGGAATTTCTGCTCTCAGGAATCAATTCAATTGACGTTGAGAAGGATAGAGATGAGCACGATACGCGTTGAGATTAGTTTGTGATTCAACTGTGCTCATATCCTCTGATGTATCTCAACGTTATATTTAACGTTTATTTTATATAACAAGTGTAAAATGCAATGTAAAGTTGTTAACATAAATCTTAATTAAGATTGAATTATTCATTTGATAAAATATATTTCATTACTATATATATATGTGTTATAATTACTGATGAATATGATAACTATGGTATTGTCGATAAATCCACGGATAAAGGACCATACGTTATCTGGCGAGTCAATAGTTAGCTTAACACAAATAGATATAATAATATGTCATTTAATATATTCATTTTATTAAGTTATATTTTAACTCCCGACGTTTTTAGCACTTTAGGTTAGTACTTTAAAATTAAAATAAATAAAATAGAATAAAAAGCAATAGAAAGTTAGTCTTTGAGGTCCAGTTGCTGGACGAATTCGGTAATTTTTGTTTGTTATTTGTGGTTATCAACAACAAATTTTTATTTTTACAAATTAATTGAAATTTCCAATTATTTTCAATGAAAAAGGCATAATTTTAATTTAATTTAATATAATGCATACTTATGAGACAGAAAGAAAACGGTAAAGAGAATTTTTAATATCATAAGTAAAAAAAAAGTTTTCTTTTTATTTATTTAAATTATAAGTTATATTGTCATTATCATTGTTAATCCACTGCTGGATATAGGCCTTCTCTAATGCACGCCTTTTCCATTTAGGGGTTTTTGGACCGTAATCCACCACGCTGGTCCAATGCGAGTTTTAGGGCCCGATTTTTACATGCCACCGGACGCATGGATAATTTTACTTTTCTGACAATATTTGACGCTGCCGTAAATGCCGTTGTAATAAACTTGGCTAGATTGGAAGCAGTACCTTTAAATAAACGCATTATAATCAAAATATTATAATTACATTCAATTTATATATAAATGGTGGCCACGTATATTTTGAGAATTCACGTCCCCGACGGATGTTAAGCATCATACTTCTCTGTAAAAGTATATGCTGACTTCTCTCTTTTATGTGGCACTATAAAGAAAAATTTTATCTAATTAATAAGAAGAGTTTATTCATATCTAAAAACAAGCGGATGATATATAAATCTCAATTGTTTATTGTTTTATGGTAAATGATCGTGTTTCATATGTTGTTTTCAATAACGGTACGGATGACGTAGAAATCTAATAATATAAAGCATAACCTGAAATATGGCCAAGAATAAAACTAACTTATAACTCAAGTAAATGTCTTTGTATTTGTCATGCTAGCATTATTTGGCAGTTTAATCATAATATTATAATAATAATGATTTAATTGTAGAAGCGTAGCGTACTCAATATAATAACATCAGTAATTAAAGTTGGAATTAATTTGCACAGAAAACATAATCACAAATTACACCTTTAAACAATCAATAAGTTATAACTAATTAAATAGTATATCGATCATGTAAATGAACAATCTTTAATTATTTTAGGTTACAATAAAGAATACATTGAACTATTTATTACTTTTCATGGTCTACTGACTTTTAACATCTCTCTTTTCCGAAAGTTGGCAATCGGTGAAATTGACCTAAACCTTCTCTTTCTCTTAGGCATTTTTCCAAGTAATCATGGATTAGTGCATAAGATAAAGAAAAAGGTTTATATCAGGATCGGCTTCTGATTTATTCAGATTTATCTAATAACAGTTTAACGCCTATCATCTGACACCTGAACTTAAAGGAAAATATATTATTTGGAGGCCCTGACGTCTTATAATAATTCTCAAAGACAGTTTTGACAACCGCGACGAACTTTTAACATGCCCATCCGATTCATGGATTATTCATTCATTCCTAGCCGATTGTATGTTTTAGCCCATATCTAACTGAGCAAAACATTGTTTCCCCGAAGGATTCGATCCCCGATCTCAGGTTTGTAAAACAAAGGCCCATACCGGTAGGCCACTGCGATACTCATATATTATAGTGGTGTGATATATTAAATAATATAAGAGCCGGCGTAAATCAGCACACAAATAGTTGAGGGCTCAAACCGTAATTTGATTTCAATTAAATGTCCCCCGCCAGCAACGCAATCGCACTATTTACTATATGCAGCTATTCTGAAGTGTCACATTAATTTCCGATTTAAAACGATTATAATTTGTTTGGTACCTTAATTTCTTTTCTTGATGCTTGTTCACTTCATATACATTAACGTGTAATGTTACGATTATTAAGCCTTAACAGTATTTAATTTAAAAACTAAATCATTTTTTATATAGCGATGAGTTTCAAGCTTTCAAAACACACACATTTAGTATTTGTTGGATCAGTTTAAACTTAGTATTAGTGCAAGGAAAATTAATTAAAAAATTCTAAACTGACAAAACTTTATCTAAAAGACTAATTAAAAACGTATTTTTTTATGTTTTGATGCCACGCAGAAGACGCGAGATTGATTGATTTGTGTACTGCTATGTGAGGAGTATATGTATTGAGATGGTTAAATATAACTTTAATAGTAAAATACAATTATTTTATATGTTTTTTCTAAGTATGTATATTTGTACGACAAAAGTACTCATGATGTAAATTGTCATGGCGCATGCGAAAGCAACCACAAAGCGTAGTTTTTTTAAAAGAAATAGGTAATACATGATATGCAATACTGATTTATTAATAAATCCTTTTTATGTTCATAAACTTTTGTTTTGACAAAATATGAAATGTGTAATTAATGTGTAATATCAGAAAACACAATGGATACAATCGGAGGTATGAAGAACCCCTAAATTTGTAAGTCCTAATAGGTTACAATAGGTAAAAGTAATGATGTATCAACAAAAACTACATGTAAGATAAATCAAATCATAAAATAAATTATGTTTACAAGATGAACACAAACAATAATATTTCTTGTAGTTTGTATTAAAAGAAAATAAATGTCCTTTTGTCTATGAGTTCCTCGTTTTAGAAATAAGTTCTGCAGAATCATATTTAAATGCAATTAAACTTTGCATGGAAACTAAAAATGTACCCATTGTTCTGGATTTCTTTAACTCAATAAAATATTAATAAGCTAGCATGAATTAAAGATCTGCAAAAGAGAACCTAGTTTTAATTGATTTATTTAAATTTAACTACATACACAAAGTACCTTCGAAATTATTTTTCTTTTAATTTATTTTGCACTAGAAGCACTGTCAAAACAAAGGGAAAAATATTTTGTGAAGAATTTAAAATATCATGATTGGTTTCTTATAATGTAACATAAATTGAAAAAATAAATATGAATAAAACCTCATAGATTTACTGCTTATTGCAAATGACTTTTATGCTGCGACCCGGGCACGTTAACATGTGTTACAAAAATATCATAAAGGAGTGCGATAAAACGTGTAATTAAGTTGAACAAAATGTTTATTCAATTTATTTGTGTCTTTTTCTTTTAATGTTTGTAGAGAGTGAAATTTATTAATATTTTACTCATTTTGGTTACTGTTACAATTAAGACATTTTTAGAATACGAAGTACGTTTTGATTGTTAATTACTTTAATAATTAACAATCTTTACATCATCATCATCATCATCATCAGCTTGTGATAGTCCACTGCTAGACATAGGCCTCCCCTAATACACCCCTATCTATTAGGGGGTTTTTAGACCGTAGAGCGTGGTGGGAACCACGCTAGTCCAACGCGGGTTGGCAGGTGACAATAAATCTTTACATACTTCTTTTAAAATACTACAATGCCGCAATTTTATTAATGTTTAATTAAGCGATTTTTTTATTTAACCAAAGTCTTAAAATAAGTAGTAAGTCAATTTATAGCGTACGTTTTTCATATAGAGTTACATTTTTGCACGACTCCACAAAATTAATTTGTTATTATTGAATTGTTTCTCTATATAACAGTCCAATACATAGCTTTGACCATACCAATCATGTGCAATTAATTTAGAAACGCTAGTAGAAACTTTAGACTCTGTTCAACGAAAATATACGCTTAAATTGATTTCAATAATGTCAATGATAGCTTACACATATGCATATTTTTAAAAATATTATGTTACAATTATATTTTGCTGTCTGAAATGGTTAAATAAAGTATAAGGTATTTTTATAGGACTTTATTTTTACATTATTTTTCAGTAGGACTGGCGCGCTATGGAACATGCTATGCTCGGAGTTTCTTTGTTGGACAAAATGTGTAATGAACTGATCCGGCAAAGAACTAAAGTCACGGACAAAGCAAAAAACTAGCTCGTTGAAGTGGCAGCGGGTCGGTCACGTGGTCAGAAGAACCGATGGCCGATGAACCAATAAGTTCCTGGTGTAGAGGCCGCGTTCCATGCCGATCTCTGTACTGTACCCGGTTCTAATCGGCAGCGTTCCAGTAGCAAGGGATCGCCCGTCTTGGTATTCATTAAAAATGCAATATCCTGGACTGGACGGAAAAAGGCTGCTGAATGATGAAGGTAATTCTATCAGATTTCAAACTCATATTTTTCATTTATCCTGGTAATTAAAATCTAAATAGCGATTGGGTTGTGACATACTGGCAATGTTAGTTTATTAAATTTAGAAGTGTTTTTATATGTTATAAAATCTATTACTAACCAAAGTTTCACAAATTTTTAAGGGAATATCTGTTTATCCTTAGTTGTTCTTTAATGTTATGTTACTTTATTTTTATGTTGTAAAATTATTTATGCAATAAATCTTTTAATCATAATAATATATAATTATTTGAACAATGAACCAGTATTGTACTGTAATCAACTTTGCAATACCAAAGTGATAAACTTAAGTATTTTTGTTTTAGAAGCCCTTCAACACAAGAAGAAATTTCCACTTGCCCAAAAAACCACAAGAAACGTTTTCTATCGTCACCCTGTTTCTTTCAAATTTCAAATATTGCGTAGATAGACCTTTTTCTAGTTTTTTTTTCTGTTATCTTTTTTCTAAACTAAACATCAGGAATTACTTATGATGTATAATTTTTTTTTTGCTGTTATAAAAATTTTACCTTTATATGTTGTCACTGCCAGTGCTAAAAAGACCTAATTAAGCTTATGTTATGTTTATGTTTAAAACAAAAAAAGACCTTGATTGACCGTTATTCTCTGGTTAGAAAAATCATTGTTAACATTGTAGCGACATGTATGTTTACGACAAGCATACAATTTTATCGCCGCGGTACCTTTTAAGCTTGAACATCGTTTTTATTAAGATGGCTATACTTTATTTAACGGAAGAAAATTGCATTTAAATATATGTGTTTGTGTAACATAAAGATTTTTTTTTTTAATTGACAAATTAAATCAATGGGTTTTTTTAGTTTTTAAAATTTTTAAAATATTTTCAATATTTTTTTATGATTTTATTGCAAATCGAACGTAATTATTTTTTTTATAGTTTAGAGTACCTATGTACAATGAATAAAGTATTATTAGCATGAAAGACTAAGTATTGAACATCATTTATATAGGCGCCATCTTTGCTGATAATTAAAAGTGAGTAAGTAAGGTAAAAGTAATAGGCTTTTTTAAACCTGAGCTTATTATCAGTCGGTGTTTTACAGATTCCTGTTTAAAATTAAAGGAATTATCGTGGTAACCGTCAAGTGCACAATTTGCTTTTTGATTGCTTCGAAGTACACTGCCGGTAATGCAACCCGTTCACTTGTTCAACACAGTAAGCCTAAAGAGCTATTATGACTGGTTTAATTGAAGCCGTGTGTTATAATTGTAAATATGTTCTCCGCGAAATAAAAAAAAATGCACCTTTCTTCCTTAATAAGAAAAATTCTACAAATAATATTTGTATTTGTTTGAAATTTATTAGTAATTTCGATATTTACTCCTATCGTTGTTTTCTAATGCTGCAATCGAGCCATAATCTAGGTATACAGGGTAACACATAAGTGTGAGAATCTGATTTAAAAAAGCTGTTAAGGGTTTTTAATTGTAGACGACTCTTCAAAGTAAATTAACGCTATTAAATCCATCAAATAACTATATTTAAATATTTTTTATTGATTTAACTTTTGTTCAAGGTTCATGAAACATATTTTACGGATTTGTATACAAATATTGAAGCCGTGCCAAGCTTTTCCTTTTAAATTCAAAGACAACTTACATCTATTATTTAAATCTCTCTATTTATCACATTTTTAGTCAGGACCTTACTTTTTAAGAAAATCGTGGTAAAAAATTAAACCGGTATTAATAATTATATAAAAGTCATTTATAATATACTTTTTCTGACACTGTATGCCCTCGGCTGTGCTTATATCAAATATTCTTCCAGACACGTACTCAACATTTAGCGAAATATTTTAGCTTCATTATTTCCCCGGAGAACTCTCTCACACATTGCTACTGATATTTTCCTACTCGTACCTTGTGAAAAGTCAGAAGATAAATTATCAATCAAAATCAGGGTAACGTTTACAAAATAATCTTAGACACTATATAGGTCTTAAATGAATGATTTGATAGAATTTAAAAAAAAAATGTTGACTGCAAGATAAGCGCTATATAGGAGGTGCCGTATGTTTCCGTAACCTTGTATAAGATACAAGAGATACAAAAACTGTTTATTTAAAGTAGCTAACGTGATCGGCCCAAATTGTCCTAACCAACTAGAAAACAACCATAACACAGAGTTGTTTCTCCGGGTCTTAATCGCTGACCACCGCTTAATAAAGCAAGGGCCAATACCGCTAGGCCACGGAGGCGGTTACTTATACCTAGTGGATACTAAAACCTAGCCATTATCTATAATATTCCCTAAAAAAAAAATCATGTTAGTTAATTGGCGTTATACGAGTATATCCAGCGTCGTTATTGATGAAATGTTACCAAGGTAACCGGTGGTAGGTCCGCTTTTTACAGGGGACCGTCTGGGTGGGTACTACCGCGGTGCCTTTTTCTACCACAAAGCAATATTGTGTAAATACTACAGTCTTCCGGTTTGAAGGGCACCGTAGCCAGCGTATTTACTGCATAAACGAGACTTAACATCCTATGTCTCACGGTAGGCAGCGCGTTGGTGATACCAGTATTGCCAATGTCTATGGGCGTCGGTGACAAAAGTTTCCTAATTTATCTAGATAGGTAAATGGTGTCAAACAGAAAAACTTATTAACAGTTAATTTACGCCTTCCCGTTTTAATTAATACTAGCTGTTGCCCGCGGCTTCTTCTGCGTTGTAATATTCAAAAATATATTTGTTAAAAAATTGCCTCAGTTACTCCCAGTAAAATCAGCCATTCCAGAAATAACCAGAACGAATATAATGACAGACAAATAATTAAAAAAAATATTTTGTTGTATGTATCGGTTATATATCACAATGTTATAATTTATAAACAGTTCTTTTGGTGTTACAAACAGACAGTACAGATAAATACAAAATCAGTAATGCAATAATTTAACAGTAAATTATTTTGGCGAATTAAATCCAGATAGTACCAACAAAGTGCTTCTATATTTGGAATTACCAATTATGTGCTTTCAGATGCATAATACTATAAAATATGATATCTCAAAAGTGAAGTCGTAATAATGTCAAAGATTAAAAGCAAGTTTGCACAGAGGATATGACGATTTTTATTCGTGGTAAAATTAAGTGTACATGCGTCGGATGGGCATGTAAAAAAAGTTGGTCCACCCACCAACCCGCATTGGACCAGCGTGGTGGGATACGGTCCAAACCCCCTAATGGATAGGGGTGTATTAGGGGAGGCCTATGTCCAGCAGTGGACTAACAAAGGCTGATGATGTGATGATGTGTGTTGTGTGTGGCTATAGAGGACTTCTCAATGTGAGAGGATTTGTCAAATAACTATTATTTGACAAATCCTACACCAGGACTAGCTTAGCTTAATGTGTTATAACTTTAATTTTTAATTTTATTATGGGAAATTTATTTTAACGTTAATTTTATAACTCGCCGCAGCGACATAAAAAATATAGGGTCTTTCCAACCAAATTCCTTAAAACTCTTGCTATAAAAGGTATCTCTTTTATCAGGGGGCTACAAAAATAAACTTTAACAGTACATACATTTATCTACCGATACTTGCTCGGACCGTTATCAATCATTATTTTAATGATAAATGGCATGACGACTGCCTCTGTAGCCTAGTGATATGGGTTTGCGCTTAAAATCGGGGTTTATTGGTTTGAAAACAATTTTCTACATAATGGATGAATCACTATCAACATCAACCTATAAGACTTGAATAAATAGCAAAGACGTAAAATGCGAACACTAACAGAAATTATTGCAAATTAGCACGATATCATTTTATATTGAAAAGGTGTTAAATCAAGCATACATTGATCTGTTCCCCACGTTTCTTATCAGGAATACTAAATATTTTCTCAAACATAGTCGTACACTGAAAAAGATCAATAAACATAGTTAAATAAAGCACTGATTCTAACAAATGAACGGTTTATATGTATCTTTTCTGACGCAATATCCCCTTGGTGGATATCTTTTATCCAATTATTTCTTAGTCACGTATTCACCATTTTGAAAATATCAGTTCTATCTATCAGTTTCATTATTTTCCCTGAGAACTACTCGATACCTTATAACAAGTATTTTCTTACCAGCTTCTTCCACATATTAAGACTTATATAACTTAATGAGTCAAATAATAAAAATTACTTTTACGATTAGTGTACTATGATCTTACGGTCAAAATAAGATATTGAGTATTAATCAACAAATATTAAAAAATACATAATATTTAAATCTTTTACAAATAAAAATAAATGCATAAAAAAATAATAAATGCTACAAAAGAAATCAAAATCATAAAAAAAAATTAAAGCGTTATTTTTTATGGTAAAATGATAAATAATATGAAAATTTTTTTAAGATGTAATGATAAAAAAATATATGATTTTATGCAATACTCGCTCAATTTTTACACATTAGACTGTGCTACTTGTTCACATTATGTAAAGTTATCATCGGTAAGATAAATGTAATTTTTTAATTTACACTTAATTTATCTCCATTTTATCTCAAACTTATATATATTTTATCTCGAAAAATGCTAATAATGAATATGCCCGACAACGCCATCTATGTTTAACAAGTAACTTTTTGTATTAAATTTATAATGTCCGTCGATGTATTCTACAAATTGAAATAAAAATTGTACACACATACAGTAAACATTAAAATTTTAAAATATGTTATGACGATTCATGATAAAATTTATAGAGCTATAAGTAATTTTTGAATAGAACCTATTGCTCATGGTTTTTCAGTTAACACCATCTAGGGAGACTTTGTGAGCATTTACTGATTGTCATTGCCAGTAAAGATATTTTAAAACATTTTCAGTCTTGTGATCGTGATAATGTATGTGATTTTCATCTTTTAACGTCTAACTGAATTATAACTTACCGGTGGTTCGGTAAGGTTCTGGGTGGGTACCACCGCGGTGTTTATTTCTGCCACGAAGCAGTAGTGTGAAAACACTGCAGTATTCCGGTTTGAAGGGCACCGTAGCCAGCGTATTTACTGGGTAAACAAGACTTAACGCCCTATGTCTCACGGTAGGCAGCGTGTTGGCGATACCACTGGTATTGCCAATGTCTATGGGCATCAGTGACCACTTCCCATCAGGTGGCCCGACTGCTCGTCTGCCCTCTTATGCCATAAAAAAAATCTGTATGAAACTATAAATTTAGAATATATGGTAACATTTAATCTGCAAGGAGCAAAAAGTATAAAACTACAAACTTATCATTGAATAAAAATCAAGGCCTGTTTTGTAATGAACAGTCAAACATGTCAAAGTAAATGTAAAAGAAAATTGTTAATTAAAGAAAATATTCACTAATTAATTCAAAATCTGAAAGATTTACGAGAATAATATTAATTTAGTCATACACATAAGAGCAAAAATTTCAATTTAAATAAGTTCTTCCACTTTCGTTCCACTCTACCAAATCTAATCGGCCTTTCATGGGATATTGAAATACGAAAATATATCTCGATACCAAATATCTCTATACTAATCTGTTTTTATTGATGGCAATTTGAAAATTTTGATATTCTTTTTCATTATAATTTAAGAATCTGAAGCCTAATTTAAAAAAAATCTAAATTACTGAAAATGCTTCTGAAAAATATCGTTTAAATAATAAGGGAACTAACGTTTAACATTTTCTATTAATGTACTTGCACATTTTTTGGATCAAAATATCTAATACTCGCTTATAATATAATACCACTAAATGTCGTCGACAGTTATTATATTACTGTAAAGCAGTATTACAGTTATTTATGTAAATTGAACGGTTAAAAATTCAATAGCCATATTCTAGATTTTAACCACTTTTAAGCTTATAGTGGTTCTATGTTAGATTAGTTAGCTTAGCTCCAGACTATGTTTCAAGTTGAAGTATACTTTTAGAAAAATTCATTATTTCCCCGATAGTGACTCCCAAAAATATATTTAACGTTTAGAAATTCCTGAGGTTTTTACTATCAAAACATTTAGTTCAACGGCACAATTTGAACAAATTGTTATCGAATCCAATATTTATTGAAGACTATCTCATATTTTTCCTAAACCTGTTGGAGAAATAATTTTGATTACATTATTTTAATTTATTTTATATTACTATATTTTTACGCGGTAATAAATTTTAAAAACTTACGAGGGCTGTTTGATAAGTCCTGTTAAAAAGTTTGTAGAATATTTTTTTTATTATTTACATTTATTCTTACGCATGTAGTCCTAGCATTTATTGCAAGTTTATTAAACCCTCACATTACCTCACATCACGACTTAGCGAGGTCTGCAAAATGGCTGTTTTCACCCTCGATGTGATCAATTATCAAAATTTTGTCTCCCTAGCCATTTTTTATAATTCGGGACTAGATAGTAATCACTAAATACTACAGAGAATATAGAGCATGCAGAACCAGCTCGAACCCAAATCGTGTAACAAGCAGGTATGAGGGGTTAGTCACAAGGTTCAATAAACTCTCACGTCTCTAGATCAAAAGAAACATCAAACATTTCGTCATCCCTTGTCGAGAACGCCAAAAGGTTTGGAGAAATTGATTTGGATTCATTCACTACGGTATTATTAATATTAGTTATTACATTTCTTTCGTAACCAATCGAGCTGAAATGGCATATAAATTTTCTTATAAATGAAAAACTGGTTACGGTGACAATGAAAGATTTGATATTTCTTTCTTTTGTTAAGCATACTCAAGACCTGCATTTATATCTATGTGGTTTTTAGATCTGTACTTCTAACTTTTCACTGAACTTAACTTTTAGGTTAATTTTTCATGGCATACGCAAGCAGACGAGCAGTCGGGCCACCTGATGGGAAGTGGTCACCGACGCACATTGGCACTACCAGTGGTATCGCCAACACACTGCTTACCGTGAGACATAGGGTGTTAAGTCTAGTTTACCCAGTAAATACGCTAGCTAAAGTAAATTTCAAAAGTCTCCCTAGATGGTATTATCTGTAAAACCATGAGCAATAGGTTCTATTCAAAAATTACTTATAGCTCTATAAATTTTATCATGAATCGTCATAACATATTTTAAAATTTTAATGTTTACTGTACGATTTTTATTTCGATTTGTAGAATACATCGACGGACATTATAAATTTAATATAAAAAGTTACTTGTCAAACATAGATAGCGTTGTCGGGCATATTCTCTATTTGCATTTTTCGAGATAAAATGTATGTAAGTTTGAGATAAAATGGAGATAAATTAAGTGTAAATTTAAAAAATTACATTTATCTTACCGATGATAACTTTACATAATGTGAACAGGTAGCACAGTCTGATGAGTAAAAATTGAGCGAGGCTTGCATAAAATCATAAATTTTAGTTCACAATTACGATACGTTTTGCAAATTACAACATTTGAGTAATATTAATTTCTTATGCTTTTCTAAAGTAAATGCTGTATATGACTGTACTGGAAATACAAATACGTTCTCAAATACTGAAGAAACATAAACAATTACACACCAACATAATTATGCTTTAATAGCTAGATAATCTTGATTCTAAAGTATATATTCTCTATGTATGAACTTATGTACCAAATAAACCTTTTTCTTTCTTTTTTCTTCTTTCTTTCTAAAGGTTTTACAGAGAAGCCATAAGCTACTGAAATCTTGCCTTTTCACTTTATAAGAGATTTTCACATCCAAATCGTATACGATGCGAACCAAAGTAACGTATGTAGGTTTTTTGCGTATACCGTGTTCAATGCTTACAATTTATGGCCGCATAAAAAGATAGCAGCTGAGCTATACGGCGTAAAAGCGCGGCACTTGTTTTTATTTCGTTTTTACGATGTTGATACGTATGTTTTTCAGTTAATTGCGTAAATTTATATTTTATTAGTACATATATGCGCAATAAAATGCACTTGTCCTACGTACACAATTTAATTAGGAAAAAAGTAATATTCTAGACTCTATTCTAGACTCATGAACACATAAATCTTGACATTTTAGGAATTAACGAGTAATTGTATTAAGTATTACTCTTCTATTTCTATGCCAGGTATCATTGTCTTCAACTATGAATTATTCGAAGGGTTTATAAAATCTCTTTATTCTTCAGTCATAAGATGCTATACAACTCATGGGGGTTTTGATAATTTTATGTCTGGTAAAATAAGAGTCCCTGATACTTCGATAAAGGGCCTAAAATGAAAGCAAAAGCTGGTAACAAATTAAACTTATACCAATAAAATATTTCTAATATTACGTAGCATTTATTGGTGAAACATCTCACATTGAATAAAGTATGCCGGTGAACTAAAAATAAAAACGCTAGACGTTATTTTGTATTGTGCTCATCCGAATGCTGTGTTATCTTTAATACCAAAAAACTAACCCAAAAGATATTCTTCAAATAACTATAGTAATAAAATTTCAAAAAATTGTTTCATTACTAATGTTAATTTATCGCACTACAGTTTAATATTTCTAATAATATACAAATGGACGAAATATTCACAAATAAATTTCAATTTCTTTATGCACGGAAATAATTTTTATTTACAAAAAAATAAAAATATATATAATTGAAAGAAGTGCTGACGTCCCTTCACTCATATATATTTTTAATTTTAAATAATCTTAATAAAACTACACATATGTTATAGTTTTAGCTAATCAAAATTTTATGTTCACATATCTTCCAAAATAGAAATTAATCGCCACTATATGCATAAAATTGAATTTATTTATACCGAGTGGAATTAAAATCTCCAATTTTATCCCGAATATAAATTGGATAGGAAATCGACGTAGCATGAGCGTAATTGACGCTGTTACGCCAAAAGTAGTACGTTGTATTCAAAATTGCTTTTGCTTTACATAAAATGTAGAATTTGAATAGAAAATTCTATATACATGTGCGTACGCCTACTCAGAGATGTGATATGGTCGATTTGGTAGTTAACCAATAATTTCAATATTTTGATTATTTTTATAAGCTAATAACTAACTTGTTACTGGTGGTAGGTCCCCTTTTTACAGCAAACCGTCTGGGTTGGTACCACCGCGGTGCCTATTTCTGCCGCAAAGCAGTATTGTGAAAACACTGCTATGTTCCGGTTTGAAGGGCACCATAGCCAGCGTATTCGCTGGGTAAACGAGACTTAACGCCCTATTTATTATGGTAGTGAGCGGGTTGGTGATTCCACTGGTATATCCAATGTCTATTGGCGTCGGAGACCACATCTCATCAGTGGCCCGACTGCTTGTCAGCAGCGTTGGCAATAAAAGAAAAAAAAACTTAATAACTTAGTATATTTATTCAATAGTGCGAAGACAGCGTTAGAAGTCCTTTTTAAAACTAAATAAAGCCTCTAAAAGGTTTTTCAACTTTTCACATGAAAACTGTTACAAATTGAGCCAAAAGACAAGAAATGGTCACTTTTACTACCAACAAACCTTAACGGAAAATCTAATAATTACTCTTAAAAATTACGAAAAGGTTGTAGAGCTTCCGCAATAAAAACTAAACTTCATTCTGATAATGGTACTAACGCACCGATATTGCAGACCTATTTAAACTGACTAACTGATTTTACACATAACGCTAGGCCTGATATAAGTCACAACTGAGAATATTGTTGAAGAAGTCCATAGTATTCTACTCGACGACTGATGGTGTACGAAATAGCTAAGACCTAGCATCTCCATTGAGCAAGCACATAAAATTCTGTACAAAAATATGGCTATGAGAAAGCTCTCTGCATGGTGGGTATCATGTTTATTGACGATGAATATGAAAGGGTAAATCTCGGATTTTATTTATCTGACAGCAAAGAGATATATAACAATAATTTAAACGCAGCATTTCATTCGACCGATTCAAATTATAAGTCTTGTAATACACATACACGTAAATAACAAAAGGTGTTTACAATGTCAAGCTAAATGAATGTGAATAAAAATCCAAGGCGTTTGTGCAACCAGAGCGCGAACCGCGACCGCATTTATTTAACTTGCCTCCTTTCGAATGGCTACGCCTTGATACTATAAAGAAAATAAAGCGGCCCAAGAAATACTGGTTACCCAAAGCGTCAGGTTGTCACTGAGGCCACCTGAGAATTCAATTTTACCTTCGCGTAAACGTATTTTAGTTTTTTTGCAGAATTTCACTATTGTACATAAACAGCTTCATACTAATTGTTTTCACTAAGAAAAAAAAATATCATGGAGGATACAAAGAAAATCATTTTCAAAAATCATTGCGAAAACTTCGATACAGAATATTTACAGGTGTCCTTTTTATTTTCTGTGTCAGTTATTGTTTATACTCCGTGCTCTTGCATAATAACCATAATTTTTTCACTTGTGGCTATGTGAGTATCACACTACTTATATGCTTCATCTGATACTTATCAAATTATAGATAGTCTTTATCAAATGACGCATGTAAAACTGTTTATATGAAAGTAGTTACACAATTTTCAAGCTAAATAAATCTGTTTGCAAGCTAAAAACTTCAAGTAAAGGAAGTGCTAAAGCTGTGAAATAAATAAATTATATGAATATACCTCAATCATGTTCAAGTCGGAAAGCCAAAACTTTGTTAGTAAAAAGGAGAAAGATTAAAATGTAATTATCAGTTTACTGAAAGAAGCTTCACACGTTATACTTATGAATTACAGCTTAGATTATGTCGTGTGCCCAGCACGTGTACGTAAGATTACAATTTTATTAGCAGAAAAATTTAAAATGGTATATTACAAAAACTTTTTTTTTAAAATTAGTCTTGCAATTATCTTTAAAGCTTGGACACCCGCGATGACTATTTCTGCTGCAAGGCAGTAGATTTATGTTCTGTGTTCCGAAATTATATCGTCGTCTTTCAATGCCGAGATAAATTTTTGTAACGCAGTCTTTTTTTGCACAGTAAATTGGTTTTAAATATGTTTTCAACACAAGCTAATATCTAAGGCAAATGATGAAAAAAGACATGAGTTTTTATTAAACATACTAATGTATGACATTAGACTTTCTATTGGCGTTCTGATTTGTTGGCCATTGCGTAGAGATGGCGTTTCGTGTGACACAAAAGTAAAAAAAAAAGAATAAGATATCGTTGTCAGTAAGAAATTTTAATTAAATGTATTTTTATTAAATATTACATCAACAATGTTACCACTGTCAGGACCATGGCTGCTATGGAACAAAACGTTTGAATTTATTTTTGTACGTAAATTGTTAATTAATTTTGGTCCGCTTTGGAGTTATTTTCGTTTGAACTTTTGTAAAATAAAGACGTGGTTAAAGTAATTTATATGAGTAAATTAAATCTGCAACGATAAATAAATAAAATAGCTTCATTAATGGCTAAGATTAGTATTGAAATCAAGATAATATTTATTATATAATATTGCCATGATAGCTGTTTATTCATTTTTTTTTATTTTTAAGCGGTATTATTAAGAAAAACCCCAAGTTTCCATGAGTAATTAAAAAAATGAAACTCGTTAAGGCATTTTCAGCCAAAGACGAATTTTGCACCTTTTGATTTAATTTATGCACTCTTTTATTATTTTTGAATTGCAAAAAAGTACTGGAAAAATATCACTACAAATATTTAATATACATATAATGTTACATATTATTACAGTATAATCGTATAATATATGAAATAGTTTATAATATTACATTTGCTTAAATGAGAATGAGAACTTTCAAAAATGTATACATTAAAATGCTTATTGCGGGTTAATCTTAAAAAATAGATTAATGATTTCAAGGAATTTATTGTGGGCCAATTTAAGTAGCACAATTAGGTATAACATAGTTTAAGCCCATCTGGTTTTACGGGTATCTATAGGATGAGCCAGCGTTTGCAATTGTATCGGACCAGGTTGTGATTTTTGATGTCGTAGTTTTTTTAATTTTAATAAATATTTATTAAACTACTTCACAAAATTGTTAAAAAACAGGGTCCAAATGACAAGTATTACCTATCTTTAAAAAAAAATAACTAAATCGGACCTCTAGAAGCGAGGCGACGAGATAACTTATATAAAAGAAACATACGCTCCGAATCGAGTACCACCTATACCACCGAAGTCGGTCAAAAATAGACCTCTTTCACCTAGCCATTTCCCAAGTTAGTATGTGGTCGGCTTCGAATCCAGTTTTTTACGCAGGGCGACTGACATCCTACTTCCACAACTCCAAGGGTGAACTGCATTCTAAAGATGAATTAGCAGTCAGTAACTTTAAAGGATCTGACCTCCTATAACGTCTACAAAAGACGATCGTGACCACTCTTTACATGATCATCCGACGAATCGGTTCATATTGTCCTAACCAAAAAGAAAACAACGATAACACAAAATTTATCTATTTTTACTCCATGGCCTAGCAGTATTGGCCCTGGCTTTCTAAACAGGAGGTCGTTGGTTCCAATCCCGCGGTGAAACAATTTTGTGTTATCGTTGTTTTCTTTTCGGTTAGGACAATATGAACCGATCATTCAGTAGCCAGAAAAGTAGAATGATTCATTCGTCGGATGATCATATAAAAAGTGGTCAGAGATCGTCCTTTGCAGACATTAAAGGAGGTCAGGTCCTTTAAATTTACTGACTGCTAATTCATCTTTAGAATGCAGTTTACCCTTGGAGTTGTGGAAGTAGGATGCCAGTCGCCCTGCGTATAAAACTGGATTGGAAGCCGACCCCATGAAAACTAGGGAAATGGCTAGGTGAAAGAAATAGAAAGTCTATTTTTGACCGACTTCCCAAAAGAAGGTAAGGACAATCACAGGTACTCAATTCGGAGCGTATATTTTCTTAAATACGTTAGCTCATTACTTCGCTTTTGAGGTCTGATTTTGTTATTTTTTAAAATAATAAGTATTAGTGGTCATTAGGTCCCTGTTTTTTAATATTTTTTTTTATTGCATACGCAGGCAGACGAGCAGTCGGGCCACCTGATGGGAAGTGGTCACCGACACCTGTAGATATTGACAATACCAGTGTTATCGCCGACGCGCTGCCTACCGTGAGACATAGGGTGTTAAGTCTCGTTTACCCAGTAAACATGCTGGCTACGGTGCCCTTCAAACTGGAACGTATCACTGTTTTCACACTACTAATTATTATGTGCTAAGTAGTTTAAGAAAATTACGGCATCAAAAATCACAACCATGCTCGATTAAACGCTGGCTCAACCTACAGATACCCAGAAAACCAGATAGACTTAAACAATGTTGTACATAATTGTACAACTTAAATTGGCCTACAATAAATTCCTCGAAAGCATATGTCTATATTTTAAGATTAACCCACAATAAGTATTTAAATGTGAAAATTATTATAAATAGCAATCAGGGTTATTCAAAAGCTCATTAAAGGTAATATATTATTATGTACTATGTTATATATTATACAATTTCACTGTGTTAAAAATATTTATAATTATAAGTATACAAATATTTGAAATGCTATTTTTCTAGTACATTAAATAACACGTCTCATCGGCTGCATTTCAATTATTATATGAATAGGAATAACCAAAATCCACAGCTGCTAAATTCGTCTATGGTTGAGAAGGCTGAATGTGATACATTTTTTTAATTACCTATGGACACAAGGGGTATTTCTTAATAATAGCCCTAAAAGTAACAATTTGGATCAACAGCTATCATAGTAATATTATATAATAAATATAATCTGGATTTCGATACTAATTTTAGCTATTAATGATAATGACGCAATTAAGCTATTTTCATTGAAGATTTAATTTGCTCAAATAAATTACTTTACCCACGTAGCGTACCAAAATATTTCTGAAATGGAACTTTCATTTTTTACTTCTTCTCTTTAGCTGCGTCGTATGAATACTATCTCAACGCAATGCTTGACCAATCAGAAAGCCTGAAGTTTGGAGGCGCATAGAAAGTATTCTGTCAAACATTAGTATTTGTTTATTAAAATTTCATGTTATATTTGCCTTAAATATTGAATTGTTTTCTATTATATTTGAAAAACAATTGAATTTATTAAATACGATCAGTGCCAGTGCGTGCAATATTTTTTCACCGTAAACCGATTTGCTCAGCAAATAAGAAAAGCAAACTGTGTTACAACAAATAATCTTGATATGGAAAGACAACGATGTAATTTCGGAACACAGAACATAAACGCACTGCAATCCAACAGAAATAGTTATCACGGTGGTCCACGCACTCAAGTCAATTGCAAGAATATCTATTTTGAAACGAAGTATTTTATATACCATTTTTAATTTTTTTGCTAATAAAATCGTAGTCTTTAAAAATATACATGCAACCGTTTTTATAAGGCTTTTTAATTTACGTTCACGTGTTGGAGCAAGTGCATACGACGGAATCAAAGCAGTAATTTATAAGTAAAACGTGTGAAGCTTATTTCAGTAAACTTATATAACTTTTTAAACTCTCTCGGTTTTTTTATAAAGTTTTACCTTTCTAACTTGAACGTGAATCAGGTATAATTATGAATTCACGTATAATTCTTAATAAATGTAAGCGGTTTTTTTATTTATTTTTAAGAGCACAGAGTATAAACAATAACAGACACGGAAAATAAAAAAGACACCCGTAAATATTAATTGTCGAAGTTTTCGCAATGAGTTGACCAAATATTCCTTTTTGCTTCCTTATATATTTGTTTTAAGTGAAAACAATTCATTTGAGGCTTTTTCTGAAGAATAACAAAATCCCGTGAAAAATGGAAATACGTTTACGCAAAGGTAAAATTGAATTCTTAGGTGGCTTTAGTGACAAACCGACGCTTTGGGTAGTACCAGTATTTCTTGGAACGCTTCATTTCCTTAATAGTATCAGAGCGTGGCCATCAGAAATGAGGCAACCTGCTTTTATCTTGGATTTTTAATCAGACTCGTCTGTCTTGGCATCGTACACACCCTTCGTTATTTACGTGTATGTGTATTACATGATCTAAATATTTTATCGAAATATCAGTGAAAATACATTTTTAGCTGAACGTAGTGTTACAAGCCATATCACAGAATATTGTTATGAATCGTGAATTCAAAATTAAGAGCGAGCTTAGACGGTGTCAACAAAATTTTTATAATATTTTTACAACAAAAGTTACAACAATCTGTAACATTTATAATGATAGGTATTTTAAGACCTTGTTTATATTTTTCGTGTATATTATGATCTGACTTGACTTGCATAAAGCATGTTTTGATTTTAATTATTATGATGGTGATAAGTTGTAATAATGGGAATGAAAGTTTTAAAAACTCATTAGTCAAAACTTTAATAACTTTAATTCGCTTGTAACTTGTTTTAATATCATTATGAATGTGAACGAGTTGTAGCATCTTATGTCTGATGACAGCGACCGCATTTGTAGCGTCCTGTACTGCGATTCTTATAGGCAGGGCTCCTGCCTATAAGAATCCATCATCTTTTTTACATTTTAATGTTTATTTACTATATAGTAATAATATAGTTTAGGGAAATGTTGTGCAAGAGATTGTTTGTTACACTTTTACATCCTAATGGTTTAACTTATTTCAGTAGAAAGTATTCTGGAGGTTTATGGGCAACTTTCCATTTTTTTTTATATTATAAAAGTTGCAACACTCAATTGATTACAAAGGTGTTGGAACTGAATTTTTTTTAAAGTAGTTATTACAATTACGGAGGTAAAATATTCTTATTTTTATTTGTTGCGCGTGTATCTAAATAAAAACAATTGTTTTGTTACAAAAAATCTTTTAGTATTAAAAATATAGGCTAATAGCCAAGGAAAATCCATTTAAATCTCCAAAAATGACACAGGCACAGCTGTGGACGAGCTGCTAACAGCAAATTAATAATTAAAAAAAATCTGGTAGATAGATAGTAGAATAATACCGAATAAAAAAATAGTATTGTATAAAAACAGTAGATTAACTCGTTAAGTATGCAATTAAATTAAGTGAATGCGGAATAACAGAAAAGTAATAATTAGAGCAGGTCAACAATCAGTTAACTCTAGGTTATTGAAATGAAAACTTGTTTTTACTGATTAAAGGAACAGGTACAATGAAACAGGTTATTCGTTTTAAAAACTAAATAATAAGTTACTACAAAATTGATATATCGCCAAAGCAATCCAAATAAAGGTTTTAATAAAGACTGTAAAATTAGTTGAAACTGCTTTAACTATGAAAATAAGTATATAATTATGCTCTGTGGGTACTATAATATTTAAGTTATTAAAAATTAATAAAACACAATAGAATCAAGTAATACTTACCGTTTGCACTAAACTAAGAAAACATGTACTGTAGGCGTGAAGACAAATATGCAATGTACTTGATTTTACTGCTTTGATTACATTACTATGCATTACTTTTTTGAAAAAGCCTTTTATAAGCATTATATGAGTATACTATTAAAAGCGTTACCTAATAAATAATATAACTGCTTGGCTACAGAAGGCATGAAGAACTTATGTTCGAATCGATTGCTAGCCATCCGCCGCTTCATTAAAATGATCAATAATAAATTTCTCGGTTTCTTGCAAAATTAACATTTAATGAAATAAATGTTTATTCTTAATGTTCTTTTAAATTACTTCCTTTCCATGTATGTATTCTCGTTTCTTAACTTCCCGGTCAGCTGATTTTGTTAACTCTTTTTGCCTAATAAGTAGTGTCTCTCTATCTAGAGAGCATGTTTAAATAGTTTATGAGAAGTTTCGATGATGAAACCTAACAACACATACAGTAATAATATTCGTAGAATCAATGCTAGCTCAAATTATCACAATTGGGTAGAACTCCATAAGTAGCGTAAACCTGTTTATACACATCTACGTCCGTAATTTTGACTGCATACCACTTTTGTGATATTAACATTTATATCACGATAAAGAAGTTTTATCGTACATTAAATGTGAAGTATGAACAGGTGTGTAACAATGAGGATATTTTCGGTTTAATTATAACATATATAAAACAAAAAAAAAGGTCAGACTTGGAACATCTTATGAAAAATGCACAAGTTTATAAGAACGCTAGAATATTTTTAAGTATTAAAATATAATATTACTATATATAATAGTACTCGTATATAAACTTCCTTTTAAAGAAATTTAGAAAAGTGTTTTTCATTATTTGTAATTCACTACGAACTCTTCGCTGGTTCTTTTCATTGCAGTCTGGTTGATGGGTTTTAAGATTTTATTTTTCTCACTATATCGGTAAATAATCCGTAATAGCGAGTAAATTTCATTCAATCCGTTGCATTTTTTGCTGAGCAATCAATTTATTTCTCAATTTACGCTCGCCATAAATCTTTAAATAAATATTCACGTGTACGTTATAATTGCTGGGTATTGCCAGTCATTTGATATATTTATTTTTATATTAAGTTGAGTTGAGTGCAGTTAATCTGCAAAATGGTTTCTGTATAAAATTATACCTTTATAAATCGCGTGTCAGTTTTATGTAGTAAGTTGTGTCTCTATTAAGGACTTACTACCCCGTGACCACGGCCGCTGGAAAGTGTTCAAAACGTCGGGAATTTTAAAATGTACAATAAACGCGATAAAATCCGTAAAGTCATTTTATCGATAAGGACGTACTGTAAAATATAACTCAAAGGTGCACAGATTTCTATAAAAGCATGAATTTTGAGTGCAGTGACGCACTCTATATGGTGAAAAAGCTATGTCGATTTTCTTTTGACTTTCCAAATTCGTAGTAATTTTGCCTCGCACGTTGATATCCGATTTTCATAGATCTAATGGTGATAGGTAGGCTCTTTTTATTGAGGTTCGTCTCGTGTGGTATTACCGCACCACTTTAAAATGATTGGATCCCATGAAGCTGGCAAAGAAAAAAACAAAAATTGAGATACAGACACATACCAACTTAGTCTGCCCTTTATCATGGATGCTGAAAGAATCCGAAAGTTGGGAAGAAATATATATAAGTCCGTAAATTTGTGGATTTTATATGCATAATAATAGCGTAAATAATACAATTAATTAATTTAAATATCTTCTCTTCTTTCTGCTTTTCATCTATCACGTAAAATTAGACGAATCATTTAACTAAACCTGGGTAAAAATATAGTCAAGATTAATTTCAGATAAGTTTTATTGAATTGTTCAACAATTTATTGTAATCTCTGATACAAATCATCTTAGTCTACGTCAACATGATCAGTGTAAAATTTTATAAAAATCATATAAAATTGCATTTTATTCTTTAGTCGCACGAATTAATAGAGTTAGGGTTTTTTTTCTTTCGCTTCTTATTTATAAAGCGTGTAACAATCTCTGGACGATGTCCAAGAAGTATATCTTAAATAGGAACTTTATCGCGATGCCTCTTTAGCCAAACGTTTACACAATGAGTTTTGTTTCCAATTTGTGATTGGCTATCTTGTGGCTGTTAGTGAAGAAAAGACGAAGTTGACCGATTTACAAAACAAAACTCAATATCTTTATTTTTTATTGTCCTAATATACTTGTTTAGTATTTATTTGCTACCGGTGACACGGTGATATTAGTCTTAGTCTTTGCTTTTCATAGTGTTGTGGGGTCGTATCCTTCGGTAGTATTTTGTATTAACGGCGTTTCCCAGTTTATAATTTAGACTAATTGTTGTTCAGGGCTTCATCCATGTGGTAATATAAAATTTATTCTCTTGTTTTTTTTTTTCTAAAAGGTATCCTTAGTTAATTCAAAGTACCTTTAAAATTGGACCAGCAGTTCTAGAGATTAGTCAGAACAAACAGACAGAAAGAAAATTTTTGTAAAATGTTGTTTCTTTATATGTATCGGTTAATAACCACATTGTAATCATTTAAAAATAGTTATTTTATGTTAAAAACAGACTCTCTAATATTTAATGCCAATTTAAATTAGTTTATATATACAAATTATTTTAAATTGGCAGGGAGACTGGTCCAAAACCGCATGCCTAAGCAGTAATGTATATAATTGGCGTAATAATCAAATTGAAGTTATTAAATCAACACATTTATTGACCAGTCTTATCAGGTACGTAATTGTAAGATCAAATGCTGAAATATGTAACTTATCTATAAAATTATTATATTAAAACAAAAATCCTCGAAATTACGGTTTTACCCGGCACTGTCCAAAACCGTACACCATATACGATTTTTCTAACTGGTCACCCAGACATTTGAGCACAAAAATCATCAATATCATCGGAATCTGAGCCTGTACAGCCATCATTGGCCTAACCATTACAGGAAGTACTCTTTACCCAACCCTCAACCATGATTTTGACCGTATATTTCTAGACAGTACAGGAAAATCTTTACCATCTCCTGTTTTACTCTGTCCTTGTGTTTTCTTGATTTCTGACAGATCCATCTTTGGTTTTTAGTTTTCGATTCGAATGTTACTTGAAGGTCGTGTTTATATGGAGATGATGTAATTATTGATGTTTTACCTCTTCGACGGATGGTACGTTTGTGCCGATTCTACTCAAGCCAAAGGCATTATATCACGGTGATACAAAATGTTGTGAACCGGCTGGTCAGCTTCGTGCCGTGAAAAAACACACGCATATTAGCTTCTATAGCAGAGTCTATACTCTGTTTGCAATTCCACCGGTGTGGGTGGAGTGTCGGGGAGAAGTAGTAAGGAAAAAGCTGAAATCTGTTCAAGTGGTGGTTCTAGCGAAATAGATGACTCCAGAAATTATGTCGAAGGCAAAGTGTTTGTGTCTGAAGATTTAATGGCATTTTCTTCTTGTAAAACCATCTCGATTGTTTCAGCAGCTGCAACATCCGCATCACTAAACAAATTTCGATTTGTAGGGTATATGCCAGTCTTAGAAAAACCGGAGAGGGCATTGTGCATTGAAGCTGCCCTGGCGTAAGCTGCACCAAAGGGTTTAGATAGTTGGAATTGTGTGACAATTCTGCCAGGATTGTTTCGTGCTTACCTTCTGCTTGTAAAAAGTACTTAACGGGTCCAACAACCTGACCTCTAATGGTTGCAGCCTATGAGTGCAGTGTAGAGGAAAGCATAACATAATAACTCCATTGTCTCGGGCTTTTATTATCAATGGAAGGTTTTTTGTACGAGTGAAATGTCCATCCAGCAAGAGTGAGACGGGGTTTTCTTTCGTTATCTTTACAGATACGATCAGATAATCTAACCATTGAACAAATATTTCACTTTGTATCCACCTATTTTGATGGCACACTGCTAATGTTAACCGCATGGAGCGCCATCAACAGTTCAGTTTCATGCACATATCTTGGAAATATTAGCAACGGTGGCGGTAATATTAGAAATGACATGACAAAGTACAGCAGCAGTCAGCTGACCCTCTCAGCAGAACTTGCTAAACCAACTTCATCTTCCTTTCAAAGCAAATATTCTGCTCTGTCTTTTAGGCACGGTATGTCAGCCCAGTTTCGTCAATATTGAAAATGTGAGTTGGTGGAAATTTGTTCTGTTTAGTTGTGTCCATTAAGCCTTCAATCACATGAAAAACTTACCTACCCTGACCGTATTAAAACCCATCGCTTTTAAAATAGAAGTCAGCTCAGCAACACGCAGTCCAGTTCAGGGTGTCTCTTCATAAAACCAGATAACCAATCTCTCCAGCTTCTTTCCGATCTTTATTAAAATTATGTTGGCTACCATTGGCATTAGCTGAGTTGGTAGCTAATTGTCGCAGGTCTTTGTATGTTAACCCAAACAAACGTTGCTTCAACAACATAACGTGATGAAATAAAATAGCTTCATAATCAGTTGAAAAAACTGTCTTAAACCGACCCAATCTTTTTACGTTGTTTGTTAGGTCATTGTATTGTTTATATACCATATACTGAGACGATCTTGCAATGTGCTTTAGGCACACCGAGACTTGAGATGCTTTGAGGTACCCAAAAGTTCCTTTGGTTACGGCTTTTTCATTTGTTCGACATCCCAGTCTGTCTAGTAGTTATTATTAAATAATTTGCGCGTTGTTTATCTATTAACAAAAGAAAACTATCAACAGCCTATCGGGGTATAACTGTATACTAACCGATTTTACTCATACGGTTCTGCCCCAAGGTAACCTTAAACGAACATTTTACACACCACAACAAACAATCAGATACAGGTTAAAACAAACACTCAATATACCTTATAGAAGGAACACATACAATGATTTGGTAAATTGGTGTACTTACATTAAATTCCATTAACAATACACACTTGAAGTGCTATTTTGATAAAAATTAGATCACAGCATCGAAAACAATAAAACTGTTTTACTTTGCAACGAACGTGCTGGCACCAACAAGTTTTTGTCGTACAAATTACTCTCATTGGTAGATCTCATAGGACAGAAGTTTGAGCGAAAAATTCAAACAACCATAGCTATAAAATTTAGATTTTACCCGATACGATTTTGGACAGGTCTCCCCTACTTTAACTATATGTATAAGTAAACATTAACTAAATATTGTCACATGTATCTATTTATTGCATTGAAGTAAACACTTAATTTCATATAAATGTTAAATCCCTACGTATATAGATAAAATGTGAAAATCACAAAACATTAAACTTGTTATTTTAGAATAAAATAGACACACGCAACTGTTTCATTCCTATAGTTCCAAATGTTTACGTGTTAAAGAAGTTTTAGAAAAGCAGATAAGCGTACTATCTTATAATACAATAAATTAATAATCATCATCTTTCTATCCAATTATATTTATCAGCTGTTTTATAATTTTCTATATATCTAATATTTACATCTACAATCCCGTTCCTATTATCTTTGCTACAGTAATCTTAACATCGAAAATCAGAAAAAAAAACTGTAATCAATCGTGTATCAAAGCCATAAATAAATCATTGGGAATGATCTTACATTATCAGATGAAACGAACTCGGCTTATATCAATGAATTTATGCGACCGATGACAAAATTTCAAAATGGCCGGGCAAATTATTGCAGTTTTAATGGTAAGTTTAAAATTAAAAAACTCTATTAACCTTTTTTTTCCGTCTTTTCCTTTCATTGACATTTTATATCATATTAAAAAAAGTATTTTTTTTTTCGGATTTTTCATTGTATTTTATGGACATGGCGTATCGCCCCACAGTTTTGCTCTTCCATTTTATATCACTTTGTTGGTTGAAGCGATAAGGCGGGTAAGAACACTTGGTGGTAAGTGGTACCTTCCCTACCTATTATAAAAGCAGACTAAGACGCCAAAAATCTGCTCACCGACCCGAGAAATGAGATGTTATGTAAAATATTTATTGAAATTACGTTGCTTACATACATATATGTATTTGTAATAAGTTTATAAACATAACTGTTATGTGGACTTAGGAAATTAAGAGTTAGTTATCGGAAGCTTTTGTTGTGCTGTAGCTAACAAAAAATTTAAATTTTAATTATCAATATAAAGACAAAAATATTTTCTCTAAAGAATATAGATATGAATTATTTTTAAACTTTTAAAGATCACCTTACATACATCATCAGTTTTTGATAGTACACTGCTGGACATAGGCCTCCCCTAATACACCCCTATCCATTTCGGGGTTTGGACCTGTATCCCACCACGCTGGTCCAATGCGGGTTGGTGTGTGGACCATCTTTTTACATGCCCATCCGATGCATGGATCATCTTACTTTTCAGACAATCGGGTGATCGGCCCAAATTGCCCTAACCAACTAAGAAACAACACTGTAAATTTGTTGAGTCTCCGCGGGATTCAAACCCACGACCTCCGGTTTCTAAAGTACACGCCTATACCACTAGGCTACGGAGACAGTTATAAATTAAAATTTATTACACTTACTTGAACAGATAAATTTTAGGTAAAAGATCGTAAATCATACATTTATAAATATTACCGCTCTAATTTCTTAAGTAACATTTTAACATTCAGTTCAAGATTATTTATGTAACAAAGCATAGCTTAAAAATAAAGTAGGTTAACATATATTAGACAAAATTAGATTCTCTCAGGCGACAAACCGTCGCTTTAGGCGGCCATTGTTTGCCTTATAACCAAATTGTTGTCAAATTCTATATCCAATAGGCCAGGCAAAGGAACATGAATATTTATATACTGCACTGTCCTAACCAAATAAAAAACAACTATCCCGCAGGATTCGAACCGGTGTCTTGTTTCGTCGACTTGACTTGCTCAAATCTTTTAGAATAGAAATACCTTACCTTACCTTACCGTACCTATTTCCTTTTATTTTACATTACGTTCAAGAGTAATAACTATTTTGGCTTATCATAAATATTTACTAAAATAACTGAAACCAATGTTACCTCTTTATTAAAGTGTAAATACACATACAGTACTCGGTTTTGTACAAAAGTTACTGCACGAAAATTTTGAACTTTTTTTTTTAAAGATTGATCAAATAACAAATAAATATAAATAATTTAGTTTTCTTTGAATAAAAATAGCGTACGACTCTGAAGTGCAACAAACATAGTTTACAAGAGTACCTAGCTTAGATTAAATGTAAACTGCGATCTCTCCAACGTCGGTATCTAGTGGAAGGATTTGTTGACTTTCTGAGAATTAAATGGTTTTCCAAATACGGGGACAGTTTTTGCGGACATTTATTCGATAGTTTTTATTACTTTTTTATGTTCTAGAATATTGTTTTTTCAGTATTATAGAACGGATACTTGAGCTGATCACTTTGTGCTTTTTACATTTCGCAGGTATATAGCCTAGCAATATGTTTATTGTCGAAACATAAGAATAATAAAAAAATGTAGACGAAAAAAAACAGTAATAACGAGCGTAAAATTGAAAAATAAATGATCCTTCGGTAATAGTGCCATGGATTGAATTGAATATGCGCGACGGATTATGTTCCGAAATAGTGGAAAATAAAATTTTTAAATCGATCAGCCGCACTGCGGGCAATAAACCTTTGTGAACCCAAAGTGAATCATAAGAATATGGGATTCCATTTTGGTATTATTCTGTATATATATCTCTGTCAGTCCGTCATTACTGCCTAAACAATAACAAATTTTGATTAAATGTGGTATGAACATAATTAATACTGCGGAAAAAGTGGTTGAAAAGATTATAATGGATTTCATCCGAAAAAGTATGTTTCTAGATACTTGATATGAAGCCAATAAGTGTTTTTTTTTACAATTATAAAATTTTGAACTGTACTAATATGAACTAGGGGTTGAAATGGGGAATTAATGAATGAAAATTCGTTGTTATTGAATATAATGTCTTATTACAATTATGAATTATATCAGTATAAAATTACTACACTTAATTTATATAATTATACATTATATTCAATCGCACCAATCTACACAAATGAAGTCGCGGGTTGCAGCTAGATTACTATATTGTCTTCCGCTTTGAAGGAATAGTTAGTGAAATAACTATGTAAATTATATGTAATATCCCGTTTTTAAAGGAAAACTTGAATTGAAAGAACTTTATTCTCACCATTTCAAAATCAGGCACGGATGGAAGATTATTTTTATTTGAGTTATTCATTTAGAGAATTCTGATAGGCGATAATGAATTGTAATGAAGGCATTATGCCAAAAGTATTGCAATAAACTCACAAAACACCACACTATTACACAATCTAAGTTTGGCTTTACGGCCAAGTAAGCATAAAAGTAAGTGTACAAAAGTAAATGAAAAGACGTATCAATTCAGCTAATTATTTTTATCAATTATTATATTATATTCGTTATCAATTCAGTCATAGAAATATGGTCATTTAAGAGTCACTGTCTTTATCCGCGATTGTAAAAGTCAATATACCCTGCCCTGAATGAGTTTGACACTAGACTTTGCTTACTCCAATTTCAAAACCAACAAACAAGAACTGAGGATAATATAGTAAAGAAGTCCTCCAGGGTACTTTAAAATTTGACTAAAGATTTACATAAATGAATTATGTGATGTAATTTATTATATTTTTTTTCGGCATACGCAGGCAGACGAGCAGTCGGGCCACCTGATGGGAAGTGGTCACCGACACCCATAGACGTTGACAATACCAGTGGTATCGCCGACGCGCTGCCTACCGTGAGACATAGGTGTTAAGTCTTGTTTACCCAGTAAATGCGCTGGCTACGGTGCCCTTCAAACCGGAACGGAGCAGTGTTTTACACTACTGCTTCGCGGCAGAAATAGGCACCGCGGTGGTATCCACCAGACGGTCTCCTGTAAACAGGGGACCTACCACCGGTGTATAACACAACAAATATATATATATATATACATTTGATTTTTTTTTAAATTTTATTTATTTATTTTACTCTTCATGTACAAAATATAGTACCATAGATATAATACCATCAATATATAAACATCATAAATATTACACATACATACATATATACACATATAACGATAAAAATGTATAAATAAATACACATACTTACGAAACATTCATAAAAATATTATCTAATCATAAATAACGGATGGTGTATTCTGCTTCTTACGGTTGTTAACTGCTTTATAAGCTGTTCAAGAAATTTGCGATTTTCATGTATTTGGTTATTTTTTTTAATTTTCATACGGTGAAAGGTCAAGTTCTAAAATGCTGATTGGGTTAACAAGATGAAAGAAAAGCGTATTTTTTCCAAATTCATTAGTCATTCGCATTCCCTTGCCCTTGTCAGAGATGCGAAAGGTTTTCGGAACATTGATTTGGATTCGTTTATCCCTAGAGTTTTTATTAATACGTCTTCTCGTTTTTCATTTACACTGAATAGAATATAGTTGGCATATTAGTTTTTGTAATCTTATTAAAAAATTAAAATGATGATAAAATGTTAATTCAAAGTGAATTAATACAATAAGAGATTGTAAATATCTTTAAACGCACATTTTCTTTTATAAAAAAGCTAGCGACTTGCCCCGGCTCCGCACGGATTAATGCTGATGTCGCTAATATCTACATAAGAAATAATTGTTTAAAATACTAATAATTTATTAGATGATTAATGTTGTATTGCTTAAAATCCCTTCCCAAATTAGCCATGTTTTTCCGTAAAATGTAAAGGATGAAAAGGATTTTTGTGGTTATCGCTAAGTGATCGACTTATCTTATATATAATCGCGGACCTTTCTTCCGTTTGCTTTGAACGTTAAGGTGTATAATACTGTAGAACTATTTTAATGTTTTCGATTTATCTCTTAAGGTTCAGTCAGAGTTTTCAATGTGGGCGCAAATAAAAATGAAATCACATTAGAATCTTCTAAATTTGTTACTGCGTTATATAAATAAGACTTGCAGTTCAATCACTATATATATTAAACAGATCGCTTCAAAATCCGTCGTGCACTTTTAAAATTAAAGCGACTGTGTATATAATATAAATGTTTGATTTGATTACTGTAATAGAAAGATAATTTAAAATGTTTGTAGTATAACGCAAAATTTTGTTTATTTATTATTATATGTATGATGTCATGCAGTTTCGTATATAATACATAAAAAAGAAAAATTTTCCGAGATATATAAAGGTAACTAGGAAACGCTTCCTTTCAAAGAGCAAAATACAACTAATGGGCGTTTTCAAAAGAAGTTTTAAGCGCCCTTAGTGTCTTCTTTGATGAAATCTACTTTAGCATGTTACCTTTAACTATAAGACGATTGACAAAGAAAACTGCTAAGGGGACATAATATAGAGACATAATGATATACATTACGTGTACAATGATTATAGAATGTGTTATATGTTTTAATGTACAATATAAATTATATAAAAACGTACTATACAATACCTGCTCTAATAATTATGATTAAATATAATGCTGCGTTACAGATGATTTTTTATTACTACAATTTTGAACTTATAATCAAACCGTGATGTACTGAGACAATACTCAATTTATTTTTATTTACTTTCGTCAAATAATAACATAAGACGTGTAATATTACAGAAGAGTGCTTAGTACTCACATATAGAATAAATGCAAAACCAAATATAGTTTTGTTTCACATGTTTTCAGAAAAGCACATTAGCAATAACAGGGTTATCTAATAGCCATTGTTACGTTACCTGGGTTCTGAGTCTGGCTTCGATCGATATTTCGTATTTTATTTTTAGCATTTTTTCTTTTATTCCAATGAGGCCCTAACGTTTCGTTCCGAAAATCTATTTTTTCGCAAAAAAAATATAAACTCTTAGATATCAGGTATGAAATATATTAAAAAAATGTTTTTTACTTGTGATCACTAGTTGTTTTATAATTTTTTCTTAATTAAAATATCATAAGTGCAATTATCAAATATTCTTTAACTCTAGTTAATGGAATTTTATTTTACTAAGCTTATACGTAACATCTATGTAGTAATTACTAGAGGTATATTCTATTATAATTTATATCAAAGTGTTTTCCAAACTTCTTTCTAATACAGTAAAATTTATAACCGTCACTTATGAAACAATGCCAGATCGGCAACCAATATTGCCTAGACCAGTTGGAGAGCAACAATTCCAATACATTGCGCCATGAATAAGTTTTTTTTTATATTATCTCCTAGTTATCAGCCAACTCGGTTAAATATGTGCAATCAAAGATTTTCACACTATGTAAAATTTATTTACTTAAATTTTCGTTTACTAAAAGGTGAAATAACCAAATGAGAAGTAGTACCTGTCATTTAGTTAAAAATATCATTCTGCACTCAATAAATGAAATTTAACCATAACCGTCTTTAAAAATCTTTTCAGGTTAGCAATATGTTGATACAATATCCGGAATTTTTGTCATATAAATAAGAATTGTGCTATCAGCACAATCAAGCATCTATATTTACTCGTCTCAAAATTTTCATGTCTATATCATTCCAAATGTCTTATCAACATTAATGAATGCCCAAACATTTGCCAATAAAAAGGCTACATGTACCAAAAAAAAATGAAATTCCCTGTTGAAGGCTAAAATATAAAAAACCGTGTTAATAAGTTTTTATTTTTTAAGTTTTAATGTTATTTAATTATTATTTTTTTTTTATGTACAATTTTTATGTAATTGATAAAATTATTCATTTGTCTTTGAACTTTTTGAACATTTTCTTATCATGGATAAATATTTAATTCGTGAACAAATACGTTTGAAAAATCACTTTTCTATAAATTTTATAGTCTTTACTATGCTTATTCACTCAAAACAAAATTCAGTAGATTTATTTATAAATGTTTTATTACAATAACAGCATAGATATTTTTAAATTAAAGTTTAAATTAACCTATGCAACAAATAAAAAAGTGAAAATTCAAGCAAAAATAAATATTTTTTCAAAAATTAAATTCTTTTTATTCAGGGCAATATTTTTTATCGTCGCATTTTCAAATCTCTAGTATTTTGTGAGATATCCACAGTTTTATAAATTAATAACAATTTATAATTTGTATGAATATTACATATTATTAATTTAATTTACAAAACACATTGTTGTTTAAAACATCTTTAGATTTTTTTGTTAATTGTGATTTACTATCATATTTTTTTTATATTGAGGTTAATCAAGATTGTAGACCTCCTTTTGGAAATCGGGAGATCGAATTGTCGGCGGTTAACCATTAAATTTTCTTTACTTTTGTCGCTTAGTATTTAAAATTGGATGATAACAGTCTTTTTGGTTGGTTGATTATACCTTAATTTTTTTTATTTACCAATACAAAAATTTAAATTTGGAAATTAATCTCATCTCATCGCCTTAAAGTCCACGCTGGACATAGCCTCTCCAAACCCCCATCCATCAGGGTTTTGGACCGATCCCACCACGCTGGTCCAATGGGTTGGAGGTGGACCGACTTTTACATGCCCATCCACGCATGGATCATCTTTATTTTCAGAAAAAGGGACGCCCAAATTCTAACCAACAAAACAACAAGAAAATTTGAGTCCCCCCAGGAATCAACCCCGACCTCCGGTTTCTAAAGCCCCCCTCCACTCCCGGAGGCGTAACCCAAATTAAAAAATAAACCCTAGGAGCTTTTTCTAAGTTTTTGCTGAAATAGACTGCAATAAAATGGAAAACGATCAGCAGCTTGCTACACGATAAATAAACGAAGTAAAGCTTTTAAAGCCCCGTGTACTCTATTTTAAAATCCCAACACTGAAGTCTATTTATGTATTTTTACGTTAAAGGAAAGACTGATTTAGTTTTACTATCATCCTGAAACATGATGAACTTTTATTATAGTTAAATATATATCTTGAACAATAAACAAATATTGGTTAAAGTACGTACGTACTTAAATATTGACAGAAAAAAACAATATTACATAATATGCAATTTTTATAGCATACAAAGTTAAACTAGAAGTTTTTTAGTAAAACGTCACCTAACACTATTATAAAACTACTATTAATGGAGGTTTAGCATCGCAAAGGTATTTTTTTATAAGACCGGAAAGTCCAATATATTTTAAACGTTAAACAAATGTGGACGGGCTTTTTTGTTGTTCATTAATTTATATTCGATTATTCATATTATTAAACACATTTTATCAAAAGGGATTTTTAATTTAATAGAAATTAGATAAACTTTAATTAAAACAAAGTTTAAATTAAAATATTCTGTGTGGATTTTTTAACTTTTATCAAATCTTTCAGTTAAAAAAATTGAGTTAAATTTCAGTAACATGTAGATTTCTAGCAGGTAGAATTCACCACAAATATTGTCTATTTATATCAAAACATTTCTTTTAAGCATTAGTTGTCGTAAGAGCCAAAAATAACAGCCTTCCGACTACTGAGGTTTTTTGGATTTGTTTTGGTTGGTTTGGATTTTTGGTTTTCTCTGCGTAAAAATTTGTTCAAGAGTTATATTGACAATTAATGTCATTTACTATTTAAATTATTAAATCAAAGGTTTCAAATTTATTATCAATTAAAAAACGGTGATTGATTTATTATAACTATGGTGGTTGGTGTAAAAGGGATCACAATTTTTGAAAAGGAAGACCTGCAGTGTCAATTACATATAAAAGTTGCCTTTATTTTTTCCCCTATATAAAATTAGTTGAAAAATGTAACACCATTTCGTCACAGATTAAAGTTAAATATAAGAAAATCTTTAAAGCAGAACTATAAAAATATTAAAAAATCAAATTTGTAGTCTTAAACCAACTTTTCTAAAAAGTTAAAGATATATCACCAAACAATACACTATAGTAATTGTTTACGCCTGAATAAATTGGAAAAACGACTGCTCCCAAAAGCGTTCAGTATTTGATGTGATTTAACCGCAATCGGAAATCCCGATGGCCAGTGAGTGTTACATTAATGCAAGACCGATCGTGATCTGATTATTTGAAAAAAAAAAATAAAAATAGAAAATGGAACGGGTGGAAGATGAAAATGTAATTATATCACGTTTCGTTTAGCGCTAAGTTATCTTATATAAAGGAAACTTCTTAGTAAACTAATCGATTACTTTTGTAGAATATGTCTTATGTTTTATGCGTCTTAATTATAATATAGTTAATAATATAATTACAGCAAATGATTATAAAACATAAAATGTAAAAACTTTGTATTAAATAGAATAAAATATCGAAATAAAAATAATATTATTATTTCGATATTGTAATAGTGTAATTGTAAACTAAGATTAAAATAAACAAAGATTATTTTATTACATTTTTTCATATATCTTATCTAAACAAATTTTTTTAATTAAATTTTTACTTTTTAATTTAATTTTTAATAAACAAAGACTATAAATAAAAAAAAGATTTTAATTTTTCAAAAAAACAAAATCGAAAATTTTGAACAATATTAAAAAAAGGAATTTGACTCAAAGGGACTTGGAAGCCTAGTGGGATTATCCATCGAACTTTAAAAGTTTCTTCGGGATTTTTTTGAAAATTTTTCTGACCCGTCGTAAACGGAATTTTATTTTAATATTAAAATTCGGAAGTATGAAACTATTTTTGCCAAATGATTTAATTTATTTTTTTACTAAGTATACCAGAATGGATAAAAGATAAAAATCTAATTATGAGATCACATAGGTGCGTCCAAAAATCTGTTCAGAAAACATTTTAAAGCAAAAAAAAACACGTATTCTGACGTTAGAGGGTTCGTTTTACATTTTTTAACACCCAGGCGGTGAAAAGTCAGTTTTTTTTTTCGAGAAAATTTTCCTTTTTAAAATTTTTATGATAGTATATATCGTAGTTAAGGCGTTTGATAAGTTGTTTCTTAAATTTGGTAAATAAAAATTCCAAAGTTGTAATTTGAGTATAAACTAATATTTAAATAAATTACAAACGTCCATGTCTGTATTTTTTTCCTTTTGGAAAATCTGGTGTACTGGTCCCCCGCGGACAAATAGAGGAAGGACAGAGTTATGCGAGATTGCCCATCCCAGATGAAACGACCGGTATACTAAAAAGCCAACGGTTGCTGCTTTGTCTCATCACCATTGCCAGGGCAAGGCAAATTTTAAACCGGTGTCCTATACGAGTCTGAATTATTACCGGTGTGTTAGGCCACAGATACGACATTTTGATGAAGGTTTGCTCCCGCACTCTTTAGGCTTTATGGCGGCGGACTCCCTCTTGCCGGCCGCCCAGAGGACCATGTCTGCAATACATAATCTACCAACTTTTGGAATTTTTGCGGATTTAGGGTATTTTGCGTCGGATCCAAAATAAGTTGCAATCAAAACTGAATTACAAACAGAGTCTTAGTTGTATTAAAATTGCATATAAAGTAAAATTATTAACCGAGAAAAATTTAAAAAGCAACCGATTATGACTCTATTTTGTAGAGGCAATTTAACAACCCAACAAAAAATTATATTATCGTTTCGACATTTAACGTAACAAAACATGTACTCGTAATACGAAAAAATAGGATACTATTTTTTTTCTTAAAATTAAGTATTTAATAAATTTAACTTTCGGGTCCTTTATTGGGGAACTTCGTTCGACGGCTTCTCTTAATCCCAAAACATCACAAATTTTGTACATCGATCTTTCTTTGTATAACATTCTTCTTGGAAGAGTGGAATTAAATGGCAAAGTATTATATATATATATATATATATATATATATATATATATATATATATATATATATTATTATTAAATTTGTTTTAGAATTAGTACTTAATATAGTTTTGTATTCTAGATTTTATAAATACCTTGTTACTCATAACTTCGATGGTGTTAGAAAATGCCTAAGGCGTTAATCCCGCCCGTGTGCATTTAACTTTGTGCAGAAGTTTAAATAAATAAATAAATAGTTTACAGCTTTTCCAAATATGATTCAAAAAATGTTATTTCCACATTCTTCAATATGCGTGGGTTGGATTTACTTTTTTCCTTAAACAATTTGGGCTTAAGAAAACGGAAAGAGAATATACAGAGGACCATGTTTATTAAATAAAATGTCATTCTAAGAAAAAACAAACTCGATGATGCTACCGTTATCCTAAACAATAAAATGCAGTGGTATAAAAATCGGCTGGAGATTAATCAAAATTTCCTTCTGTTGATATCGTGCAAAATTTATACAAACGTTTTTTAAAATTAATTTGTTTTTTAATTTTCCTTTAAAAAAGTTATAATTTGTGTTTGGGAAATTACCAAAAAAACATAATTTTAATGTTTTGTTGCATGGTTAAAAAAAAAATAACAAAGTTAAACCCTTCGAATGGTAAAAACAACTATTTAGAAATAATAAAATTTTCTTAAAATTCATTTATAATTTTATGTTGTTGTTTAAATTAGGGCTTTTTATTCATTACTTTTTTTATTGATGGCCTGGTTGAAATAACGGATTTGAAATTGATTTTTCTTTTAAAAAGATAAAAAAATTTTTAAATTTAACGGAAAATGAATTAATTTTTTGCAATTACTTTACTGTCCCCAATTTCCTTCAACGAAACTTTTAACCATTAAACTGCGCCATCTTTGACAAACACAACGCAATTCCCAACTTTCCAAATCGTTTTGGGTAACATTTTGCATCAAATAATTGAAAAAATTGTTTAAAACTAGGTTATAAATTCGTTATTTTCCCTCTTTGTTGACAAACGCAAAGGTGGGAACTAATTTTAAAATCGGTTAAGTCTTTTAAGTTATGGACAAACACTGACCGAGATTTTTATATTAAATTTTTGTAAATGTCTCTTTATTGTAATTAGGTTTTTTAATTGAAATAAAACCCCACATTTTTAAAACCAAAACTATTCAACATATTTATATACTGGGGGTATGGGAATTTTCCTTTGGTCGGATCATTTCTGAAAATCCGAAATTGGAAAAACATCAACTGCTCCGTGCAGTGCAAAATAAACCGAAATGTTGAACTTTATTTTCACCATGCGTAGTATCCTGAATTGACGTTGAATTTCAGTTTACTTACAAAATTTACATCAAAGTTTTGGAGTATATTGTTATTTTTCATTCCTAAAAACATTTATTTTCAAATGATTAAAAAACATCATCATCATCATCAGGGTTTCCCCTGAAATAGGCCTCCCAATAAAATTTTATCCATTGGGGGTTTTGGACTATCCCACCACGCGGTAATGCGGGTTGGTGGTGGATGATTTTGATCCGCGCATGGATCACTTCTTTTCGACAAGGGTGATGGCCCAAATTGCTCAACAATAAAATGAAAAATTGTTCTCGGATTCGGAACCCAGATCATTTCAAGGTACCCACTAGGCCAGGAAGGGTTTAATTTATTGGTGGGTTAACCTCAATATTTCGTCACTTCTACAATAAGACTTTTACCGGTAACGTTTCAAATACTTTATACCTTATGGAACATTATTCGTGATCAAAAAAAAAAAAAATTTTTAAAATTTGATTCCCTTAAATACCTCATAAGGTGGTGAAACGCTGTAAAATTAAAATTATTTTGCTCATTTCTGATTAAAATCAGGGGTTAATATTAAATTTTTAAATCAGTTTTGTGTCATGGGAAAAAAAATTGTTGAACTTTTTATACAAAACATTAACGTTACTAAAAAATATGCAGCAAATTATACAGGCATTTATCTTTGGAAAAGACTTTTCCACAAAGAAGTCTGCCCAGAAGATTTCAAAATTAGGGAATATTCCGTTAAACATTCAAAGCGCATGGAGTTCCAAAAGTTCAGTTTTTCCTTTTACCTAAAAAAGGTCCAATTTGATGTAGAATTTTTTTTTTTCATTCTTTTGAACGCGATTGTTCCAAAATTTTTTTATAATATAAAAATAATGTAAGCTGGAGGGGTTAATTTGCTTTGGAAGCAACAATAGGTGGAAATTATTTGGAAAATGGAAAATTTTTTTGCAAAAAAATAAAAGAAAAATGGAATAAATTTTTAAAGGAATATTTTTAATTATTTCAAATCTTTATTTAAAAATAATTACGAATATTATACGAAAATAGTTTTCATACTGTAAAAAAAACCCTTTTTAATTTTGTTTTATTTGGGTGGCATATATTAAAATTTTAAAAATATTAAAATATACCAATTTGACACAAATATAAAGTTTTAACCCACTTTGACCCTATCCCAACCTAATTCCATCTTGATCGCCCGGATATTTAATCCAAACTTTTATGAGAGTCATATTGTTTTTTAAATACTGTACAATGCCCTTCAAACCGAACCAAACAGTTTTTTGTTTTACTTTGGGCAAAAATTTGCACGAGATACCGCCCAGAGGGCCTCTTGAAGGGACCTACCACCTGCATTATTGTATTTATTTGGTTAAATTTATACTGTAACAAGTTGTTATCCGCGACTTCAGCTGCTTGAAATGCTTATTCAAATACTACTGTATAATTATCTAAATGAAGTGTGATAATAGTATATATTTGTAACTAAACAACAAGTTTCATGAATTTGCAAAAGAAATACGGATCAAATGTCAGCTAATATCTAACATTTAAGAAATAAATGAACAAAATCGATAGGAACAAGGAGGTAAATTAAAAAAAAAAAAAATATGACCGAATTCCCAACAGCGGGTTAAAATTTTTTACGCAATATTGGGTTAACAATGCCTTAAAAAGGCGCGTTTTCTGCCATCGCTTTTAAATCTCTGATAACTTTTAAGATATTATTTCAAAAAATGTTGTTGAAATTTTATGCCAAAAGAATAAATTTTATATAAACATTTAAACTTAATTTAGGAACTTCCCTGACCTCAAAAGGACTTAATAACGAAAGGTAAAACATAAGAACCTGTTGAACCGGATTAATCAAATATTCTAATTGGAAATGCACCAGATGATATTCGTTAGAGATAATTTTGAATTTTTTTTTTTTGTTTTAATTACTAATGATAATAAAGAATAAACCATGTTAAGTTATGATGTTTTAATAGCAATTAATTTATTTTTATTTTTTTGAATAAATTAAATTAGTTTTATTGTAAGTCTAGTCTTTATATATTTTTAAAAAAAACAAGTGAAAAAACTTTTTTAAAACTTATTGAACTTTTTTTTTCCAAATTTAAACTTAAATTAATCTTTAAATTAATAAAAGTTTTTTAAATGTGTAATTTTATTTAATAATTAATAATATTCGCCCAAGCAATAGTAATTATAACTTAATAATTTTACAATGTAATAATAATAATACATCTTGATATATAAGAATTATCTGAGAAACCAATTAATTTAAAATACTATTTTTTTACATAAATTTCCCGAAATTTTTAATTTTTTTTAGCAAAATTATTAATTAAATTATTGGTAGTTTGACTATTAGTATAAACTGAAATTAAAATAAAACCAAAAGCCTGGACAAATTAATGATAATTAAAATGGAAACCGAAACAACTATAACGAACTGGTTGGAGTAACGTTTCGCATTTTGATACTAGATGGCGTACCTTACTAGTACCGAAAATTAGGGTTTTTCAGCCAACAAAAATATTTTGGAAACAAAAAGGAAAATGGATCGGATCTATACCAAAATTCAATTTAAATTATAAGTATTTATGACGATGCCATTGCGTTTAAACATACAAACTTCTGTCTTGTTAATAAATACTAAAAACCCAAGTTGGTTTTAAAATTTTCAATGACAGTATTGATAGGAGTTACTGTCATCTGATTTCCCATTTTTAAATGGGGGTTTTAAGGATAAAATTTCCAATTTCGATCCAGCATACTATATCTTTTTTTGCGATTCGGGAACAACGCGTCCAAGAAAGACCATAATTCCGAGTCGAGATATTTGTGTCACCCCAGTAAGAGAAAAACACATCAATTATTTTCTATTTAATAATATGGACTGCCCCAGCCTAGTGGTGGGGTCGCTTTAAAACCAGAGTTGTGGGTTGTTTGGGGGACCCAAAAATTTTCCTTTTGTTTGTTGGTTAGGGAATATGGGTGATCCCGTTGTCTGAAAAATAAGATTAAAGAAGTGTATTTCACCGAAGCAGTAGTAAAAACACAAGGCGGTTTGAAGGGCACCGTACCCGGTTTCTGAAACGGCGAACTCCCATGTCCGGTGGCGCGCGTTGATAATTAAATTGCCCCGCTTGTCCACCACTTTCCACCAGGTGGCTCAACTGCTCTTTGTTGCAGCATAAAAAAGATTCATGGATTATGGGCAGAGGAGATCCAAAAAACTTTTAAATAAAAAATAAGAAAACCATTTCTTGTTATTACGACAAAATTCAATATAATATTTATTTTATGGAGTTATTTTTGGTCATGTTTTAATTTTAATAATTGCCCAACAAAAAATCTTTGTCGATTTATTTTTAATTAATAAACATTAATAAATTATATATTTAAATTAATAAAATTAAAAAACAATGAACGAAAAACGGCGTCTTTATATATAGAAAGAACCAACAGCCATGTAAGACAAATGAAAAGATGTGGCAAACAATCACCCGCAAAATGAAAGATGGCTTTCTGACATCGTATATTAAGATTTAGATAAAATTTTCTTATACCAGATGTCTTCATATATGTATTTATACCTAATGCAATATTTCTTTAAAACCCAAAAAATTAAATTCTAAGTAATAGTAAAAAATTGCATGTTGAAAAATTTAATCAAAAAAGTCTTCTTTTTTGTTATATCCTTGAATCGTAAATGGTGAAGGTTGATATGCATTTTATTATGTGTATTTTTAATTATTTATTTTTTTTAACAAGTTTTCTTATATACAAGTTTAAAAAAATGTGTTGAATTTAAAATTGTTAAATATAAATTATTCGCTTAAGATGGTCAATTTTGAAACTAAATTTTGTGAGCTTTTTTATTTTAGGAGCTATTTTCTCGATAAGTGCGTAAATGTGTTACACAATTTTAAATATATATATATATATATATATCAGTTTCTTGATAAGCTGTAAAGAAAAGTATGGTTTACGACGATTAGCTGTAATACGAACGAACTTGACACAGAAAAATGTCAGTCCTTACCAAAAATTTAACAACAGTGATATATCGAAAAAAAATACGAATATATGAAACAGTATTTTGTGACTAAATTATTTGATGAAAAGTAAATGTGTTAGAATCTTGATGTTTATAAATTATTTTATATCCTTTCTTCTATGAACATTCTTTCAATATCAAGAATTATTTTATGTTTGTGAAAAGGGCAAAAAATTTAATCGTACTTTAAATACAATTAGGGAAACGTACTATTACAAAATGATACTTCAGTTTTTATTAACAGAGTTTTAAAGATACCTTTGGGAACAGTTATTTTAATTCGTTTACTAAGATTATAAGATTATAAATATTAAATTTTGTAAACAAGGATGAACTCAAACTTTTAAAAAAACCGCTGAAATGTTGTAGTTTTAAAGATTTAAGCATACATGGGGTATAGGGACGGAAGGCGACTTTATTTTTTATATGTGTGAGGCAACAAAAAAATAAAGTAAATTTTTATTTAACCCATAACATCTAATTTTGTAATTGTGCAAATATTTAGAAATAAACTTCTTTAAAGGAAACTTTAAACAAGGCTTCTTGTCAAAATTGATGTTAAATATAGGGTGTATACGTATAGCTCCGGCAGTTGGTTCATTTTAGTAACTTTCGGGCGATTGGGGATTTCTCATTGATCGGAAATTGGGATGCCTCCCGATTGAGACCCGGGTTTGTAACCGGACTATCAGTTGGCCAAGAGGCAGTCGGTTGGTTACAAAAAGGAGGAAAATACTTATTTTATCTTCAAATGTATGCAAACAAATACACATGATTTTAGTTGACTTGGTTTGAGAATAGGCTGCGATATTTGAACACATGCATTCCCCAATATATTGGAACGGTTTAAATGCGGTCAAGTCTGATTGCTGCATTGGCTTTGTTCCACAGATACAATTTTGGCATTTTTATTTCCTTTAACTTTTTAAAACAACCTATCTGTAAATATTATTTCACTATTATGCGTAGTATAAGTATTAAATCAATTTACTAGAGTACGTTCTTTACTGAACTAGTACTTTTTAAATTTTGTTCCAAAAGACAAATTCAAATATTTTTTAATACATAAATGTAAATTGTTTTAATAAATAAATTAAAAAAAAAATTAAAAAAAAAAAAAAAATTTCTTTAAAAAGATCTTAGTGTGGGAATTTGCATCAAAAAATTTTTATTAAAAATTTTTAACAAACTTTTTGGTAAATTGAAATAATTAAAAACAGTAAAAAATTATTTTTTTATCCACCAAAATATAAATATGAAAAGATATAAAATTCTTAAGCATTTATTATAATAAAACATACGTTAAATTTAAAACAAATAAATTGTTTGTGGGGTAATTAAGAACTGGTAGGTTTTTTCAACGAATCATTAAACATATGCTCCCTTATTGCTTAAATAAAAAAGACTCTTTCATGGCGATTTTTTTAGTCTGGTCTGACATCCGAAATTAGCTTTTATTCAAATGAAAGTCATAACGTCTCATTGGCATTCGCATTTCGCCTCTGAAATATATTTAACTTGAATTATTTCAATGCTGTATCGGTTTTTTTTCGTAAAATCAATTTGTTTTACCGCCTTAGCCTAGAGGTTGGGCGTGTGCTTTGAAACCGGAGGCGGGTTGAATTCCCTGCGGGGACCAACAAATTTTTTATTGTTGTTTCCTGTTTTAGGGAATTTGGGCCAACCCTTGTCTGAAAAGAAGAACCGCGTCGGATGGGCATGAAAACGGTCCACCCACCAACCCGCATTGGGCAGGGGGGATACGGTCCAAACCTAATGGATAGGGGAGGCCCGGCCAAAGTGCCAAACAGGTGAGATGGATGTGATGTGTAATTTGTTTTACGTATTTTTGAAAGTATGCTTGTAAAAGATAAACAAAATATTTAGATGAACTTGGTTGAACAATTTGTTATTAAACTGTTTTATTTAACTTTATATTTTGCTTTTTATTGGACCAAATATTTTTAAACAATAACATTTCCAATCAAAGTGTAATTTAGTTTTTTTGGAACTCGTTTTCAAGATTAGTTCAAGGCTAAAACAAAAAGTTTATGTAATTTTTAAATTCCGTTGTTCAAAACTTTATTTTTTTAATTCTATGGACTTTTTGAAAAACACAGATCTTTTGTTGGTAATGCGTGTTTTTTCCAACATTAAACTGATTCAATTTCTTGTTTTTTAAGGTGAATCACCTTGTTAATAAAATTAATTTAATAATTTTTTAAAATAACCACTCGATATCGTTCATGAGAGGAACATTTATCGGTCCATAGACTAAAAGAAAGCTGTTTACCATTAATAAATACATTGTGTTTTTTTTTAGACAATTTCAGCATAATTTAATATAAGGGTACGCATGTTGACAAAGTTTTATTGATTAAGAACTTTAATCGTAAGATTAGATTCTAGGGTTAAAAGAATTTCTTCTTTTTAATTTTCTTCTTCCTGGCCCTTATTCCATCATTAAGGTTAGTTTAAGCACCGAACAGGACTAATCTGACCTCTACCATCAGTGTAAAACGGTTCAAAAGGATTAAATGTAAGAAATTATATGATTGAAGGTTTATTTTGGGTTTTTTTTTACACAAGCGGTTTCACACAAAGGCCGATATACTAGGGCATGGGGGTCACCCGGTTCCTTACCAATAACTCTTTTAGGCACTGAATAAGAAATTTCAAAATTCAAAATAGTTGAATTCATCATAATAATTTTGTAAGAAAAAATTAAAAAATTCCTTTGCTCTGGTCGTCCATCTTCCGGTTCAGTAAGTGCATTGTGCTTTTGTCTGAACTAATTGTTATATCGGAGGATTGTTTGGAAAGCGGGGCCTTTGTTCGGCGTAGGACATGATTAGTGGTATGACCCCTTTGTAAACATCATTTTTGCAGCGATAGCTCGCTTTTTGGAATTTGGGAACACATGGACTTGAACGAAGGCCCTTTATTTAGATCTCTAATATCTTTAAAGAACAATCAAAAAGACCCTTTTAACCAGAAGATTTTTTGATGACTTAAAAGAAGAAGGAGGGAATTCGGGAGTGTATGTTTTTTTTATTTATGACCTCATCGCCCGCTCTTGAGTTCATTTTGCAATCTGTTTAAAAGTAATATTAGTTTTTTGGTTTTTTTAAAAAATAGTTTTGTTATAAGAGTTTTTACAATTTAAAAAATTACCCAAAACGCAACCCTGTGCGATTAAATTACAAAAATATGTTTTTTATGTTGTTTAACAATTTAAGTCTACAATAAAGTCCAAAAATAATATATATTAAGAATAACGCCAAAAGTATTTTAATTATACATTAACAAAACAATCATGCAAATAAAAACTTGTTTAAGATAAAAGTTTGTTCAAAAAAAACGATTAAAAATTTCATTTTTAAATAAAAACGTTTTATATTGTAAATATATCCTATATAATATTGCTAGAGTTTTAAAAATGCGTTGGCTGAAGACTTAAATGTTGATTTTCAATTTTAAATTTTTTACACTTTTAAGTTTTAATTTTTTGCGATAATTTAGTATTAAAAGGTAAACGCTTAAGTTTTTTAAAGAAATAGAAAAAAATATTGGATAAGATATAAGATATCCAATATAATATTTAAACTATTCGTAAAAAGTCAATATTATTTTCGGAGTGGTTGTTATGGCACCATTCATTTGTTTTACTGGGCTGTTGCCTTCCTCGGAAATAAAGGGCATTATATTAAATATCGGCATTCCCAAAAATGAGATTATAAATGTTTGTATATTGCAAATTGATATCTACCATTATTATAATTATATATAATATTTAAAAAAATTCGTTATTTATTTATTTTACAAATCAGATGGCTCAAACAGAAAAAGAAATGAAAAATCAGGTTAATTTTTAATAAAGATCGATAACAAAAGCTAGGTTTCGTCACGAAGAGGGAGGGATAGAGACCTTGCCCGGGTTTGCCGGCTGATTTTTATTTTACAATGTAATTAACGTTTATTTAAGAGTGGAAAGAAATTATCATAAGGACCACCTTGTTTATTGAAATGTAATGTAAAAACAGCCTGATGATCACGTTACACCTGAATACAAGAAAAATAGCAAATAAAAAATTATTAGATTGGTATTTAAAGTGGACAGACTGAAAACGATTACTCAAATGTTCCTTTGTTGATATCGTAAAATTCAAAAACAGTTAGTTTTAAAAATAATTATTGTTTTTTAATTTATTTTTCTATTAAAATGTTATAATTTGAAGGAGATGGGGCACTACCAACAAACAATGATTTTAATGTTTTGTTGCATGGGTTTAAAAAAGAACAAAAAGTTTATTAATTCGTCCAAGCGTAAGGGAAGAAACTAACTTGAAAAAAAAACCAATGTTTGTGTAGTATTAAATCGCCGTTCAGAACTTTTATTTAATTTTTGTTGTAAACCAACAATTTAAATTTTACACGCTTGTTAAACAAATTTTATTCATTACTTTTTTTATTTAATGGCCGGAAAAAAAAGGGTTAAGAAGTTAATTTTTGTTTTAACAATACATAATAATTATAAAATTAAATGAAAAACTAATTACCTTAAAGAAACAACGTCCCAATTCCTATTATCAAGGAAAAGTTCATATTATACAGCGCCATTATTGAACACAACGCAATCCAAAGTTCCTAACTGTCAAAATCTTTTGTAGCAAACATTTTAGACTAACAAATTTGATGACTAAAATTTATTAAAATTCCTATTTATCTTTTGTATTAAACTGCACATGGGAACTATATTTTAAAACGGTTAATTTTTTGGAGTTCCCATCGCGGATAACATCGTGACCGAATTTATATATATTAAGATAATATTTTTTAAATTTCTCCCAAGATTTTTATTTAAAAAATGGAATTTCTAAGAGAATGACGATGGTGAGGTTGGTATTTTGCTATGTACCGTAAATTACAAGGTCCAAAAAATTTTAAATTTAATATTCGATCTGAGAGTTTACGCATTATTTTTTAAAAAATAAATAAATATGTTTTTAATAATTTTTATACTTCTTCTTAAATTATTTTGGATGCCAAAAAGTTTCACTTCAGACATGTTACTTTGTACCACAATACAAGTAAACACTCGTTTTGGGATGGGAAGATTTTTAGAAATAAAGTGATAAACTTCTTAAACAAAAACTGTTCTTTAAAACATTAAAGTCTAAAAAAATTATTTAATTTACCTCCTTCATATTCGCTCCCTTTTATTTGACTTTTTAAGAGCCCAAGAGGGAAATAAAACTTTTGATTTTTTTAAAAATTTATAATTTTAAATATTAAAATTTATATTTGCTTGTACCTCCCCTATACATTATCATGTATTTTTAAAAGATAAAATTTGAAAAAAATTTTAAAATATTTATGTAATCGAAAATGAAATAAGTCAAATAATTTTACTATTTTTTTGCCTTCGTTTTGTCTACTGTGTTAGGAAAAAATCATCAACTGATATTTGTTGAAATTTCATTGTAATTGTTAAATTTCATTGAAATTAAATAAAATCAATTTCAAACAAAAGCCGATTTTTTGTATAAACAACCAAATTCAAAAAGATTTTACACTATCAAAAACCACACATGATTCGGCTATAAAAAGAAAATAATTTAAAGAAACGTGTTTTGTTAAAAAACATAAAATATTCATTAAATTATTGAGTTTTTTCTTATTTACTTTTTAATATTTTATTATTTCACTGTACAAATTTTTTAAATTATATCCCCAATTTATTCAGGAATTATGTTTTCCTAAAGTAAAAAAAATTTTAAAGTATCTCCACTTACATCTTAAAAAACCCAGCTATTATTGACTCATTGTTGTCCCTTCCTATAAGCATGAAAAAGCTATAATATTACAAACGAATCCTTTTAGTTTATAATTTTTTTACGTTGAAAAAATCAAATAAAATGTTAAATCAAAACAAGGAATAAATAAATACAAAAAGAAATATTCAATAAACAAAAGCCGATTAAGGTAAAACCCAATTTAGACTACAGCTTGGTAAATACATCGCGCAGTTGTAAATTGAAAACCGTCAGGAAATGGGTCAAGACTGGGCTTGTTCCAATTTTCAAAGTTTTCCGTTTTAAGGATTAGCTAAATGTGCCCATTTATTTTCACGTTAAAAGAAACAATCAACAAATTTTTGGGAGAGAACGTTCCATGGAACAAAATAAATGCCAAAATTACGGAATAAAATTCTCCACCGAGTTTAAATAAAATTGGACTTAAATGAACCATTTTCATCCTAAATGTAAGAAATAATAACTTGCCCCCGGTTTTACTTTGTGGTTATTGTAATTTAACAATTATCACAATAATATATTATTCGACAAAAGGTTTTTGGGTTCGTCAATTTTAATGAGGGCAGGTTTGGGGTGATTTAAAAAAGTCACACACCGCCGACTTGTTGGGCTTTTTATGTTTTGTCATAAATGTTACTTCACCGGGTTCATTGCTCGCTTGTCGCCAAAAAAAGGCCACATCACAACACGCCCCGGATCTTTTGAGGAATATTGCACGACAGGCGGTAGGAATTGACCAATCTTCTTCAGGGGGATAAGTTCCAGGGCAAAACCGTAAAATTAAATTAATAATGGAATATTCCGGTAAAGAATGAAATAATTATAATTATGGAATTACAATTTGCGAAAGCTAAAGTTTAAGGTATTTGAAATTTAACTAGTGTCATATAAAGTAATCAGAAAAGTACATATCTAAATAAATAAAATATGCATCGGGCATCAGGAATAAAGAAAATTTAATATTGCTTTGTAAGTTCACAATGGTATGGAAACAAACAAAATTAGAAAAATGGGAACAAAAGGGGATGGAAAAAAACAAGAATCGGCTATTTTTTTTATTATCCTCATTTCCGGAAACTTATGAAAATTATTTTGAAAATGCAAGAACGGTTATCAAAAGCATGGGACAGAAAAGAGACAAAGTGCCCGTTATCGCACGAACTGTGGTGGTTGTTGCGATAATTCGCAATTTCTGGACCCAAGACGCGAAGAAGAAGCGACGTTTCCGGGCCAAAGCAATGAAATCGAGAAACGAAGGGACCATGATTGACAACCAAAAAACGGGGACCGTCTGGGGGTACCAGCGGGCCTATTTTGAAATTTTTAAAAAAAAAAGATTAGATTAGAAACTGATGATACCACAATAAAATAAATCGATTTTCTACCTCATGTTGGGTGGAAAAGGTGTTTCTTAAAAGTAGAATTACCTTTACGGCGCTCCTAGCAAAGTTTAATTTAGGAAAAAAAAAACAGAACGTAAATTTTGGGTTTTCTACCTTTGTTTTATTGGGAAATTTTATCCCGCAAATGCGTCAAGAAATTATTATCCAAAAACTGCTTTTGGGCGCCATTTTCAAGGGGCGTCATTTCTGTAGTAAAATACGAATTGGAGAGTTGAATGTTAGAAAAATATTAAAACCTATAAAATTCCAATTTTCAAACCTCCCGGAAAAACTTCAAAAATATTTTTTTACAATAGTCTGCATCTTCGATACGAAGTTTTTTTTTCAGGAAGTTCTTTTTATTAAAGATAGACGAGTTGTTCGGGGATGCTCTTGTTAAAGTTATACTACAATTTAAATTTTTTACATTTGAACGTCAACAACTTATTCAGGGAAAAAAACTTTAATAGAACCAACCCGTGGGTAATGGAGATCACAATATCATCAAACCGGTGTTTCAACGTGTATTGTCACTATTTTGTGTTTTGGTAAGGAAAGGAAGGAAGGTTGCTATCTGATCACACAAATATCTGAAAAGTAAAACTCTGTCCTTAAAATTTTTGCACGCCATATAAACAATGTAAATTGTAAAAAAAATTAACACTCTTACGCCACAGATTTAAGTAATAAAAGAATAAAGACATTAAAAATTAATTCCGTATAATTATAAAAATATTAAAAATTTTCAATTTGTAACTAAACCTATTTTGTACTAAAAAGTTAAGGAACATCGCACCTAAAAAACACGATAGTAATTAGTTCTACGACTGAAAAATTAGGACAAACTTACCCCAATCCCGTTACAGTATTTGCCTTTGGGCAAACTCCAATCCGCCGCGTTTGCCCGTTGCCAGTAATATAACAGGTGCAAGAGCACTGATCCGATCTGATTATTTTGAAATAAATTGAAATAAAGTTGGAAAATGGATCGTCGGGGGAAGGTGATAAATTTTGATTTATGTACTGAATTGTTTAGCGCCGTACATAAATGTATAGAAACTTGTAATAAACAAGCAAACCCGTTGAATATAGTAACTATATATTTTATACCTTCTTTTTTTAATTATTACCTAAAATTTATTTGTTTTCAATATTTTACCAGTACGAGAAATGTAAAAAAGGAAATGAATAAAAAAAATTGAAAATGGAAATAACCATAAAGGTTTTTTTTGTTATATTCGAAAAAAATAAAATGAATAATAACCAAAAATTTATTTGTTAATAAAATTATTGAAATCAAAGAATAGAATGAGATGTTAAAGGAAACAAATAATAATTGTAATTTTATAGTAGATTTGGAAATTTCAAAAATTTCATTTTAAAGTTTTATTAAAAATTTATCTTTACGAATAAAAATTTAGCAATTAATACTACTTGGTATGTAACAAATATATATTATCATAAACTATTTCATTTTTAAATACTAGATGCTTTATAATTTAAAATATTTAATATTTTTTAAACATAACAAAACGTCAACTAAAAGAATTTTAAATTAAGAAAATTTGCAGAAATAAAAAAATAAGAGGTCTTTGATCTCCCATCCGACTTTTTTAACCTGATCATGATTAACATGATCATCCAGCTTTTAAAACTTTAGTAATTTCTTTTGAGTGATTTTTTTTAAAAGTCCGTAAACGTTAAGTTATTGGACAAAGATAAAAAAGAAATTATTATTTCAAAAAATTATTAAGCTCATACAAATTCAACGGCCCAAAACTTAGCTAAAACGAAACGATGATGGTAGTAAGGTTTCTTGTAATTTAAGGTTCCAAAATTGTTAACTTTCGTGTTTTTTATGTAAATAACTAAAAGGTTCTCAAAATATAACCCAAAGATAGATGTTAAACCATTCTTTGCAATATATATAATTTTATTGGAAATGATGGTTTTATTTATTTGAGTTTTTAATTAGAAATAATGATTCTACCTTTCAAACAAAAATATTCAAACCACGATTTTATAATTTGGTAGAGATTTATTTCACGGTCGGATTATTCGCCAAAATAGCGCCCAAATTGGAAAAATCAACGTCGCCGGTGCAAAAAAACCGAAATGCTTTCGAAGCTATATTAACCTTTTTTTCACTCCGTAAAGTATGTATCCTAGACATTGGCTTATAGAATGACAGTTTATCTCTTACTAATTTTAACGGGAAATTGTGAGTATTGTGTTTTTTTAAAATTATTAATTTAACAACATTAAATTTATTGGTAGGTAATTATTATAACTTAAATTATATCAATATCGTCTCTTAGTCAGTACTTGTGTATAGCAAATAAATTTTGACACTTTATTGTCTTTAACAATTAATTTTAAAAAATTAAGCAACTTTCATAAACACTTATCTTTTGAAATATATTTTTCTTTTCCAAGAAGGTTTTGTTCGATGAAAAATCGCCATTTTATTCAAAGTCGTCCACGGAGATCAAAGTTCACTATTTTTTCCTTTTCACTCTAATAAGTGGTCAGCAATTTAGATGAATAGCAATATTTTTTTGCAATCATAATATTAAATCGACTAGTTGTACAAATATTTTTCTCTAACAAAGAATCTGTAAAAAAATTATTAAAATGAATGACACGATAATAATGTACGTTGGAAACTTTTAAGGTATTTGTTTCATCAAAATGTCGTTTATGACACAAAGAAAATTGAATGCAACAACTTTAATTTAAATTTATACTGTAATATATTAAAAAAAACTTTGAATGTAGCTGATGGCAATTTTTTTAAATGTTTACATGTAAATGCTTATTGTGCTTGTAAAAAAAAGTGAATATGCTAATAAGACTTCATTAAAGACCCCCAATTTAAAATTATTAAAAAATACTATACCGTCTTTTACGGTTTAAAACGATTTTTAATTTAAAAAGGAGGTTGTGATTTTTTTCCTTTCAACCACTTTTATCAAATAACTAAAAGCCTAAGTCCTTTTTAGAATCTAGAATTTTAAAAAATTTCATTAAATTTTTAATGGTTTAGGAAGACCAAAACAGACGGCTTCCCAAGGAGCTCCAACTTTTGGTTTTTAGAATTTTTTTTTTAAAAAATTTGCACGCGGGCAAACTCTAAGTTTAGTTTATTAAAAACCTATTAAACAACAAACTTTAACGATTAATAAATTTGGTAATATTAACAAAAATAGTTATCAATAAGTAAGTAGAATATTAATTTTTTAACATGTTGTTTGATGAAAAAAATATTAGAACTAATACAGTTTCAAAAATAACTAAAATTAAATTTGTTTCAATAAAAAAACGAAATATTTTTTTTATTAAATACGTCATAATAACATAGTTGAATAAGTTTCATTATCATTTACAAACAACGTAGTTAACAAAAACAGTTACGTCCAACGATCAGTAATTGAAATACAAAAAATCGATAATCAGTTAAAATAAAGTCAGATTAGCATTTCATGTGTTTTTACAATATTTGATTAAATAAAATTAAATATAAATCGCGATAAATAGGTGGTGGATAATAAAATCAAATCCGTTATATTTAAGATATTTAAAGCAACAGGTAAGAATTAGATATAAGTAGTTAAAAAAAACATAAATCGGTCTAATTTTAATAGGGAGTGGGAAGAGAGTATACGTACTTTTTTTAGGAAAGGAGGTGGTATTTTTGGGTATTTATGTATGCATGCAGAGCTATTAAAATAGTGAAATAAAGAACCTTTAACGTTGCCCTTATACAAAACAAAAGCGCCCCTCAGCAGCGGTCCGTCCGCCGTTTTCCCGCATCTCAGACTCGCCCATAGTCTTTATTGTCCGCTTCCGTGAAATCGCCCCGGCCATCTGGTTTGAATGCACCTGCGCTCATGGCCTTTGTCGCACCCTACGTCATCGGGTTGCGATTTATTGCACCCTTTAAGCGGTCGGGTTTTGCACAGCTGTGTTTTGAACTGTTTGCCTAACACAACTGTGTTGTACCATTGATGCAAAGCAAGGTTTCTTGGGGTTAATTATCCTCCGAACTATAGTACTTACAACTCACTAGGCCACGGAACGTTTTTAAATTTTTTTTTTATAGAACCAGCCCGACCACCTCCTTGTCCCGGGGCACCGGAAGGTTTTCCGCCGGCAAATTGCCGGAACACCGTTCATCCAGGGATCCAAATAAGGGCGACCTAACCAATAAATGTTCGACGGGGTTTGGTCGGGGATTGATACCAAGGCGATTGGGCGGTGAAAATTATTATGAAACCGACCCGAGGGCAATTAGCGACAACCAATTATGTCGACTTGCATCCGCAGAATCGGACAGACGTCGAGGCAAAAATTGAACCGACGATGGTTTAAACGTCAAATCGGGAAAGGGGCCGTCCGCACCTCTTCACCCGCACCCGTCCTTCCCGTCAAGGCTACAAAGCCCGACGCTCCTACCACCTGCCCTTAGCAGGTCGCCAAACCGATCCCATCAATCCATCCCGCCGATCCTAGGCGCCCCCCGACCCCTTGCCCCGCCCAGCCGTCCCAGCCTTCCCAGGCACGGCTCCCCGTAGGGAAACGCCCACCACCAATTTACCTCCGCGAAAAGGAGAAGTGGGTTGTGATTCACTCGGCCACCAACAACATTATGTTTGAGGCCTCTGATAGCAATCAGGGAATCAAACTGCAGTTAGAAAATTGAGACGATTTCAGAAAGGTGACTTTATTCCTAGGGAAAAAGAACACCAATATCACACATTCGCGCTCCTGGACGAGCGCGTATTTAGGACAGTGGTCAAAGGACTGCAAAAATCCTTGCTCCGAGATAGCTTCGGCTATCAAAGAATTAAATATTCTGCCCTTTCGGTCAACGCATATCCCCACGCACCAAACGCCCTTACTGTATGGTGCTGGTTACCTAGAAGCGCTCAAAGGAAGGCAGCGCATTTACGACTAGATCAACTGGTGGAATCGGCCGTCTCACTTTGAGCGCCGCATTCAACAGTCTTCAGGGCAGTGTCATAACTGCCAGGTATTCGGTCACGCTGCGCGGAACTGTTTCGCCCGCCCCCTTTGCTTCAAATGCCTCGGGGATCACGGCACAGCCTCCTGTCCCAGACCCAAGGGCAAAGAAGTCTTCGCCACCTACGACCTTCCTGCGTGCGTAAGCTGCCGCAATCCCGGCCACACGGCCAACTACCTCGGCGGCCCTAAGGCGCCAAAACGCAGATTTCCTGCAATCCCAAGGGAAGCCTCTTCCAGGCGACCACCCAATTCTTCCAACAACACCGCATTCTTACCCTCCGTCCTTCCAACGCTTAGCAGCTCCGCCCCGCGTGGCAACAGCCAGCGCCGGTGCCGACTCGAAGTGCACAGCGGCCCGCCGCCGCCTCAAATAGCCATCATGCTAGCCATAGCAATGGCAGCACTGGAAAAAATTGCGCGTCTTTCTTAAAATTACTAGATCTCTTTGATCTAGATGAATTCAATCAAGCAGCAGATGCATTCGCCGCCACCGCCGGCGACGCTATGGCTAGGTTCTCCTTACTTGTAAAATACAATAATTTAATTAACTCCTTTAAGGCATAGGTAGCGGCACCCTAGCAGTAGTTAAACACACCCTACACTTAAAGAGTAGGACGAACACACACATTTATGACATCGGCCCCACCGGTAAGGTCGAACGTCCACACCCTTCGCTATATGACTCTGTAGCTTAATACCATTTTAGATAAAAGCGTTGCTGGAGTTTCTTGCGCCACTTCTCCCAGCGCCAACGCTTTAAGAACTATAGAGCTCTTCTAGCTATTAAATTATCCTTGCAAAGCTTCTGAATCGAGCCGAGGCGTCGGCCCGACTAGGCAGCCCTCGATTCAGCATGCTAACGGGTACCAGAAAGTGACGGCCCAAGCTGAGGCTCCCCGCCTGGGGGCCCTTGGTGCAGTTAATCACTTACGGGGAGACGCGCCTGTGGCAACGCCCCCCCACACCCGGTTATGTTCTAATAGGTTTACTCCCAAGAGCACGAGCTCCATCAAAAAAAAAGTTGTTTCTTAATCTTAGGGACTTAATCATGTAGTCAAAAAAACGATATGGAATTTGTCGTTTTGTGAAAAAAAATTTAAGAAATAACTAGTTCAGTACTAAGAACGCACGCTTGTAAATTTATTTAATACTTATACAACGAATAATTAAGAAATGTTTTTATATATCTATATTATTTATATGGGTTGATTTTAAAACAGTCATGCCAAAATCGCTATCTGTGGAATAAAGCCAGGACAGCAGTCATAGTTGACCTACACATCTCGCATTTAAACCGTTCCAATATATTGGGGAATGCATGTGTTCAAATGTTGCAACCTATTTGTACGCCAAACATACGTCAACTAAAGTCATGTGTACGACTTTACATATATTTAAAAATAAAATATTAATGTATTGTAATCCTCCTTATTCGTTTATGGCCTAACCGACCGGCCTAACTGTTGGTTCTTGCGTTACAAATCGCAGATCGTGGTTTCGAATCCTGCGGAGACAAAACTTTGAGTTATCCATTTTTTGTCAGTGACTTGAAATTATCCAAAATCTACTTCATCCATTAAATGCAGTTTATCTTAGGTTTTGTATGTCAGATAGAATAATTTAGGAAAATGGCTTGGGAAAGATTTGTCTACCACCTAAAAATTGACACTAAAATGTAATTAATTAACTATTGTGATGTAATAAAATAAATGTATAACCAAACGAGAATAAAATACGAACGCAATTCCGAAATAAAAAAAGTACAGTAAAAACATTTGCAGTTCGACAAGTCTACAACGCTCCCACTAGATACTGCCATTGGAAAGCTTACTTTTAACCAGTTTACTTTTAATTTACACTGCTGTTGTAAACTATGTTTGTCGCAGCTTGAAATAGTGCGCTGTATTTCAGACCTCAAATAGAGGAGATTTGTTCGTTATCCCTTCTTTTTTAACCAAACATGTGGTTACACCAAATATAAATAACCACACGTTTGGTTACACCAAATAAAAATAACGAACAAATCGAGGGAAAGAATTTAGTGTAACCAAATAAAAAAAGAGTTTTGCTAACAAACCCAAGAATACCAAATGTATTGTATATTTATCACAATTCAGTGTACGATATCATGCCAACCGTTTATGACCGACTTGTAGTTTAATAGATATTTAAGAAATTAAGAAAATGTCGCCGTTAAAATCAAAACGTCGCGCGATATAAATGCAAACGCTGGCTCAACTATAAGAGATAGACCTAAACTATGTTTTATATAGTTGTTCTATTTAAATTGGCCTAAAATAAAGTCCACGGGAGCATATATAACTACGTTTTAAGAATAATCCACAATAAGCATTTTATTGTAAGCCCTTTTCAAAGTTGCACTCAGGCATATTCAAAGCTCATTTAAGTTAATACAGTTTTTGTTCACATAAAACTTAATGCATTAAACAAATCATTCTAGTGGTAAAACGTAGCATACATGACATTTTGATTCAATGTACATTAAAAGATATCAGCGATTTGAAACGCGGTGGCAGAAATCACGATTTCTAACAGAGAGACGTCACTGTCTATTATGTATATTGCGGAAAAGGGTTATAATATACTGTTTGAGGTCGGTAATAATATTGAATAAACTCTCTTTACGAAAATTTTATGTAAAAATAGAATTTCTATAGCTGTAATTGGTTAACAACAATTTTGTATATATCTAAATTGAGGTTAGTTATTATTATTTTACAATATATCACGAGGATTTTTAGTTTAATATTTGTCACCTGAGATTTATTATTTTTAAATAATATAATTAGTTTTATATTTATTTTTTTTTTTTTTTTTATAGCTTACGCAGGCAGACTGAGCAGTCGGCCACCTGATGGAAAGTGGTCACCGACACCCATAGACATTGGCAATACCAATGGTATCGCCAACGCGCTACCTACCGTGAGACATAGGTGTTAAGTCTCGTTTACCAGTAAATGCGCTGGCTACGGTGCCCTTCAAACCGGAACACAGCAGTGTTTTACACTACTGTTTTGCGGCAGAAATAGGCACCAGGTGTGGTTCCACCCAGACGGTCTCCTGTAAACAGGGACCTACCACCGGTATGTATTTTTATTCTTTCTCGCAATTAATTTTATTTTAGTTTGCCAAAGAAGTTTCAATTCAGGCATGGCTACTTTATACGCGCGCACTTTTTATTATTGGTGTCTATCATCTTACAAAATAATTAAATTAACTTATTAAGTACTACTTATAATTATTTTGTTGTTTATAAAAGTTAGATATTAAAGATATAGTTTAATTTACAATGTTAGGAGACATTGATATTATTTTAAGTAAGGCTTGTTATCTGCGCCTAATTCGTTCGTCATAATACTGTCTGCCAGTTTTAATTTATTCACACTGTACGCTAAGCTATAGAATTAAAAATAAATATTTTTTATTTATTTTTCTATTAAAAATATAGTTCACAAGAAATCCTCTTTCCTGTAAAAAACCGTTACTTTTAAATGTACTTTGAACAAGAAAAAAAATTTACAATTAATAAAAGTAACGTCACATGTGTAGAATCAGAGTACATGTTTCTTTAAAATTAAAGTAATCCGTGTGATTCTTCAAAAGCAGGATCTTTTTATATTTTATACATAATGCATCCTACTAAATACGAATGTGAATTTTTTAAGAATGTATTAATGTGCGTATGTTTATTCTTTCAAAACGACTTTTTATGAAACTTTTCAATAACATATCCTATACGTCAGAGTTACTCATAGCTAAATACATTTAATTCATATTTTTAAACAATGTAAACAAATTCTTGCATAATTATAAAGATAAAAAGCTGAGTACGTGATTGTGATGCAGTTATAACATGTTATCGGCTGGACCGATTTTCATGATTGGTTAAACAAGAAGACTACGAATGATAATTGAATTATAATTATTTATTTAACGGGTTAGTTGGTTTTTTTACTTAGTGAATTAAACTATAAACTGTAACAAAGTTTCTATGTTATATTAGTGCAGAAATTACAAGTTACACAAAAATTCAAATTAACGTACAAATTATACTTTATTTCGACCACACTGTTTTGCAAAATCAGACTCGTAGCTATATCAACTTTAGTATAAATTGCGTATAGCAGGCTTTTTCCTAGTCCTTATTTCCTCACCGTGTAATGTAAAAAAAGACTTCATCTTTACAGGTTCCTCATAGACAACAGTAAAGGATGCTCCCGATCGAAGTAAAACGGCTGTTTTATAGCTGGTATAGACTGTCGACTGAGTGATGATCTCAGGAGATCCCAAAGAAAACTGAACTTTAAGCGCTTTAAGAGCCACAGTGTTTATTCTGCGCTATTTCAGGTGTTGTGACGGGGTAAATAGCACGGAGCCTTCTTTCCAGCTCGAATCTATAAATAAGCACCATTTGCTCGATATATACATATGTTAATAGCTTGATAATAACAATTAAAATGTGAAATACAATAGTTAAAATAAATATCCTACATTGATAACGTACTAAAATTAATTTGTTTTCAAGATGACTTAAATTTAAAACAATAAGTCGAGCTTTTAAACAAATAAATATAAATGTGTACCGAGAGTTTTCGTGTTTCGGATATTAATCTACAAGTGTGTGGTAGAGATGCCTGTGGTAGGCTAAATAAAAGCACCTTGCTTTACGAATCATAGGCCATAGATTCGGTCCTGTAGTGAAAAAAACTTAGTGTTATCTTTGTTTTGTTTTGGTTAAGAAAATAAGAGTTGATTTCCCCAAATATTTGGCGTCGGATGGACTCGTAAAAGGCGGTCCTGGTTGTCAAGACCATCTTTAGCAGTCGTCAGAGAACATCAGTGCCCCCGAATTTACTGACATCCAATCCGACCATCGATTACAGTTTACCCTTTGGGTCGTGAAGGTCAGATAGTAGTTGCTCAGCGTAAACACTTAATTTGATGTTTCTAGTATGCAAAATGCGTGAGAAGAAGACTTATTTTTGACAGTTGCATTTGAGATAAAACTAAAAATTTATAATAAATCTAGATTTGATTTGCAAACGATCAATAGTCTTTTAAAACCCGTTTTGCTACATAATTGTTGATACAAAATATGGTACTTTGTTTTGAAACATGTCTCAATTGTCAGAAAAAATTCAATAAAACAGAAAATAGCTCAAGCCTGTGGTTTTCGTGGTTTTTCCATAATTCACATTTTTGAAAAGTTTCAGCGATTAGCGTTAATGTTTCGCTGGTTGTTGTTCAGTGTTAAAACAAAGCAATTAACGCGTCAAAAGCTGTTAGAGTAAATTTTTGACTCAAGGATCTTTTTCGCATTAAAAACCATACAATGTTTTTAAAAACTAAAAGGCCAATTCCATAAAATTGCATGCTTTACAATGAAATACGCAAATTTTTAAAATGTGATTTAATTATACCATATAAATAATAAACACTTAACTTGTTCTAATGGACATTTTAAAACTTTTTTTGGTGTTACTGTACGTTGTAAAAAAATTCGTTAGTAAATAATTTAATTACGAACTTATTCATTTATTACCGCAATTTAAAAGACTGACAATAAAAAAAAGAATGACTATAAAAAGAATGAATCATACACCCCTAAAAACGTTTAAAAATAATTAACGAGACACTAATGATTTCTCACTACTGCTTTGTACCTAAAAAAATTACCGCGATGTTATTTTTTCATCCTGAAATACTAAGGTAGTAACTTTTATCGTTTCGACACACAGTAGCAATATTCAAATCGAATGCTATCAAGCATTCAAAGTGGAATTAAAAAATATTCCATTTAATGTTCCCTTTTTAACCACATGCTCTTCAGGACGTCAAATTCACCAGCTTACCATTACCAATCAGCCTTAAAATATTTTCTACATATGGAAAGAAGGATCAGCGAAAATACCTTATGTGTTATTCTAAATTTTATATATAATTTTATAACTTAGATGAAAAAGATATAATTTTGTACAGGCTAATATTAATTTACATATAAAATATCTCTTTCAAATAAAATATAAAACAGGGACAGACAATTTATATTTGGGTATATATGCGTGACAGATAGCCGTAGCTATCGAACGATTTCGTGAAATAGGGTGCAATAAAACATTAAAAACTTATGACAGTTCGCTGCAGGAAAAATAAACCTCAAAATGCTTTCGAAACTGCCGTGTGCTCTACGCGAGTATGCACTCCTAGTATTTTAACATCAAAGTGTTTTGACAACGTAGAGAGCAAACTGTTTTATATTACCTTTAATGTTGGCAATTCATGATAAGAAGTATTTTAAATATATTAGCACAATTACAAATAGATGTTATGTTACACTATTGTACTAAGTAACATAATTTTACTCCTATTTGTCGTTTAACACTATATAAAAATATTTTAAATAAGTGTTCACCATTTGTTTTAGTTAATATAACAATGTTAGCAAAGCAATTTAAAATTACACTGACACCAGCAATGATATACTTTTAAACCTGTGTTAATAAAAATTAAAGTATCGTTGCTATGTAAAGCATATAATAAGGAAATGCTTCTAATATTGGTTCTCATAGTCCTTTATATCAATTTTATTCTCAAAAACGTTTACTTTCTTCTAACAAGAAAATTCAGCCAAAGGAGGTTTAAAAGTCGATTCGAGGTAATAATCACTAAACTAAGGCAAAACTAGGGCAGTTCAAACTTTAATATTTTTTTATTCTACGGCCTAAATAACTAAAATTCTTTTATAAGCATTATAAGAATACAAATATTTAAATAGAAAATAATCGATACAGGTAATCTCGTCTAAGATATAATTGCGGTGAGTATATGTTATGTTTAACTTGATGAGAAACACTTAATACTATAAAATAATTAAATTGCTTGATATATGAAAGAAACGTAAAGAGAATTGATATCAAGGAATTTTCTAATTCCAAAATTTTACCATACATTCTTTTAACGTTATTTTTTTTACGGTTAATCATCCTATCCTATAAACATCATATCCTAGGAAAAGAAGACTTTTTCGATTAAATTTTATCATACATGCAAATGTTAATTGTTACTTATAATGCTATAATTACTATATAGTTTCTCGAAGTATAATATATATATATAAAATATATTAGCATTACGGTGTAAAGTACATATATAAGATGACATATGGTATAAGTTATGTATATTTATACCGTAAATCTTAATATACGATGTCAGAAAGACGATCTTTCATTATTTCGTGTGAGTGACTTGTTATGCGCAGCATCATTCATTCATTTGTCATTACATGGTCTGTTGGTTCTTTCTACGTACATAAAGACGCCGTTTTCTTCGTTCATTGTTTTATCAATGTTTATTATTTATTCTTCTTAAAAAATAAATCGATAAAGATTTTTTCTTGGGCAATCATGTCAAAATTAAGAAACACTGACCCGTTAAAAATAACTCCGTAAAGCAAATATTATATTGAATTTATCCGTCGTAATAACAACAAAGTGAGTTTTCTTATTTTTATATAAAACTATTTTTGGTGGATCTCGGCTCTGCCAATATAACACATAGACCATCTTTTTTTTACTGCTTGAGCAAGCAAACGAGCAATTGAGCCACCTGATGGAAAGTGGTCGCCGACGCCAATAGACATTGGCAATACTGATATTACCAACGCGCTGCCTACCGTGAGACATAGGATGTTACGCCTCGTTTACCCAGTAAATACGCTGGCTACGGTGCCCTTCAAACCGGAACACACTTGTGCTTTCACACTACTGCTATTCGGTAGAAATAGGCACTTCTTTAATCTTACTTTTCAGACAACTAGGTGATCAGCCCATATTGCCCTAACCAACTAGAAAACAGCAAGAAAAATTTGTTGAGTCCCCGCAGAATTCGAACCCACAACCTCTGGTTTCTAAAGCACACGCCCTTACCACTAGGCTACGGGAGCAGTCCTTATAATATTAATATAGATAAATAATTAATGTGTTTTTCTCTTACTGGGGTGACACAAATATCTCTTGCAGCTCGAGTTATGTGGTCATCTTCTTGGACGCGTTGTTCGCCGAATCAGCAACAAAAAGAAATTTTTATCCTTAAAACGCCACATTTTAAAATGTGGAAATCAGATGACAGTAACTCCCTATCAATACTGTCATTCGGCAAATTTTTAAAACCCAACTCATTGTTTTTACGTATATTATTAAGAAGACAGAAGTTATGGGGTAACTTCAGAGTAGATAGTAAGTTGCACGCATATGTAGCATACAGTCATAAATACTTATAATTCTAAATTGAATATTTAAGTATAGATCCTGGTACCACATGATTTATCTTTTATTGTTTCTCAAAATCTTTTGCGTAATAGAGCTGGAGCAAACCGTATGTATTCGGTACTGAGTAAGGTACGCCATCTAGTATCAAAATGCGAAACGTTACTCTCAAATCCAGTTCGTTACTAGTATGTTTCGTATGTTTCGCACTTTTGAATATCATATTAACAGTCAAGGCTTTTGGTTTTATTTTAATTTCTTAGTTTATACTAATAGTCAATTACTACCACAAGATAATTTATGTTAATAATGTTAATGCTAAAAATAACATTAAAATAAATTCGGGAAATGTTTTGCTAAAAAATATTTATTTAGTAAATTAATTGAGTTTCTCAGATAATTACTTATATATCAAGATGTATTATTATTATTACATTGTACAAATTATATGTATGTTAACTGCCTCCGTAGCCTAGTGGTAAGAGCGTGTGCTTTTGAGAAACCGGAGGTCGTGGGTTAGAATCTTCCGTGGACTCAACTAACTTTCATTGTTATTTCCTAGTTGTTTAGGGCAGTTTGGATGGATCACCAAATTGTCTGAAAAGTAAGATGATCCATCCGTCGGATGGGCATGTAAAAAGTCGGTCCACCCACCAACCCGCATTGGACCAGCGTGGTGGGATACGGTCTAGAAAAGCCCTAATGCAGAAGGCGTGCAGTATAGGAGGTCTATGTCCAGCAGTGGACTAACACAGACTGATGGTGTATATGATGTATTTACAAGTATTCTCCGTCTTACATCTTAAAACAGCTTCAGCTATTACTGACTCATGTCCCTTCCTTATAAGTATGATAAAGCTAAAATACGAGGGCGACACCGCAAATTTCGGCAATCAAGGAAGTGACACAACATTACTATTTAAAAAGCTATTAATTGCTTTTCGAAGTAATCTCCGCAAATTGGCCGTTTTGTAGGCGTCCAACAGCTTCTTCAGGTGATAAAAATCTCTGACCACGCAATTTATTCTTTATTTTAGGGAAAGTATAGAAATCATTAGGGCTCAGGTCGGGGCTGTACGGGGGATGGTCTAATAATTCTTTCTTTTCTTGTTCTAAAAACTCTTTTGTTCAGTGCGTGGTGTGAGAACTCGCATTGTCGTGATGGAGGATGATGCGGCGGTTGCAGTTCTCTTTACGGAGTTCAGAAACGACCTGTGGCAAACAAATGCTAGCATACCGTTGCATTACCGTATGTCTAAAGTTTCGCGGTATGTCACACGTCGATCTTCCTCAATCAACTTTTTTTATGGCATACGCAGGCAGACGAGCAGTCGGGCCACATGATGGGAAGTGGTCACCGACACCCATAGACATTGCTAATACCAGTGGTATCGCCATTGCGTGGCCTACCTTGAGAAATTTGGTGTTAAGTCTTGTTTACTCGTGCCGTTCAAACCGGAACGCAGCAGTGTTTTCACACTAATGCTTCGCGGCAGAAATAGGCACCGCGGTAGTACCCACTCAAGCGGTCTCCTATAAAAAGGAGTAGGTCTCCTTTTTATAGGAGGTTACGCACAACATCAACGTTTTCTTATGTGACTGCCGTTTTGGGACGACCTTGACAGGTATCACCACTGAGCTTAACACGTCCACGTTGAAATTCAGCAAACCAGCGATAAAATGTGGCTTTGGATGGGGCTTCATCACCAATTGCAGAAATCATCCGGTCAACACACTGTTTTTGTGAATTTTCCCAAGTCATTTCCATTTTCTTAAGGACTAAAAAAGTTTGACACGACTTTTAGTACAGCCCTCGTATTACAACAGCAAAATATCCAATTTCAGTTTAATATTTAATTAATCTTTTTACATTCAAATATCAAATATAAAAGTCGCAATGAATACAAGGCAATAAATAAATACAAAAATAATAATATCCGTAACGTAAACAAAAGACCGATTAATCATAAAAAACGTAAAATCAGGCTACAGTTTTTGGCAAATACATAGCAGCAGTTAGTGAAATTTTGACAAAACCGTCAGGAAATGGGTCAAGCCTATGGCGATTATTCTTTTTATTTTCAAAAGTTTTCGAGCGTTACAGGGATTAGCGTAAATGTGCCGCCATTTATTGTTCAGCATTGAAACGAAACAATTCACAATTTTATAGGCGAAAAGTGGAAATAAAATAATATGAGCTTTAAAATTACGGAATAAATAAATTGAAACTGAGTTTAAATAAGTTGCGATTCGACGAATTATGTGCAACGACAAAGCTAAATATGTAATTTGACAATACAAAACGAAAACAATCCTACATGTATGCAATATTACATGCTTCGCCCTGAGGTTTTTTCGTATGATTATTTAGTTTACGATAATAATCATCACGCATAATATATTAACAAGGTAAAGGGTTTTTTCGGCTCGCGCCGGAAACATTTATCATATTTCAACAACCTATACTGTACCCTTATAAATTATAGCCAATAAGTCATTCTGATGTACAGAATATGTCATTGAAAAGTTTCATTAAAATCTATCAAGTATTGTGGATATGATACCCCATCGTAGTCTGCTCGTGATCTGGAAACAGTCTGAAATGACGGAAATAAATAAAGAATGAATGCAAAAATCCGTTGCAAAAATTAGATTTAATGTATATAATAATGGCGGAAATTAAATTATTAATTATCTATGAAGCAACTTTTGAGAGAAAAAGCAACAAACATCTAACCATACAAACTTTTACATTTCTTGTGCTACTGTGTCCGTAGTACTAAATACTGGTGGTAAAGATATGTTTTGACCTACGTTATATGAAGTCATAGATACTCTGTGAGTTGTAGAGGTCAACAGCCATTAGATCTACGTCGAAACACTTACTAAAGAGTATAGCTTAACTAGATAGAAACTCGGGGTAGAAAGCGCTAATACAATAAAGGCATTGAAGCCAGCGCCTATACAGGATACAAGCTTATGTATATAAGCATAGCCGACTAGTAGTTATGTATGAGTAGTTACGTAACCATTGGCAAAGGAAATATATTCGTACTTGAACAGTTTTTTATTCATAACAGGGGCCTACTGTCTGTGTTCTGATTTTATACGTCATCATGTTCTATAAGACAATTTTTCATTAAAAAAGATCTTAGTGTGGCGAATGTTGCATCAACAATTTTTATTAAAAATTATTTAACAAAACTATTTTCGGTAACATTGAAAAGGGTATACTAAAACAGTAAACAAGTATATTTTTATTATACCACCAAAATATAAATATGAAAAGATATATACATTCATTAAGCATTTATTATAATAAAACATCCGTGTAATATAAGAAACTAAATAGAATTATTTTGTAGGGTAATTAATAACTGGTGTATTTTTTATACGCTAATCATTAAATTATATGCTCCCTTAATGCAAGTTAAATACAAAAATGGCTCTTTTATGGCGATTATTTTTAACCGTGTGCGTCTGACATCCGAAATTAGCTTTTTATTCAAATGAAAGTCATAACGTCTCAATGGCTTTCGCATTTCGCTCTCTCGAAATGATATTTAACTTGAATTATTTCTAACTAGCGTAGTATCGGTCCTACCTATATTACGTACAGTCAATTTGTTTTACGTATGTTTGAAGGTATGCTTGTGAAAGATAAACAAAATATTTAGATACAAATTGCGTTTATTTTACATATTTAGCCTTTAGCTGTTTATATTTTGCTTTTATTGCACGCAATATTTTTAAACTAATGCAACATTTCCAATCACATAGAAGTAATTTAGTCTTATTTGGAACTCGCTTTTACAAGATTAGTTCACAGCGCTTAGAACAAAAGTTTATGTATTTTTTTAGGCACGTTCCGTTAGTTCAAATTCATTTATTTTTTTAATTACTATGGACTTTTTGAAAACACAGATCTTTTAAAGGTAATAGTGTGTTTTTTTCCAATATTAAACTGAATAACGAATTTCATTGTTTTTTAATTGATGAATCCTCTACCATGTTAACAGAAGCGATTAATTTAATAATTTTTAATAATATACCATACTCAATATCGTTCATTAGAGAGGAACATACTTATCGGTCCATAGACTACAATAGAATAGCTGTTTTACCATTAATGACCAATACATTGTGTTTTGTTTTTTAGACTACAATTGCATAAGTGCTAATATATAAGGTATACGCTGGTTGACACAAGTTTTACTTGATTAAGAACTGTGAAGTCGTAACGATTAGATTCTAGGTTGCCAAAGACATCTTCTTTAATTTTCTTCTTCTTCCTGGCCCTTATTCCATCATTACGAGGTTAGTTTCTAAGCACCTGAACAGCGACTAGCATCTGACCTCTACCATCAGTGTAAAACTGCGTTCAATATATGGATTAAATGTAAGAAAATTATATGATTGAAGGTTTATTATATGATTTATTTTCTTTACACAAGCGGTTTCTACCACAAAGGCCGATATGACTAGGCCATAGGCCGTCACCTCGGTTCCTTACCAATAACTCTTTTTAGGCACTGGAATAAGAAATTCGGCAAATTGCTAAAATAATTGAATGTCATCATAATATTTGTAAGAAAATATTAAAATATTTCGTTTGCTCATGGTCGCCTCATCTTCCGGTTCAGTAAGTGCATTGTGCTTTAGTCTGAACTAATTGTTATATCGGAGGGATTCGCTTGGTATGAAAGCGGCGGCCCTTCGTTCGGCGTAGGACATGATTAGTAGGATGGATGACCCTTTTGTAAAGCATCATCTTATTACGCAGCGATAGCTCGCTTTTGGAATTGGTTAGGAAACACATGCGACTTAGAACGAAGGCCTCTTTGATTTAGATCTCTAATATCTTTTAAGGTATTCATTCGATTAAAATGTCATGTATGACTCCTTTAATACATAAAGAATGATTTTTTAATCGACTTCCCAAAAGAAGAAGGAAAAGCGAATTCGGAGTGTATGTTTATTTTTATTTATGTTACCTTCGCTCTGCTCTTAGAGCTTCAATTTTGTTTAATCTGTTCAAATGATAGATATTAGCTTTCTATGAGCCCCATTTTTTAAAATAATTTTTTATAATAGTTTAATATTTAAAAAAATTCCAAAAATGCAACCTCAATGGATTAAATTACAAATAATATGTTTTTTGTATGTATGTTTAACACAATTGTACTATGTCTACAATAAAGTCCACAATAGCATACATATATATATTAAGAATAACGCACAATAAGTATTTTAATCTATACATTAACAAAATTGCAATCATGCAAATACAAATCTTGTTTAAGATAATACAGTTTAAGTTCACATAAAAATTGTCGCATTAAAAAAATCTTCAATTTATGTACATAAAACGTTTTATATTGTAATATATATCTCTAATAAGTAATATTGCTAGAGTTTTAAAATGCGTTGGCTGAAGACTTAAATGTTGATTTTCAATTTTAAATTTAGTTTACAGCTTCTTTTACAGTTTGTCAATTTTATGCGATACACTTTAGTATTCATAAATAATTGCGTAAACGCTATAAGTTTTTTAAAGTTAATAGAAATAAAATATTAGGTATAAGATATACAGTAGATATCGTGCAATATAATATTTAACATACTATGTCGTAAAAACGATCTAATATTATTTCGTGTGAGTGGCTTGTTATGCGATGCGCAGCTTCATTCATTTGTTATTACATGGGCTGTTGCTCATTCCTACGGAAATAAAGACGATGTTTTGTTTGGGTGTTATATTAATATATCGTGTTCATTCTTTATAAATACGTAGATTATAAATGTTTGTATATTAAGCAATTGATATCTCACTATATATTATATATATATATTATATTTAAAAAAAAATCTGGTTATTTATTTATTTTACAAATCAGATGCGTCAAACAGTACAATTAGAAATGAAAATATCAGGTACCAGTAATTTTTTAATAAAGATAACGATAACGAAGAAAGCGTAGCGTTTCAGTCTACGAAGAGGGAGAGAGCGACTAGCAGACCTTGCCACGCGTTGCTGCGGCTACGATTTACTTATTTTACAATGTAATAAACAGTTTATGGGCTTAAGATAAATGGAAAGAGAATATTAGTCATAAGGACCACCTTGTTTTATTAGATAAATGTAATGTGTAAAAAAACAGTTACCTCGATGATGCTACCGTTACACCTGAATACAATGAAAAATAGCACTAGTAAAAAAATTGATTAGATTGGTATTTAAAGTGGACAGACTGAAAACGATTAATCAAAATGTTCCTTCTGTTTATATCGTGCAAAATTCTATTTAAAACAGTTAGTTTTAAAAATAATTATTGTGTTTTTAATTCTTATTTTTCTATTAAAAATGTTATAATTTGAACGGAGATGGAGCACTACCAACAAACACATAATTTTAATGTTTTTTTGCATGGTTTACAAGAACAAAAGTTGATTACATTCATCGCAACGTAAAGGAAACAACTAACTGGAAATAACAAAAACCGAATGCTTAGTAGTAGTATCTACAATCGCCGTTCATAACTTTTATTTAATTTTGCTCTGTGAAGATCCAACAATTTACAATTTTACACGCATGTTAGGAAGCAAATTTTATTCATTACTTTTTTATTTATTTAATGGCCTGGTATAAAATAACGGCGTTATGAAGTTAAATTTCTGTTTTTAACAATACATAAAAATTATTATAAAATTAAATAACCAAAACTAATTACCTTAAAGCAATTACTTTTAATCGTCCCAATTCTCCTATTATCAAGGAAAAGTTCATACTATTATACAGCGCCATCTATTGACATACAACGCAATCAACAGATATCGCTAACTGTCAAAATCGTTTTGTAGCAAACATTTTATGACTAATCTAAATTTGATGACTAAAATTTATTAAAATTTCAGCTATTCTATCTTTCAAGTTGGATTAAACTGCACACGGTGGGCAACTATATTTTAAAATCGGTTCAGTATTTTAGGAGTCCATCGCGGACTAACATCGTGACACGTGATTTATATATTTAAGGGTAGCAGACTCTGCCAGGTTGCTGCGCTAGGTTTTACTATTTTTTTAATAAACAATTTAAGGTTTAAGATAAACGGAAGAAATATCGTGATAAGGACCACCTTGTTTTTACATAAATGTCATTTGTAAAAAACTGTAAACTCGATAATCTACCGTTATCCTGAATACAATAAAAATAGATGGTTTAAAAATCGACTGAAGACGATTGATCAAAATGTTCCTTTTGTTGATATCGTGCAAAATTCTATAATAGAGTTCGTTTTAAAAAATGTTTTGTTTAAAATTCTTACTTTTCTACTAAAAATGTTATAATTTGAATGCACTACCACCAAAAAATAATTTAATGTTTTTGTTGCATCATGTAAACAAAAAACAAAAGTTGATTTTATTTGTCCAAAGCGTGAGGAAACAACGATCGTATGAAATAACAACAAACGAATGTTTTGCATCAAATAATGATAGAAAATTAAATTGTTATAACATTATGGCTATTAAAAAATAAAATGGCTATTCATCTATTAGTTGGATTAAACTGCACACAGTGGGCAATACATTTTAAAATCGGTTAATATTTTAAGAGTCCATCCGGACTAACATCGTACCGATTTAATATATTAAGATAATATTTTTAAATTCTCGTCTCAAGATTTGTATTTTAAAAATGGAATTTCTAGAGTAGTAATGACGATGGTGAGGTTAGGTATTTTTGCTATTTACCGTAAATCACAAGGATTTTAAATTACATATTCACCATCTGAGAGTTTACTGCATTATTTTTAAAAATATAAATAAATGTGTTTTAATATTTTTTATACTCTATCTTAAATTATTTTATTGTGCCAAAGAAGTTTCACTTCAGACATGTGTACTTTGTACGCACAATACAAGTAAACAGCTCAGTTTCGGGGTGGCAAGTTGTTTGTATGAAATAAAGTAAAAACACAATCTTAAACTAAGAAACTGTTCTTTAAAACATTAAAAGTCTACGCAACTAATATTTAATTTACCTCCACCTTCATACTCTACGCTCGCTACTCTTTATTTGACGTTTATGAGAGCTCCATAGAGCATAAACTGAATAAAACATTTATGATTCTTTGGTTTAAAAAATTGTAAAAATGATCAATTGCTCGCTGAAATAGGCTCTGAAAATGCTTTATTTAAGCTGTGTACTCTCCCTAGTACATTATCATGTATTTTATAATAAGATAAATATTTGAAAAAAGATTTTTAAATATTTATGTGAATCGAAAGAAAAAAATAAGTTAAATAATTTTACTTTTATTTTGGTGCTCTTCGCCTGTCTATACTGTAGTTGACGGAAAAAATTCATCATCAACTGCATATTATGTTAAAATTTTATGTGTAAAAAATAAAATCAATTCTAAACAAAAGCCGATTTTTGTGTATAAATAACCAAATTCAAAAGCTTTTACACCTATCAAAAACCACACATGATTCGGCTATAAAAAAGAAAAATAATTAAAAGAAACGTGTTTTGTTAAAAAATATAAATATATTCATTAAGTTTATTGAGTTTTTTAAATTATTTACTTTTTAATAATGATGTATTTTTATTATTTCACTGTACAAATTATATCTAAATTAATATCACTGCCGCAATTATATTGCATTGTGATATTATGTTTTGTCCTGAAAGTTTAAAAGCGCTAAGTAAAAGGATAAATTTACTAGTATTCTCCGCCTTACATCTTAAAACAGCTTCAGCTATTATTGACTTATTGTTGTCCCTTCTTTATAAGCACGAAAAAGCTATAATATTACAATAGCGAATCCTGTTTGAGTTAAATACGTAATTATTTATTTTACGTTGAAAAATCAAATAAAAATGTCACAATCAAAACAAGGCAATAAATAAATACAAAAATAGAAATATGTACAACGTAAAAAAAAGACCGATTAACAAAACTGCGAATTGACCAGTTTCTGGCAAATACATCGCAGCAGTTATGAAAATTGAACAAAACCGTCAGAAATGGGTCAAGCTTGTGGCGATTGTTCTTTTCATTTTTCAGAAGTTTTCGAGCGTTACAGCGATTAGCGTAAATGTGCCGCCATTTATTGTAGAGCGTTAAAACGAAACAATCAACAAATTTTGTGAGAGAAAAATTACGGAAAACATATTCTGCCACCGAGTTTAAATAAGCAATTGGACAATTTTCATGCTAAATGTATATTAAATAACTAACTTCGCCCCCGGTTTCTGCTGTGTGGTTATTTTAATTTACATAATCATCACACATAATATATTATTAACACAAAAGTTTTTCGCGATTCGTCATTTATTAATGAAGGGGAGGTTTGGGAGATTTAAAGTATGGTCACACACTGCCGACTTGTTGGGTCTTTTATGTTTAATGTCAGTTATATGGTCCTTCACGCGGGTTCTAATTGCTCGCTTCGTCTGTCCAATATAAGAGAGGCCGCAGTCACAATCTAGCTTGTGAACTCCTGGATCTTGTAGAGGAATTTTGCACTTGACAGGTGGTAGGAATTGACCAATCTTTAATAAGTACTTTACAATACTTTAATAAGTTCCAGCGGTCACGGCCGCTGGAACTTATTAAAGTATTCGAAACGTCGGGAATTTAAAAATGTAAAATAAACGCGATAAAATCCGTAAAGTCATGTTATTTAATAATGTATAATATTCGCGTAAAGTATAGAAATAATTATAATTATGGATTATTACAATTTGTGATAACGCTAAAAGTTTAAGTTAAGTATTTGAAATTTAGAACTAGTGTCATAGTACAGTAATCAGAAAAGTACATATCTAAATAAATAAAGATATGCATGCTTCACAGCATCAGCGAATAAGAGAAATTTAATATTGCGTTTGTAAGTTCAGCAATGGTATGGAAACGAACAAAATTCAGAACAAATGGGAACAAACAGGGGATGGAAAAAAAACAAGAATGGGCTCATACCTGTTGCTACATTCGATCCCACTGTTCCGAAAAGCTTACTGAAAATATTTTTTGTAAATGCAAGAACGGTTATCAAAAAGCTTACGGGTGCAGAAAAGCAGGACTAAAGTGCTCCGTTATCTGCACGAACTGTGGTGGTTGTTGCGATAATTCGCAATTTCTGACCCAAGACGTCATTGAAGAAGAAGAAACGGACGCTGTTCTCGGGCACATAAACAATGAAATCGAGAACGAAGAGGACCACGATGAAACTGATGATCCCATCGTCGACGATGCCGAAGAAACTTTCGTCTTCTATATTTCAATCGGTAGTGAAGACGATGAAAACACAACACCTGATCCGACAACCGGAATGAAACGACGAAAATTGAACTGAACCGGTGGTTCCCTGTAAAAAAGGGGACCGTCTGGGTGGGTACCACCCGCGGTGCCTATTTTTGCTAAATATCTAGTAAAAAAAATAATTGTAGATTAGGACAACTGATGTCTGGTCAATAACTGATGATACCACAATAAAAATAAATCGATTTCTCTACCTCATGTTGGTGTGGAAATGAGTGTTTCTGCTGAAAAAGTGTATTGAATTACACTTTACGGCGCTCCTACGCCGAAAGTATTAATTATAGGGAAAAAAGATCAGAACGCAAATTTTAGGAAGTTTCCTCTACCTTTGTTTTATGTAGAAATGTTTATCCCGCAAAATGCGTCGGGAAGAAATTTTTATCCTAAAACTTCTTTTGGGCGCAATTTTTTCAAGGGGCGTAATTTCGGTGCGAGTGGCAAACACACGAAGTGGCAGAGTTGAAAGTTAGAAAGAATATATTAAAACCTATAAAATTGCCAATTTTCAAACCTTCCGGAAAACTTAATTTTTTTTTTAGCTATAGTCTGCATCTTCGACAACGACAGTTTTTTTTCTTCAGGAAGTTCTTTTATTAAAGATAGATGAGTTGTTCGGGATGCTCTGCGTTGAAGAGTTATACTCACTATTAATATTATTTACTATTTGAATCAAGTCAACAATCTGATTCAAGGTGTCAAAAATCTTCGAATTTGACCACTTTGTACTAAAAAAGTTAAGGTATACATCGCACCTTACACAACACGATAGTAATTAGTTCTACGACTGAATAAATTAGGGACAAACTTACTGTTCCCAATCCGCGTTACAGTATTTGCACGTGGCGTACAACTTCCAATCCGCCGCGTTGGAAATACTCCGATGCGCCAGTGAGTGTGACAGTCAAGGTGCAAAAGCACTGATCGTGATCTGATTATTTGCTGAAATAAATTGAAATAAAGTTGGAAAATGGATCGTTGGGTGTGAAGATGATAAATTTTTGATTATATTTACCGAATTGTTTAGCGCTAACGTACATAGATATATAGGAAACTTCGTAATAAACTAAGCAATTACTTTCGTCGAATTGTCGTTCGTATAGTAATAAACGTTTTATACCTTCGTTTTTTTTTATTATTACCGTTTTTTTTAATTTTTTTTATTATTAATATAATTTCGTTTTTTTTTAATTATTACCTAAAATTTATTTGTTTACAGCATTTTAGCACCAGTATAGTGAAATGTAAAAAAGGAATGTTATATAAAATAAAATGTGAAAAATGGCTTACAATAACCATAAAAGGTTATATTTTGGTTATATTCGAAAAAGAATAAAATGAGATAATAACCTAACAAATTATTTGCTATCAATTTTTAAATTATTGTAAATCATTAAGAATATGAATGAGACTAAGTTAAAGGATAACAAATAATAATTCGTAATTCGTATAGTAGCTTTCCGGTAAATTTCAAAGAATTTTCATGTTTAAAGTTTTATTAAAAATTTATCTTTACGAATAATTAAATTTAGCTAATTAATACTACTTGAGTACGTAACTAACATAATATATCTATCATAAACTATTTCTCGATAGTTTTAAATCGACAATAGCATGTACTGTAATTTAAATATATATTCAATATTTTTAAACATATACATAAACGTCAACTAAAAGATTCATTTTAACTGCAGAAAATTTGCAGAATTAATAATATAAAATAAGAGTGAACTTTGATCTCCGCACCCGACTTGCTTTAAGCCTGATCATGATTAACATGATCATCTCATCGAACTTTTAAAAACTTTAGTGAATTTCTTTGAGAAAGATTTTTTTTTAAAAGTCCGTCATAATACGTTGACGTTATGTGACAAAGGTAACAAAGAAATTATTATTTCAAAAATATTATTAAGCTCATACAAATATCAACGTGCACAAAACTTAGCTATAATACGATAACATGATGATGGTAGTAAGGTTTCTTCGTAATAGTTAAGTATTCCGAAATTGTTAACTTTACGTGTATTATTTATGTAAATAACTAAAAGGTTCTCAAAATATTACTCAAAGATAGTTGTTAATGACTTACATTCTTGCAATATATATATACTTTTATTGGAAATTATGTGTCTTTACTTGTATTTAAATTTTTTAATTAGATATAATTAACTCTACACATTTTCTTGAACTAAAAAATATTGCAACCACGATTTATATACTCAGGGTAGAGAGATTTATTCTCACGGTCGGATTATTCGCTAAAATAGCGCGCACTTAAATTGGAAACATGATCAACTGCTCGCTGCAGTGCAAAATAAACCGAAATGCTTTCGAAGCTATATTAACCTCTCTTTCACTCCATGTACGTATGTACTCCTAGTACATTGGCTTATAGAATGACTTGAGTTTATCTCTTACTAATTTTATACGTGCGATAATTAGTGAGTATATTGTGTATTCTTTAAAATAATTTATTTAACAAACATTAAATTTATTGGTAAGGTACATTATTATAACTACTAAATATTTTTCAGTTTAGAAGTATGTTACTACACATACAATTAATATGAATTGGGATAAACAATAAGGTGTAAGTCTAATACATAGGAATAATACAGAAGAGGTGATATAGATAAGCACCGCGGTGCATATTTCTGACACAAAGTGCTAGTAGTAGCTAGTTGAACGCTATTGTGTACCGATTTGGAGAGCATTGTATTCAGTTTCGTTACAGTGTAAATGAGTCTCTTGCTTGTTTCTTCACTTCAATACAATAAAACATACTTTATACTGCTTACGTGAACATTATTCGTGATCAAGAACAAAACAAAAGTTTGTATTAAATTTCAGACCATTCCCGGGGTGTATTTTCACGGTCATAAGAGGTAAGGGTAATTAAACGCTGTAAAATTCAAAACCATATTTTTGCTCATTTTCTAAGTATTAAAATACCAGGGTCTAATATTGAACATTTATTTAACAGTCTCTTAGTCAGTACATGTGTCATGGGCAACATAAATTGTTGACACTTTATTGTACTTTAACCATTAACTGTTACTAATAAAATATGAAGCAACTTTCATACAGCGCACTTATCTTTTGAAATATGACTTTTTCTTTTCCAAGAAGTCTGCTCAATGTTATAGGAGCGATTTTAATTTAAACAAGTGAGGTTGTGATTTTTCCTTCCTTTCAACCACTTTTATCGCAATAACTAAAAGCCTAAGTCCCTTTTAGGAATCTAATGCAAGTATGTACCAAATTTCATTGAAATTGGTTTAATGGTATAGTCGGTAAAGGCAAATAGACAGACGGCTTCCTAAGCGAGCTCCAACATTTTGGTGTTTTTAGATATTTTTGTTTTTAAAAATTAGCTGACCTGCAAACTTCGCATAAGTTTAGTTTATTAAAAAACTTATTAAAGTAACAAAATTTAACTTTAGTTAATAAATTTGGTAATAGCTTAACTACGATACTAACAAAAATAGTTATCAATAAGTATTTAGTATGAATATTAATTTTATTACACATGTTGTGTGTCCAAAAAATAAATTAGAACGAATAGGAGTTTACAAAATAACTAAAATGAAATTTCCTTTCAATAAAAATTACGCAATATATTTAATTCTATTAAATACGTCATAACTATACATAGTTGAATAAGTTTCATTATCATTATAAAATACTACACGTAATGTTACTTAAAACAGTTACGTTGCAGCGATCTGTAACTGAAATACAAATAAAAATAGATAATCAGTTATTAATATAAGTCAGATAAGCATTTCATGTGTTTTTTAGCAATATTTGATTAAATACAAATGAAATGTAAATCGCAATAAATATACGGTGGTGGATAGCCATAAATATCAAATGTATTATACTTCTAAGATATTATAGAAGTTAACAGGAACGATAGTCTCGATCCTGTTAGGTTCTATATGCTTAGTAGATTGATAAGTCTACCATCAGTAGGTGGCAGTCCCCAAATCAAATTGCTCATCGATTTATATAAGTAGAAAACACTCGTAAAAGTAAGAATTAGATATAAGTAGTTAGAAATAAACATAAAATCGGTCTAATTTCTTAATAGGAGTAGGTGAAAAGAGTATACGTACTTTTTTAGGAATAGGGAGGTAGGTATTTAATTGACGGTATTTATGTATTCATGCAGAGCTATTAACAGCATAGTGTAAATAAAGAACTTTAACGTTGCTCCTTATACAAAACAAAAGAGCGCCCTCAGCAGCGGTCCCGTCCGCACGTTTTCACCGCAGTTTTCAGAGCTCGCCACGCAGTCTTTATTGTCCGCTTCCGTGAAATCGTCACGCTGCGCCATCTGCGTTTTTGAATGCACCTGCGCTCAGAGCCTTTTGTCGCACCGCTGACGTCATCGCGGTTCGATTTTACACTACTTAAGCGGTCGGCTTGGACGCTGGTGTTTTGCAACTCGTTGCCTAGCAAACTGTGTTGCTTATTGACAACCAATTCTTGTTTAAGGTTAATTATCTTGTTCTCGGCCGAACATTGTTTTACAACTCACTAAACCACGTAAACGTTTAATATTTTAATGTTTTTTTTTTATACCAAGCCGACACACCCTTGTCGTGCCTGGCAGGGCCGGAAGGTTTCTACGCCCGGCAATTGCCGAATAACCGCCCATCCATGGATGATCAAATAGGCGCGCCTAACCATTACAATGTTCGACTGGGCTCAGGTCGCTTTGGATGATCCAGGCGTTGTGAAAATCGTCGAAATATATATGAACTGACCGACGCAATGCAATTACGTCGACAACCAATTGTCGACTTAGCATCCACAGAATCGGACATGGGCGTCGAGTTAACAATCTGCAATCGACGATGCTTTAAACCGTCAAATCGAAGAGGAAGCGCAGGGTCGCACCTCTTCCCGATCGCTTCCGTCAAAGCTGCAAAGCCCGGACGCTACCACCGCCCTTACGGGTCGCAAACCGATCACATCCATCCCATGATCCTAGGGTTCGACCCTCGCCTTAGCGTCCCAGCCTTCCAGGGCACGGCTCCCCGTAGGAACGCCCACCTTTACCTCCGCGAAAGGAGAGTGGGTCGTGATTCCCAACCCTATCCATCCCATTATGTTTGGGCCTCTGAATCGCAATCAGGAATCAAACTGCGACTACTATTAGAAAATTCAGACGATTTCAGAAGGTGACTTTGTCCAGGGAAAAAGAACATCAATACCACACCTTCCGCTCTGGACGAGCGTGACAGCTGGTAAGGACGCCTAAAATCCAGCCTGAATGGCGGCTATCAAAAATTAAATATTCCACCCTTTCGATTTCAACGCATATACCCCCCCAAACGCCCTACCTATGTGCTGGTTGCATAGAAGCGCTCAAGGAACAAGCGCATTTACGACTAGTCAACTTTTGGATCGGCGTCTCACTCGAGCAGCCGCATTCTAACAGTCTTCAGAGCTGTGTCATAACTGCAGGTTTCAGTCACGCTGGGGACTTTTTCGCCCCCTTTGCTTAAATCCTTGGGGATCACGGCGACCTCTGTCCCAGACCCAAGGACAAGAAGTCTTCGCCACGACCTTCCTGCGTGCGTAAGCTGCCGCAATCCCGGCCACGGTTACCTCCGGCGGCCCTGGCGCCAAAACGCCCCTGCAATCCCAAGGAGCTCTTCAGGCGACCGCAATTCTTCAGCAACACCGCATTCCCACCCTCCATTGCTTCAACGCTTGGCATTCCGCCCCGCGTATCAACAGCCACGCCGGTGCCGACTTAGGTGACAGCGCCCCGCCGCCTCAAATAGCATCATCTGGCCATAGCAATGGCGACTGGAAAAAATTGCGCGTCTTTTAAAATTACTAATCTCGATCTGATGAATTCAATCAGCAGCAGAGCATTCGGGCCACCACGCGCTTAACGGTTCTCAAGCATAGTGCGGGCACTGCAAAGCAAACACCCTACGCCAAAAGTGGACAAACACATATTTATGACTCAGTACGGTGAGTCAGACATCCACACCCTTCTATATGACTCTTGGCCTTATACCATTTTGAAAGGGCGTTGCTGGGTTTCTTGCGCACTTCTCCCAGCGCCACTTTGGGAACTGGTAAGTAAAGTTTGAATGAATTTTCAGCTATTAATTATCCTTATTACAAGCGTCTGAATCGAGGGGGCGTCGGCCCGACTGGAGCCTTCGATTCAGCAGTTAACGGTACCAAATGGCGGCCAACCAGGTTCCCTCTGGAACCTTGGTGCAGTTAAAGTCCTTACGGAGTGCCCTGTGAACAGGCCCCCACGGTTATGTTTAATAGGTTTACTCCCAGGCCGAGATCCATAAAAATAAAGGTTGTCAAAATCTTTATGGCTTAATCATGTTATTAAAAACGAGTTAAAAAATAACTAGTTCAGTCAAGAAACCCCTTAAATTTATTTAATATTATACACGAATAATAAGAATTTTTCATATATCTAATTATTTATATGGTTGATTTTAAAACAGTTAAAGAAATAAAAATGCCAAAATCGCTATCTGTGGAATAAGCCAGAACGATCATAGTTGACCTACACATCTCACTTTTAAACCGTTCCAATATATTTGGGGAATATGTTCAAATGTTTAACCTATTTGTACATTAAAAAACGTCAACTAAAGTCATGTCGACTTTACATATATTTAAAATAAAATATTGTATTTAATCCTCCTTTTCGTTAAAGGCCTAACCGACCGGCCAACTGTTGTTCTTGCATTCCAATCCAGATCGTGTTTCGAATCCTGGAACATAACCGAGTTATTCATTTTTGTCAGTGACTGGTACAAATCTACTTCATCATTAAATCTATTCGCGGTTTTATAACCTGGGCCCAAGGAATCCCTAGAAAATTGTTCCCAAATTAAAAATACTAACCGTTACTTCTCAATACATTTCGAAAACGTGTAAAAAAAATGAAATGATTTTCTTAGACATTGTGATCACATAACAATATATACAAAGAAACGAACATAATTAATTCTTCCAGCAATAACTGCGGAGAATAATAAATCTTTATGGACAATGTATACGCTTTTACAAAAAATCCCAGTAAACTTCAAATTTAACTGTTAATAAATTAAAAAAGTAGTAAAGGAACGTTTATTATTTAAATTATTATGACATAAATGAAGTTTATAAATGATAACTCAGCCTTTAATGGAATGCTCGCTCAGCTTTTCAAGTATAATATACTTATATGTACTTATGTAGCTCATAAAAATTTATATGATATATTTGATTTTTAAAAGATGAAAAATACTAGGTTTCTTTCCCGTTCTTCTCAGGTCGGGCGTCCTATTCCGGAACCGGTGGTAGCGTCATGACAAAATAACAGAGTGTTAACTTCTATTTGAATAAAGATATTTAAATTTAATTTGAAATCAGTTATCTTAGGTTTTGGATGTTATATGGTATAGATTCAATAATTTAGGAAAATGGCTGGGAAAAGTTTGTTACCCTAAAATTTACACTAAAATGAATTAATTAACCATTGTGATGTAATTAAATGTGTAATTTATATAACCCAACGAGATTAAATGAACCAATTCCGAAAAAAAAATGTCTGTAAAAACTTTGCAGTTCGACAAGTCTAACGCTCCCACTAGATACGCCATTGGAAAGCTCCCAGTTTCTTTTAATTTAACTGCTGGAAACTATGTTTGTCGCACGAAATGTCGCTGTTTTCAGACCTCAAATAGAGGGTTTGTTCGTTATCCTTCTTTTTAAACTGTGGTTACAAATATAAATAAACACGTCACGTCCTTCTTATTTTGCGGAAAAGGGTTAAATATACTATTTGAGTTAATAAATTTATTTACACAAAAATTTAAAAAAAAAAATTTCTATACTAAGGTTAAAACAATTTTAAAAATATATATATATAAATAGAGGTTAGTTATTTTTATTTTTATATCCCACGAGGTTTTTTAATTTTATTCTCACCTGTGATTTCCGGAATATTTTTTAAATAATATAAGATAATTAGTTTTAATATTTTTTATTCTTTTCTGTAATTAATTTTTTTTTGTTTAAAAGTTTCAATTCTGGCATGGCTACTTTTCCCCTTTTTTTTATTGGTTTACCATCCCAAATAATATTAAATACTATCTATAATATTTTGTACTTTATAAATTAGTTATTAAAGGAAGTTTAATTTACAAGTAAAGGAAACATTTATATTATTTTAAGTAAGGGGCTTGTTACCCTTTCATTCTCATAATAGGTCTGCCGTTTTAATTTATTCCCAAAGGTTATTACTTCTAAGCTATAGAATTAAAAATAAATATTTTTATTTATTTTTCTGTTAAAAATATAGTTCACAAAATCCTCTTTCCTATAAAAACGTTACTTTTAAATGTCTTTGAACAACAAAAATCTACATTAATAAAGGCAACGTCACAGTGTAGAATCAGGTAATGTTTCTTTAAAATTAAAAGTAATTCGTGTGATTCTTCAAGCAATCTTTTATATATTATACATAATGCATCCTACTAAATACGAATGTGTTTTTCAGAGTGTATTAATGTGTGTTTGTTTATTCGTTCCAAAACGACTTTTTATTAAACTTTTCAATAACATATCTTATACGTCAGAGTTACTCTCCAGCTAAATCATTTTAATTCATATTTTTAAACAATTAAACAAAACCTTGTATAATTATAAAGACAAAAGCTGAGTACGTCATTGTGATGCAGTTATAACATGTTATCGGCTGGACTGATTTTCATGATTGGTTAAACAAGAAGACTCGAATGATAATTGAATTATAATTTTTATTTAACGGGTTAGTTGGTTTTTTTACTAAGTGAATAAAACTATAACAAACAAAGTTTCTATGTTATATTAGTGCAGAAATTACAAGTTACACAAAATTTCAAATTAACGTCAAATTATAACTTTATTTCGACCACTGTTTTGCAAAATCAGACTCGTAGTTATATCAACTTTAGTATAAATTGCGTATGAGGCTTTTCCTAGTCCTTATTTCCTCACCGTGTAATGTAAAAAGACTTCATCTTTAGGTTCCTCGTAGACAACAATAGGATTCGATCGAAGTAAAACAGCTGTTTATAGCTGGTATAGACTGTCGACTGAGTGATGATCTCAGGAGATCCCAAAAATGAACTTAAAGCCTTTAAGCGCCACGATTTATTCTGCCTATTTCAGGTGTTGTGACGGTAAATAGGCGGCCCTTTTAATTTTCTCTACATACATATGTAAATAGCTTGATAATAACAATTAAAATGTGAAATACAATAGTTAAAATAAATATCCACATTGATAACGTACTAAAATTAATTTGTTTTCAAGATGACTTAAATTTAAAACAATAAGTCGAGCTTTAAACAAATAAATATAAATGTGTACCGAGAGTTTTCGTGTTCCGGATATTAATCTACAATGTTTGGTAGAGATGCCTGTGGTAGGCTAAATAAAGCCTGCTTTACAATCGTAGGCCATAGATTCGGTCCTGTAGTGAAAAAACTTAAGTGTTATCTTTGTTTTATTTTGGTTAAGAAAATAAAGTTGATTTCCCAAATATTTGGCGTCGGATGGACTCGTAAAAGGCGGTCCTGGTTGTCAAGACTTCTTTGGCAATCGTCAGAGAACATCAGTGCCCGAATTTAGCTGACATCCAATCCGGACCATCGATTACAGTTTACCCTTTGGGTCGTGAAGGTCAGATAGAAGTTGCTCAGCGAAACACTAATTTGATGTTACTAGTAAGCAAAATGCGTGAGAAGAAGATTTATTTTGACAGTTGCATTTATGATAAAAACTAAAATTTATAATTAATCTAGATTTGATTTGCAAACGATCAAAAATAGTCTTTTAAAATCCGTTTTCTACATAACTGTTGATACAAAATATGGTACTTTGTATTGAAACATATCTCAATTGTCAAAAAAATGCAATAAAACAGAAAATGGAAAGAAGAATCAGTGAAAAATACCTTATGTGTTATTTTAAATTTTATATATAACTTTATAACTTTGATGAAAAAGACATAATTTTGTACAGGCTAATATTAATTAACATATAAAATATCTCTTTCAAATAAAATATATAACAGGGACAGACAATTTATAGTTATAGTTTAAAGAATGATTTCGTGAAATAGGGTGCAATAAAACATTAAAAACTTATGACAGTTCGCTGCAGGAAAAATAAACCTCAAAATGCTTTCGAAACTGCCGTGTGCTCTACACGAGTATGCACTCCTAGTATTTTAACATCAAAGTGTTTTGACAACGTAGAGAGCAAACTTTTTTATATTACCTTTAATGTTGGCAATTCATGTTAAGAAGTATTTTAAATATATTAGCACAATTACAAATAGATGTTATGTTGCACTATTGTACTAAGTAACATTATTTTACTCCTATTTGTCGTTTAACACTATATAAAAAAATATTTTAAATAAGTGTTCACCATTTGTTTTAGTTAATAAAACAATCTTAGCAAAACCAGTTAAAAAAATTAATGATTGTTCATGTAAAAGCATATAAAAGGAAATGCTTTTAATATTGGTTCCTCAAGTCCTTTATATCAATTTTTCTCAAAAACGTTTACTTTCTCAACAAGAAAAATTCAGCCAAAGGAGGTTTAAAAGTCGATTGATAATAATCATAAACTAAGGCAAAACTAGGGCAGTTCAAACTTTAATTTTTTTTTTCTACGGCCTAAATAACTCAAATTTTTTAAGTTCTTGTAAGCATTATAAGAATACAAATATTTAAATAGAAATAATCGATACAGGTAATCTCGTCTAAGTATAATTGCGGTGAGTATATGTTATGTTTAACTTGATGAGAAACACCCTTAATACTATAAAATAATTAAATTGCTTGATATATGAAAAAAAGTAAAGAGAATTGATATCAAGGAATTTTCTAATTCCAAAATTTTAAAACATTCTTTTAACGTTATTATTTTTTACGGTTAGTCATCATATCCGAATCATCAAACCTAGAAAAAGAAGACTTTTCGATTAAATTTATCATACATGCAAATGTTAATAGTTACTTTAGAATGCTGTAATTACTATAAGTTTTCGAAGTAAAATATATATATGAAGTTTAGCATACGGTGAAGTACATATATAAGAAGACATATGGTATAAGTGTTATATTTATACCAATCTTAATACACGATGTCAGAAAGACGATCTTCATTATTTCGTGTGAGTGACTTGTTATGCGCACTCACATTCATTTGTCATTACATGGTCTGTTGGTTCTTTCTACGTACATAAAGACGCCGTTTTCTTCGTTCATTGTTTTATCAATGTTTATTACTTATTCTTCTTAAAAAATAAATTGACAAAGATTTTTGCTTGGGCAATTATGTCAAAATAAGGAAACACTGACCTGTTAAAAATAACTCCATAAAATAAATATTATATTGATTTTATCCGTCGTAATAACAAGAAAGTGGGTTTTCTCATTTTTATATAAAACTACTTTTGGTGGATCTCGGCTCTGCCCATAATATAACGCATGGACCATCTTGTTTTTACTGCTTACGCAAACAACCAAGCAGTTGAGCCACCTGATGGAACCTGGTCGCCGACGCCTATAGACAATATTTTACCAACGCGCTGCCTACCGTGAGATATAGGATGTTACGTCTCGTTTACCCAGTAAATACGCTGGCTACGGTGCCTTTCAAACCGGAACACAGTTGTGTTTTCACACTACTGCTATGCGGTAGAAATAGGCACTTCTTTAATATTACTTTTCAGACAACTGGGTGTTAAGCCCATATTGCCCTAACCAACTAGAAAACAACAAGGAAAATTTGTTGAGTCCCCGCAGAATTCGCACCCACAACCTCTGGTTTCTAAAGCACACGCCCTTACACCTAGGCTACGGGAGCAGTCCTTACAATATTAATATAGATAAATGAATTATGTGTTTTTTTTTGTCTTACTGGGGTAAAATAAAAAAATATCTCTTGCAGCTCGGAGTCATGCGGTCATCTTTTTGGACGCGTTGTTCGCCGAATCAGCAACAAAAAGATGTAGTATACGCTGGATTGAAATTTCAAATTTTTATCCTTCAAATGCTACATTTTAAAATGTGGAAATCACATGACAGTAACTCCCTATCAATACTGTCGTCATTCGGCAAATTTTTAAAACCCAACTCATTGTTTTTTTTACGTATATTATTAAGAAGGCAGCAGTTATGGGGTAACTTCAGAGTAGATAGTATGTTGCACGCATATGTAGCATACAGTCATAAATACTTATAACTCTAAATTAAAGTGTAGATCCTGGTACCACATGATTTATCTTTTATAGTTTCTCAAAATCTTTTGCGTAATAGAGCTGGAGCAAACCGTATATATTCGGTACTGGGTAAGGTACGCCATCTAGTATCAAAATGCGAAACGTTACTCTCAAATCCAGTTCGTTACTAGTATGTTGCGTATGTTTCGCACTATTAAATATCATATTAACAGTCAAGGCTTTTGTTTTTATTTTAATTTCTTAGTTTGTGCTAATAGTCAATTACTACCACAAGATAAAGTTATATATAATTTCAAAATTGTAGGTACTTAACACTTAATTATTTTATGGCCATGAATTTAGCTGATTGAATTAATAAAAATAAACTACTTTTTGCAATTATTTTAATGTTGTATGACATTGCTTTTTACTCTTAAATTTGTTCCGTTTTGTATTTTAACTAAAGATTTACTCCAATCATTTTTTATTTAATATTTATAATTTATTTAAAAGTACAATATTTAAATTTTATGCAAATATTTTAGTTTTTTGTTTTTTGTTTTTGTATATTAAAATTTTATTTAATATTTTAAATTTATTTAAAACATAATACTTACATTATGCCTTGTTTGATTTAATTTCAACTTTAGCAAATGATGCGATGTCAGTTGTCATACCGAACGCAATACGACTTGAAAAAAAACTTAATATAAGTAAAAAAACAGTTTTAGGACGAGGAACGTTTCTTATAAAGTTAAGTGAATACAAATTCTCAGCTTAATATTCTGTTCATAATGAACATGTAAAGTTTAGAAGATTCGTAAATGTTTATTTTACCTTGTCTTCGTACACTTGCTTCTCTAACTTCGTAATAAAAAGCTCTTTTTTACAAAATAAAAAAGAACGCATGTTATCCATACTTGCAATTAAAACTACATATAGATCAGATCGATACAGGTACATTGATAAAGCGGCGACCTTTAAGTTACAAGGTAGGTTCATTGTTAGAAGCCCTCAGGAAAGAGTAGTAGAGTAACTGAAAGTCTTAGAAACAGCTTTGATTTATTCTAATGCTACAGCTGAGGCGGCTTTTGCCACACTAACCGTTTTACAAAGTGTTAAAACGATGATCTGCGTACTGCGAAAGTTACTGCGTCACGTATAAGAAGTTTTAGAACCTCCGATGGTTGGTTGCTGGGGATGCATCAAGGCAAGTTTCCAAGCCTAAGATATTGATAATGCTTATCTCTGGTCTGAATGATATGTGTTAAATTTACCACTTGCATGTACTGATAATGTCAATTAGCTATGACTAATCTGAAAATAAATGTTATTAACATAGTCTTAGTGCAGGTTTGTATTATCGAAAAGAGCATGTATCACCATATTATAATTCATTTGTTTGTTAAAACTTTGATTACTAGTTGAACAGATGAGGACTTAATGCCAATAACAATTTTCCATTAAAATAAATAAAAATTAAATGCCTTTTATTTCACTTAAGTTACCTTAATTCGATAGTAAAAAGTCTATGTACATACAAGTAAAAGTAAGCAATCATTTGGTATATATAAGAATGTTCATCGCCATTTTTCTTTATCCTTGAAGTTATGCTTCCAGACTCATGTCTTTAGTAAGCTTCATCTAACACAGATTCATCGCCATCATCATCAGCCTGTGTATGTCCACTGATGGACATAGGCCTCCCCTTATACACGCCTTTTCCATTAGGGTTGCACTTTTAAGACAAATAAGTTGTACAATTTTCCGATAAGCTAAATATGTAAAGAAATAACAAAAAGTTTTATTTATATACTAATAGTAACAAAAAGTTGTATAACTACAATTAAGTGATCCCCTCTCAACCGAGGGTAAATGCGTCTTCCAGATATGTCCAGTGATATCTATCAGCAGATTTTTTCTGTAGCATTTTAGTAGTTCCTACGATGTCGTCAACCCATCTCGTCTTAACTCTTTCTCTTTTCTTATATCCTAGGGAGCTTGGTCACAAAGTTAACCTGATTGTCAATCGATCGCCGCACATTTTGCTGATGGCCTGCCCGCCGCCATTTTAATTTCTTTGCGTAGCGTAGAGCGTCGATTTTTTTGGACATTTCTCGGATAGTGGCATGGCGTATTTTATGAATTTTCCTTATTTTCATCATGTTTCTTTTCATACTACGTTGACAAGCTGTTATTAAGTTTTTTGCGCGTTGCTTAAATTTCCATGTTTGGCAAGCAAATATAAGACAATGAAAGAAAGAAATATATACCAAAATAAAAATTTATATTTGTACCTAATTATAATAATAATAATATGCTTTTGTATTGTTTAATATAAAGGAGCCTTAGAAAACAATTATTTACATATACATACACATTTATAGAGATCTTTTATTATCTTTAAATTTAATATAACAATATATATTGCATTGTACAAATTATATCTACATTAATATCACTGACGCAAATATATTGTACTATGTAAAAAAATAAAGACATTACCTAATATAATTTAATATGTTTTCAATTATGTGATATTATGTTTTGTCCTGAAAGTTTAAAAGCACTAAGTAAAATAATAGAGTTACAAGTATTCTCCGTCTTACATCTTAAAACAGCTTTAGCTATTATTGACTCATTGTTGTCCCTTCCTTATAAGCATGAAAAAGCTATAATATTACAATAGCGAATCCTGTTTGAATTAAATACGTAATTAATTTTTTTACGTTTAAAAATCAAATAAAAGTCGCAATCAAAACAAGGCAATAAATAAATACAAAAATAAAAATATCTACAACGTAAACAAAAGACCGATTAAGCGTAAACACCGTGAATTCAGACTACAGTTTTTGGCAAATACATCGCAGCATTTAGTGAAAATTCAACAAAACCGTCAGGAAATGGGTCAAGCCTGTGGCGATTATTCTTTTCATTTTTCAGAAGTTTTCGAGCGTTACAGCGATTAGCGTAAATGTGCCGCCATTTATTGTTCAGCGTTAAAACGAAACAATCAACAAATGTTGTGAGAGAAAAATTCTAATGGGAATAACATAACGTATGCTTTGAAATCACGAAATAAATAATCAGGCACCAATTTTAAATAAGTAAATTGACAATTAAACAAAAAAATTCCTATATGCAAATGTTATAACTAAATTCGCCCCCGGTTTTGACTGTGTGGTTATTACAATTTACATAATCATCACACATAATATATTAATACGACAAAATGTTTTTACGGTTCGTAAAATTTATGATATTAGAAGAAAGTTATATAATATATAACTCCTGTTGTCTTATTCCAATCTCCCTGTAGATTGTTGAACCGGGAATCGTAGGTTCAAATCCTGCGAGAAAAGACTTGCTTATATTGTTATTTTAATACTAATTTTTAGTTATTTTAATAAATGCAAAGTAGAAACTTTTTATAACACGGGTAATATAGTTATTTAAATACTGGTATAAAACACATGTTTTGCTAACGTTATATGGAGTCATAGATAATCCGTGAGTTATAAAGTCGTAAGCCATTTGCTCTGCTTTAAAAATAGTCCTTGGGGATATAGCTTAATAGTGAAACAAAGAGGAAACTTAATCGTCTCGGAAATGATCGTCGTCGAACAACCTCCTAATAGACATGGGGGAGGCCTATGTCCTGCAGTGGACTTACACAGGCTGATGATGATGATGTCTTATGCTATTCTGTCTGTAGGTTTTCATGCCGGGGATCGTAGGTTCGAATCCTGCGAGGAAAGACTTAGGTATATTGTTATTTTATGGCTAGTAAGTGCTACTGAGTGTAACACGGATAATATGGGCATTGTAATGCACATATTTTCCGTGTTAGTATATGTCATGATGTAATGACATGTTTTGGCCGACGTTTTATGGAGTCATATATACTGTGTGAGTTCTAAAAGTCAAATGCTATTTGCTCTGCGTCAAAATATTGGAAATATAGCTTATCAGTCAAACAAAGAGGAAACATAACGGTCTTTGATAAAAACTCGGGTAACTGATAATATACTTTTTTCGTCAATTTTATATTCAAACAGATCTGAGTATGGTAAGTTTTGTATCAATATTTGTTATATATTACATTAGTATGAAACAGAACTATTTTGTACGTTAACATTTCCAAGGATAACAAAAACAGTAAAGAAGAGCGTAATAGTATTATAAGGTGGATGATTTTTTTTAAGTTGCAATATAAAAACGAACCAAAAAAAGATAAACGTTATACTAAGACTTCTATTTAATAAGAAAAATTTATTTAAACAGAACTAAAACGAATTAGCTTATAGGGAAATTGATCTATCATTTGCTTTTCTTCCTGCAAATCCTCTCATTGTATATAATTTGTGTTCTAATTATGAGCTGTTGATAACCTCAAAAAAAAAATACAACTTCATAGATACTGGTTTTTTCATATGCTAATTATAAAATTATATTCTCCCTTATTGCAAGTTAAATACAAAAATGGCTCTTTCATGGCGATTATTTTTAACCGTCGGCGACTGGCATCCGAAATTAGCTTTTTATTCAAATGAAAGTCATAACGTCTCAGTGGCATTCGCACTTTGTTCTCTCGAAATAATATTTAACTTATTATTCCTAAGTTGCGTAGTATCAGTCCCACGTATCATTACGTACACTCAATTTGTTTAATGTAGGTTTTAAGGTATGCATGTGAAAGCTAAACAAAATATTTATATGCAACTGGCGGATATTTCAGTTTTATAAATATTAACTCTTTAACTGTTTATAGTTTCGTTTTTTATTGGACGCTATAATTCTAAACTAATGCACTGTGAAAAATACAAGTAATTAAGTTTAAAAATTGTTTTTACGAGATTAGATAACAACGCTGAAAACAAAAAGGTTTATGTATATTTTGAGACACGTTCTGTTCGTTCAAATTCATTTAAATTTTAAGAAATATAAACTTTTTCACTACAAGGATATTTTTAAGTTAATATATTTTTATTTTATTATATTATTGAATAGCAAGTAATATCAGTTTTTAATTTATTAGTCATCTACCTTGGTAACAGAAGCAATTAGACAAACAATTATTAATAACATAACGAACTACTCAATATATTTCGTTAGAAAGTAATACACTAATTGATCCATAGACCACGATGGAATAGCTCTTTTACCATTGATGACCAATGCATTGTGGTTTGTTTTTAATCTAACATTATGCAAGTGCCAATATAAAGACCTTAAAAACTATACCAAAATAATTAAATATATACGTATGTTGACACGAGTTATATTTTATTAAGAATTGTTAATAATTATTTCTTTTATTTACGCAATTATTATATATCAAATCAAGAATTGTTAAATCAAAACATTTTATTCTTCTTTCTAGCCCGTATCTCATCAGCTTCTAAGCACCTGAATAGCGACTATCATCTGATCTCTACCATCTCAGCAAAAAACTGCGTTCATTATATGGATTAAATGTGAGAAAATTTGAAGAGTTAAGTAGTTTGCCCTTATATTCTTTTCTTCATACATATTTAAGCACTTGAAAGAGAACCTCTGCAAAAAATTGAAATGACTGATTGTCATATCAATGTGACATTTGTAAGAAATTATTGAAATATAAACTTTATAAAGCAAACTAAGTATATTAATTTAAAAGAAATAAGTCTGAAATCTTTAGTTAAACGAATTCAAAATATTACATGAAAATAAATTTTACATCCGTTCGAGAAAAGTGGCGGGTTCACTCAGTCGTAGCATGTTGCAGCACCGCGCCGTAGACGCTTGGTCTACGGGCTTAATTCTACTACGTTGGAATAATTTTGAATCGTCTCGCGGCTTCCTCACGTACTTGAAACGATAAATAATTAACAAATGATAGTGAATTCATAACATTTTATGTATGGTCGTGTATGTGTATTAAAGGTACATAAAGCTTGAGTTATCTAAAGAATTTGCTGTGTGTCGATTTTGTGGATACCGAAGATAGTACATCATGGGTCGTAGATTATTTTTGTGTATATATATATATATAAAATGACGTGTGGATTTACTCCTTTCTTAGATGACAACTTAAATAATATTAACAAAATGACGATGTACTGTAAAACAATGGGACGTAAAATAATGTTTAATTTTAAAAACAGAGTATTTTTGTGTTTTAAAACTTTATCAAAAATTTATTACTTTTCAGTCTTTTATTTGCGATAAACATTTTTAGATGCCAATTCGAAACTCATTAAATATCATATTATTTTAATTAGTTGCACGTCAACGTCACGAGTCAAAATTGGTCACGCTTGCGTACTTACGTCATGCATTTCCGATCATAGTGTAATTGGATTTTAATATTCAATTAAAGGTCATTTGTGCCATTACTCATTATAGTTTTGAATTAGATTAATAATATGTTTTAAGCTTTATTAACTTCAGTAATTATTACACTTTCAACAAAATTTCCCCCTCACACGTTACACGTAAGATGAAAAAGGCAAAAATTAATCTAAATTTTCCGACCCCATCAGAAAGTTTCCTCTTTTCTTTTAGCTTACCTTTTAGCTAATGGACTTTTGAAAGACACTTTACTGAAAGTATTTTACATATAACAGCTATATTGTATTCGCAATTAAAGCATTTTTTTCCTCACTTTGACGTGAATACTTTAAAAGGAAGCGGTACATAACTTCGAGTTCAACTATTAATCGATTTACAGTAGACAGTCGGTACGCTGTCATAAATAATGATGCATGCGAATTAGATTTACCCCAGCTCGCACATATCGTTTACTGCAAATGTTGCAAAGTTGCCCTGGCATTTTTCAATGTAATAGCACCTACAGTTGGTCTGAAGTGCCTATTTCTGCCTTTATTTATTATTGTACACTTGTATTAACGTAAGATACTTTCAGTTAAAAGCATATGCTCTTATTTATAAAAACGTAAAATTATATAAATGAATAAATAAAAAAAAATCTATATAAGTAATTTTGCTTTACAAAATTTACAAAATTTAACAAATTATGGTTCATTACAATTTGCGATAACGCTAAAAGTTTAAGCATATAAAATTAGAAACAAGTGTCATAGTACAGTTTTATGGTCGAAAAAATAGAAGTTACCTAGAAAGTTCTCTGGGAGTTTTGAAATTGCCAATTTTATTGATTTTGATATGCTCTTTTCAAATTCCAACTTTGCCACCTCGTATATTTGCGGCTCGCACCGCCATATTGAAAAATGGCGTTCAAAAGCAGTTTTTTGATAAAAACTCCCTTCTATCACGCATATCTATGCAAAATAAAAGAAAAACAAATCCTACAATTTATATCATGATCTATTTTTTCCTAAATCAATAGATACTGCGTACGAGCGCTGTAAATCATTATAAATCCACACCAACGTGTATTAAACATTACTACATTAAACGGGTCCACTGAAAATCAGCATTTACGAAGATTCTTTTGTCTTTTGTCTTCGTGATGTAAGCTGAGTGGATGCAATTTTGGTACACAAGCCATTTTATGTTTTTTTTTTACTGTACTTTTTAACTTTTTGTGCCTAATAAATGTTTTTCTTTCTTTCTTTCTTTCATTATTTACTTTAAACTGCTCATTTTGTGATTTGTATATTATAAAAATTATACTAAGGTTAAATAATGGTTCATAGAATAGAAACACAGCTATGTCTGTCATGACTCCGCAGCTGAGCTCATAGAATTTTTAGTCTTAGTCATTAGTGTACGTTTATCATTTCCCAGTGTCGTTTGTATTTATACAGCCATTGCTTCTAATGGAGTAAACTGCTTTATTTGTGGTGAAATACTGCAAAAAAGTAAAGATATTAAAGTAAAGGAAATAGGATTGGAAACTTTTCGTCAGTCAAATATTGGTTAACAAATTATTACTCTATTCGCGAGATGAGGAAAAGTTAATGGAAAAAAATATTTTAAAATGGCAAGAAATTATTACCCAAAAACTGCTTTTAAGCGCCATTTTTTTAAGGGGCTTCATTTCGACGCGAGTGGCAAACACATGAAGTGGCAGATTTGAAAGTTAGAAAGAATATATTAAAATAAAAACAATAGATTGTCAATTTTCAAACCTCCCGGAAAACTTTCCAAGTAAAAATACCAATTTACTATAAGGCAATTACATTTCATTGATATGTAGCACTTAAATAAAACTTTAATTTCACAAGCTTTAATTAAAATATGCTTAAATATATATTTCTTAACTTTTGTCAAATCTTTCAATTTAAAAAAAAGCTTGAGTTACATTTTATTAATATTTAGATTTCTAGCAGGTAGAATTCACCACAAATATTGTCTATTCAAATCAAATTATTTAGCTTTTAAGCAAAAGTCGTAAGAGACAAAAATAACAGCATCTACCGACGACAGTTTTTTTTTTTCAGTAAGTTCTTTTTATTAAAGATAGACGAGTTGTTTGGGATGCTCCGCGTTAAAGAGTTATACTCACAATTAATATTATTTACTATTTGAATCAGTTAAACAATCTTATTCAAGGTGTCATAAAAACTTTCAAATAGAACCAAGTCCGTGGAATAATGGTTATTACAACACAATTATCACCATTTTATGTTAAAGGTTGTTGTGGTGAGGAAATTGCTGATCACACAAATATCTGAAATGTAAAACTTTGTCTATGAGTTAAACAGGAACATAAAAAGTTAGTCCCTTAAAATTTTTGCACGATATATAAACAATTTAAATTGTAAAAAAAATTAACACTATTACGCCACATAATTAAGTATTAAATGAATGAAGTCATTAAATATAAACGCGTATTAATATAAAAATATTAAAAAATCTTCGGAATTTGTAACCTAAACCAATTTTATACTAAAATAGTTAAGGTATATATACATCGCACCTTAAACAACTTGCGATAGTAATTAGTTGTACCCCTGAATAAATTAGGGACAAACTGACTGTTCCCAATCCGCGTTATAGTATTTGCACTTGTGGCAATACAAATTTCCCATCCGCAATCGGAAATGCTCCGATGCGCCAGTGAGGGTTACATTCAAGGTGCAAGAGCACTGATCGCGATCTGATTATTTGCTGAAATGAAATAAAGTTGGAAAATGGATCGTCGGGCGTGAAGATGAAAAATGTGCTTTGATTATATCCACCGATTCGTTTAGCGCTAAGCGTGTCATACCACTAACACTTCGTATTAAACTAAGCGATTACTTTCGTTGTAGTTAATGCCTTTGTTTTATACTTTAATAAATTGTGTGTTTTAACATTTTAACACCATTAGTACAATGCAATAATTAAGAAAATGTAAAAAACGGCTGCTAGTAACCTATTTGGGTTATTATGAAATATGGATATAATGAGATAATAACCTAACAGAAAATGTTTGTTTTTAAATATTGAATAATTGAAAATTTTAATGATTTTAAATGAGAGTTAGTTTAAGGATAACAAATAATAAATCTTTACGTAGTATATTTCCGTTGGATTTAAAAGAATTTTATTTTGAAAGTTTTATTAAGAAATATATAAGCTTATAAAACTTTACGGATAATTAAATTCAGCTAATTAAGACTACTTTAGTATTTAACAAGCATAATATGTCTATCATAAACTATTTATAATTAACATTCTCTATAATTTTAAATTAATAAGAGCATATACTATAATATAAATATATATGTTTAATATTTTCAAAAATATACATAAACATTAAATAAAACATTCATTTAAAATGCGAAAATTCGCAGAACTAATATTAAATAAGAGCGAACTTTGATCTCCGCAGGCGACTTGGTTTGAGCCTAGTGGTGATTATCTCATCGAACTTTCAAAAACTTTCTTCAACGGATTTCTTTTGATCGAAATAGATTTATTTTGAAAGTCCGTCGTTGGAGTTAGTTTTTTTTTTGAAGTTAGTTCTAGTGATTAAAAATTAAAAGGTAGTTTGGGGCTACTAGACTTATGTATAATAGGGCTGGTTGACTAAATGATTAATAAAATAAAGTTAATAAAAAATCTAATAAAGTTAGAATTTTTAAATTCTACTCAAAAATTGTTGTTTTAGGACCATGCAAACATAGAAAAAAAGGCTCATAGAGCGAATACACCCAATAATGTAATAGGGAGAGCATGTGAATAACAATATTTGACAAAAAAAGTATTAATTGTGCTGCTCGAATAATTTAAATTTTATTTTATCCAATTGAAGTTGCGGGGTCATTAAAAAATTAGTAACACTTTTTTGTTTTTATCCATTTGGCTCGTAGACTTTGCCCTTTCAACTCCATTGGTCAACTTACCCCGAGTGAATAGTCAATCTACCCCAAACATGGGGTAGGTTGAATAGTTTTTCCTAATGTACAAAAACTGGTCTATATTCCATATTGTAATGAATAATGGGCAATTTGCAATTGCAATTCGTAGTTAATAATAGATGAACATTTTGTCCATCCTGATTTCGAAAGTAGCGAATTCCACAGAGGAATGGACTGAATAAAGAAAGCGGAATGCATGAAGTCAGAACGGTGAATGGGGCATTGAAGGAGGCGATTGTGCGTTGAGCGAAGTTCTTTGTTGCTGACTTCACATAAGTACTGAAAATAGGGAATTATATAAGACGGTGTGGTAGATGAATTAAGAAAAGAATAAAGAGTGGTAACAGCTCTCAACGACCGACGTTGGCGAATAGGTAACCACAAAAGTTGAGAACGGTATGTAGAAACGTGGTCAAATTTACGCAAATTAAAAACTAAACCAGTACTATATTATTAATGAAAAAATGTAATTAAGTCAGATCATGTCCATTAGTTGTGTGCGCCAAAAAACGTTAAAAGTTTTACTAGTCAAAAAGTACTGTATTCTGACGATAGAGAGTTTGCTGTTTACTTTTAATTTACACAGCTCTACGGTTGTTCTAGTGTGAGACAGTACGTTTTTTTTCATGTATAAGAAGTATTTTTACATTTAGTTTTACACATTTGTTATGATAGTATTATAATTCGTGGTCTGATTGTTATTTTGATATTTTAAGTGTCTATTTTAACGTTTAGACAAAAGTAATAAATCTTTTTTTTATTATTTCTATGTTTGTTTTCTTAAATACCTGTGATCTTAAAACTTTTATGAAGTATGAAACATATATAAATCAACCACAAACTTCCACGTCTACATTTTTGCTTTGCAAAAATCCACTTTACGGGTCCTCCCCCTCCTAAATGTGTTTTGTGGGATTGCCCAGCCAAGATAAAATGGGCGGTATACTCAAAAACCAACGGTTGCTCTTTTGTCTCGTCACCTTTGCCAGTACCAAGGGAACGTGAGAGCAATGTTCAAAGCCGCTTTTCTGGGCGACGGACATCCTTTAAGTTATCTAACAAATTGATTGGCACGCTTTAGGCGGATCTAAGGAATACACGCGTCGCGATCCAAATATTAGCTGCTATAATGTTCATAAAGTAGTCATCAAAAATAACAAATCTATATATACATAACATTTTAGCATTTAGAATCTTAACATAAAGTTATTTAAAAAATGCTATATCAAAGCAAGGGATTACTCACCCAAAAAAATCAAAAAATCAAGTCGGTTATGTCCTATATTTTGTAAAATTGATATTTTAATACCCATATAACAAAGAAGTTTTTTAATATCAAGCTCAGAGAAAATCAGCGTGCACAAAGCTTGCCTATAATACGATAAGCATTACCTTAATTTTATAAAATAACACATAAAATTAGATCGTAATAAGGTTGCTTTATAATAAATAAGTAGTAATTGTTAACTTCACGAATACCATTTATGTCAATCGCTTATTTTACTTTACAAAAAATCGCTAAAAATTATGTGAATCATAAAATATGTATATGTTTATAACCCAGGTTTTTGTATTCTATATTGGATAAGGCGTTCGTTTGATTATAGTTAAGTTTTTCAATTAGAAATAGTGAACTCTATTCATTTTCCTAAAACAAAAAAATATTGCAACTACGATTTATAAATTCTATAAATGATTTAAAAATTCTTTCTTTTCTTTTTAGAGAATTTTTTTCTCACGGTCGGACTATTTGCTGAAATAGCGCGCAATAAAATTGGAAAAACGATCAACTGCTCGCTGCAGGAAAAATAAACCGAAATGCTTTAGAAGCTGCATTGAAGCTCTCTTGCACTCTATGTACGTATGTGTAGAGTCGGCACCAATACTCAAGTGAGTTCAGCCCGTTGTAGGACATATTTTAAGTTCAACTTCTTACGAATGTTTTAATTAGTTAATATTAAAACTCTTGAAGCCAGTTGCATGTCCTGTTTAAATTTGACGCCAATAGAAATATTTTATGTATTAACAAAAAAGTTTTACATGTGTAGGTCCCCTTTTTACAGGGGATCTACCACCGGTAACTGTCACGGTCATAGAAGGTAAGGTAATTAAACGCTGTAAAATCCGTAAAACTATAGTTTTACCCATTTCCTTTGTATTAAAATAGGGTCTAATATTGAACCTCTATATAGTCTCCTATATATGTCGGAGCATATATCATGGGCAACATAAATTGTTGACACTTTTCTGTAATTAAACCATTAACTGTTACTAATAATATATAAAACAACTTTTATGTAGCACACTTAACTTTTGAAACATGACTTTTTCTTTCACAAGAAGTCTTCCTAAGAAAGTTTCGAAAGTTCGATGAGATAATCGCCACTAGGCTTATTCAAAGTCGTCCGTGGAGATCAACGTTAACTATTATTTCCTTTTCACTCTAAAAAGTGGTTCGCAATTTAGGTGTATTGCCATATTTTTTATGCATACATTATATTAAATCAACACGTTGTACAAATATTTTTCTCTACAAAAGAACCTGTATTTTTTTTTTATTTGACACAATTACAACATATGCTGATATCTTTTAGGGTATTGATTTCATAAAATTGTCGTTTATGATACGTTTTATGTACATAGAATGATATAAAAAAATTAATGCAATAACTTTTATAGCTTTGAATGTTTACATGTGAATGCTTATTGTGCGTTGTTTTAAAAACGTAGATAAATGCGATTGCAGACTTTATTCAAGACAAATTCAAGTACCACAATTATTTATGATACACTATATACTTATCTTTTACGGTTTTGATAGCATTTGTAATTTAATCGCGGTTGTGATTTTTCCTTCCTTTCAACCACTTTTATCGCATAGTACTTTATAGAATCTAATGCAAGTATGTACCAAATTTCATTCAAGTCGGTTTAATACTTTACGTTTTTACGTTTGTAAAGACCTATAGACGGCTTCTTAACCAAGCTTCAACATTTTTGTGAATTTAGATATTTTTGTTATAAAAATTAGCTGACATAGCAAACTTCGCATAAGTTTAATTTAATATAAAACTTAATAAACTAACAAACTTTATTTAAAAACAGATCTTAATAAGTATTTAGTATGAATGCTGCCTCCGTAGCCTAGTAGTATGGGCGTGTGCTTTAGAAACGGAGGCCGTGGGTTCGAATCCTGCGGGGAATCAACAAATTTTCATTGATGTTTCCTAGATCGTTAAGGCAATTTAGGGCCGAACACCCAATTGTCTTAAAAGTAAGATGATCCATGCGTTTGATGCGCATGTAAAAAGTCGGTCCATCCACCAACCCGCATTGGACCCGCTAATGGATAGGGGTGTATTAGGGAAGGCCTATGTCCAGCAGTGGACTATCACAGGCTGATGATGTATGATGTATGTATGTATGAATATTATTTTACACATGTTGTTTGTTAAAAATAAATATATATATATATATGCATATTAATAGCTTGATAATACGAATTAAATAATACAAAAGTATATATAATATAAATAGTATTATTAAGAAGATAGAAGTAATGGGGTAGCTTCAGCGTAGTAAGTATGTTGCACGCATATGTCGCATACCCCAGTCATAAATACTGATACTACCAACTTAAATATTTAAGTATGGAGCCAGGTACCATACGATTTATCTTTTATTGTTTCTCAAAATCTTTTGCGTAATAGAGCTGGAGCAAACCGTGTGTATTTGGTACTGAGTAAAGTGCGCCATCTAGTATCAAAATGCGAAACATAACCCTCGAATCCAGTTCGTTACTAGCATGTTTCGTATGTTTCGCACTTTTTAATGTCATATTAACGGTCAAGGCTTTTGTTTTTATTTTAATTTCTTAGTTTATGCTAATAGTCAATTACTGCCATCAGATAAGGTTTTGTATAATTTCAAAATTTTAGGTACTTAGCGCTTAATTCCGGTTGTCATGGTAAGGAGTAAGCTGACTATCGTTATTTATTAGCTCTATTGCATAAAAAAAACAGATTATTACATAAAAAAATCCGTTTCAGGACGATAAATGTATCTTATAAAGTTAAATAAATACAAATTCTCAGCCCCAATATTCTATTCATTAAAAACAAGTAAAGTGTATGGCATTTGCAAATTATGTTTATTTTACCCTGTCTTCGTAGAAGACTTTTAAGTTACAAAGTAGGCTTGTTCGAAGCCCTTAGGAAAGAGTGGTAGTGTAACTGATAGAGTCTTAGAAACATGTGCAGCTTTGATTTATTCTAAAAAGCTCAAGACAATTATTGCCACACTAACTCTTTTAAAAACTGTTAACATAATGGTCAAAGTTACTGCGTCGCGTATAAGAAGTTCTTGAACGTCCGTTAGTTAGTGGCTCAGGATGCAGCAGTCGGTTCAAGGCAAGTTTCCAAGTCTGCGACATTAATAATACTTATCTATGGCCTAAATTAAATAGATATACAAATGTTAAATTTACCAATTGGTTTTACTAATAATGTCAATTAGTTCTGACTAATCTGAAAGTAAATGTTAATAACGTAGTCTTTGAACAGGTTGGTATCGTCAAAAAGAGCATACATCACAATATTGCTATTTATTAGTTTGTTAAAACTTTTTTTAGAAGTTCTATAGATGAGCACTTAATGCCAATAATATTTTCAGCACATTATACCCAATAAATTAAATAAAAATTAAAAGCCGTTTATTTCACAATAAAAATAAACAAACATTTGGAGTATATAAGAATGTTCATCATCATCACCGACAGGCGTCAAAAATCAAAACGTCCCGCGATTAAAAAACTACAAGAAATAGACTTAAACTATGATTTACATAACTGTTACACTGAAATTGGCCTTCTACACAAATAAAATTTTAAGAATGAGTCACAAAAAGCATTTTAATGAAAACATTTTTTGCAATCAGGAATATTCAAAAGTCATTTAAGATAATACAGTTTATATTCACATAAAAGTTACACATTTAAAAATAATCATTCTATGTGCATAAAAAGTGCCATACCTTAAGATATATCAGCGATTTGTAACGCGGTGGCAGAAATCGCGAAGCAATTTCGAACTGAAATTACGTTATCAAAGTCTTATATTCCGCAAAATATTTAAAATACACAGTTTGAAGTCGGTCATATTTTTTGGTAAAATTTCACTTGCTACTTACAATTTAAAAAAAGAAGCATTCGGTCCATAAACACCCTAATAGAGAAGGGGAGGCCTATTTCCAGCATTGGACTGCTGATGATACTGACACAGGCTGATGATGATGATGATTTACAATTAGTAATTTGAGATTTCAATTAATGATTTTGCGTAAAATATTATATAGCCCACCGGATCAGTAAGCTGAAGTAGCAGTGGGCCGGTCAAATAAGCCGCAGAACTGACGACCGCTGGAGTCGGAAAGTTCTAGAGTGGAGACCAAGGCTCAGCAATGTTAGGGAAACAATGTTTATTATATTATGTAAGGGGCTTGTTATTCGCAGCCTAATTCATTTGTCAAAACATAGTCTGCTAATAGTTTATTTATTCACTATGTCATTGCTGTTCGCTAAGTTATAGTCAATATTTTTCCATTAAACATATAGTTTTAAAAAGTAATATACAATACTAAAATCCTCTTTCCTATAAAAAGATCGTTACTTTTATGAACTTGTACTAGAAAAAAAAAGTTTCTACAATAAATTACGACAACATCACGTGTGTAGAATTAGAGTATGTGTTTCTTTAAAATTGAAGTATTCCGTGTGATTCTTAAAAGCAGTTTCTTTTTATATTTTATACATAATACATCCAGCTCAATATGAATGAGAAAGTTTGTATGAATGTATTAATGTCCGTTTGTCTTTCTTTCAATAACTACTTTGTATGAAACTTTACAATAACATATCCTATGCAAGTATACATTCTGATATGATACTCTTTTATAATTTAAATATGTTAAAAAAAATTGAATATTTATATGAGTCGAAATAAAATAAGTTAAATGAAATAATTATTATTTTGGTGTTATTCGTCTTTGCTTTAGTTTATGGTGAAAAAATCTTACCATGAATTAGGATTTTGTTATCATCAATAGCATATAATGTTAACATATTATATGTAATAAATAAAATCAACTTCTAAACAGAAGTATACTTTTGTATTTAAGTAACTAAATACAAAAGCTTTCAAACACACTCTAAAACCACACATGTTTCGGCTATATAAAAGAAAAATTATTTTTATAGCCTCTCATATATACGTCCTGTTAATCTATATACCCTTAGTACAGACTTATTCATAGTAAATACCATCTTATTGCACTGAGCTTTACATTTATATTTCTTTCAAAGTAAGTCCGCTCAAGAGAGTTTAAAAAGTTTGATGAGATAATCACCACTAGACTTAAACTAAGTCGTCTACGAACATCAAAGTTTGCAGTTTTTTATTGTTCGCTTTGCGAAGTTGTCCGCGTTTAAGATATCTTTTAGAAATCAATATGTTTTAATTTAAAATATAAATCAAAGCAGGTCGTTCAAATGTTAAAACTAAAAATAATTATAGGCTTATATTTAAACTGTCAAGTTTAACTAGTTTATATGTGATTGTATGTTTCAAAATATACATTCTGTTATAATAGTGTTTGAGTAAGATAAATATTTAAAAAAACGTTTTAAAATATTTATGTGAAGTCAAATAAATACAATAAAGCAATTTAAATTAAAAAACTATTATTTCGGCGTTCTTCGCCTGTCTTTGCTGTAATTGATGGCGAGAAAACATAGAATGAGCTAAGATTTCCTCATCAATTACATATTATGTTAAAACTTTATACGTACAAAAAACTTCTAAATAGAAGCCTTCTTTTGTGTATAAAAAAGTAAATAAATTCATAAGCTTTTACTCCACTCAAACACCACACATGTTTCGGCTATACAGGGAAAAATAATTTTCATAATCTCTCATATTTACGTCCCGTCCAAAATGTACCCTTAGTACAGTCGGAATCCTAACAAGTTAAACGAAAGATAATGTTCTCATTTAAGTCATATTATGTTTTGCCTTGAAAGTTTAAAAGCACCAATTAAAAGGATACTTTTTCATTTTTGTATTGTCCGCCTTCCATCTTAAACCAGCTTCAGCTATTACTGGCTTATTGTTGTCACTTCCTTATAAGTGTGATAAAGGTAAAATATTACAACAGCAAATCCTATTTCAGTTTAATATTTAATTAATCGTTTTTTACGTTTAAATATCAAGTATTCAAGTTGCAATTAATAGTAGACAATAAATAAATACAAAAATAAAAATATGCATAACGTAAACAAAAGATCGATTAAGCGTAAAAACCGCGAATTCAGTCTACAGTTTTTAGCAAATACATCGTCAGGAAATGGGTCAAGCCTGTGGCGATTGTTCTTTTCAATTTTTCAAAAGTTTTCAAGCGTTACAGCGATTAGGGTTAATGTGCCGCCATTTATTGTTCAGCGTTGAAACGAAACAATCAACAAATTTTGTGAGAGAAAAATTCCAATGGGAATAAAATAACGTATGCTTTAAAATCACGGAATAAATAATCTACCACCGAGTTTAAAGATAAGCAATTGGACAATTAAATGAAAATGGCCTAAATGTATATGAAATAACTAACTTCGCCCCCGGTTTCTACTGAGTGGTTATTGTAATTTACATAATCATCACACTTAAAATATTAATAAGACAAAAGGTTTTTGCGGTTAGTAATTTAGTAATAAGGGCGAAAAAGCAACAAACATCCATCCATACAAACTTTTACCTTCATAATATTAGTGGAAAATTCAATAATATGTAACTCCTATCGTCTTATGCTATTCTGTCTGTAGGTTGTCAAACCGGTGATCATAGGTTCGAATCCTGCGGGGAAAGACTTAGTTATATCGTTATTTTATGGCTACTAAGTGCAATGTAGAAACTTCACAGAATACGGGTAATTTAGGCATTTAATTACTGGTCGTAAAACCATGTTTTGGCCGTCGTTATATAAAGTCATAGATACTCTATGAGTTGTAAAAGTCAAAAGCCATTTGTTCTGCGTCAAGAATTGTAGTTGAGAATATAGCTTTACAGTCAAACAAAGATGAAACTTAAAGGTTTTGATAGAAACTCTGGGTACTTATCGAGTCTTTTCGTCAATTTTACATTCAAAAAGATATTAGTGTGGTAATTGTTGTATCAATATTTCTTATATAAAAGTATTAAACAGAACTATTTTTGTACGATAACATTTCAAAGGATAACAAAGGGAAAAAAGACCATTATAGTATTATAAGGTTTAAATATATTGGAGTACAAAAACGAAGTAACGAAACATAAACGGTTAAGATACAAATATAAATTCCATAAGGTATAAATAAGGCATTTTCACAAACACATCTAAGTAATATTAATTTAAACCAAAGGAATTAGCTTCTAGGGAACTTAATCTATTATTTGATTTTCTTCCTGCTAATAATCTCATTGTGTATATATATTGTGTTCTAATTATGAGCTGTGGATAACCTCAATAAAGGATAAATAAAACTTCATATATACATGTTTTTTCATATGCTAATCATAAAATTATATTCTCCCTTATTGCAAGTTAAATACAAAAATGGCTCTTTCATGGCGATTATTTTTAACCGTCTGCGACTGGCACCCGAAATTAGCTTTTTATTCAAATGAAAGTCATAACGTCTTAGTGGAATTTGCGCTCCCTCAAAATAATATTTGATTTGAATTATTCCTAACTAGCGTAGTATCGGTCCCTCGTATCATTACGTACTGTAATTAATTAATAACAGTATAGTAATTAATAACAATTATTAGTAACAGTAATTTGTTTAACGTGGGTTTGAATGTATGCATGTGAACGCTAAACAAAATATTTATGTGCATCTTACTGATATTTTAGTTACATAAATATTAATACTTTAACTGTTTATAGTTTGTCATGTTAGTCGTCTATCTTGTAAACAGATGCAAATAAACAAATAAATTTTAGTAACACAGCAAACTACTCAATATATTTCGTTAGAAAGTAATACACTAATTGGTCGATAGACCATGATGCATATAGCTGTTTCACTATTGATGACCAATGCTTTGTATTTTGTTTTTAATCTACCATTATGCAAGTGTTAATATATAGGCCTAAAAATATACCAAAATTAATTAAATATATACGTATGTTGACACGAGTTATATTTTATTAAGAATTATTAAGTCAAAACGATTAGATCCTAGGTTGTCAACGTTGTTTATCTTCTTCCTCTTTCTAGCCCGAATCCCATCATCATGACGAGGCTAACTTCTAAGCACCTGAATGCCGACTAGAATCTGACCTCAACCATCTCAGCGTAAAACTGCGTTCATTATATGGATTAAATGTGGGAAAATTTGAAGAGTAAAGTAGTTTGCCCTATATTATTTTCTTTAAAGGACATGACCTACACGATATAACAAGGCCGTCATCTATTTAATCACTTGAAAGAGAACCTCAGCAAAAAATTTAAATGGCTGATTGTCATATCAATATGACATTTGTAAGAAATAATTGAAATATAAACTTTGTAAAGCAAACAGAGTATATTTATTTAAAAGAAATAAGATTAATTATATGTTTGGTGAACAATGTTTAAATAAATTGAAATACTGAAATCTTTAGTTAAACGAATTCAGAATATTACATTAAAATAAATTTAACATCCGTACGAGAGAAGTGGCGGGTTCACTCAGTCGTAGCATGTTGTAGCACCGCGCCGTAGACGTTCGGTCTACGGGCCTAATTCTACTAGGTTGGAATAATTTTAAATCGTCTCGCGACTTCCTCGCGTACTTGAAATAAGTGAAAACGATAAATAATTTGCAATAATAATGAATACATAACATTTTATGTGCAGTCGTGTATGTGTATTGTACCTTTAAAGCTTGAATTATCTAAAGAATTCCAAACACAGTTTCTATTGCTACATGTAATGATGTGATGTACAATGCTGTGTGTCGATTTTAAGGGTACCGCAGATAGTACTTTCCTCATTTCTTTAATGACAACTTAAAGTTAACAAAATGACGATGCACTGTAAATCAATGGGACGAAATATAATCTTTAATTATAAAAACAAAGTGGACTAAAATTTTTATTTTTCTTTTATTTACGCGATTATTATACATATCAAATCAACTAATTTACGGATTTTTCACCTTACTTAAATATATTTATTCCCGACGTTTCGGATTCTTTCCAACATCCATGATCAGGCAGACTAAGTTGGTATATGTCTGTATCTCAATATTTTGAAATAACCGTCACAGTTTTTACTTAAAATTGACATATCTTTCATTTTCTTAATTTTGAACATTGATTTGACAAAAGTACTTAAGTTATCCTGTGTTCCGTAAGTATGTGGTGTCACTTCGTTGTTATTATCTTTTGATTTACATTACATACCCATACATCATCAGCCTTTGTTAGTCCACTGCTGGACATAGGCCTCCCCTAATACACCTATCCATTAGGGGTTTGGACCTATATCCCACCACGCTGGTCCAATGCGGTTGGTGGGTGGACGACTTTTACATGCCCAGCGACGCATGGATCATCTTACTTTTCAGACAATCGGGTGATCGGCCCAAATTGCCCTAAACAACTAGAAACAACAATGAAAATTTGTTGCTCCCGCAGATTCAAACCACGACCTCCGGTTTCCAAAGCACACGCCCATACCACAAGGCTACAGAGGCAGTCTTTTGATTTAATTTTTAAATATTGTATCCATGAAGGTGGCAAAGACCAACCACCTTAGTATAAAAATGTGGATATTTTTAATTTCTATTGCTTCCCGAATCATCCTCGTATAATAATCAGCGTATATAAAGAAATAATAATGTGCAAGAGTACGGACTGAATACTGCAAATATTCTACGTCGCCTGGAAGGTCTTATAACGAAACGCAACGGTTCGTAACATCTTAAATTTCTCGAAGAGATGCAGGGACAACCACCTTATCCCATCGTGTGTCAAAATTTCTCCCAAAAGGACATTTATGGGAGCGCTAAGATCTTAAACCACGCAAGCATAATATTGTTAAAGAGAGTACTCCGTCAGACACGATCCGATCTATTCGCTATCGGAAAATCTGTAGAGATTCACAATCAATTCTAACCGTTATTGATAACAAAAATTGTTTAGAAATTTTAGAAAAGCGAGAAGCATTCATTTATAATAATTCAAACTAAAACATATTAATTAAAACAAAAAGTGGTAGTAGTTGGCACCGGTGTAGGTCCCTGTTTACAGGAGACCAGTCTGGTGGAAGTACCACCGCGGTGCCTATTTCTGCCGCAGAAGCAGTAGTGTGAAAACACTGCTGTGTTCCGGTTTGAAGGCACGCATGCCAGCGTATTTACTGGGTAAACAAGACTTAACACCTATGTCTCACGGTAGGCAGCGCGTTGGCGATACCACGGTATTGCTAATGTCTATGGGTGTCGGTGACCACTTCCCATCAGGTGGCCCGACTGCTCGTCTGCCTGCGTATGCGATAAAAAAAAAAAAAAAAACAAAAATTATATAATAAATCAAGTGTCAAAGATCAGACAGCCAAACAACAAACCGTTACTAGGCAACGTGCCGTCCATAATATGTCTTCACAAATTCTTGATGAACATGCAAGGTATTATCTAAAGGTTTTAATTTCCTAATAACACCGAAAAATTCCGTATAAGGAAATTATTTGCAACGTTAAAAAATTTTTATTCAAAAACAACATCCAAAAGGAAGATTCCCAGGCCACACGTCAAGATGTATCGTCGATGTTACGTCGGAGTACTGTGCAAAAACCAAATCTTTCTAAAGATGAGCAAAAAGCGTTAAATATCCTACGCTCTAACACAGACTTGACAGTTCTCAGTGCAGATAAAGGAAATGCTACGGTTGTAATGGACACGTCAGATTACAATTCAAAAATTAAAAATTTGTTATCGGATGGAATGACTTATACAAAAGTCGAAACAGATCCCACACAGAAAACGCTTACGCAACAAGCGATCTTGTAAAGAATTATGTGGACAAATTGAATCTAGACGTAAATCTAATGATACCTCCATGTGCCACACCTCCAAAGCTGTATAGATTACCTAAAGTTCATAAACCTAATGCTCTATTACGCCCAATTGTCAGCCAGATATTCACCAACATACAAACTGGCATAATATCTTTTAGAAGTTCTGTCACCACTACGAGGACACACCGAGGCGTACACAAGAGATTCTTACCATTTTGTTAATGAGATTAAACAACTACATCTCACGAACAATTAAACTATGGTCAGTTTTGATGTTCAGTCTTTATTTACATGCTTACCTATTGAAGACTGCATCTCAATTGTAACTAAGAAGCTTGAGGACAATAAAATGCCGAAAGTAAATGCATCTCTGCTTAAACATTGTCTTACATCTTGCTACTTGTTGTGGAATGAACAATTCTACATGCAGATAGATGGCGTAGCTATGGGCTGCCCAGTATCTCCTATTATCGCTGATGTCTTCATGGAGAACGAAAGTTTTTAGAAAAGCAACCCACACGAATAGACATTTAAATGGGGATTCTCACCACCATCCCTCCCAGTAAGCTACTTTCGGTAAAAATTTGCATCAGAGAGCAGAGGGGATCAGCGACAAGGAGCATTTTACGGCTGAACTGAAGAATGTCAAGCCGGTGCTGCGTGACAACAAACTCCAAGTTTCACGTCTTCGTCGCAGTCACCGTGTGAAGCAAGCCGCCGTCGAAAGAGTGCCTGCCGTCTTACCTTACATCAGAAGAGTCACCGACAAAATCGGTTATATTTTAAAGCGAGCTTCGATTAAAACATATTATAAGCCGCCGAACAAGATTGCCCAATTATTACCATCCATCAAATGTAAAATTACTCTACAGGTACCGGTGTGTACAAGATGGACTGTGATTTTGGTCTCTCTTACATTGGACAAACAGAAAGACCAGTAAGAACCAGAATCAAAGAACATATAGCCGATGTTAAGCACCAACGCCATATGAAATCTGCAATTTGCGACCATATTCTAGACAACTCCCTCATGGAAGGTGGTGTATTAGGGGAGGCCTATGTCCAGCAGTGGACTATCACAAAATACTTGCAAAATAACATCTATTTATACCAATGACGATTCGGGAAGCAAAAGAAAATAAAAAAATATCCAAATTTTAATAGAGAGGATGGTTGGTCTATGCCACCTTCATGGGATCCAATAATTTTAAAAATTAAATTGAAAGATATAAAAACTACAAAACCACAATACAACATAAGTACTTTTTGTCAAACCTATGTTCAAAATTAAGAAAATGAAAGATATGTCAATTTTAAATAAAAACTGTGATGGTTATTCCAAAACATTGAGGTACAGACATATACGAACTTAGTCTGCCTGTATTCATGGATGCTGGAAAGAATCCGAAACGTCGGGAATAAATATATTTAAGTATCGTGAAAATCCTAAATTAGTGGATTAGAAAATTTTATGAAAAAATGATTACATTTCAGTCTTTTGTTTGCGATAAACATTTTTAGATGCCAATTGGAAACTCATTAATAATCATACAATTTTAATTAGTTGCATGTAATTGGTAACGCTTGCGTACATACGTCAATACCTTTATCGTCGATCATAGTATAATTGGATTTTAATATTAAATTCAAGGTCTTTTTATTTCGCCATTACAACTGTGGTTTGTAATTAGATATGCAACATGTTTTAAGCTTTATTAACTTTAGTAATTATCACACTTTGAACAAAACTCCACCTTCACACATTACCCGTAAGATGAAAAAGGCAAAAATTGATCTAAATTTTCCGAGCCCATCAGGAAGTTTCCTTCGTACCTTTTAGCTAATGGACTTTTGAAAGACACTTTACTGAAAGTATTTAACATATTACAGCTATATTGTCTTCGCTCTTAACGCGTTTTTTTCTTGCATAAGTTTTACGGCTCACTTTGACGTGAATACTTTATAAGGAAGCAGTATATAACTTCGAGTTCAACTATTAATCGATTTACAGTAGACAGTCGGTACGCTGGCGTAGAACGGGTGTCATAAATAATGATGGATGCGAATTCGATTTACCCCAGCTCACACATATCGTTTACTGCAAATGTTGCAAACTTGCCCTGGCATTTTTCAATGTAATAGCACCTACAGTTGCTCTGAAGTGCCTATTTCTGCCTTTATTTATTATTGTACACTTGCATTAACGTAAGTTACTTACAGTTCATAGCATATGGTCTTGTTTATGCAACCATTGAATAAATGTGCCAAAAATTTAGATAATTCAATTTTAATTACAGCGGACGTAAAATTTAGGCTCAAAGCATTATAACTAACTATATAAGTAATTTTGCTTTAACAAAATTTACTAAATTTAACAAATTATTCCACATTATAATTTGCGATGACACTTTAAGTGTAAGTCAAGCATCTTGAATTAAAAAAACTAGTGTACTTAGAGTTTCATTTGCAATAGAACTTAGTTTAAAAAAGTACCAATCCGTTATATTTAAAATGTAGTAATATTGAAAATAATCAAAAGGATTTAAGCTTTCGTACAAATACGCACATACATAAATATGATCCACGAAAATAAAAACGGAACTCATAAATCGAAAGGGAATATTTCACGGTCCGGCATTCACAGCATTTCGTCCAACATAGAGCGAATAGTAGAAAGGAAAGGTATAAAAGCTTTACCCTTTCTGAAAACAAGTAAATAGAGGAGGCAGGCATTCGTTTCGTTCGGTCCAAATGCCACACACACGCGCGCCGTTCACATACGGCGGATAAACGATGTGAAATGGGGAAAAAAGTTAAATATGTATGAGTGCGGGGTAAATATATAAATCGGTATATAAAAGCGTTTATGTGAAATAGGTGAGCGCTGGTAGCGCGCGGCGAGTCAGTCGCTCGCGATCCTTCCAGCATCCCTACCGCATCCGACGTCGGTCCACGGCCGAGCGGAAAATACTTTTGCACAATTCGTAACGCAAGTCGCCGTTGTTGTCGAACCATGTGAGAACTTTGCAGTGCTAATGTGCTGAGGCGGTTTATGTTATTATTTCTTGTATAAGTGAAATTGAAAAAAGTTGGTGAGTAACTTACTTATTATTACTTCGGTTGGTGACTTATCGAACTTTAGTTTGTGTTATATTATAACTTTGGAAAGAATTGTAACTGTATATTTTTTTTGTTCGAATATCTTTCTGGATATTTCTTTATTTGTATTACCGGTGTACGATTAAAATCGTATTGTGAAAGAAGTAAGATTAAATTAAACCGAAGCAACTAAAATAATATAAAGCTGATTTCTACCGTTTAAATATAGTTTTCTTACTTTAATTGATTTACAATTTAATGTTTGCGCTGTTTTGAACAGAAGTTTGTAACTTTATTTATGGCATAAATGTCAAATATAATTATCGTTAAAAGTTATTAGCAGCTTATAAATATTTTATAATGAAATAAACGTCCAAGGTTTATACAACTTTTAGTTGTCTTCTTTTTTTTATTTAATTAGTTTCTTACTAACATTAAAAAACACTTACTCTTTTTTATTACTTTTTTATTGATATTAATAAATATTTAAATAGCGATCGCTTTATTCCTTCAACGAATGATATTTAAACGATAAAACGAAACATCAAGAAGTCAACAGTTACAGTGAAACTTAGATTTTAGTTATTGGTATACTTTTCTGTTTTTCCTATAAAGCATTCGATAATGACTAACCAAAGAAACTAATACAGTTTAATTAATTCTCGTCAATTGAAAGTTATTCTTAAGTTTACAATAACGGCTAATCGATCGGTACCAAAATAAATTAGTGCATTCCGTTTAAATATGTTTTTCCGCGAAGCTTTTCATCGCTTAATTAAACGCTGTATTTATTAAATACCTCCATTGTTTGGCGTTCTTATAAGTATTCAAACAATTTGTTATGCCCGCTTGTGATTTTCGGAGAGTCAATATAAACGAAGGCCGTGAATGAATGAAATGCCCACAGAGATTCGTTTTAATTGAATAACAACTGGGATTTTAACGGGAATTCTCTTTGCGATACTTTATATTATTTAATTGTTTATTTTCACGTGTTTTATTTCAGTATGGTAGCGTATTATACCATTAACACCATTCAATTGTATTTAAAATTACTTTACTTGAATCTAAATCATTAATCACTGCTTTATAGTTAAGGAACAAAAATGGATAAAGTTTTCTTAGCGTAATAAAAAAATATATAACATTTTTGTGTTTATAATATGCTAGAATATATCCAAGCCGACTTCGGACTTTAAAAAATTCTCGTTATTAACATTTTCAATAGATTGATATCTTATTTATATAAGTTTTTAAAACATAGTGAAAAGCTTTTATAATTTTCGTCGGATGGAATATGACGATTTTCTTCATAATAAAAGTGCTTCAGGTATAATTTAAGCTTATCTAGTTCAAGAAAAAGCTTACGGGTCTTTGTTTAAAAAAAATATTTAAAGTTTTTTTGTTTAGAACTTTTAATGATACAAAAGTAAAAAAATCATTTTTAATAATTAAATGTATATATATTAACTAATTAATAAACATATATATATATATATATTAACGTAGTTTTTTATGTGCACAAGTCATATTTTTTTAATGTTTTTGGATTAATTAAATTATGTTCATTTAATTAATCTAAGAAATTCCCATACTGTTATGGTGTCAGATCATCATATCTTTAATTCCGTTTATTAGTTGTTAAATATGATTATAAATTTTTTATATAATTCCATCTTTATTTTTATTGATAGGATTTCCGCTTTAATAACTTGAACATAGCTGTAATTTTTACTTAAAATAACACAAATTAACGTTCACTAATATTTTAATTTCAAAAAGAGTTTTAAGTTAAAATAAAAAATAACATTTTAAATTAAAATAAAAAAATGAAACTAATAAGATTTAGATGTTTTACAAGCGAAAACCACAAACACGGGACACACGTCGCAGACAGCGACTAATTGTTTGGTGAGCATACAAATTTAGCGGTTGCCACCAAAATATAGTAATTTAGTTACATAAAGAATTATTAATTAAAAAATGTTTAATTTACATTGAATTGTTTCTTTTATGGCAAACGACAACACTTAATTAATCTTTCATGACATTACTATCCACGTTGCTCTACAATATCATCACTTAAAACATGGTTAAATTAAAAAAACTTTTGAATCTAGTTTCAATTATTTAAGTATTTTTATTAATATGCTGTTTCCGCTTTAATAAAAAAAGTTTAAAACGTGCACGCGTTGAGATAATCTATATGAATTCAATTTAATTTTGTTACATTTTTATCGTAGTCTATCATAAATGAAAAAAAGGGACACTCGCCAACTCCGTGCCGTCTATTCAAAATTCCATGCTAATATATTCAATAAAGTAAAGGAAATCGCCGGTCAATTGCTTCTAATGAACTCTATTCAATAAGTAGCGACAAACTTTCCACGGGAATATCGAGATCCAAATTGAATTCTATTTCGGCGCCAAACGGAATTATGTTTTTATTTTTTCACAAGAATTCACAAAGCGTAACTTACGTACAAATGATTTGTTTAGTTAAGGAATTTTAATACGAGGGCTACACTAAAAGTATTGGGAATGGATTAATTCCACTATTTCAATGATATTAAAATCTTTTTAATTGCAAATTCCTTGATTTTTAAAATAGAATCACATCACATCATCAGCCTTTGTTAGTCCACTGCTGGACATAGGCCTCCCTAATACACCTATCCATTAGGGTTTTGACCTATCCCACCACGTGGTCCAATGCGGGTTGGTGGTGGACTGACGTTTACATGCCCATCCGACGCATGGATCATCTCTTTTCAGACAATTGTGATCTGGCCCAAATTTCTAACCAACTAGAAACAACAATGAAAATTGTTGAGTCCGCAGGATTCGAACCCACGACCTCGGTTTCTAAAGCACACGCCCATACCACTAGGCTAGGAGGCAGTAAAATAGAATACCACTGATTTATTAAAAAAAAATTCTTGGTCTTGTCAATATGTTTTAAGCGCTTAAATTCAAGAGCGATGAATTATTATGACTTTCGAAGTGGTTTATCACTAAAACATTATGTTGACTCTGGTGATTTCCGCATTTGGTGATATATCCCCATGTAAAACCACTATTTATCGATGGTTTGCTGCATTTCAACGAGGACGTTTCAAGCTCAGTGATGATCCCCGCCAAGGTCGTCCATAAACTGCGGTCACACAAGATAAAAATTATGCTGTGCGTAAGCTGATTGAGAAGATCGACATGTGACATACCGCAAAATTCAGATAACTTCAGACATTGGCATGAGTCCAATACAAATAATCTTGCATGAACAATTAGGTGTAAAAGAGAAAGTAAAAAAGTTCGCTCTGTGAAGAGTTAAAAGTGGCTCACGTTATTTGGTGCGTCAGAACTGTCGAAATATTCCTCGCAGGATTCTCAAATGCTGATACAACATCATATCAGGTGGCGAATCCGGGGTATACACGTATGAACCCGAAACAAAGAACCAGTCACAAGTTTGGGTATTCGAAAATGAGTTAAAGCCAACAAAAATTGTTCGGAGTGTTGCAAAAAAATGTTGGCCATGTTTGTCTTTAAAACCAGCCATATGCGACTATTCCTAGTATATTCTATTTATATATATTTAAATATACAAGCAATGCTATTACACATCTTTACACTACCTCAAGTATGTCAATAAAAATCCCGAACTGTACATTACGCATTAATTTAATAAGGATTGGCAGTTGAGGCAATTGTACTACAGGCAATAAACTGTGCGTGATTTAATGCGCTCGATGAATAGGATCTCCCGGTATCGTAGTTCAGTAGTATTTCTTCTCCAAAACCATACATAGAGCGTCTATTATCCACTCATCTTCTTCCTATAGCAACCACATTTCTTCAGGGTACCGGTAGGTTAGCGAATCTATTACCTTATTAAGGTGCTTATAAAATAAAATGTAGTAACGAGATGTGACTGCTATGAGCTAATACACACGGCCCAGGAATATGGAAAACACTTATCTGCTACCTATTTCAACCTAACGCTTATGTTACGTCTCCCGTACTCAGAAATTTCAAGACTTCCTTTATCCTTTAAATCAAAATCAATTTACTACACAAGAAGCACTTGTTTGTTTTTCTCATTTAGCTCAAAAGGAACTGTCAGTTTGTCAACAGTTATATAGAAAATGCTATTTAACATAAACGAATTTTAATCTTTTGGCTCAAAAGATATTTAAGCAGCTTTCTCTTTTACATCTTTTATTGACGTACAAAAACATAAAAAAAACAATACATTCCACGAAACAACGTTGCAGTAAAACCAACAGCAGTAAAACACTGACGGACATAAAAATCTGCAATTCGTGAATATGTAACACATCGCGTTACTATGTTGAGACTTTTTTTACCTATAAAAATACGACATTCATTTATTATTTACATTGAATGTATTTTGTTCCTCTCATATTTCAACTTTAAGTTATATTATATGAATAACTTGAAGTTATGTGTTACGTGACGCGCATGATGTAACTTTCAAGTTACAGAATATACCTAGTATATTTAGATATTTTATCTAGTGTGTTATAGACATCGATGTCCTAAGAATGTAGCTCCGCAAGTGCTTTTAAAATTATCTAGACCAAATTAAAATTTTAAACATATTGAAGAGAAATCGCTTTTTGATTAATTTAATCAATTAAATAATTGTTAAGCGGAATTAATAATACGGTGAAGTTTAATATTTACTTTTTAAATTTCTTTTAAACCTAGATATAAATGTCCCAGTGGGAACCATTTACATCAGAAGCTTCATATACCCAGCATGTAGTTGAAATCAATCACGTTGTTAAAAGAATAAATACCAATTTCTACTTTTATTTTATGGTCTCATTTACATTTTGTTTTTCTATTTCAGATAAAACAACAATGCTGGGCGCAATAACTGCACTGACAATTGGTAAGTATTTAACATTAAATTACTTAAAATAAGAGATCGCTTGAGGTTAAATTATTAAAGGGTTATCCTATTTTTGGTAAGAATTACTACGTGTTTTCCTTTTTTTTTAATTTAACTCTTCAAATCTATTATATATACGTAATATAAATTCTATCAAAGTCACATTTAGAAAAAGCAAAAAATATATACTTTATTCATTGAAAAGTATTGCCATTTCATTTTAAATTATTTTCTATTTTAACGGTTATCGGAACTGTATATTTCCTTACAGCAACATTATGCTTAATCGAAGCAAGTTAGTTCTCCTAAACTTTCCTGAATCTAGTTTATGTAATTGGAGCCAGAAAGTCCTTATAACGTATCTGCTATAACAGCAATTATATCTTAAAACAACAACAACTAACTATAAAAATAAGTAATGCATCACAAAGTATAATATTAAAACCCTGAAATCTAAATTATAAACAATTATTAAAGCGTTTATTTGCCTACATATAAATGTTTTACGTTGTATTCAATTAAACTGATACTAACATATAATCATGAATATTTAATTTATATAGTTTTTGATGGCAATAAAAACATTTCTATTTTAAAATCAAATAACATTACCTATAAGGCCAATGTAAATGTGGAACACGTCTGTTAGATTATCCTAAATATACAGTGCTGCCAGTGAAAAGCGAATTTTCCCGTACAAAAATCAGGGAAAAGCAAATTGGGTAAGCTTGATTATCGGAAAAACAAACATTTTTTATAAACAACTCAATTCGAAATTTAAACACACCGGTAGCTCCGTTCCAAACGGAATTTGTTTTATAACAGACAACTTTAAACAACAAACGAGTATAAATGAGCAATGTAATTTATTAGAAGTATTATTAGTTATAATACTCATTATTAAAATGTTGTAAACACCATATTTTTATATCAATTTTGTGATGTACATAACTATATAATAACAAACGTTAAATTAATTACATGAAAATTATTGGTGAATGCTCCACTTTTATTTGGCTTCAACTGGTATAAATAATTTATTAGTACCTAAAAGGTATTGCTAAATTTGAAATACTAAAATATTATTTAATAATTTCTTGTAGCTACACTACAATAAGAGGTGTGTTTTAACGTCAAACAGCTAAGTAGGTTTAAGTCACAAAATACATAAGTACAATTGATATCATATCATACCACAGTTATAATTCAAGAAATAATATAACAAAGTCAAATTATCAAAACGGAAATAATTGCTTATGCACCAGAAGATATTGTTCCCATTAAGGAACCCTTTGTGTCGACTTCAAATCTGTTAGAAGCTAAAACGATTATAATAAGGACCAAGAAAATTATATAATTGAGGTTTTTGGTCCAATTTGTACGAAAATTATATTAAAAGGCATATTTTAATAAAATAGATAACGCTTGCAGCTCTAATGGCAAATAGTTATATCTTTGAAATGCAGTCCTAACTGTAAACCATATGATAACCTGTTATAATACCGTATTTTTTTATTAAAATTTGTGATTATTAGTTAATAAGTTACAATCACATAACCTAACGGGTTGCTGAGTTTAAATACCATTCCTTCAGCGTTTCAACTGATATTCAAGTGAATCTAAATGGATTAGAAGCTGACCCTATGATAACTGGAGAAAAGTGGCTTGGTTAAAGAAGTTTATACATTTTTGTGTTATAGTGTAACAAATATTTGTATTCAGAAACATAGGCGTTTATAATATCAGGAAGTTTTAATTAAAGAAACGCATAAATATTCCTAGTGTGCCTTGGTAGTAATTGCACTGTAAATCAGGAGACAGTAGTGGTTGGTTATTACCGTTTCATGACAGAATGTGGTACCACCGGGGTTCTTTCTTCGTTGTTTATATTTTTGAATGGGTCTTATGTTCATTAATTTGATTTGCGTTCATCATCATCAGCCAGTGTTAGTCCACGGCTTAACATTGCCTCCCTTAATGAACGTCTGCCTCCGTAGCCTAGTAGTATGCTTTAGAAACCGGAGGCCGTCGGTTCAGCGGGGACTCAACAAATTATCATTGTTGTTTCCTAGTTGTTTAGGGCAATTTGGGCCGATCACTCAACTGTCTGAAAAGTAAGATGATCCATGTGTCGGATGGGCATGTAAAAAGTCGGTCCACCCACCAACCCGCATTGGACCAGCGTGGTGGGATACGATGCAAAACCCCCTGATGGATAGGGGTATATTAGGGGAGGCCTATGTCCAGCAGTGGACTATTACCGGCTGATGAGACAGAGATGAATGAACGTCTCCTTCATTAGATGGTTTTGGACCGTATCCCATCACGCTGGTTTAATGCGAGTTGGTGTGTGGACTTTTGCTATTCCATCCGACGCATGGATCATCTTACTTTTCAGACAGTTGGATGATCGGCCCATAATCAACCAATTGTATAATTTTCCTTACCAACCAAAAAACAAAAATAAAACAAATTTGTTTCCCCTGTATTCGAACCCACGATGTCTGGTTTATATAGCAAGATTCAATACCGCTACGCCACGGAGGCGGCTTCCCGTCAACTCACTAATCACACAAAATACGTCGCACTCAGGAGACAGTAGTGTTTGCACATTACTGCTTTGTGGCAGAATGAGGTACCATCGAGGTACTTTTCTAATCGATCCTGCGTAAGTAAAACTGCCACTTTAAAAAAAAGATTCATATTTTGGATGGGTGCAACGATCATTAATTTAATTTGCGTTAAATTATTATATATAATGATTTGGTCGTACATTGTTTTTGCCACTTATTGTACCCTAAACATTAAATACACACTGTTGATACAAGCAAGTGCTCAATAAGTAATTCGCAGATAAAACACTTCCGTATTTTTCTTAGAGCAAAAACGGATGAAAGTAAGTGAAAAGCAGGAAATCCTCTAACAGTTTAACGGAAGCCATGTTGATCGAGTCACCTCCGCTACCGAGCGTACTGGCTAATTGTTTGCTGTCTCCCTAAATCATTGACACAGTGCAACTGGAAGTGACTCTTGTAGTAAATATAATCCAGATAATAGTTTCAACTATAACCCAACTATACCAATATAGTTCGTATAGAAGTAAAAATAAAACATATTCAAATATAGAAAGATATATACATGCACATATAACAATAATGCCATATAATATTTTTATAATCAGTTCGATGTTCCCAAACATTCTTATCATGAAAATAAAGTAAGTATTTGTAAAGTGAAATAAAATAAAATATCACAAAGTAGCAATATTATATAAGAAAAATAAATACCAAGAATTACGTTGTTGAGAGATTTTTCATTTTTATATTTAGCAACGCCGTTATACGCACATTAAATAATGAATCTAAGAGATTGTTTCTCTTCAAACAATGAATTACAGTCGATCATAAAGAACTGACTGATAGTTAAGTTATTATAGGAACTGAAAATGTTTCATAAGTACCCTTTGTCTGATCATAAATGGATTACGAAAGTTATTAAATCAATACGAAAATATTAAAAAGAGACGTAAATTAGTACTACCTTAATTATTTTGCCTTAATTTTTAAATCATACTATTTGTGATGTTATATTAAAGGCTTGAAAAATAAAAGTATCGAGTAGGGTGTGGAATCAGCAGATAAGAGGAACTAGATTGTTGTAGAAATGTTGTGGATAGAGCAATAGGTACCTAAGAAACGAAGCTAAGATTAAGCAAATCGTAGGACATTAGGTAAAAACAGTCACATTGGTGTATAGTTTTTATAGAGTTATCAGCCAAGTTTAAATTATATTGAACTAGCAACCTGCCCCGGCTCCACATGGGTAAAATACTAATTTATCAGCATTTCTTTACAATAATATTCATTATATATATATATATATATATATATATATATATATATATATATAACGTTAAGGAAATATTTAAGTACATAAAACTTTACGTTGCCATTCAACTCTTGTTTAACCAGCACTTACCTATATCTAACAACAGAACATTACTTACTCCACAAAGGGATATCACTTCCAGGCATTACGTGTTTATCCGAATCACGGGACTTAAGTAAACATAAACGGCGAAGGTTCAACGCTTTGTACGATTCAATCAATGCTTTACACAGGGGACCTCAAGATCAAATGGTAAAGAGAATAATACAACACAGTGACTCCGCTTAATTATTAAGGGACAACGGCGCTAACTGTATTAATGCTGTTAATGCCCAAAACACAAATAAAAGGTGACGAAGCAAGGATGTCTGGTTGTATTTAGAGGGATTAGAATACCGTCGGTAAATATTGTTAGTACAACTTCGTTCCTGTCGAACTTTTTTTGGTAGTTACTAGAGAGTGTGTTCTTCTAACCGAAACTCAGAAATTATTTGCGGCAAAAATAGATGTCACAGTGGTACTGCTCCAACATTTGCATATATGAATGCTGTAGATATAAATAAGGTAGAGGCGATCAAATGAAACAGAATGTATTATAAAAGATGTGAAGAAAGCAGTCAACTGAGAAATTTAATTACCTATATGTTACGTTATTTAAAAAAAACTAAAAATTTTATCCATTATATCAGAAAGCAAACGTTCGCACTGATCTAAATTTATCTGATATAATGTATAAGTACAGAAACATTTACACCTTCTACTGCAATCCCACTAATATACTTGGGTATAATTTGCAGAATAATATATTCTGTTATGATACTAGGTAATCATCATCCGTTCTATTTTCAGGCTAATCTTATAATCGCGTTACGTTTGGGTACTGTGACAAATGAGTTTTCCGCGCACACCCGGCCCGCCTTTTTCCACAAAAATGCGCCTCCATTATTTGTTCATTTGTTTTGCCTCGCACCACGCCAGCTGGTTCAGATGGCTGGATGTAATAACGACTAGACGAATGCAAACATTACCACGTTTCGAATGCCATTAAACTAATTTGATGTGTATTATTAATAACCACCATCTTACCTAATTTACGTCACAATAAAACAAAGTGCACCCTTTTATCTTTCTCTATTTCAAGTATCGCGTCTATTAATTACAGAGACATTAGTTAGTCTATAGCTGAACTCAATTCAGCTCTACAATTTCGATGAATTGAATTCGAAGCCGACCTCAAAAATTAAATAAAGTTGCTTATCTTTGGTAGCCGTGGCAAAACTGAACTGAAACTGAACTTTAAGTTTAGCTTTATTCGGGTAATTTATGAAGTAGTATCGAGTTAGTAAGCTATTGAATATGTGTTAAATAAAAATATTAAAATTTTCGTTAATACGATAAAACGCACAACAAATAAGTTAAAAATATCTAAATGTAAGTAACATTATTGCTGTTATAAATTATAAATAACCAAGAGTGGAGTTCATAGAAGTTGAAGCTAGTTAATTACTTATTTTTTATATATAAAAGTTTTTATACGCTTCCACAACTTAATACAAGTGTATCAACGTTTTCTTTTGTTCTACTTGCTAGTTAGCCTTTATTTTGTTTCCAACGTGGTCTGTTTTCAATTTATCACATTGTAAACTTTTGCACGCGTAATACCATTACAGTTTAGTTTATGTGAAGCAGAAACTGTGAAATAGCGGTTGCAACGTTACGCTAAATTTCAGTAAAAGATTAAGTTTTCATCACTTCCCAACATAAATCAATGGTTTAATTGTCATTCAGTAAATAGTTAGTTTGTCTTATATATAGTTTATTTTCTTTTGTACTTCTGCCTCATCCAATGACTAATTTTTCTTAGAATTTTGAAGGTAGAAGATCACGCGGATGATCACCTCCATGATGGATAGACCTGGGTAAAGGATAGTCATTTTCTAATTTCTACACGGTCGTAAGAGACGCAATGGATAGAAACCGATGAAGGCAGATGATCCGCTCGACGTGTCACTCTGATGCTGACCACGATTCTCACGTATGTGGAAACTATCAGAGAGAGAGAGAAAGAGATCTTTTAATTAAAAGCAACTATTTTAGCATCAAAATATTTTTCATGAAATTTAGGTACACGCGTTCTGTGACTTCTACACATTTTACATTTTATTATCATTTAATTACGAAATTTAAGATACGATCAGAAATAAGAAATTACTAAATATTACTGAGTACACTTTAAGCTACTTTTTATATAGCGTTCAATAAAAAAAAGATATGGGATAGCATAACATTCATCTTGAATTCCGCTTATAATTACTTTTTATGTGCGGTTTTAATTAGTATTAGTAAAAAAATAAATATGTCAGTAACGTATAAATTACCGTACAAAAATTACCACTGAGTTACTTTACAACGAAATATAGAGCCAGCATTAGATGAATCTCTATTATGTTATATTAAACTAGATAAAGCTCTACTCTCTAATGGACAGATAATAGCTACATAGTGTTAACTCAACTATTCATAAATGATATCTACTATAACTATTGTTTCTGACAATCCGAACGTAACTAAGGTAAATGATCATTTTCTGAATACAGTTATAAGTTAGCTTATGTTTAATTAAAATTATCATTTAGAAATCACCCTAAAATGTTTTTTTAACATATCCACAACATTAAGTAATTGTTGTTTTTTTTTGGAATAGTCAATCTGTTTTATAAGTTTATATGTGTCAGTGGGAGTTAAAATATTAATAAACGCGATAAAATACGTTACGTAGCTCACATTTTATAATGTGTTATTACACCGATTAGAGTAAATAAGATGCGGTTCAATCAACAGCCTGTGATAGTCCACTGCTGGACATAGGCCTCCCCTAATACACCCTATCCATTAGGCGGTTTTCGGACCGTATCCCACCATACTGGTCCAATGCGGGTTGGTGGTGGACTCGATTCTTTACATGCCCATCCGACGCTTGGATCATCTTATTTTCGAGACAATTGGGTCATCGGCTCAAATTGCCTAACCAACTAGAAACAACAATGAAAATTTTGAGTCCCAGGATTCAACCCACGCTCAGTTTCTAGTGCAGACGCCCATACCACTAGGCTACGGAGGCAGTTACAAAAGTAAATACTCGTAAGTATTTTTAAAGGATTACCAAATATTAAATTTCCAAGCTGCAACTTTGTGAAAAGCTATGTAGACTAAGTTTACTACTTTAATGATAAGGATTGATACCTAAACGTTTATGTTATTTAAGGGACGACCAGACCAGACTTAGTTCAAACATCTTGATATCAATTCTTAAATAAATGAAAATGTATTATAAACGCATCCTCTGTCTTTTTCACTAAAATTAATTCGAGATTGTATATACAACGTCAATTTTAACTAATAATTTTAATATATTGATTTAAAAAATAAAAAATCTCTTTATAAAATTTTACAGTAAAATGCTGCAATATTTAAAATCAGTGTTAAAATTCGTTTAAGATTTTATTATAACAGTAAACGAACCAACTTACTTTCGCCTGAAATTATAACTTCCCTCGCGGTTCTTTACGGCATCGTTTATGAAATTGATTTTCGCGATCTTTTAGCCAAAAATGAAAGTCATTACCACCAAAATAACGTATTAATTCTGCAAAAAGACAATTTAATAAACAAGTTAAAAAACATTCGCCTTCCAATGAAAGGCACATTGAATATCAAATAATTTTATTCGGTAATAAATTAATTTTAACATCAAATTGATTGAATATAGAAACACAACATCGTTGATATTAAATATTTTCTTTTTATTACCTTGCTTACATTTAGATTAACACCAAGGCCGTTGTGAATTTCAAACAATAAGTAACAAAAGTTTGACTATGTAATACAAAAACACTTTAAGTAAGTAAAATACGATTAAATTTCTATACAATGTTTTTAATATTTCTTTACAAGCTAAAGGTTGAAGCAAAAGCAATAATTTATAGAAATTCATTTATGTGTAAAGGCTTAATTCCACATGAATAACTTTTTTTAGTACGACTATTTGATAGAAAACAATGATCACGTCACGTAAAGTCGCTCTCCAGGCATAATCATGACCTTCGGTAATATATAAAAGTATACGGGAACTAAAATAAAAGAATACGGGTCATTCTAAGCCACTACAAGAATTAATCAAACGTATAAATACTAACCGATAACATGGGTAATTTGATATAATTAAAATTTTTCCAAATTATTACTTAAACTTTCCCAGCATAAAGTAAAGAACCCTTTTTTTACCGTGGGAAATGCCTACGCATACCGTCCTCCTGGGGCAAAGACGGGTTATGTCGGACTCGACCGACTAAAACCACCACGTTGTTCCTTCCTGACGCTTTTAGGGTGGGGTCACAGAAACGTTTTGCACTCATCTGCAACCCCACCGGCGCTGGCCGCCGAAGCAGCCCGTCTCGGCCTTACGGTCATCTGCCTCCTCTGGGCGCATCGGAACTAGCGCGCCTTCGTCTCGGCCCCTGTAGGTTATGTAACAGACTCCCCGAGTCAGTTACTCAGGGCCATGGGAGCCAGGAGTTCTCAATCCACAGGACGATACTCCTGCCCCAGCGGCGGCCCGGATGTTAAGCTCCGCCGCTAGCTCCATTTCGGCCGTAGAAGGAGGAGAGATCGACGACACCATGCCGAATGTCCTCCTCCCACGGCCCTCCACACCGCATCAGCGGTGCGGCCCGCTCGAGTCGCGGAGGATAGGAGAGCGGCCTACGGAATACCGACACCCTCTTCCCCGCGACTCCACCCTGGTTGCGAGGGACAGGAAGGGCGGCACGTCTACCTCCTGCAACCGTCCTCGCACCTCTAAAGGCGCTTCCAAAGCGGGCTTGTTTAGCCCGCTTGGAGCAGCCTCCTTCACGGCCGGCCTTAAACCTCAGGCCGGCCCGGTTCCTCTTAGCTTCCCGCGGCTGACCCAAGCCGCAGGTACTGAGCCCCACCGCTACGACAAAGCGAGAACCTGTTCGGGGAAAGTAAATAACCGCCAACACAACCTTTAAATAACAACTAGTCAAATACGTTTAGATAATAATGTGATAATAACCATTCTCACTGTATTAACGCAAAAAAATTATTGATAACAACAACTGAAATTATCTGCAGTTACATCATGACGTTCTCACTTTTCGTATAAAAGGACAATATCTTTTCGGAAAATGAGTCATTCAATAACTGCGACGCCTCATAGACGGTAGTTTTCCTGTACACGTGGAAAAAATTACAGCTACACATATCACGTAACTTAACTCAAATGGAATTTTCTCACTAGCGAAAATTTCCCGTGTATTAACGTCAGCAGATCCAATTTGTACGTGCAATAAAAGAAGCTAGCTGCAAGGGGGAACATCGCACAAATACCTCAATGCAACACCGCTTCAATTTTGAGAGACAAAAACTTTCAGCGTTCCTGTGCCTCGGCGCGTTCGGTAAAGCCTTATCAGAATTTGAGCTTTTTTATTTACAGTGGCAACATTTGATAAGAATTTAACGCCTTTCGGGGGTTGTTTCAGTAAATCATATTAAAATGTTTGTCACTAACTTAGCCTCGTGGTTTCATACGCGTGATGAATGTGTTTTATGATATTAATTGCTACACATTATACTTGCATAAGCCTAAATGTTTAGTTCGTGCCCGAATAGCTTGGCGATATTTTTTTACATACACTACACTTTTTTCTACACTATACCCTTCAATATCTCCCAAGTTATTTTGCACCCACCAACCCGCATTGGACCGGCGCGGTGGGATACGTTAAAAATCCCCCTATTAAAGAAGGTGTGCATTAGGGGGGATTATTAGTATGTCAAGCAGTGGACCTCCTATGAAGTTATTTTGATATGTAAGCAGTATTATTTCAAAATTTCATTCAAATCCACTTAGTACTTTTCAAGAGAAAGAATAACAAACATGCTAGCAAAATTTCACATTTATAATATTATTATGAATCGTAATTAGTGTAACTTAGATGAACAAGGATTAATTAACTTTTATATACTACGCTTTAAGTAATTCTTTTACATTAATTAACTACATCGTTAATTAATGTACAAAAATTACTGAACTAAAATTAATTGTTAAATGACAAACGCGTGTTGGTTAAATAAATTTTAGAGGCTGTTTCAAAAGCTTTTTGAAAAAATGGTTATTTTGAAACAAAATTAGTTTTTAGAGGAATCTTTATCATTGAATCTTCAAAAAATTTTAAGGAACATTTGAACAGGGTATTAATGCCTAACACAGACACTTTTTCAACAAATCTCCAAGTTAACAAAAATACGTCATTTCTTTCCTCTTTCATAAGTTTAAAGTTTTTGTATTATAAACTTAATATTATAAATATGCTTATTAATTACTTTTAAGAAATGCAGCTTTAATACACAGAATTTATTTCAATATTAACTCAATTCAAAGTCTAACAATATTTACACACCTGTTTCGTTTACCTCTATTAAACTCGACTATACACTCGTCCCTAATGGATGAATACACTGCCTAGTGTTGACGTAACAATTCATAAATGATATCTCCTGTCACTATTGCTATTATCAGTAGAAATTTATTAAAGGTCAATTTATTTTTTTTTAGTATTTTAGTCAGGATGAAGAAAGGTAAGGATTGTAATCATTAATTATAAAACTCTACAATCAAACCTTAAATTTTTAAAGAACACAGTATGATAATATTAAATTTGTTCCATTGCCATAATAATTACTGTGTAACTTACAATTAAAACAATCATCATCATCAGCTTGTGTTAGTCGACTGCTAGACAAAGGCCTCCCCTAATGCACAGACTTCTCCATAAAGTTGGTTTAGGTCCGAATCCCACCACGCTAGATTTAAAAAAATATCAAATCATAACATATTATTGATTCATTACAAGGCTTCTAATGACGTACCTTATAAAAGCAATCATTAAAGCTTTTACCACATACTAAATGACTTCGTACTATGTCATTAAGAGATTTACGTCGAGTCGAACGTAATGTACATTCCTTCGACTGAAATTATAACTTCCGTCGCGGTTCTTTACGGCATCGTTTGTGAAAATTTATTTTGCAATCTTTTAGCTAGAAATAAAATTCGACGGTCAATCGAATGTAATAATTTAGCTGAATACATTTTTATTACGAAAACTTTAAAAAAGCCGTTTAATACTTACCTATTAATAAAATAGATGTTTATTAAGGAGTTAATAGCCGATTTCCATTCAATAAATTTTATTTAAGATATAAGTACCATTAAAACGTAAGGTTATAAGTTTGCTCATTTCATCTTGTATCTGTACTTACGTTTATTTTTAAATCATTATGAAATAAAGGTCACAAAAAATTCCAAAACAAAAAGAAGTTATTTGTACGTTACTTAACCCTCACTTTACACTAATTCTTAGTTAATTTTTAATTACAAGCAAAAATCAGGCTTAAAATAGCACGCAGTTTAGATAAGCTACAATTCCGCCACATCAGAATGCATTCATAAAAAATAAGATTTTCCTTTCCGTAGTTTTATAAAAAATATATATACTGTGACACTACGTTCATTTGGACTTTATACAAATAAAAATTGAAATAAGTGGGTGCGTGTTTATAAAATGTATATTATATAAAACGACAACTGCCTCCGTAGCCTAGTGGCATGGGCGTGTGCTTTAGAAACCGGAGGTCGTAGGTTTGAATCCTGCGGGGGCTCAACAAATTTTCATTGTTGTTTCCTAGTTGGTTAGGGCAATTTGGGCCGATCACCCAATTGTCTGAAAAGTAAGATAATCCATGCGTCGGATGGGCATGTAAAAAGTCGGTCCACCCACCAACCCGCATTGGACCAGCGTGGTGGGATACGGTCCAAAAACCGCCTAATGGATAGGGGTGTATTAGGGGGGGCCTATGCCAGTATAGCAGTGGACTATCACAGGCTGATGATGAAATGAAATATAAAATCGAATTAAACTTGTAGCTCAGTCATGTAATGCATATTTTAAAGGTTAAATCTACCTTAACACATAGAAGAATTGTATTGGTTATATCGTTATTAACAATATTACTATTAACAATATTCTGCGTAATAATATAACTAATACCATTAAAAATAAGTAATAAACGCTTTATAGCTACTACGCCGTTATACAAATATAAAATGAGATATTAATGTATTTCATGAGCATTATGTTGTGTCATTTAGCTTCCTATTGGATATTAGTAAATTTCTCACTAAGAAACGACAATTGTAAACAAAAATTTAGTATCAAAATATTTGCTTTTAATATATTGCACTTGTTAGTGAAGAATGAAGAAAATTATAACCTAATCTTGTCAGAACACACAGTAACGATATACAATACTGTGTATTGTATATCGTTACTAAATAGTACAAATTACCTTGAAATATATAACATTAGAAAACAAAATAGTATCATCGTCATCAGCTACTCTAAGCCTAACTTAGTCCACTGCTGGACATAGGATATTCTCCAATAAGGGCTTTTAGACCGTAACCCTCCACGCCGTTCCAATGCAGGTTGGTAGATGGACCGTATTTTTACTTGCTCGTCCGACACATGGATCATTTAACTTTTCAGAAGAATCATGGAATGATGGAAATTTGTCGAGTCCCCGCAGGATTCGAACCCACGACCTCTGGTTTCTAAAGCACGCGTCTATACCACTAGGCTACGGAGGCAGTTATAAAATATTATAACATTAAAATAAAGCGTTTTTTTAATTAGTATTCTAAATTACATTAAAAGAAAACGCATCATTATTTGTTAAATTTATTTTTTCCTTTTAGCCAAGTTGGCTTTGGAACATCATCAATTTTAGGTGAGCGTAAAAAAAGCAACACTAAATTGCAAAGCTTTTGTCTTTGGAACCCGATGCGCCGTCTTGGATAAGATATTTACGCGAATTTCCCTCTTGCAGCTCGTTCTTTTATTACACGTACAAATTGGATTTGCTCACTGTAATACACAGGTACGTTTCGCTCGTGAGTAAATTTCATTTGCGTTACACTAAGCAACATGGGTAGATGTAATCTTTGCCACGTGCGTAGGTGGTGATACTTCGGAGTAAAGCTTCACGTTTATTGAATAACCCATTTTCCGGAAAGATATTTTCTTGATATAGGAAAAGTGAGAGCGTCATGATTATCGGTAATTTGATCTTGAATGATGCACCTTTTAAAAAGCGTAGCTCCGTTGTCTTATGTATTATAATGACTTGGTATATGCTTTGACTTTTAACATGTGTTTATGATACCTTCTTTTTAACGTGATTTCACCTGATGATAAAATGTTTTTAGCCGCGGAGGGTTAAGTAACATTTACAAAATAATTTTTGTGCATATCAAAAATCATTCGTAAAATAGAAATTCTAATGAATTTTACAGGGGACCGTCTGGTTCGATACCGTCTATTTGTGGCACATAGCAGTAGTGTGAAAATACTACTGTGTTCCAGTTCCGTAGGCACCGTAGCCAGCGTAATTACTAAGTAAACAATACGTAACATCCTATGTCTCACGGTAGGCAGCGCGTTGGTGATACCAGTATTGCCAATGTCTATGGGCTTCGGCAACCACTTTCCATCAGGTGGCTCGTCTGTCTGCGGTGTCAATAAAAAACCATAAATTTACCGAAAGGACTGCTCAGTTTTTATTGTTATCTCCGCAAATTGTTGGAACCGTATACACAAACGTTTTCCGTGTTTAGAATATTTAGTTAATCATTTACTTATAGTACTGTTTTTAAACTTTATAAGTTTTTTTTTTCTGTTTAATGTTACCTTTTGACAGAAGTATCCATATCTGGTTCTAAGCAACTTACAATCCATAAATTTATCTAACATTTTTTTTTTTGTTTAATGTTACATAATTAAATTTGAATAAGAATTTGTTTGCCCTTATAATTTTTTTTTCGTGTAAAAATAAATCATTATTATTTTAATGGTTTATTTAATGCGATGTAGACTTTGTTGCTGTTCAAATTAGAAGGGTTATTTTATAAATAAGCTGATGAGCAAAGCAATTACATGGAAGAAGAAGAATATATATTTTATTAAATAAAATAATGGGTAGGGGTGTATTAGGGGAGGCCTATGTTCAGCAGTGTGGACTATCACAGACTGATAATGATGATGATTAAAAACTATTGTAGATTTATTCTAGAAAATCGTGTCTTAGTAAACTACATGCAGTACAGTACAACTACCAAATTTAAATATAAATTTCGTCCTATTTAGTGTTTCTAGAACAGAGGAAGACTAACAATTGAAACAATTAATAAGTTATCAATTAGTATCAGTTTTGTGATGCTCAAGCTCATAACTTTATCTTGAAATAAAATAAATTTAATTACTTAGCTTTCAAGTATTTCATTTGATGAAGTTTGATCTGTCAGAGACAATAGTGAGAGCAGTTTTCGTTTAGGAATGGTTGCTCTAGCACTAGGCAGTCTTATCTATCCATCAGGGAAAAGAGCTTCGTCGAGTTAAGAAAACGTTAACGAAACAGGTCACTAAGTGTTGTTGCCGCTTAAATTTGATCCATTTAATATGTATTTAAAAATAAATTGGTTAACAACAAGGGAGGTGCAAGGTGATTTTTTATTATTACTCAAAACTCGGCCGCAGTGATGTAATTAATTAATATTAATTAACGTTGTCTGACTAGAAACTCAAAAATATTTTTGTTTAAACGTTGACGTGTAAGTATTATTTTATGATACTGTAAATTTTAATGCTTTTAAACTGCAAACAAAGTTTGTATGTTTGTTTTTAGTTGGCTTAAATTATGTTCTTAATACTTCTCTTTACGAAAGCAGACATAAATATAAGACAAACAAGTTTAAATTTTCCGTTACTCACAAGCGAACAAAACAAAACAGTAACGGTATCACGTGTGCAAAAGTTTACGATGTGATGGAATGAAAACCGACCGTGTCGCAAACAAACTAAAAACGGACGCCTGACTCAAACTAAGTTAGATTTGTAGACGCTTAATGTGGTGGAGAAACCGTTGGATAATAATGCTCAGATAATAGAGTCTATAGTATTGTTTTCAGTAAAATGTATTTGATTGACAAAGCTTTTAAAAAATAATAGGAGATACTATTTCACACTGCTATTCTATACTACTTACTGCCTCCGTATCCTAGTGGTTAGGGCGTGAGCCTTAAAAACCGAAAGTCGCATACTGCACGGGGACACAACAAATTTTCATTGTTGTTTCCTAATTGGTAAGGGCAATTTGGGCCGATCACCCAATAGTCTGTAAAGTAAGATGAGCCATGCGTCGGATGGGCATGTAAAAAGTAGGTCCACCCGCATTGGACCAGCGTGTTGTGATAGGGCCCAAAATCCCCTCGATTGCGAAGGCATAACGCGGAAGGGCCTATGTCCAGCAGTGGGCTAACATAGGCTGATGATGATAATTTCACATTACAAAAGAGCTGTGGACTTTTTAAATAGTAATTATCTAGCATCTCGGATGCTACACTTGAGACCCTATTTCCTTCATGTCTATTTAACTATACGAAGTTTCCATCTCTAATGGATAGATATTAACTGTTCTTACAATCATTCGTAATTAATATCTTCTCTTACTATTGTTTTTGACAGATTAAACTTATTCTAGGAAGATGCTTCATTGCCAACTTAATTAAGTTAGGTGGGTAATAGAATTTATTACATTTTAAAAGTATAAACATCAGAATCTTAATTCTTAGGTACCATGAGTACCCAATTGTTATATTAATTTTGCTTGCTAGTTTTTCTCAGATGCAAATAAAATTAAATTGGATTTATCGCAAGTGTTGTACGTTTGTTAAAAACTGAGAGAACTGAGAGACTAAAAGTTGAGACTAATAAATAGCCAAAAGAAAATATTTCAAATACGGTCATTATATATTCGGTATGTTTTTATATATTTTTTTTTGTTTTATTTCCGTAATAAAATACACGAATACAGTTCAAAGGAATTAACAATTATCTGCCATGTTTTTGAAGTGCAAAACTGAGATTCATTAGAATATCATTACAAAATATCGCAACTAACGTTCGAGAACAAATCACTTTAACATGAAATTTGTTTATGTAAATACTATAAAATGTACAAGTTAAGAGTACCATCACTATATCAAGTTATTGAAAATATATAAGACAACGGTTCCTTAAATTTCAAAAGCGACATAATTCAATATCAAATTACCGAGAATCATGCCGCCCTCATTTTTCCTATATCAAGAAAATATCATTCCTCCGAATAGGTTATTCAATAAACGTGAAGCGTTACTCCGGAGTATCACCACCTACGTACGTGGCAAAGATTACAACTATATCATGTTGCTTAGTGTAACGCAAATGAAATTTACTCACGAGCGAAACGTACCTGTGTATTACAGTGAGCAAATCCAATTTGTACGTACAATAAAAGAACGAGCTGCAAGGGTGAAATGCGCATAAATATCTCGCTCAAGGTGACGCTTCACTTACAAAAGACAAAACGTTTGCATTTCGGTATCGCTTTTTATCTATTAAAAATAGTTTATTGTTTTATTTTAATCAGATTTTAGAATAGCGTTACTTATAACTTGATTAAATAATGGGCTTTTATTTCAAATGAAATTATATACGCTTCACTTCGAAAGACAAAACGTTCGCATTTCGGTATCGCTTTTTATCTATTAAAAGTAGTTTATTGTTTTATTTTAATCAGATTTTATTTTACTTATTACTTGATTAAATAATGGGCTTTATTTCAAATGAAAATTATATACGCTTCACTTCGAAAGACAAAACGTTTGCATTTCGGTATCGCTTTTATCTATTAAAAGTAGTTTATTGTTTTATTTTAATCAGATTTTATTTTACTTATTACTTGATTAAATAATGGGCTTTTATTTCAAATGAAAATTATATACGCTTCACTTCGAAAGACAAAACGTTCGCATTTCGGTATCGCTTTTATCTATTAAAAGTAGTTTATTGTTTTATTTTTATCAGATTTTAGAACAGCGTTACTTATAACTTGATTAAATAATGGGCTTTTATTTCAAATGAAAATTATATATGAAATAAGAGTGCTAATTATCAGATGAAGATGTTTTATATAATTGTACACGCTTTGTTATAATATTTACCAATATTAATATTTCACAGTTAAATTTTTGTACTGTATAACAGTAAAATACATAATCTTATGCCGACATAACTAGCGTTTTTTTTATTCTCCCACAACAAGATCAATTAATTAATAGCGTTGAAAATAATTAAAAAATATAGTTAAAAAATATAATTAAAAAATATAATTAACGTTTATATGTGTGGTTTGTTGAAGAGAAGAAAGATTTGTTATACCGAGTAAAACATTAAATACTTATTCATCGTCATCCGCCTGTGTTAGTCCACAACTGGACATAGGCCTCCCCTAATGCACGCCCTCCCCATTAGGGAGTTTTAGGATTATATTATAATCATTATTATATATATTCCACCACGCTAATCCAATGTGGGTTGGTGGGTGAAATACTCTTTACTTACTACTTATTAAATATCTTAATATATTATCTTATATTGCCACGACGTCGTTATAATGACTATAAGCGTTTAATACTAACCTTTATTGTTCTTGATTATATTTTAATCACAGTATTTTCCGTATACTTGTTTAGACATGATGTAAAGATAAACATTTTTGTATATTATATAATGTTGGAATACAACAAAATATTATTTTGTAATTACGGTAATATATCTATTATCGTAAGTATGCGATTTTTTTGTAATTTTTTTTAGTAATAACATGTATAATAAACTTTTAGTCAGCAAAAAACACATTACTAAGCATATTACCGTTAGCATGACATTATTTGAGCTTTTATTACGTCTTAGATTACGTTTCTCTTTATAAGAATTTAACCGTACGCCAGTATTTACTCTGTGGATTTTTCTAGAAAAGAGGAGACTGTAATGACTTTCGCAAATATCCTTTTAGCTTATTTTTTCTCATAAAATAAAAATTGTTCCCTCTTATATAATTTTGTTATATTTGTTTTAAGTTTAATCATTGAGTACAAAAATGTTTTATAAATTTAGGAACTAATTTTTGTTAAGTAATTATTTAAGAAGTAATTAAGGAGGAATACGTTAAAATTATCGCATGTAAATATGTTTATAATTAATTAATTACATATTTTTAATAATTTAACCTCAATTAATTTGCCTCCGTAGCCTAATGGTATGGGCGGGTGCTTTAGAAACCGGAGGTCGTGGATACGAATCCTGCGGGGACTCAACTAATTTCCATTGTTGTTTTCTTGTTGGTTAGGGTAAAGTAATATGATCTACGCGTCGGATGGGCATGTAAAAATGGGCATAGTCAGTCCACCCCCCAACCCGTACTGGCCACCGTGGTGGGATACGATCCAAAACCCCCTAATGGCGTTGGACGAGGGGAGACCGATATCCAGCAGTGGACTATCACAGGCTGATGATGATAATTTTATTACATATGCAGAGGAGTTAATTTTCTTTAAATGTTTAATAAATTTTGTGGGGATATGGAGTATGACATAATATTGTACAAGCTCATAAACATTCATTAATTAAAACTATTTGTAGCTTACATTTCATTAAATCATTTCTTAAAATATTTTAAATGTAATTCAATTAACTGAAGGTGTGCGGAAACTACACAAAATGAATTAATGAGATGGATGAGTATTTGTTCTGTTTTTACAACTCTTTTATGACGTAATTTTGTGAGTATGTGATATATCTCTATCAAAAATAATTAGCAAAGAAACTGTAATTACCACTGAATTTTAATTCATGTTGTAGAACAACTATGTCCGTTAATTAAGGAGTTTAAATATTGTGCAGAAGATAAAAAACTTTTCTTCGATTTCTCCTTACTTTATATTAGAGGTATACATTTTCTATAAATTGCGACTTTCCGGTGCTAAATCTGAAACGTTTCATGGCAGGAAATGATAAAATAAATATTTTCGCAAGGGGCCCCGTAATTGACTGATGAATAAAGAATTTGACAAACCACCTCCGTTCGCGATACGGCACGGCGCAAAAACTATTAGGTGATTCTTGTGAAATGAAAAGAGAATGTCTTTCAAAAATTATATTATCTTTTGAATTTAATAACACTGAAAGCTCATTAGAACTTCTATGTACTATTTTTTTTTTGCAATGACTTGAATAAATATATTTGTACTTATATCACGTACACAGCTAAAAAAATCTTACCTTCAAATACATTATTTCTTGAATGGTACGTTTAGAGAAAAACTATGGAGTACCGACAATTTTCAAGTCTAAAAAGAATATAACACATTTTCGGTACAAAGCCCACAGGTGAACTACTAGAACACAATCTTTATTTTCTTCAAGGAACTTAAGTTAATACATCGCCCTAATCGTATTTGAAGATGACTGTAGCAAGATGTCCATTCTCCTCATTTTACTGTTGGTGATAATTTGCAAAAGTTGTTTAAAATTTTTTATACAAGCTAAATGTACAAATTGGAATAAACTATTAATGTCATTATTTGTAATATTCTAAAAAACATTGCTAAGAGTACTGCCAAAAATCATATTTTAAACTGAATAAGTATGAGTTTCATGTCATAAAAGTCATATACTAGGACGTGCTCAAGGCGTAATCATGTCAACAGGCAAACACGACATACGCCATCCCTTCCATTCCATAGCACACCCCTGAATTGTCAGTACTCTACACTATATGAATAAAAGATAAATTCAGAGCACATCGCCGGGCTCCGGACGGTTATTTTTTCATATCTAAATGAGCGACTGGGGGCATGAAAAAAGTCCAAATTATTATTCCCAGTCCCCGGTCGGCTGTAAGTACATTACCTACCGAAAACCTTCAACCTTTATACATCTGAAATTGTTACTTGCAGAAAGGTTCACATACATTATTGATGTGCGGAATGAAAACTTCTTATATTACCCGCCATATTGGATTCGGATGAGCGCGGGCTTTGAAAAAAAATATTTATCATCCGACGGAGGGCGTATTCGCGTTTTCATACGATTTACATTTGGGTTCCTTCTGACGTCTTTGTAGTTATTGTTGTGTTACTATATATATACATGATCCTTTTTAATTTTATGTTAACCTTTTTTAACGTAAATATTTAAATTTATGTTTCTTTTAAACCATTAAGGTTTTTGTACATAGTGGCGTCACTAAGAGATGGAAAGGCTAGGTTAAAATATTATGCCTCAGGAAATATATTAACGAAAAATATATTGACAAAACTATTAAAAAGTAAGCCTGCTAAAAGAAAATTTTGTTAACCACCACAAATCAGAACACAATAGTGCTCTTACACTACTGCTTTTAAGGTTATACACTGCAATAATACTGCCTTAGTCATTCCCTGTATAAAAAAGACCATACCATTTTCAAAGCTAGTATATCTATAAACTATAAAAAATATCTTTGTACGTTTACAAACAATTCGTTATGTCAGTTAATTTGTAATGTGTTTTTTTGTTATGCAAAAGCAGACAATAATTGCATGCTATAAAAATACAACTAATAATCTCTATATTAATCCTAAAGGAAGTAATTTATAAAAGTTCTAAACGAAGTGACTACCGAGTGAAAAACCATAATAAGCTATAAAAATTTTAACATTCAAATTATGTATAAATGTCTCAGCCATTAGCAATGGACATTAATAATGGAAAAGATGGTTAGAGCATGAAATATTCAACTTTTTCAAATGACATCGACGAAGAAAATCGTGAAATTATTCCCGCTAGGAAATGTACAGAATGGCGGTGGAATTTTATATACAGAGAGGTTTCTCATTTTTTATTTAAAAAAAATAATTTTATCCCGACGCTAACCATAATGGAAAATGTTGAAAAAAAATTCACCCGGAATGCATTAGGATACTACAATAGAAACGTTTCATCCTAGTTTTCATTGGAAAAGTTTTTTTATTCTTAGAGTAGCTTTAACTAGAGTTAAAGTAGAAAGTTTAAATAGTTTGTATAAAATACAACAATTTAATAAGTTTATAACATTAATGATGGAATAATTAACTCGTTATTGGTAATTAGAAAATATATCAATCATTTCTTAGAAATTTGTATTTTAATAATTACAAATGTGTCATAAAAATAATTAATGGAATTAAAACATGACGTAAACTCTGACTATACTTTAACAGCACATTCAACACGTTCAATTTACTTTCGCTCGGTAATGTTTGTAAAAAGCGTTTCGTAGTCGAAACAATTGAATACCGTCCATCAAAACTTAAAACACATTTCGGATTCGGAGTCCGGAGACGAATGGACGCCCTTTCTTCCAGTCGGCGTGATGTAAACAGATGACCACGGGGTTCAAAAGTCTCGTTACCGCTGGCGCGAGGGGATGGAAACAAAAGACGCTCGTTTCTGCACTGTTCCGAAGCAGAGGTCGGCGCAGGGGTGCGCGGGACGGGCTCACAATGGGCGCATTGTTTGTGCCCGGTGACAGGAAAAACTCCGACCTCCGTGTTTCTGTGAATTTTTTATTTCTCCCTTTTCTTTCGCCTTCTTTCCCCCCTCCCGCGAGTGCTCCTAGGCCCGCGGTAAGCTTCTTTGACTGCGCGGGTATCAAAGTCGTTTGTTCGCACCGGAGCCGCGTTATTAGTGTCGAAACGGAACAATGGAGGTCAGACTTAGAGGGTACAATTGCTACGGCCTGAAACGGTCTCTATAATTCTAAATACTATTTTTAACTGTGTGTGAATAAATAACGTGGCTGTAGACAGCTATGTAAATAGCGTAGCGTCTACAAATAGTTACGTACTCACCGTAGTATCTACAAATAGCTACGTAAACACCGTAGCCGTTCGTAGAGACCAGCGTGCAATTTAGTGTGTCCGTAAAAGTTCGTGATTCGTAGCTCCAGGCAATGGAATAAGGCTAAGCCGGCTGTATATCCGCCGGAAGACGCCCCCCGACACCCACCGCCGGACCCTTCCGGTCACCCCGCGACTCCTTATTTACCCGTTTTTCCTTATCAAACCACACCATTCGCAACGCATTACCGGAATCCTGTTGCCCGAAATTGAGTACGTCTGATACTGAGTATAAACACGTGATTAGGGTTTTTGTTTCGCAAGGAATATCTCGCCTCCCAACAATTTTCTAAATCAGCGAACTGTGTTGATTGCCGATCCGACTTAACATTAATGCCCTGTCCAGTAAAAACTCAACCGTGAAAATATAAATAGAAAACCATTCTATTTCATGTTGTGTGATATTTAATTCTCAAATCTTACTCAATGGTTTGCTCAGTGGTATTAGTTATAACATATTGCAGTAAATTTATTCCTATCTATCACTCTACCGTTACCATTCAGAAATTCTAAAAATCTAAATCTATTACATTAAAAATATATGACGGCGCTTAAGACATATATGTATTTTAAATTAAAAAAAACTATCGATATTTAAAAAAAAATTAATATTTTTTTTGTCATAAAATATATGGTATGCCTAGCTTATCTTTTGCTTCTTTGCATTTTGTCTCTTTTTGTAAAGTCTGTATAATTTTTTTCTAGCATCCATACATTAAGACACTAGAAAATTTGTTTTTGCATGTTTACATAAGCGATGATGGTCAAACGCCCTATCTTCAATGCTAAATACGTGTTCATAATACTTTTAAACTTAGCAATTTACGTGTTAAAATGACCTTTTGAAAGAGATTTACGTGTTAATTACGCAGGTACGGGCGCAAGAAATTGCACGTGCACCGTCGGTCCAAATCAGCAAGCCGCATACTTTACTACTGACACTTGACCCGATCCCTCAACCCCGTTTCCCCGCATATGCATGTCGCCCCGCTGAAACTCAGCGTTATGCCACTGCAAATAGAACTACCAAAGCAACCGTCTGACTTGCGAGTTTGAATTCTATTTAAAATTGAATTCAATTTGAATATTTCGCCGGGGGAAATTGAGAAATAATATTTTGTAGCTTTAGACGCGAATACTATTTTTTCTATTTGCTACGAAGTTAAATAGAAGTTATGCATTTTAGAATTAGCCTTAAACGTGTATATTTATACTTTATAATTATTTTGAGAACGAACAACGAGTGTATTAAGGAAAGAGTGCAAAATATTTATATCTTTTAAAAAACAATTTGTATAGATGCTAAAATACCATGTCAACAAAAAACAGTGTCATGTTCATATATTTAACAAAAGAAAAAATACACAAATGCATTTAAAACAAAATTTCAAAACACGGCAGAAAAAATACTTTGGTGCGTGTTAAAAAACATAGCCCATTTTATTACCCTTTTTATTGCCGAGAACTTAAATATGCAACGCACAAAGGGGACGCTTAAAAACAATATTGTTACTACGTTCCCATGTAGGCCAGCCAGTCATGAAATATTTTAAGCGAAATAAGCGCTGAAACAATTTCAATTTACCTCGCAAAACTGCATACCTACGTGCCGTGCGGGCATATAAACATTGCAGAGACAAAAATGCGCCACTTGGGGTTACGCTGTAGCTATACTGCTACGCCGTAGAACAAGCGTTCGTAGCACTTTACTCTGAGTGGGGAACACTTAAAACTCAGTTATCATATCATCCTGATATTTCTGCGAGCGACAATCGCATTTGTGGGATGGTTTCCTGTTCATTTCAGCTTTTTCAAGTCCTGACTAACGCGGCTGTCGGTTTTATTTTCAAGCTTGCTTTTTTAAAATTCTTTCTGCTAATATTTTATACTTTCACTTAGCAGACAATTTTCCTCATTATTAAAGAGTTAACAGATTATATGCTTATGTTTTAATGTTATGATGAATACAATATGTTTAATTATAATTTTAATTGTTATCAATTTATTACTGACAAAGTCTAGTTGGTTTTTATAATCTATTATCTAAGTTTTAATATGCTATTGCAAGTCAAAGTTAAGCCGAAGCAAAATAAAATGAAGTACACGTAACTATTGCAGGTCTTATTAAAAATTTAAACTATGTACTTTAGTATTAAAAAAATCCGAAAAACTATACAGTGGACTAAACATCAAAAGAATTTCTTCAAAGAATTAACAAAATGTATGTTAATCACAATTGAGAGGTACGTTTCTAGGGGATGAATATAATAGTTATTTCGATACAGTGATGCAATCAAACTCAGTCTCACGGTGAGAGGATTTCAGCTAAGCTTGAATCGAGTCAATTCAGCGTCGATGTTATTTGTTCTATGCTAGCAAAGTTGTTTGGTCCAATATCGATTTGGACTGTCAAATGTTTGAATTCGAAAGACGGAACGTAATTACTAAAAACAACTTAAATTTTTGTAATACGTTGTTATATCTTAGTTTAATCACTGGTGAAGGATATTTGCCGAAACAAAAAGAACTTAGACTTCATATATTTATTAATAATATGCTTACTTTATGTTCTTATTTCTGAAAGCTTAATGCGTCCATATATACTTCAATAGCACTTTAGCGAGCACTTCTACCTTATGGAATAAGCTATCTTTAGCGGTAAATTTCGAACGGTACGACCTACAGACCTTTAAGAAAATAATCTTAAAAGTATTTGAAGATACTTTGGTGTTACGAATATTATGTATAGTGGGTATATTTGAGTAAACTATTGAATAAGACTAATAGATATAATACTTACAATTAAGTCAGCCATGAAGCAGTAATGAATTATGTGTTATAACTTATTTGATCGCATTTCATGACTTTTAAATTACCTAATTAATTAAAAGTACACGAGTATTTATTAAGTGGTTGATACAATAATCCCTAAAAATTAAGCTACAACTGTTTTGCACTATTCCCAAATCAGTATCATATAATAGAATAATTTAAGATTCTGCTATTTGTAAGACTTTACACATTAACAAACACCAGGTTCTAAATTGCAAATCAAACATTATATGTTATTTATTTTAAAAGGAATCTTTATTTTTCTAAACCTATGTATCATCTAAACACTTTATTTCATATATATATATGTAAGTTTTCAACAGATTTATACTCCATTACTTCTTTTATTACCAACATCTAACAAAAAACAACATACCCTAAGGCTCGAAATTCGAGCAAGGGTTTCTCAGGGTTTTCGTAAAAACTTTGTAATAACATAAATTTATACCGCTATCAGAAAATTTCATTAAAACAAGAGAGTTACCCCTTTCTGGCTTCGAAGCATGCAAAGGTGTGCTTTTCGTTATTTTTACTGTCAAAATTACTGTGAATAAACTAATTTATTTAAAGTACAGTGATATTGTGACATTTACTGCTAGACTACAAGTAAAATGTAACAGTGTCTTTTATAGATCTAAAGTAATCGTTAATTAAACTTTTTAATTGTGTCGAATAATATTTGTTATGCCCTTATATAGCTATTAGCATTACTTTAGATAGCTATACTTACAATTATTTTTAATAAAAAAAAATTTAGGTAATATGTTTAAAAAAAATCTGTTAAACCATACATGAAAAATAAGAAACCAGCGTACTGAAATATGTAGAAAAATTATAAAATATCTACAACCGAGACATTTTCTTGATTTTGAAAGACATTGATAGCCCATTTAAGAGAAACCAAAATTTAGCCCGTAACTATTTTTAATATCTTGGCAGTGCTTCGTAACTCCACAATTTAATTTCGTCCCATTTAAAATAAATATTGGTTGGCGTGTACAATCGCACGTAATTGCGTCGCCGTAGCTCAATAAAACTGGAGTCACTTCACACACGAGTAAGAAATATACGGAGGAGGCACCGCATCCCGGGCAGACTGTATATCCGCCGGATATAGCCCCCTCCCCCCTCTCGTCACCTAACGCCTTCGACCACCCCAATACCACCCCCGATTTCCAATGGATTCGTTTTTTACCCCCTGTCCCCTCACATTGAAATATGTTGTGTTGTGTATTACGAATGTTTGTCGCACCGTATTTTATAGCACAGTGAGAATCTTTGATTAAAAATTGTACACATTTTACTTTAGCTTCTCATAAAAATGGATTTGTTATGTTACGAATGTTAAATTTAAATGGAGAAACTCGTCATAAAAATAATTAAGGTGATAATTGTTTAGAGCAATAAAAGCTTAGACTTAGTTTAGCTTAGTTAATTCATACAGTTTAATTTTACATTATCGTATTGTTTGGTAGATGTGGCAAGTAAGCCATTTTAAATGTTCAAAAGTGCAAGTGTTTGATTACTTCAGCGGCTTTAAATATATGTTTAAACATTTCCAGTCCTATAGTAAAGTTTCCTAGTAAAATTATTTTTTATTAATGTGTTGACATATTTGGTAAACATATGTTCAAGTATTTTATTCGATATATCACGACAATGAGTATAAAAAACGTATATTTTTATCTATCAAAATACAGCCAGAGTAACAAAGCATCGAACTTTGACATTTCCGCTTGGCGGAAATCGATTTCTACGATTCGTGTATTATTGTATGGAAAATAGAAATCGATGTATTCGGAGGAAACACGACGAGATTGTGTAAACTTGGCATATTGGAAATAAGGCGTATACGTGCTGAGACGGAAACATTTGACGAAACTCTGATATTAAATTGGGATAGAAAAAGTTCTTAATTTTACAGGTAAATTCTTAGTAAAAAAACTTTTGAATTGTTAGAAAATTGATGAAGACTTTTTTTTTCGACGTTCAAATTTTACTCGGATCTACTACCCACTTAATTGAAGTTCGAAATTTAATTACAGTTATAACCACAATATAGCACTAGAGGTAAACTAATTGTACCTTTTAGGGTTCCATCCATCAAAACCAAAAGGAACTTTTATATATAATGCCAACAGACAGATCACTAAAATATTTAAAAAACCTTAATAACATCCCTAGCACATACAATGGCATCAAAACTTAAATGATATCAAAGCCCTAAAAAGCGATTAAAAAGCAGCTAAGAAGTTACAACTTCGCTATCCATACTGACACATGAAATGTTACGTCTCGTTTTTCAGTAATTCACTGGTTACGATACCCTTTAAGCCAGAAGCAGTAGTGTTTACAATGAAAGTGTACCACAGCGGTGCCTATTTGGGCCGGGTAGTAACGCATGACGGCATGTTATAAGAGAGAAAATTGCGAATGAAATATTAATGTAATTTTAGACGTCATACATACATACATCATCAGCCTGTGATAGTCCACTGCTGGGCATAGGCCTCCCCTAATACATCCCTTTCCATTCGGGTCTTTTGGACCGTGTCCCACCACGCTGGTCCAATGCGGGTTGGTGGGTGGACCGACTTTTTTACATGCCCATCCGACGCAAGGTTTTCAATTTAAAAATTAATAGCTGTTATAAAAGTAAGTAATAGAAAACATTTAAATAGCCAAATTAATTTATGTGTAACGAAAAATTTAATTCCTTACAAATGGTCTTTGAATTAATTATCGACCTATTCTCTGAGCGAAACCCACGAGTGTCGGATCCTTATACTTTTGAAGGAATTAATTAGGAGTACAAATTATTTCGCTTGAACTGTTTTCCCCTCGCCTTGAGAACGAGCAAACGCCCCGCTTGCCAGGCATATTATCATTTGTTCAATATAAACATACTTACTTCATAAACTGTGCAAGATGTTTGTCTGTTGTTATATTTAATCGTCAGTTGAAGTTAAGAGTAGGTATAACTGTAGGGTTCTTATGTCTGTAGAGTATTTGTAATATGGTTATATGGGTGTAAAGAAAGGCTAATTAGTCGTTTGCGGCTGTAATTATTTATCTGTAATTTTTTAAATTATGCCCATTTTAAAACTAAAAAGAAATAAAATGTTTTACAAAGATATAACACTCCTCAGTAATCGATTACAAACATCAACGAGGGAGTCGTACAATGTGTAACATTTACATTTTTCAATTAACAAATAGCCGTTTTTCATTTAAAAGTGCAAAAGCGTAAAGTCGAGCAAAGAGAAGCGATGTTCAGTAATTAAAAGGTGCTCTCGGAATGCGGAGGGATTTTATTTCGATTCCATCGTGCCTTTGCGTGCGAGGGATTTTCGTATCCGATGCGGATTTATCCCGATCCGAGTGGAAGAACCGATAAGCTCTGAAAGAAATTCCCGTAATGAACTATGCTCCGGCTTTTCTATTTTCACGTACGCTCTCACTGCAAATGCTTTGGCTTAGAAAATGTGGATGATTTTGCACACGATTCGATTTATGTGGCAGTAAACAGGTGCAAATAGTGACTAGGAAACGAACCGGAAGCAATTTTGACTGCCACAATCGATCGAAAGTTCTTTACGTTGAGATCTATGCGTCGCACGATATTTCATATTAGATGTGTATTTCTGATTATTAAGTCGTATCGATTTGAACAGGACCAATTCGTTAGTCTGTGTATTATAAGATATTATTTTAATTTAAGTTTTGCGTTAAGCGTAACACTGGTGGTACTAAGCAAACTTTATAAGCGCACAAAAGAAGTAATATGCCATTATATTATATTTAGATGTAATAAAATCTGAATATTTTATTCTTCAGATTTTATTACATATAAAAAATTAAATTGATTTCTTCTACATTTCTAATATAGTATTCTTTTGCATGCACAACTACAAAGCAACACTTATTTTAATAGTTTTAATTATATACATAAAAAGTAAATGTATCAGGTGCAGCAATTATTTTTAAAGTTTCTTTTATAACACTATCCACTAGGACTGGACGAGTGTTGTTTTACCATTAAAAAATACATTAACAGCATACAGTGGAACATAAAAAGCGTAGCATACATTGTATAACGCCATTTATTCACTGAAACTGGTTACGAAACATGATGAATTGTTCAAACGCGTGTTACACACGTTGTAGCTTCTTCTGTGACGCTACGCGTCTACGAAACGTTCCATTCGCGTAGTACGGCCCATTCGTCATGAGGAAGCGTGCGAAATGAGCGTTACGTACATGAATTCGAACAAAAAACAACGAATGGAACGGTAACACGTGAAAAAACGAGAACTGTGTTAGTTTCAATTTGCCAGTGCAAAAAGTCCGCGCGCACGGTGCTCCGTTGAAAGGATGCACACACGGCCGTGTAACTCGAGGTTCTCATCTCGTGCCCACGTCAATAATTGGAGCGGTTGTTCATGTGCCGTTTTTTTTTTGTTTCTGCAGCACTGCTCTTGCCTGGGCCGCATTGTTCCGCCGTGGGGGCGCCGCCCGACGCGCCCGCCACCCCGCCCCACGTAAAACGGTTCGTATTTTTCATTGTTGCTTTAAAGCCTTATAGGTTGTGCTTTATTTATGCCCTTTATACCTTTCCGCGGGAGATAAATGCCCGGAAGGCGTTGTGCTGTTTTTGTCGCCGCTTAGCGGTTACCTTACTTATTTACTGCTAATTTTGTTGGAAGAAAAATTTTTTGGAAATTGTTACGTAAACATCATATACAATATGCAGTCCTCGTAGCTCATAACAGAAAAGTGAAGTATGTTTGTTTCAGAAAAGGAGAGTATAATATATAATTCTTATATCTATAAGAACGTAACCAAGTTCTTAAATCTCTTTTTACTTTCTCAATAATTCAATGCGAAGGTAATTTTTTTTTGCTGTTACTCCTTATAGGTTCTGTAATGACGTTTGTCTAATATTAGCACAGTGTTACACGAGTTTTATACATTAACACCCATTTATTTTTTAATATTCAGTAGCTCAATACAAAACGTAATGACACAATACAATTTAATAAAATTAATTAAATTTAACAAAATTATCTTTCATTGTGCAAAAGTCATTTGATATTTAGCGCTTCTGTAATAGTTAACCCCAAATCTTTATGTTCCCTAGTCTAGTCTTAGCCTAATTATAACGAAGCGGAACAATGTTTTGGTTGTTACATAATTCAGACTTAGTAAAAGCTACATTTTCTTATTAGAGGCTTACTGTACAGCACATTTAAGTAAGTTAAACTTATTTAATACTTAAATACGGCAGAAGACATGTTTTTATAGAAATATGTATATGTAAGTATAAATGTCAATCTGTGTGTATGTATTTGTTCATGATAACGGATTTCGTGGCTCATAAATGCAGCAAAGTGTTAAAATTTGTTTGCATTTTTAATAATTTTACCTAAAAGGTTATATGGGTATATAACAACAAAAGAAAGTAATAATATATTTACTTTTAGTCCCGACGCTTTATCATAATAATGAAAAAAGCATTAAAAATAATAAATTAATAAATTTACCCAAATGAAAATGATACGAAACCAAATTTAACAATGAAAACATAAGTCATTTAATTTTAGTAAGTGGATATGAGTTTGCTACTACAAAGTCATTAAACTGACGTCGTATTGAATATTTATTTTATTATGAATTTATCATATTTTCGTCGAATTCTACCATAATAAGTACTATAATAAACAATTTTAATTTCATTGCCTTTGTCAGTCGCAAATTGCAAAAAAAACTATAATATATTGGAAAGACGAACGCGCCTCGTTATTCAAATTTATCTCGAAATTAAAACGTAGCCTTTTGTTTAAGCGATGGACCGTCACACAGTTTAATATCAACGTGAATTATACAAAATACAATTTAATCCATATATAATTTTAAGTGTAAAAAAATCGTTCACTAATAAAGGGGTTATGTCGCTCAAGTTATTTGTGTACTGATTTCTATTTACGGAAGGGGATTTTAGTGCGTAGACTCAATTGGTAGTTACTTCATCATATCCGAAATCAAATATGTAAAGGAAGACACCAAAACTTCGATCGCTAAGATAGCGGTCATCCACCAAAAAGTAGGCTGTTGGCGCAATTAGTGTCTATAATCATATTACATGTTTAGTACTACTTTGTTTAGATTGATTCCAGATCGTTTTTGGCTTCAGGTTTGGATATATGTGCGGTTGAGGTACTAGCAGGATACATTTTTAATCTGGATGTTGGAAGATACACTGTTTATTTTGTCTATTATGTGCACTACCTCCGTAGCCTAGTAGTAAGGGCCTGTGCTTTAGAAACCGGAGGTCGTGTGTTCGAATCCTGCGGGAGCTCAACAAATTTTAATTGTGGTTTCCTAGTTGGTTAGGGCAATTTGATCGGATGGGCATGTAAAAAGTCGGTCCACCCACCAACCCAGAATGTACCAGCGTGTTGTTATACGCATTGGCGAGGGGGGGCAATGTCCAGCGGTGAACTAACAGAGGCTGATGATGATGTGTAATCAATAATTACGTATTTTTTAAGTCTCTCATTAATAAATTAGTCTCGCAAGTGACACAAACAACACTGTCATAAAAAATTAAACGCCCTTGGAGTGTACCAAATTAATGCAAGCACTTACTCAATTCTCAGTTACTTCATGTTTATAATAATTGTTAATTTATTGGTTCAAATGATGTTAAAAAACACCTGAACTATAATTAATTATTTACAATCAGACAATAAAGGACGACCTTATGGCACCTTCACACAATAGAATACGATAATAAAATAATAGTGTTTATACATCATTTTTTATTGTTGTTAAAGCTATAACTGTGTAAAAGGTTTTACTTAATGTAAGGGGTGGACTTACTAAATTGGAACTCTCATCATCGACCCATGTCGGTCCACTGCTGGAGATAAGCCTCCCCTAATGCACGCCAAAGCTTCCGATCTTCGGCTGTTCTCATCCAGCCTACACCAGCAGCTTTGCGAATGCCGTCACTCCATCTTGCCGCAGGGCGTCCCACTCTACGATTGCAAATTTGGGAAATTTTAAACTCACACCAGATTCGTAGCAGGTATAATAATATAATTCAGGCATACGAACGGGTCGTTATTTAAATTTATCACGAAATTAATTTATGTCCATTGTAACACCGATGGCCCGTGACAGAGTTAAGTACCAACATAAGCTTCGAGCTTCATATAAACGGTCCATATATTCATTAACAATAGCAGTCGTAAAAATTTTAGCGGCTTTTGAAAACGGATCGGTTATAATTATTGAAGGGAATATTATATCAACAAATAACGTAACCTGTTATTTGTTATATAGCAGGTGATATTACAGTTAAACATACACCATTGGGATGTTCTTTTACCTGTACAATTTACGTATAATATGCAATTCTTAGAGTAAAACAAGCTGTATTTTAGTTGAATTTGAGGACAGAATTTTATATTTATTTGGTTGAATGAAATGATTAGAAAGTAAGTATTTATTTATTCGTCTAGTATTAGGCGCGTTCTAACAATATTCTAAAATAATATCGCATGTAATAATTATTCTGCTTTTTAAATTACATCATAGCTGCATTCACAAAGAAAAAAAAAATAAATTTTGTTTTTTTTTTCGAATTGGTAAAATTATATGCAATACCTATGTTTTAAATATTTTCTTTAATTCTTCAGATCTTTATATAGTGCTCCCTTCAATCATAATATCTAAAACTCGAAGTGTAACCTTTACATTTGAACTCAAAAATACTTTAAAATCGTGTAATAAAAGTAAACTTCAAGAGTATGTATGAGAACACTAGCATATAGCAAATAGCGTCATAACGTTCGACGTTAAATGCACTCGTTCAAACGCCATGTTTGTGTTACACAAATTGATTTGTCGTCCACGAAATAACGTATGAGTTATTGCAAATGGTACGGTTCTCAATTTATTTGCATGCAAGCCGCTCTAGCTCCGTTCACGGTCGCATTATACTACATGAATATTCTGAGCCCATTTTACATTAGCACGAACTAATTTTAATGCAACCGACATTTTAATTTGTAATTGCATAGATATAAAGTTGAATATGTCATTTGTGCAAAAAACAAAAAATCGACTCCACAACCTAAAATTACTGACTAAATAATAATATATCAATTAACTACTTAATAACATTTATAGAAAATATGTGAGCTCTTAATTAACGGGAATTCATCGGATTGTTAACATAACTTTAACATTTAGTTATGTTTTAACACGTACATAATATTATTTATTTTATTACACCTTCACTAGATTATAAATAAATGTAATACATTTCATCTCAGTTGTCTATACATAAATATGTACACGGGTGTCAATGTTGTGATAAATTGTTGTAAGTTAGCGATAGCGTCGTCAGCGCCATCTATCATCATGCTTGGCGGAGTAAAATGACCAATTTCTCACAGGCAACACTTTTTCGCCTGTTCGCTTCAAACCTATCTATCTTTACCGCCTACAAAAAAATAACTATATCCGTTTTTTCGTACTCGCAAATAGCTAGAGATTTTGATGTCACTATTTTTGATGTCATGTATAAACATTCAGTTATATGAATAATTTTCTAACAATCGAATAAATTTTAATTTTAAGCTTTATGTAACAGCAGAATTTTAAACAAATAATAATAATTTGGTCAAACGCACGATATTGTTTATTGAAATTTATGTCGATAATATTCTTTATTAAAGTAGTATTCCATAACACAGTTAAGCACCGACACGATCGCAACATAAATGGTCTATATATTCATTAAGAATTTCGAGTGTGAAAATTTCGGCAGCCCTTGAGTACAAATAAAAACAGCTATTATGCGTGTTTTCAATTATTTATTGATACCGGTTAACAGAGAACTCATCGACCTCAGTTCTAGACTTCCACGTTAGAGGTTACGTCCTCAGATGCGTCACCATAGTCATTTTGGCTTTAGAAACGTCTATTACTATTCTTGACATCATGTTATCTGTATTTTTTATTATAACCACCTCCATGGCCTATGAATATTGGCCCTTGCTTTATAAACCAGAGTTCATGCGTTCGAATCTCCCGGGAAACTACTTTGTGTTATCGTTGTTTTCTGGTTGGTAAGGACAATATCGGCCGATCTCCTGATTGCCTGAACAGTAAAATGATCAATAAGTCGAATGGGCATGCCAAAAAGTTTGTACCGGGTGCCAAAATTATCTTAGGCAGTCGTTATAGTATGTCAGTGCCTTCATATTTACTGACAACTAATTCATCTAAAGAATGCAGTTTGTTCTGGGATTGAGGAGGTCAGGTGCTAGCTTTACGCTCTGCGTAAAAACTGTTATTCAGGTGAATCTGGTCATTCAAATCTACAGTCGATTTATCTTAAATTCTGTAACTATACAAAAGATAAATAAGATATTAAATTTTATGTTTTTTATTTGCTTTGTAACTTGTGAAGAATAACTTTAAATTTTGCAACATGCACGGTAACAGATGCTAACACTGCCTTAATGCATTCGCTCAAGCAGAATGTTTGTGTAATGCCAATTGATTTGTCGTCCACGAATAACATTTGAGATATTACAAATGGTGTGTTTTCAATTTATTTGCATACAGGCCGCACCAGCAATTTATTCCCAAACATGAATATTCTGCACCCATTTTACATAAGCACAAACTAATTGCGTTTTACCTACAATTTTAATATGTATTAAAAAGATATAAATATTACATGAACATTTGAAGTAGGTTTATGGCATAAAAATCCGATTTCTAGATGTTACATTTTACACCAAATTGTCATTTGTCGATTTAGGCTTCTTATGTACGAGCCAAGACAATATGTTAATTTACTTGAGGGAAAAAGGTAGAGAATTTACTCCGTAACATAATCAATATTGAAAAATACCTCTTTATAGTGTGGTATGCGGTTATGCGTTCGGGTCCTGTTCGAACTCAAAAACTTTTCGTTATGGTGTACTTGTAAAAAGCATGTAGGGTGCGTATCCCAATGCCTGTAAATTAACATGATATATATATATTACCGATGTAAAAAGTCGGTCCTGCGCCTTTTCAGCCTTTTCGGTCTTTAGCCTTTATCAGACAGATAAGAAATAAAGTGCTCCTGCTTTAGCACATACACACACATGCACATACACATAACACATTCTTTGTGCCTGATCTATAATATAAATCAGACGTCGTAGTGGAATCGACCTGGCGGATACATAATATGAAGATTCGGAAAAAGAAACTTAGTAATCCCTAATTAAATTTCTATTAAAGAAGTTAATAGATATTGTACATACAAATATTGTACATGACACGTTTTGTAGATTTAACGCAAATAGGAAGAATAAACAGAGCCGATATATTTTTAATACATTTAATGTACACGTGTTGCGAAGGTGATTAACATTTTAGAAGTATACGTTGAGATGTTCTAAGCTGTTTTGTACATAAATATGTACGCGGGTGTCGTTGCTGTGATAAATTGGTGTGGTTTAGCGATAACGCGGCCAACTCTATCTATCATCGTGTTTGACGGAGCGGAAGCGACCAATATCTTTGCCACACTTTTTCGACAGCTCGCGAAGACCCGCGATTTTCTGAGAAGCAAAAAAGCCTGAATACCTTTTTTGCCATACCCTTTATATAATTATCACGGGCTTTGTAAAATAAAACTTTTAAATAATCGTTACTTATGGAGCATAATTTAGTAATATATTATTTTATTATAATCCTGTATTCTATATGCTCGTATTTTGTTTGTTTCGTCTCATAAATTTGATATACGTCGTATAAAACTTCAACTGTTTATGTGCTGTTAGTTTAAAACTGAACCAATTGTTTAAATTTTACATCAATTTATATTCTCAAAGGCCAATAATGTATATCTTTTTTTACATTCTTTAAAAAAATTACCTTGTATTATGCATTGTTAATGAAGTTGGTTACTTGATCGTTGTTCTTTTATACGAATTTCATAAACCAAGCAATAAAATTATTAAGAAAAAGTAAGTTTTACATTGAAATATATAAATTACTTGTTTTTTATTGCGTTTCGCATTCAAATTGTAGACGTTATAATATTTCTTATTCATAGAAATGGTAAACAATGTATACACAATACAATGACACCTAAGCGTTAATGGTTCTTCCCGTTGATGGATGGCATCGTTTTATATTCTTTTGTTGGATATTTTCAGGTCTCATATATCCCTGACAACATCATCATTATACTTCTTGTATATTAATATATAATAACTATACTTATGCCGTGGGGTCGGAACCTAATACACTTAGTAACAGCTTAATAACAGTTTCTACACTGAGTGACTATCATTCATCTTTCAAATGCAAAAAAAGCACTGCGTTTGATAGATTAATAAGACGTCGGCAAATGTAAAATATCAAAGACAAGTTGTAAATAGCAAACATCGATAACACAACTATGCTATTTCGGTGACCCTGGTTCTCTCTGTGATGATCGCTGAAGTTGGAAAGTTCTGGAGACCGAGGCCGAGAGAGATCGAGGCTCGGCAAACGTAGTTAGACGTAAACGTACCGACGCTCTGTGGCAAGATGGAGTGTCGACATTCGTGGAGTGGTTGGCGTGGGCTGAATGAGAATAGCCGAAGACCGGAAGCGGTGGGATGCATAGGGGAGGCCTATGTATGTCCAGCAGTGGCCTGACACAGGCTGATGGTGATTTGATGATGATAATGATAACAGAAAATTTTGACGACCATCTTGGCGTAGTAGTTAGTTACCCTGATTGCTACGCCTCAGGTTTATGGTTCGATTTTCATCACAGCAAAAATATTGTGTGGTAAACATAGTGTTTTCGTCGTGTCTGGATATATATATTATATCTGGATATTATATCTATTTAAAATTGTATTTATAAAAAAGCAACTTTATGTATTTATTCGTTGCTAAATTTTAGGAAGACTAGATGATGTGTGTGGGAAAGGAAATAATATTGTATTATATTATCATCTGAAAACAATATTTCCAGTTGAAAATAAATTTAAATAGCAACTGAATTATCTAACTGAAAATATAATCCTTTTCTGAAAGCAGCGTGCTGCTTCAGACGATAGAAAGTTTATAAATATGAAAATGCACATCGATTTGTTTTTTTGTTATATAGGCTTAAAATAAATTATAAAACTGAGATTTTCACACAATCGTAACTCCCAGAAAATTATTATACATGATTATATATACATAATTTTACGCGCTCTAACATAAATCCAAAAGGCCCAGCTATATATCTCGAATTGTTATTTTCGATTGAGCAATATCCAAAGCAAAGACGCCTACTTCCCATTCTAACCGAATAAATAAATTGAAATGCCGATCGCGTCTATACATCAACGTCTGTCGACGTGCGTTTCAGTATTTTTCCATCGTTATAGGCAGTAATACGACAAACAAGAACACAAATCACTCCTCTAAAGGTGTAATAGAAACGGAACTTCCGTTTCGGCGGACACCAATCAACGATTTCTATACATTTTTCATTTACAAAAAGAATCCGAATGAGCTAAATCTATAAAAGAATTACAGTCTTAAAAGTTATTGTTAATACAACCTTTGACCTTTTAGACACTTTTTGGTATCGAAAACATTAAGGTTTTGCAACACTGATTTTTATTATAGCTATGCAACATAGTTTGACACAAAAGTAATGAATATATCTCATAAGTGAATTTTTATAAGCAGTCCAGTGTTTGTTTTATATATTGCATTGTTAAAATAGAGTGCATCATCAGCCTTTGATAGTCCACTGCTGGACATAGGCCTCTCCTAATAAACCCCTTTCCATTGGGGGGGGTTTCCTAAATAGAGTGGTATACATTAAATTAATGTACAGAATAAATACAATATTAGTACATATTTTTGGTACATCCAAACCGAACATCTCTAGTCTCCTTTGGAGTTATACTAATAGTCTCGAATCAACATTGAATGTGATACATATTTACATCTTGCCGTTTCTCCTCTCGGATCTCCGTATATGTATATTCGTATATATTTACAGGGGGGGTGTTTTAGTAATAGATGCTGAATCAGGCGGGACCGATACATAAAAGCTCGTGAGTGAGGCGACAATGTCTTTTTATGGATGGTTACGTCTAGGGCTCAGGCTCAAGTGTGGTTTGCTGAAAGCGTGTCAAAACGCGTTCATTGTCTGGGAGTTACGCATTGTGTAAAAAGTGTCCTCGAAAAGCTCCCTTTAAACCAATGACGCCTTTTATGTGAAAATTGATAAGGTCCTATCGATCTTATGGAGTGTTGAGCTACGCTACTTAAACAGTATTGATAAAAAAATTGCAACTGCTTTAGTGATGTGTTTGTTCCGAATTTGATCCAAGAAAGCATCTAGAACTTATGGAAAATAAATACGTTTAGAGATATAGTTACATGTTTTAAGTTTTCATCGTTGAAATATCATGTACTAATGTCGTCTGACGGTGGTTGATGATAGGTTTTTTATGTTAATTTTTACAATTATTTCACAACCTCATTTTTTCTAAAAAAACATCAAACTTGAAAAATTTCATTTATTAACCCTTTTTATGGTTTCTTCTATCGCATTTCGTAAAATTTTAAATTCACATTATTAAACCAAAATACTAATGAAAATCGGTCAAATTAAAACTCTATGTTAACATCAGATACACATCGTCATCAACTTTTAATTTTGACCTTCAACAAAAATGATATTTAATACAATAACACCTGATTAATATAATGTTTTATAAATACCGATTTTAATATTAAATTGTTACAAAAACATAAATATATGTAATGCTCAGAATTCTTGTAGAAATACTTTCGACCTTTTCTGTTAACAAAATAATGTATAATGAAAAGATCGACGAGGCGTTCGTTCTTAATTACCGTCCTGAAATTATTTTCTTACATTCCAAGAAATCTTAAATAATACTCAAAATACAATAATCACAATCTGTTTCTGAGAATGAATTACATAAAACGATTAATATGTCTTTTAATTGTTGGTCGCAAAATTGTTTTTCCCGTGTGGTGATGGCAATATGTGATAATTGCAACTACTCCTTTTATTTACTCGAATACTACAAATTATTGAAAAAAAGGATTTTTAACGGATTTTATCGCGTTTATTCAAATTTCAACTCCCGACTATTCAAACACTTCACAGCTGCCGTGGTCACAGGACAGATCGAGATGGATCGGGACTGCCAGATGTTAATTTTACATGAAGTTTAAATTTTAAATCTCTTCTTCGATCTATGCAAAAGCAACTGGTTGGGGCATTATTGTCGGCAGTGGTATTATACTTGGGTTTTTTGTTTTTTTTTTTTTTTTTTTATAGCTTACGCAGGCAGACGAGCAGTCGGGCCACCTGATGGAAAGTGGTCACCGACACCCATAGACATTGGCAATACCAGTGGTATCGCCAACGCGCTGCCTACCGTGAGACATAGGGTGTTAAGTCTCGTTTACCCAGTAAATGCGCTGGCTACGGTGCCCTTCAAACCGGAACACAGCAGTGTTTTCACACTACTGTTTCGCGGCAGAAATAGGCACCGCGATGGTACCCACCCAGACGGTCTCCTGTAAACAGGGGACCTACCACCGGTAGATTTAGACCGGTAGAGGCAGGTTTTAATATATTGAGGTCCAAAGCATGTGGTAAGACTGAATCATCTTCTCTATTGAAATTTAGGTGTTTTCTTATCTCAAAAGATCTACCACAAATCCATCCTACTACAAAGATGATCCGTCTTTTGGAGACGTGATGGATCAAATCTGATGTAAAGGTTAGGGTGATTTGAAGTACAATTAGGTCTTTTCTGTTTAATCTCAACTATACGCTCCTTTACGCGTGTTCTTACTTTTTGCTTTGTTTGCCTAATATAAGAGTGGCCGCAATCACAATCTAGCTTGTATAATTCTAGGTAGAGATATAGAATTCCTAGAGGAACATTGTACTTGACAGAGTTGAAGTGATTTGTATTTTTGTTCCTAATTTGACTTTGAATGAAATTCTTTTGTATAAAAATAATATATAAATAAAACCTTTTCAATAACGCTATTATTTTGAGGAAAAATTTTGAAAATAAATAATGAATATGAATTTCAATATTAATAACTTTCCATCCTTTCGTGTTCTTTCAAGAAATTTGTAATACATCCATTAATTTTGAGTGCAACGAAAAATGTTAAAACTTTTGTCTCCAAGTTTAGAAGATCATATTTGATAAACATATTACCGCTAGATATATTCCACAGACACATCATGCTATGACTAACAGACAGTCTGTTATAATATATATTTATTAGAGTGAGTGAGTGAGCTGTGGACGGATTGTACGGAAATTATTCTCAAAGTCGAGATGAGATAGTGACTGATAGTAAGATAGATAGGGAATGATAACTGAGCATTCCAAGTGCATTTTTATTTCAGTTCTTACGGATAATCTTTCCTAACACATTAGACTTTACATGCATAGTATTAAATGAAAACCTTTTCTCTCTTCTCTCACACGTCCTATGACACTCCACTCCTGTAAGACTTAACCTAACGTTTGCGTTATCGTTAATTTCTAAAATTAGCTCTATTAAATCATAGAAATATTTCATTAAAATTTTTACATAGAAAAAGTGCAAATCTGGTTGCATATATGAATGCTATTTTTTTTTACTAACTATGGCAAGTAGTGTGATAAGAAAGATGATACAAAAACTAGGGAAACCTGCATATTCATTTCGAAAGGCACGAAGCTCCTATACCTGCACCGCTTCAAAGTTGCAACAATAGAAAAGTGCCCGTTACTAGGACAAAGGTGACCTAATTTTTTTCTTGTCAAGGCACACGGTGAATGCATTTAAAATTTCCAGCAAGAAACCCTGGCCATTATATTTCTTAATTAAACGCTGTATGTCTTTCTTTGTTGTTATTATATACTTTATATGTGGTGTATTGTTATTATAAGACGTAAGAAGGGGCAAATACGAATTAATAGCATTATTTTAACGCGGAAAAGCTCCCAACTTCCTGGAATAAGCTATTCTCATAAATGCTGTTCTAATTTTTAAAGCTTTTATCAGATTGCGAGAAAAATTATGACCCTAACGAATATCATCAAATAACGATTATAATTCGATTATTTAACCTTTTCAATTTCGATAAAAATATTCTTATTTTATAGACATATGAATACGGATTTTTCTGTCTGTTTAGTTAATCCGTACTTACGGAATTTAGCGTCATAACTAATAATTTATATTTAGTAAGTCCCGGTGGTTAATAGGTTATTTTCTTTCTTATTATGGGTTTTACAATCAATAAAAATGAAATAAAGTACCGATTTCAATCGTAAAAAAAGCTTTGTGGAGTTATTATAACATACGTAATTTATGCGCACGTAGGAACGCTGTCTCTTTGTTCAATATTATAATAGGAAAATGTATTAACTATTCGATGCGTTTAACTTTTTTACCGTTACTGAAAAAGGAACCTCAAGACGTCGTTAAATTCTTTACAGCATTCCGTCTCATGAAATTCACTAACATTCTTCTTACGAACGAAAAGTAATAATTTAGAAATAATACCATAATACACCTAATAAACAGCTCAAAGTAAAATTTATAAATTCTTTCATAAGTTTAGACTATACGTAGCAGTTTTAACCTTAAGTTACCAACTTTCTAATACAATCAGGACATCATTAATATTATATTGTTTTTGTTTCAGATGTCACTGGCTACGAGAAGAAATGGGTAAAAGTCTAAATTTTGGTAAGCATGGAGAATATAATTTTAAAACTAACTTTACTCACTTAACTGATTTTAAAAAAATTTAATAAGCTTTCTAAACTTATTTAAAATTAACGAAACGCGGTAACAATTTTTGCAACAAAGGAAGCAGTAATTTCTACATCGAATCGAAAACGATTACATCGCATTTACGCTCCGTATAATTGCAAAAATTACAGGGCGAGTGCGAGTTAAAATTAAAGTGCACAGAGCTTAATGTAGGGGTGGAAAAAAGCACTCGATTTGCAACGACCGAGTGTCCAATGCACGCGTGTCGGATAAACAACGCTAAAATTGAAGGCCCCCGTACCGCACTCCGGTTTGAACGTGTCTCATTACGTAACGGATCAAATTGGAGTACGGATTATTTGTCAAACACTTTGGGAAAGCTTTCGAATCAATTCGTCCCCCGAAATTTAATTGCAAACGGCATTGAGTGACGTGCCCCGCTTGTATGGATTATGCCTTATGACGCCGCCCGTCCCGGATTCGCTTTAATTAAAAACCCGAATGCCTGATTGGTCCTCGACTTTATTCCTTTCGATCACTCTTCGACGATGAAGTACTGTCCAATCACAATCTATGGAATGGTTTCGGTAAAATATTATTGTTATCGGACAATAAAATATACGATTCGATTCGATACGAAGACGTTGTTGTAATGCAATTGTTCCAGTATGTTATAAGCTTATTTTTTTTAATTGTGCAAAGTTTTTGACTTTGTATTATCGTTGACAAAGTTTATCACTTTATCGCTCTTTATCGTCATTTTACCATTCTGCTCACTATTTCAAGCAATAAAAATATGAAATTATCCTTACAGTGAACCCTCACTTTTTAACGCACGTTTTAATACAAATAAAATATTTTTTGGGTATACTAGTTGAATTGTTAAATTTACTTAAATATTTCTATCAAAATGTTTGATCAAAATATGGAGAAGGTATATTTAAAAACATATTTAAGTAACTGGTATCTTTCGTAATATAAAAATATTTTGCATAAAACATAGTTTTTATTTTTTTTTAAATCCTTAAATTATACCGACAACTGAAATAACATTCAACAAAATGCGAATTTTATTAAATATTTATATTTGATAACTTGAAATATATTCGCAGCATTTTACAGGAAATTCATTCTGTGAACTGAATTCAACTAATTAAATGCGTTCAACCATTACTCGAATGCAATTAATATTTTATTAATTTATAAACACAACTCGCTTATTTCACGGTTCACAGCCGATGCTCGTCGACCACTTAATGCGAAGCTGCCATAGCTTTTCCATTCATTACAGCGACGACATTTTTTATAAATCTCCAAGTTTCGTGCGCTTTGAAAGAGCTTTCAGAGTCGAAAAGAATCTTCAGGTTTTAATGAACATTATAATTCCCATTAAGAGCTCTTTGAAACGTTATTCAATTTCATTTAATCTACCGCTGTAATGGAAATATTCCTGGTCACTTATACTGTCCTATTTCCTATTGAATAACAAGAATGTATAATAACAACGTCTTACCATTAAGGGGTTTTGGACCGTATACCACCACGCCGGTCCAATGCGGGTTGGTGAGTGGTCGGAAAGTTCTGGAGTGGAGACCGAGAATCGGCAAACGTAGTGTAGGACCCCCTGCGGCAAGATGGAATGATGACATTCGCAAAGGCGCAAGTGTGGGCTGGATGAGAATGGAAGCCGAAGATCGGAAGGGGTGGCGTGCATTAGGGGAGGCCCATGTCCAGCAGTGGACTGACACACAGTGATGATAATAACAATACTTTCCATTGCTTACGTGAATACTCTACATGAAAAATAATAAAATTTTTTACGGCTTTAAAAAAAATAAAACCAAGCACACTGCAAGACCTCGTGTTACTGTCTGCTTAGTATGCATAAATTGGATCACATAATTTTATATTTAAAATTGACGGTACCCGAATTAACACTGACATTTCATCAACATCTTACTCGGCCCCATGACTATGGACCCTGGGAAGGGTTTGAAACGTCGGGTATAGTTTTAAATAATTGTATAGTTATTAAACGAGATAAAATCCGTAAAAATTGTATAATTTATCAATAATGACATACAAAATATTATATTAAATGTTTTCTATAGCAGTTAATATTAAAATGTGTTTAATAACAAACCATTTCTTTTTTAGATGATAGAAAAATGAAACATCTGTGTGTCTGCACGCGACGTGTTGAGGAAAAGGAGAATATTATACGCAGGTAGACATTATTTGTGAAACTTTTTGCTATAAAATATGTCGTATTCCATACATTATCATTTAGTAGATGCGCTTGTACAACATTTTTAAATACTCACTGAAACTTTCCTTATTTACAGCTTAAGTTCCACCATTAAAGTCCACGAAGTTGAAACGGAAACACAAAGTATGGGTGAGTATAAGTAACTGGTTGATGCTGAAATATGTCTGTTGGTAGAAATGTTTATCGCGTCGTGGAAATTCAGAGACTGAGTATACATTTTATTTAAAATCATTATCGTTTGAATTAATCATTACGTTCAATTATAGAAAAAGTTGATAGCAGCTGTTTCCTTAACTCTATTGAGCATTAAATTAAGCAATATTAAATCCTTAACAAGCATGATCTCATTTTCAAATGATACCATGAAAAAAAACCCTTGTTATTGCCTAACAAGGAGTGAAACTGTATTTAAACGTACAAATGGCAGACGCATTCTATACAAATTGGTCGTAACACATGAGAAACGGTCGAATAATTGTGTTATTTGTTGGTCCGCATAAATAACGGGGTGCCATTCCATACCTTGCGGTAGAATAACAATCTTCCATTTATCCAGCGGAGGAATACGACAAATTACGGGCCTAATTCGTTCCATTACTCCTTAATGTCGGTTACTGAAACATTTTGTTTGTCCGCCATCAAATACAATGGCCGGCGTCGATCTACCATTACTTCGGCTCGCAATTTTGCTATACTTTGTTTTCGTTCTGTGAAGGTTGTGAAAATGTGGACGGAAAGCGGAGCCGTCTGCTCACGCTCCGTTATTTGTTATTTCTTTAGTGATATTTGTTTGTGTATAACCTTTCGGTAGAGCTGAAGAGAACTTTTTTACTGATAGAAAAGTTGGAGTATTTTTATGCATTTCATTCTGAGGCAAAGACCAGAAGATTATGTTATTTTTTTTCTTTACCAGAGTCCTAATTAATACGTAAAATAAAATATAAAGTCATAAATTGAAATTTAAAGTTACTTATTAAACAAAGAGTCGTAATACCGTTATACGTACATGGATATTAAAAGTTATGCCTCACGCAACGTGTAGAAATATGAATTCAGTGTACAAACAAAGACTGGAAACAAGAAAATCTGAATAAACGTTTGCACTACACAGCCTTTGTTGCAATTCGCTTACGTCAATACCACTTGGAGTAAGAATACGTGCCTCTCATCCCGCTTATGAGTTTCTCCGGCTGTCAAAAGGGAACATATTGCTCCCGCGTCCGTATTTGAGGAACAGAGTGTAATCCAGCCCGTTTTTTGTCTTGCGGCGACGCTGCAGTGGAACGAGTCGCATTCAAAGAGACCGTTGCATTTTTAAAATATCCACCGTTCCCTGGCACCGGTCGTCGGCAAATGGAAAAAGTTGTCTGAACGTACTTTTACGAATAACACGTATTGAGCGAAGTGTAAAGAATGTTGTTTGCTGAACGATGAGTAAACGAGGCGTAACGAAAAGATGTTACGCACGCACGTGCCTCGAAAACGTCTGTGAATAAAAATGTTTTGGCACTGTCTAAACCATGTTGATGATGTAAAATGCTTAATATCATGATCCCCATTACACAAAGTTTATTTTATACCATTTTATTTGGTTTTCCATATCCTTAAGATTAAGAATGTTTTCTTTCATAGATCGTATGTGAAATCTTAAGTTGCCAACAACTCTAAACACGTAACTACTTAGTCTGATTCCGCCCCGAGCGCTTAGAGAGGTTAACGTTTTCGCAGCGATTAAATTTAATTTTAGCACAGACTGAATTAATCTAGCGCAAAAGTTTCACTCGTTTGATTTTGGTACTGCTTTCACGATCCTTTGTTCCCTTTGTGTTGTGTTCCTTAGCGGTCTTGGACTACCGTAAAAGAGCACTTGTTGTTATTATTTAGAGCGCGTGTATTTTACTTCTGCTTATATGTACAGTTCGTTTACCTAAAATTCTTGTTACACAAAGATTTGATTTTATATATTTTTTTCTAATCCTCACCATTTTAAAAATTCAGATTTATATCAAGTATAATCATAAAAATAACTCATTAAAACATTAGGTTATTACTTATGTTTTGTGATTAGCAGTATTGAACAAAGTAACACGTAGCAATAAAACGGCGTTGTATAATACGTATGGTGTTATTATTAATAACCAATAAGAACGATAGACGTACAACGCCGCTTCTTTTCTATATGTTACTCCTATTCCTGGTCTTGTTTGGTTAACTATTATGCACGCAGTTATATAAATTCTTTTCAATCGTTTCAAACATATTGTGCCCTATAAGCGATGCCTTTTTATAATTAAATCACAGCGTGACATGAACGTGTAAACGTTTTGTACACCCTCAGGACAAACGGGCATAAAGTACCAGCGTGTTGGGGGAGGGGATGTTACGATTCTCTCGTATTTAAAAGGCGGACTGTAATTTTACAGGCCTTTGTCTAGACGTTCGGTGCACGCGTATTCAGGGAGTTTTTTATCTTTTTGTTACAAATGCCACGATTAAAAACTCTTGTGTTGTGTACGCGTAGTACCTGTGGGGGATTTTTTTTTAGTTTACTACGATATTCTTAGTGTAACGTGACTATTGTGCAACATCACGATTAAGTTATCAATAATAAAAATAATTCTCTATTCAAAACAGTTCTGGTTAGAAAAATAGTATGTTAACAATGAAAATCTATGTTATTTACAATATCTTTAACTGCAGCTAACACAAAGACGTATCTTGGTTTTTTAATATAATTCATAGTCACTTCGTTATAAAAACTACGATATCAAAGACTTCTTATTTATCCAACAATTTATTTGTTTATCTTAGTTAAGAGTAAACGTCAGCGTTCACGTATAGCGAATTGAATCAACAGCCAATTTGTTTCGACAGCAAAATATGATACAAAGTACAGAGCCAATCGTGCGAAGTTGTTGGGACGCGCAATGTTTTATTCCAAACTAGTTTAAATATCGCACGGCCTTGCTCGTACGTAGCGTGACTGGGTCACTGCACTCTTGTAGAGCTCGCAGTATTGATTTTATTGCGCGCACCCGAAAATATAAATGCTATCTGCGTACAAAATGCCTGCCACTCGACTCGAATCACTCGTGTAAAATTGCAAACAATTGCACAAGTAATTGGCAACTGTCGCATAACGTAGAACTATTAAGGCCTGTAAAGCGAACTCATTAAGGAATTTTCGAGTTGTTACAAGAACTCAATACGAGATTTATGTTAATACACAACTAAGATTTAAGTTAATTTTTTGGATAACTTTGTTTGTAATCTTACCTTCCCGTCCTTAAAGACCCAAATGTTTTTTGAAAATGGAATTGACTACCAATAAGAAGAAAATTATGCTCTAATCAACTATATCGAAGCCAATTAGGAACTAGAACTTTAAGTTTAATATGGTAACCCATAGCAACGAATTTGCGGCATGCGTGATGCTAATCGCTAAACGTCAATCGACTTATAACAACGTCATATGTCTAGAAGCAAGATAGTTTTCAATTATTCCAAGATTTATTTCGACTTTATCTAGAAACAATATCAACACAAGCCATTTCCATCAGGATTGAAACCCGCGACCTGAGGTTTGCACAATAACGGCAATTACCACCAGGCAATGGAAGCATACTTATAATCACCCTTAGTACATTTTTTACATTGAGATACATACCATAATTTTTGCACTCACTCAAGGCTATATTGATAATAATTAATGACACAGAATATATGATTTACGAGTCAAACATTTTTATTTTATCACAGACGGAAATGAATAAATTAATATTATTTTTTTAAATTTTACTCTGAACCTAAAGTAGTAATACCGGTGGTAGGTCCCCTGTTTACTGGAGACCGTGTGGGCGGGTACACCGCGGCCTATTTTCCGGCCTATGTTCCGGTGTGAAGGGCACCGTAGCCAGCGTATTTACTGGGTAAACGGACTTACTAAACCATGTCTCCGTTGGCCGTTGGCGTTAATCCCAGGATATTCAGTAATAGTTAGGCTCGTTGATTTATCCCATAAGGTGGACTTAGACTCGTCTTTTCTTATCGAACAAAAGTTTTCGCTAACAATCTCAGTATTATTTTATCGGGGATGAAATGCATTTCTCAAACCCTTTTTCATCTTTTTAGGTCCCGTCAAAAGAAAGCCAAGGGAGGAGGGAATCGCTTACGTAAACATTTCCACACAAAAGTCTCAACCCCGAGACGAACGGTAAGTTGAACTTTCTTAATATTTTGCTTTTTCAGCTCTAGAAATTTTTACTGACTGAATTTTCGCTGCAATTTCAAAAGGTTTCATTCAGTTTCCACACAATATGAATTGAAAATAAAAGCATCAAGCAGTCAAGTTAAATAAAATCGTTGAATGCGCTCTTGGTAGCAGGGGTTGACTAGGAATTGCGACCACGGTTTTTTCATAGCCGTAAAGTAATAAAAACCTCTGTGTTGCGGTTCAAAGACCCCTAAGTACTGTAATTACTCGGTAAACTAGGCGTAATATCAAGGGGGACTGTGTTGTTGAATAACAGTGTAATAAATATGTTAAGATATATTATTATAAGTATAAATCAATAAAAAACAAAAAAATGCTCTAACCAATCAGGAAACAACAATGAAAATTTGTTGAGTCCCCGACGGATTCGAACCCACAACCTCAGGTTTCTGAAGCGCAACACCCTTAGCTTACCTACCCCTAGTCACTAGGCTATAGCGGGGTTAAGAATGTATGTAAACAATCTATAACGACAGTTGAATAGTGCCTCAGAAATTATTCGCGGTGTTAAAACGACGTTTGTGCGACCAAAACAAATCAGAATTCTAATTTCGGTACGCAGGTGTTTATGTAAAGTCCAGATTAGTTTTATTCTATTTAATATACATGCCAATAGGTTGTAAATACCATATTTGGCAGTCAGTTTAGATAACAATTTTCTGACAACTTATTAATCTATCTAATTAATGCAATTTGCTGTTTGGATTGTAGAAATCCGATGCTTGCCACTTTACGTAAAATCTGGATGAATTAAGCCGACCTATAACGACTTGGAAAATTATTAGAAGAGTCTTTTATAAAAGGCTTGTATTTTCTTGTATATTATTACTTGAATATAGTAAGCGAGTTAACCTTGCAAATGAAAAGTTCTTATTTTTTTGTTGTTTGTAATACTAACATTACCACATCATAACTAAAGGCACAGTGAAACTTACTACAAACAGTGCGAAACTAACGATAAATGCACGTTTGAAAAATATCACATTCTCACCCTAAATTTCTTATAACGAAACAGTTTTGATCTAATGTATATTTGTAACAACCTGTGAATCTGACTAATGAGGCACGCTGTATCTCCGATGCCCCACTTAATAACGTCACGTAATAACGTCAGACGCCCGACGGCGGTGGGACGACGACCCGACACGACTTTGACCCACTTCCCGCTTTAATTTCGCGTCTCACCCCGTAGACAACATTACCTACAGACGTAACTGCTTCGAGAGGCACCTGTTGGGCACCGAATAAATTAAAGCTGGAACGATCATCGCCTTGAGATAGTTCGTCGTAAATGTTTTTATTGCTTTTATTGTAAGGCCATGGAACAACTGGATTAGATAAAGAATTTAGTGACGTCGAACGCCCAGACAGATTGTCATGAAGTCGCATCGAGAATTCACTGATAGCAATGTAATAGGTTCTTCCTGAGTCTATTTTTATATGCATAGATTCCATGTTTTTAGCTTTATTACACATTTTAATATTTTGAATTATCAAGCAATTTATAAAAGATAGTTAATTTGGAAGCCTAGTAGATTTACGGTACTTGAAATACATTTTGTTAAAATGAACTATTATATTGCCATACTGAAATCATGTTTTTAAAGGTTATTACAATGTAAATGAGCTTATACGTGATAACACACTCGGGTAATGGAATGCTGGCTCCAGCTTTTTCTCAATAATATGATAATTTTATGCTTGTGATTGTTTATTCATTTTTTCAATTATATTGTAACAGGTGACAAAAAAGTCCCGCTGAGTTTCTTTGGCTGGTTCTTCTCAGGTCGGAGGCGTCTTTTTTCGAACCAGTGGTAGATTTTGACAATCAATAAGTGAGTGTATCGCTCCTATGTTGAATAAAGAAATTTTAATTTGAATTTACTTGATACATCATTTTTTTGCAATATTGTTGCAAAGGAGTTATGTAAACAATGCATTTACTTTCATTTTAATATACTAAAAATTAACTTATGTAAAAAAGGTCAGAGAATTGTATTTAAAATAGCCTATATAGCTTTTAAACTTACTTTACTAGACTACTTACTTTTCTTATCTGATTATCTTTGTTTATTTACTTAGAAATGCAGATGTGTTATGACATTTTTGTATAAAGCATTTCACCTTAAAATTTATCTTAAGGCTTAAAGTTTATCTCGAAAGCACATAGTTCATGCTAAGCTGTATTTTAAATACAAATATGCTCAAATTTATACTGCTTAGCAACAAAAATGTTGTGATATTATCTACGAGCAGACGCAATTAATTTGTATAGTAAAAAATAAAATAGTAAACAATATTTTCTAAGTTTAGCGAAAGCACTATCCGGAATTAAATTTGCAATGAAAACTTTGACCTACAGAGAATACAGAATGGACAAAAAACTTTCGTAAAATTTATAAATAAAACAATTGTGGAATTATAATTAAAATAAATATGATATTTTACACAAGCGGTAAATGTACTTTATGTATTCTATAACAAAATTCACAAACATGGAACAACAAACAGAGCAGTATATGAAACCTAATATGGCGGGCTTCGTATCTTATTTCCTCCCGAGAAGACTTATCATTACCAGCAAAAGCACCGTAACAAGGAGAAGAAATGAAATAATGAATTTTCACGTTATACAGACTCAAATTGAAAACAAGTTGTCAAATTGAAATTTAAGAATATCGTATTCCGGAGGATTTTTGTGCTTTTTAAATGTTTCTGTTCAGAAGTTCAAAATATACCATTATTTAGGAATAATAGTTTTTCAAGTCACAGAGGAGTTGAATCTACAAACGACTAATATATTCAAGTTTGAAGGACTCGTTTAGTTATTTTATTTTCTTATATTCTTATTCCTTCGTGGAAGGAAAAACTATTAGTTGCCTTTAACGAACTGTATGTTAGGAAGAATATAAGAACCCTGTTTTTAATAAATTTTCATTACTAGTATTGTGATATTATGAGTCATAATAAAGCTTAAAGCTATACACGATTGACGATCGAGTTATCGACAATTTATTGAAATTGTAAACAAACTAGAAGTTGAAGAGAAAAGGACTTTAAATTAAACAAACTCTACAGCTTTCTACACTATGGAGTGATTTTGAACTGAGTAAATGAAGGATTTTAGGTAAAAATGTGCGCTTATTTGTTGTATGTTTATGCTTCACGACTTTGAGCATCACCAAAAGTTGGGCGTTGTAATATTTTCTTTCCATTACCTACGATTCGCAAAGGGTTGGACGGAATAACATTGTACGGGCAAAGGGAAAAGGCGATGTTTTCATAACGGTCTATTTGTATAATATTTTTCGTCCTGCTTATATTGAACGCACGCTTTCGGGGCATATGTATGTATTCATATATTTAAATGTATACAAATAATATTTGCATAGCGCATGACGAGAATATTGTAATAAAAGCTATAGAATTTACTACACAGTGTAATGTAACAAATGTATGAGATCAAACCAAAATTGTTTATGTCAAGCGTAATTTAGATTAAAAGCTAATTTTAGTACAAGTAAAGTTGCCGCTTTTATGGTATTAACATATGATATATATGGTTTCTGTGTTTTTTTCATCTGTTTGGTAAATTAAATTTACATTATAATATATTAATTAAAATTAATTATCAAGTATTGATTATTGTTACTTAGATTAAAGTATTAAGCAGAATTATTTGTCATTTTTAAGACTACAGGAGCTGTAAAAGCATTTATTTAACGAGTTGAGTTCAAGGGATTGTTATTTTTATAAGGTCCTCCAGTTTGGGATTGTTTTCGTACCTAATCTTTTAAATGTAAACAGAGACAACATCATTATTCAAATATCGCCATCTCGCTTCTGACGTGATAAGTTTGCACGCAACTGGGTGAGAGTTACGACGACGGCATCTACGTGTCGAACTTTGTCACGGCGGCGTGTTCAAAGCTCGCAACTTTTCGCATTAACAAACAGCTTACTTCGGCAATTTCACTTTAGCTGGAACTTTGTTTCATTAACTTAACGCTTTCACTTATTTCACACTTGAAATGAAATTTACCGTCATAAGATAGCAAGAGACAAGGGTGAGTTAAGTGACTTGATAATATTGATAAAATATTTTTTTAATACGATTTACAAAAAGTACTTTATTATAGTGACATAAACCACTACAATGACTTAACTTAATATAATACTTTAAAATAATAGATAAACGATTGTAAAATATAGTACATAAATAGTTTATTATCGCATACTTCAGATTAGTATTTTAACAAAACACACATCTTTAAATAGACAGATTAACTTATACGAATATTAATTAAATTAAATTTACTAAAAAAGAATACGAAATAAAAATAGGTTCTGATCGATAAGAAATATTATCTTAACTGAAAGTGCTCTTCCAATTATTCAAGAATGACCAACACCTTAATTAAAATAATATTTTTTTAAGTTAGCTGTACCATTGCCTAGAACTTAGTAGTAATTGTGCTGTTGTTTTTTTTTAAACCATTAATTTAACATAAAGTGATACTATATAAATCCACTAATTTACGGATTTTTTGCGTTACTTAAATATATTTATTCCCGACGTTTCGGATTCTTTCCAGCATCCATGATCACGGGCAGATTGGAGTTTAAGTAACGCGAAAATCCGTAAATTAGTGGATTTGATTGCATAATAATCGCGTAAATAAAAGAAATAATTATAAAGTGATACTAGTTCATAACTTTGTATTACTATATGACCTTCGCATAAAAAACTAGATTTAAAGTTCTTCTGGATGGATTGTTATTAAGCCTGTTTTTAGTACTTATCTATTTAAAGTACACATTTGTAAGACAACGTAATCATTTGCTATACGTTACTTTGTGCTGTGTTACCTTGTTTTGCAAACATTTCTTTTCCTATTCTATGATGTTGCAAATATTTTTAACCAATTTTAACTACAAACATGCTTCGTGTAAGTCCAGTTAACTCGACACAATGCTAGCAAAGTTTGTGAATACTTATGCAAGTATCTCGGTGCGGCATTTGCAATAATGTTGCTTGACTTATTAAAAGTTCGGCTTTCACCGTGGCTTTAGAAGTTTCGTCTGAATTTTATATACTTTTGTATTTTCAATGCGCTGTTTCCTTGTTGGATTCAGTTCAGTTTACACAATAATTTCTATTAACTCGATCAGACGTTACAGAACTTAAAGTATAAACAACGTCGGAGGAAGTTATTAAAGCAGTTCTGTTGTAAGTAAGTTTATTAAGTAGTTTAACGGAAGCCCTGAAGGTTCTAATGTACACGGACAGTGTTTTTCTTGCTGGTAAATTAAAGTACTGAAATTGAAACAAAACTAGTACTAATGTACGTATAAAATCCACTAATTTACGGATTTTTTGCGTTACTTAAATATACTTATTCCCGACGTTTCGGATTCTTTTCAGCATCCATGATCACGGGCAGACTAAGTTGGTATATGTCTGTATCTCTATGAAACGCGAAAAATCCGTAAATTAGTGAATTTGATTTGTATAGTAATCGCGTAAATAAAAGAAACAATTAGTACTAATATTTTCTTTAATAACTTTTTATCATTTTATTACTTAATCTTCTTAATTATGACATTATAGATATTCAAATTCAAATTCAAATATCTTTATTCAATATAGAAGTTTACACTTGCTTATTGATTGTCAAACACACTACCACCGGTTCGGAAAAGGACGCCTCAGACCTGAGAAGAACCGGCGAAAGAAACTCAGCGGGCCATTTTTTATGTCATCTTTTAAAAATAACAAACAATTTAATAATTCGGCATTACATATTATGCAATTTGGAAACAGGACCTGGAGCGAGCATTCCATTACCAGGCTGTGTTATCATATTGTTTATTAAATTATTTTATATATTATATTATATTATATATATTATATACATATATATTTTATTATATTGTATTGTTTATTATATTATATTTCTTAATAACATACGAACTGTGAAATTTGTGAATCGGATTCAAATAAAGATCATTAAATAATCACTTTTTTAGTATTTAATTACTTCTAAATAAGGATTAGAAATTTAAATTTAAAGTTATTAGTTAAATTTATTTATTTCGTTCTTTCTCTTTTCAAATTTACCAAGTTAATACAGGGTAGGCTTTTAATCAACTGAGTATTACCCTAATACAGATGTAACGCATCTGCATCCTCTGATAGACACAACGGTGTTTTTAACAAAGCTTAAAATAAAAAAACAATATAATTTTCAGGTAAATGCTAAACTTCTACAAAAATTTTAACAATTTTCTGAAAAACCTTAAATGTAGCGTATACCGCCAAAAGTTTAAATTCGATTCGAGCGTAATAAAGGTTTCGGGTTAAACATGCGTTAGAGGAAAACAATTTAACTCGGGTGGTAATTGTAATGGAGTTATCTCAAGGCGGTTGGCTTCTAGTAGATCAAAAAACAAGCGAAATTAGCGGCTTTTTACTTTTTAAAAATGGGGCACAGACGTTTCGCCCGTTCTGCCTTACTCTAACGAGTCAATGTCGTTGTTGCCGCTTCGAATAAAACGAAATTCCCTTTGACAGGTCGCACGGATGTTTTCTGTTCCACGCGGATGCCCCGAGCTGCGACGCCCGCTCCGACAGAGGTACGTGTGTTGATTATATTACAAATAACATCTTGACAGAGTTTTCTTGAGAGATTAATAGGATCTTAGTTCTTTTGTCATAATGTTGGTGTCTTATGCAAACCGTACCAAATGGATGAAAATTACTTTAAAATACGATATTGGTTTGTTCGCGTACTGTGTAAGTGGCGAACATAGTACAATTTGTATGATGTACCTTTTATATTCGATTTGGAGAAACAGAAAATTATTAAGTTAAAGAGATTAAATTAAAGAACTTACTATTGCAAACAATTAAAGTATATTACTGAAAAGCGTAAATAACAATTATCAGGTTTCATAGGCTTTGAAGGAGTCTGTTATTGTAATATTGAAATTGAATTATTTATGATGCCTGTTACCAAATTAATTTGCCAAATTTAGCTAAGTCACATAACAGCGTACTGCTAAAACCATATAAATTATTATTGGTCAGCACATTTCACAAGCCTGACCTCATTATTTCAACTCGAAACTGCTAAGCGTGTGGAATTTCGTTAAGCGATTAATGTTATGACTTGTTACTTTATTGTTAGCCAATTAGCTAGCGATTCAAGCCATAAGTTAAATAATGACTATGATTTCAACAAGCTGTTACTAAAAATGTACTCTATTAGCTGATGAAAGAATAATTTTTTGCTTCTACAAAGAAACAGCAACATTTACTCTTACGGTATTAAAGGCCTCCTTAAAGACTTCTCCTAAAGTATAGTGTCCAGAGTACTAAAAACAATAGGAACAACGAATATAATTATAAATTATATTTATCATAATTCTTCATCATCATCACCATCACCAGCCTGTGTAAGTCCACTACTGGACATAGGCATCCCATTAAGCACACCTACTCCATTAGGGTCTATGGCGGGTTGGTGGGTGGATCGAAATTTTACATGCCCATCCGACGCATGGATCATCTTACTTTTCAGAAAATTGAGTTATCAGCCCAAATTTCCCTAAGCACAACCTAGGAAACAACAATATTTTTTTTTTTCTATTCTACCACAAATACAATATAATACAAGCAATCTTAAATTTTATATTAACACTTTCTCTGAGTGGAACCGAATATACAAATTTCAGGTGCCGTCTATAAACACATTTATAGATTAGAGAATAAATAAGATTTGAATGGATAATAGTTGTTTGTAAAAAAATATATTTTATTATTATAATAGATGCATTTCCGAATAGTGATATATGCCTTTTAGACAAATAGGTAAAATACACGTATAGAATTTATTACAAAATCAAGAGTTTAAAAATTTTTCTCTTGTCATGAGATGTTTCGTACATATTCCGTTAACATCATCAACATTTCATTGCATTGTTACAAATCTTATTGTATTCTATCATAAAATATAAAATAGATATACAAGTGACTCGGAAGAGATATTATCCTTTGTTCTAAACGTTAGTACCATTTCAAGATTATATACAGGGTAATAAGAAACGCCACTTTCAGTACAAACAGTAATAAACTGCATTTAACAAGGTCTGCGGGCAAAAGTCGTAAATATATCAGACGCTGAAAACTATAAAAGCACCGCAAGTCCGCAGCCTGAAAAATATCTTGAGGTTCATAACGGAGCGGGCAATAAATATAAAGGTTAGCTTAGAGCTACGAGAGTCTACGAAAGGCTACGGCGGTAAAGAAGTAAGTACTAAGTCGTATTTAGGTCGCAATTGCGTTTATTATTTATTGCTAGTATAACGTTGTACTTAGCACGTTGAAAGCTCTTTGAAACATTATATCGTATTTTAAGCAAAACGCTTACATTGAAGGAGAAAATTTATGCATCACTCCTTTTAGTATAGATTTCTGTTTCCATATGGTTTATCTATTATTATTTGCCATCTTTTGTATTTTCAGACGTAAAATATTATATAGAATTTTACGAATAAACCAATATCAAAATAAAAAGAAATGTGTGTGTGTACTAGCGTACACTCGTACGAAATTAAACTTCTTTATGACGTTATTTTTCAAAAAATAATTTACTATATGCAACTTTACAGAAATTGATTAGAAAATGTTAAATTAGATGAAGTTTAATAAAAGGCTTTTATTATCATAGACATAAATCCAAATTTTACAATCTTTTCATTTTAGCTTATTACTACAAAGATTATTATTGAATTTCATTAATTGTAATAGAATTATTACTATCATTGATGTCGTTATTATATATTTGTGTTATTAATGGCTTATGGTAACTGAAATACGAAATATATTGTTTACACTACTCCGCTGGAGAAAGTATACTTCGAATCACGCGTGGTAGGGATAAGAAAAAGATGGCGCGTAACGTTAAGTTTCACTTCAATTACAAAATGACAAAATTTTTCAGTAATCGCTGTTACTTAGCTATAAGAAGCGGATTATAATCCTATACACTATACTGAAAACCAGAACTCAATAGCTTCTAAAATGACTGAGTTATGGCGATTTTAAATTTTTCCGGTTTGAGGGTCGCCGAAATCTTTGAAGGGCCTATCTCCCGACTCCGTGGTCGCACAGCGATGCGGTTTCGGGTATGTTGACCTGCCTCGTGACCTCTTTGTGCCCGAGTGAAGTTGTGTACACTCTTCGAGTTAGAGCCTCCGTTTGGGCCGGATGTTATGGATCTCTACGAGAACAACCCCTCCACCAAATTCCACACCGCTGCGATGTCCCGTTCAGGAGATATTCCGTTCGAAAACTCTATGTAGAGTTAGAGAGGAGGGGTTCTATTGCTAATTTATATTGTTCCAAAATGTATTAAAATTTTTTGATGTGACTCTACCTAAAAAGATGGCGCGTAGCAAACAAAAAAGATGGCGCGTAACGAAAAAATATTACTCTAAATTTTTTTCCAACCCCGATAAAGAAATTTCACTTCAAAAAATTACAGTTTGAAAATTTATTACAAAACGAGTGCTTTTGAAAGGTTTTAACGAGAGAACCTGCTTCCGAAATTGAGAATTATTCGTAACAATTAAAGGGTTTTTTAAGGAACTGTTTACAAGACTATAAAAATAATATAAAGAAGACACGGAAAATGTATAACAATGAATATATTATTTGATATATAATTTTAATATTTTCTTTCATTATAAACAAAAACCTTATTTTTTCTTTTTATAGGACACTTCATGTCAGGAAATAATTTTCAAATAATACAAGGACTAGAACGTATAAACCACAAATTGAAAAAATCTGTAATCCAAATATTTCCAGATAAATACGGGCTGTTAAACTAGTACACTTTTTAAGGTTCTAACCTTTTTTGTCCATTAAAAGTACTACAAGGTTTCAGCTGTGCTTTTATGGCAGCCATCCGTCTGACGTTAAATCCTTTTAAGAATTTTGAATGTCGTAACTTTTTCCATCGCATTCGAATTTAAACAAGAGCTCACAAGGGTCATTGCATTATAAAAGTAGAACGTTGGCACTCCACATCAATTTATTCTGTGTACATGACCTTAATTTCTTTTGATTGTATTAGGTCATATATGGTGTTTATGATCATACTCTTGATTTAAACTTTACAATGTTAATTTTTATTAAGTAACAAAATAAATTGATTTTTGTTAGTTATTTTTAAACCGTTTGCTACGTACCGCCTTATTGTACGTTATTGAATTTTGATTTAAGAGGAAAATCCTTGCGAATCTGTATTTTTATGTTGGTGTCATGTTGTTTCAAAACAATTAAGGAATCCTTTATTCCTATTAATAAGCAAGCTAATGTTAAAGGTTATGAATTTATTAGAAATTAATTATTTTAATGAAGTTATTAAATTATCAACATCTCGACATCTTCATTATATTGTTATTAACTACTATTAAACTACTGCGCATTTAAAAAATATTTTACTTCATGTTATTACAACAAACGCCGTACAGAAAAACAATTGCATTAAAGTATTAGGAGAAAACACTTTCTCACCTATCTTAAAAACTAAAGACGAAGGATATTGTTTACTTTCGAAGATATTTGCATAATACAAGCGTGGCTGACACAGCGAAAAGCTACATAAAGCGGATTATAATCCTATACACTATACTGAAAACCAGAACTCAATAGCTTCTAAAATGACTGAGTTATGGCGATTAAATTTTTCCGGTTTGAGGGTCGCCGAAATCTTTGAAGGGCCTATCTCCCGACTCCGTGGTCGCACAGCGATGCGGTTTCGGGTATGTTGACCTGCCTCGTGACCTCTTTGTGCCCGAGTGAAGTTGTGTACACTCTTCGAGTTAGAGCCTCCGTTTGGGCCGGATGTTATGGATCTCTACGAGAACAACCCTCCACCAAATTCCACACCGCTGCGATGTCCCGTTCAGGAGATATTCCCGTTCGAAAAACTCTATGTAGAGTTAGAGGGAGGGGGTTCTATTGCTAATTTATATTATTCCAAAATATATTAAAATTTTGATGTGACCCTACCTAAAAGATGCCGGTAACAAACAAAAAGATGGCGTACCGAAAAATGTTACACTAAATTTCTTTCCAACCCGATAAAGAAGTTTCACTTCAATAAATAAGAGTTTAAAATTTATTACAAAACGAGTGCTTTTGAAAGGTTTTAACGAGAGAACCTGCTTCGAAATTGAGAATATATATATTCGTAACAATTAAAGGGTTTTTAAGGAACAGGTTACAAGACTGTATAAAAATAATATAAAGAAGACACGGAAAATGTATAAGAATGAATATATAATTTTAATATTTTCTTTCATTATAAACAAAAACCTTATTTTTTCTTTTTATAGGACACTTCATGTCAGGAAATAATTTTCAAATAATACAAGGACTAGAACGTATAAACCACAAATTGAAAAAATCTGTAATCCAAATACTTCCAGATGAATACGGGCTGTTAAACTAGTATACTTTTTTAAGGGTCTAACCTTTTTTTGTCCATTAAAAGTACTACAAAGGTTTCAGCTGCTGCTTTTATGGCCGGCCATCCGTCTGACGTTAAACCCTTTTTAAGAATTTTAAATGTCATAACTTTTTCCATCGCATTCGAATTTAAACAAGAGCTCACAAGGGTCAATGCTTTATAAAAAGTAGAACGTTGGCACTCCACATCAATTTATTCTGTGTACATGACCTTTAATTTTCTTTGATTGTATTAGGTCATATATGGGTGTTTATGATCATACTCTTGATTTAAACTTTACAATGTTAATTTTTATTAAGTAACAAAATAAATTGATTTTTGTTAGTTATTTTTAAACCGTTTGCTACGTACCGCCTTATTGTACGTTATTGAATTTTGATTTAAGAGGAAAATCCTTGGGAATATGTATTTTTTATGTTGGTGTCATGTTGTTTCAAAACAATTAAGGAATCCTTTTATTCCTATTAATAAGCAAGCTAATGTTAAAGGTTATGAATTTATTAGAAATTAATTATTTTAATGAAGTTATTAAATTATCAACATCTCGACATCTTCATTATATTGTTATTAACTACTATTAAACTACTGCGCATTCAAAAAAAATATATTTACTTCATGTTATTACGTAACAAACGCCCGTACAGAAAGACAACCGCATTATAGCATTAGTAGAAAACACTTTCTCACCTATCGTTAGAAACTAAAGACTGGAAGGAAATTGTTTACTTTCGAAGATATTTGCATAATACAAGCGTGGCTGCACACAGCGGTCTGTGTGTATTTTATTGATTCCCAAACCGAACGTGAAGCCACGTTCCGTCTTCGTACACGATACACGTATACGTATAAAACTCGGTCTTTCTTTACGTATATGTTGGATTCACAAAAGACTTTTTTTGCGTTTCATTTTATAAAGAATCCTGTTATCAGAAAACGTAGCCCTAAATTATAAAACTATGACCTTTAATATAAACCATGAATGTTGAAAGACTAACTAAAGATGTAGCAGGTTGACAGTATATTCAGAATATACTTCTGACCTTTATCGAAATTTTTGGCGGGTCAGTTTCAAATCAAATCAAAAATTATTTTAACTCACAACTTCCGGTTTAACGACCGCCCATACAAAATATTAACAGAAACTGTTTGCAAGTTTGTTTATGATAATAGATGTTTTATAAATTATTTCCCGGGCGAGAGAGAAGAGTTTTGGGCAATTTATGATACGAACAAAATTATTACACTCTCAAAGGAAATAACACAAAACAAGCCCATTATAACCGACGATTGAACGTTCGGTCGCTTTCTCAATACATTACGATCCCACCTTCGTATATTAATACTTTATGTGTTTCAACGTACAATATTAGTATCCCGACGCGCGAATGGCCGAAATGGGATTCTTCTAGCCAACGGACGGAGGTACAAATATATTGCGATTTGCTCCTTCATTTTCTCGCTAGGTATTTTATTGCTTTGGGGTCGCTCATAAATTCCGTACTCACTCAGTGGGAAAAATAGAGCCCCCGTTACGCTGCCGGCAAATTGTTGCGAGAAATTTCTTATTAGTCTTACTTAGTGCGTGTGCCCATTCTTTGCGTGTGATTGTTTTCATTCTGTTAGCTGGGTCCGCAGCTATACTGTGAGGGACAAATATTTCTTTTAGGTATATGAGAAACACATGAGACAAATATATGTATAAAAATACTTTTTTGACACATGTCAAAGCTATATAAGGATAAACTATCTTTATTTTCATATGTGGCTTTTGAGATAAAGCCTTTAAAAAAAGCCACTGCTCAAGTATGAAAAAATACTCAAAATCGATCAAGCAGTTCCATCGAATTTACGACCTTCAAAAATTAACACCGAACATTTAGTAACAGAAACGAATATATAAATAATAACTCAATAAATATTTACGTACTTTCTCTTATTAATATATATCATTACAAATTCCTTTAAATTTCAGGATGAAACATTGCCTAAAATTGTTATCTAATCTATTTACCCAAATAAAATACAACCAAAAACTGAGCAATTCTTCTGCCAAACAAATGATAGAAACAGTCCGAATATAGAGCAGACTTCTTCAATTTAGCAAACGGCAGACCCCGATTGGCGTTTGATATAGAGCCGGAGCAACTTTTCAGAATGTTCTGGAATTCTAATTAAAGCGGCCGTATCCGGACTCGGATTTAGTGCGCTAATGGAAGAAAGCTTTAATCAAAAAACCGTCGGGAGCGGTTGAAAAATTCTAGCCGAGATATTCGATTCTTATAAAGTATGGACCTCGTGGCGGTTACGAACTAATCGAGGTCACTACTTTGCATTTTTTAAGTATAATAAAGTCGTTTACTTTTATATGATTGTGTTTAAGTAAAATATAATAAAATAACATCGTATGGAATTAATAATACAGGCCTTTATGTTTTATTAAATTAAACGATCGATAGCGATGACTAACACTTTCGTTTTCGTAATTGATAAAGATATTTTGATTAAATTTGAAACACGCCACTAAATGCTTTTGTAATTTAATGGTGGCTTTTCAAATGATAAAGGCAGGAGGAATCAATGTGCACAGCGTAAAACTGACATCAAGGGCTATATTTTTGTTGGCTGATCAACCTATCAACCATTTATCTAATTTCTGCCAATAGAAACTCCTCGCCTAACTGCTTGTGACATTAATATTTTATGATTTATTACATACTTTCCTTGCTAAAATTATCAAGTTTTGGAAAATAAATCTGAAATCTAATAATAATCAACTGTAGATAAGATTCGATATCATTACTGGTATAATTTGATATATAAGTACAAAATAAATCTATGAACTGCGTAAATTTATAAAAGAAGTTGGTGACAAGTAGAATTTTTTAAATGTGGTTTAAACCATTTTTTTTGCCAATATTGGATCTTCTACCAACTATGAATTTGATAATAATACTAATTATCTAACTTACATTGGTTTGGGATTAATTGAAACTATTATAACATTATATTACTAAAGGAACAATAACATTTACCAAATTAGATTTATGTAATCCAAATCCTGATTTACCTATGACCCTTACAAAATGTATTTTTGCCATCTTGGATAGTTCTTGGATATTTGTTCAGATGGTTGAAATTGCAAGACCTAAAAATAATACAAAATATTATACAACAAAAATAAAAAAAAACAAATCATAACATACATGAAGGAATACATTGACATTAGTTTAAACTTTTCCTTCGGCATGTGACGTCCGTAATAAATATATCAATATTTTAAATTTTTGCCGATCTTATTGTTTGTGTCATAAAATATAAATAGCTATACAAGTGACTTCGGTATTATCATTTGTATTAGCGTTAGTAATTTCAAGATTTTATATACAGGTAATAAACGCACTTTCAGCAAACAGTTAAACTGCATTTAACAAGGTCTGCGGCAAAAGTCTAAATATATCGACCTGAAAACTATAAACACCGCATCGCAGCCTGAAAAAATATCTTGAGTTCATAACGGGCGGGAATAAATATAAGGTTAGCTTAGAGCTACGAAGTCTACGAGCTACGGCGTAAGAAGTGGAGTCTAAGTCGTATTTGGTCGCAATTGGTTTTTTATTCTAGTATAACGTTGTATAGCACGTTAACTTTTGAAACATTATATCCTATTTTAAGAAAACCGCTTACATTGAAGGAGAAAATGTATATTCCTTTAGTATAAATTAATGGATTTTTTCAATTTTTATTGCTATCTTTTGTATTTTCTGACGTTTAATGTTTTATAAAATTTTACGAATAATCTAATATCGAAATAAAAATTAGAGTTTAAAAGTTTATTACAATTACATTTGGGTCCTTACGAAAATTTTTAAGAGTGATACGATATGTAGATACAAAATTAACATAAAGAATAAAATATATTATTTAATACATAACTTTCAAAATATTTGAATAATTACAGATAAACACGGGCTGGTGAACTAGTATTCTTTTTTTAGGGTCTAACCTTTTTTGTCCATTAAAAGTACTACAAAGGTTTCAGCCCCTGCTTTTTATGGTCGGCCATCCATCTGACGTTAACCCCTTCGTAAGAATTTTAATGTCATAACTTTTTTCATCGCATTCGAATTTAAACATGAGCTCAGCGGGTTCATTGCTTTATAAAAAGTAGAACGTTGGCACTCCACATCAATTTATTCTGTCTACATGACCTTTAATTTTCTTTAATTGTATTAGGACATATATGGGTGTTTATGATCATACTTTTGATTTAGATTATTAAATATTCGCGTAAACAATAGAAATAAGTTCTTTTGATTTAGACTTATAACTTTACATTTAATGTTAATTTTTATAAAGTAACAAAATAAATAGATTTTTGTTAGTTATTTTTTAAACCGTTTGCTACGTACCGCCTTATTGTACGTAAGTGCTGTATAATTTAATTTAAGGGAATAATCCTTGCGAAGATGTATTTTGTATGTAGGTGTCATGTTGTTTCAAAACAATTAAGGAATCCTTTTATTCCTAAGCAAGCTAATTTTAAAGGTTATAAATTATTAAAAAATAATTATTCAAATAAATTTTTTAAATTATCAACATCTGAAAATCTATATTAAATTGTTATAAACTACTATTAAATTACTGCGAATTTAAAAAAATATATTTACTTTATCTTATTACGTAACAAACGCCCGTACAGAAAGACAACCGCATTATAGCATTAGTAGAAAACACTTTCCCACCTATCGTTAGAAACTAAAGACTGGAAGGAAATTGTTTGCTGAAGATATTTGCATAACATGCCACACAGCGCTGTGTTATTTTTTGATTCAAACCGAACGTGAAGCCACGTTCCGTCTTCGTACACGATACATCTATGCATATATATGTATCGTGAATGATTTTTGTCTTTGCGTATTTGTTGGGAGACTTCACAGGAGACTTTTTCAGCGTTTCATTCTGTCGAATTTAGTGTTATGTTTCTGGTTACGGGATATTTATTTTCTAATATGACTTGTGACTAAAACGATATTGTAATGTAGTTGAAAAACAGCTGATTTTTTATAGTTTACGTAGACATTAGTATTCAGCATATATTTGTAGTCTTTTGAATTTTTTTGGGCTTATTTCCTTATCAAATCTTAGTACCAATCAAGTATTTTAACCCACGACATCCTGTCTATAAAACGACCGCCTATACAAATTGTTAGCAGAGACTGTTTGGAAGTTTGTGTATGTAATAATATAACGTTTTAAAAATTATTTCCCGCGCGAGACTATGATACGAACAAAATTATTACACTCTCAAAGGAAATAACACAAAAACAAGCCCATTATAACCAACGATTGAACGTTCGGTCGCTTCTCAATACATTACGATCCCACCTTCGTATATTAATACTTTATGTGTTTCAACGTACAATATTAGTATTCCGACGCCGAATGGCCGAAATGGGATTCTTCTAGCCAATGGGTACAAATATTGGATTTGCTCCTTCATTTTCTCAGTATTTTTGGCTTTGGGTCGCTCTAAACCGTACCACTCAGTGGGAAAAATAGAGCCCCGTTACGCTGCCGAAATTGTTGCGAAATTTCTATTAGTCTTCCAATGCGTGTGCCATTCTTTGCGTGTGATTGTTATTCCGTTAGCTGGGTCCGCAGCTATACTGTAGGACAAATATTTCTTTCAGTGTGAGAAACACATGAGACAAATATATTATAAAAATGTTATTTGACAATGTCAAATCTATGAGATCAACTATCTTCTTCATAGACCGCTATAGACAAATAGAAAAAAATTACAGCTCAAGTATGACAAAATACTCAAAATCTATCAAGCAGATCCATTGTATTTACGGCCTGTAAAAATTTGCTGATTGTTACGTTTTTATGACTATTAAAGTATCTACTAGGGAAAACTTCAGTAGTTAGCTAATTTTGATAATCCATACCGAAAATTACGTAACATAAATGAATTTGTAAATAATAATTTAATAAATATTTACGTACTTTCTCTTATTAATATATTAATGAAACATTGCCTAAAATTGTTATCTAATCTATTTACCCAACATAAAATACAACCAAAAACTGAGCAATTCTTCTGCCAAACAAATGATAGAAACAGTCCGAATATAGAGCAGACTTCTTCAATTTAGCAAACGGCAGACCCCGATTGGCGTTTGATATGGCGACAACTTTTCAAGAATGTTCTGGAATTCTAATTAAAGCGCCGTATCCGGACTCGGATTTAGGAGTGCTAATGGAAGAAGCTTTAATCAAAAACCGTCGGAGGTTTGAAAATTCTAGCCAGATGTCCGTTCTTATAAAGTATGGACCCGTGGCGGTAACGAACAATCAGGGTCACTTCTTTCCATTTTTAAGTATAATAAAGTCGTTTATTTCTAATGATTGTTTAAGTAAAATATAATAAAATAACATTATACAATTGCATACTAAAATTTATGTTTATTAAATTCACAATCGATAACGATACTACACTTTTCGTATTCGTGAAGTTTATACATTAATTTCGTACATAATGTCGATGGATAATATAAAAGCTTAAATTTAGACATTTTAAACGTGATTAGTTTTTAAAATGGTTTCACTTATTACGTGAAGTAAACTTATTGAATCATGGTACAAACTATTTATAACCGGACTGTTTATATAATGGATCTATGTCATCAACTTCATTATTAGCTATCTTTATGACCAGTTCTTTTCACAAAGGATGAGTCCAAACGAAGTTTAACATTCAAAATCTTCATTTAATAGGCGATGTAAATAATCAGGGCTTGTTCGATTCAGGGTGTTAATTGTTCGTTAAATATCGTTCAGGCATCTGGGCCATTTACTAATAAATTATTGTCCCCACCCGGTCCCTGTGGTTCGTAAACATTAAAATTAATAGAAATTGGATTGATCGATTAGACTGTCGTTTAAGACTTAGCAAATACACGCAAAAAGTCTTCTTTAAGAACTGTTAGATTAGTCTATAAGGACAAAAGATATTATTAGTTAAAATTTTACTAAACACGCTACTAAATGCTTTTGTAATTTTATTAGTAAGCTTTTAACAGGATAAAATGCAGAGAAATCAATGTCACAGCTGTAAACTGACATCAAGGCAAATTTTGGCGATCAACCTATCAACCATTTATCTAATTTTGCAAATAGAAACTCCTCCGTAACTGCTTGGCTTAATATTTTTGAAACCTCTTCCGTGCTAAAATTATCAACTTTTGGCAAATAAATCGAAATCTAATAATCTAATAATAAGATTCGATATCATTACTGGTATAATTTGATATATAAGTACAAAATAAATCTACGAACTGCCGTTAAAATTGTATAAAAAGAAGATTGGGTGACAATGAATTTTGGCGAATATGGTATTTAAAACCATTTTTTTTTTGCCAATATTGGATCTTCTACCAACTATGAATTTGATAATAGATATCTTAATTAAACTAGCACATTGGTTGTGATGTAATTGAAACTGTTATAACATTTATATTACTCAAGGAACCATAACATTTAATACACAAATTAGATTTTATGTAATTCCAAATCCCTGATACCTATGACCACTGTCAAATATATTTTTGTCATCTTGGAATTATTTCTTAGATATTTGCTTTCAGATTGCTCCTTGGTTGTAATTGGCCTGACTAACAAAAATAGTAAAAATACTATACAACATAAAATAAAAAAAAAATACGTAACATACATGTAGGGAATACATTAGACAGTCAAAAGTTTTAAAATTTTTTCCCTTCTCGGCATGTGACGTTTCGTACTAACGTAATGTATTTTAGCTTTTGCATCTTATTTTGTGTGATTTCTGTATAATTAAAATAGCTATCATTTGTTAGCGTTGGTACCATTTCAGATTTAATACAGGTAAAGAACCCCTACAGTACAAACAGTATCCTCATTAACAAGGTCTGCGGCAAAAGTCGTAAATATTCAGACGCTGAAAACTTTAAAGCACAAGTCCGCAGCCTGAAAAAATATCTGAGGTTCATAACGGAGCGGCAATAAAATAAAGGTTGCTTGAGCTACGAGAGTCTGAAAGGCTACCATAAGAAGGTCTAAGTCATGTTAGGTCATTGCGTTTATTTTTTGCTAGTATAACGTTGTCTTAGCACGTTAAAAGCTCTTTAAAACACTGTATCGTTTTACAAAACGTTACATTGAAGGAAAAATTTTCATCACTCCTTTTAGTATAGATTTCTGTTTCCATATGGTTTATCTATTATTTTGCCATCTTTTGTATTTTGACGTAAATATTTATATAGAGTTTTGAATAAACCAATATCAAAATATAAAGAAATGAGTGTGTGTCAGGCACTGAAGTGAAACTTCTTTTGATGTTATTTCAAAAATTATTTACTATATGCAACTTTACAGAAATTGATTAGAAAATGTTAAATTAGATGAAGTTTAATAAAAGGCTTTTTATTATCATAGACATAAATAAAATTCTCAATCATTTCATTTTAGCTTATTACTTCAAAGATTATTATGAATTTCATTAATTTAATAGAATTAACTATAATTGATGTCGTTATTTTTATTGTTTTATTAAGGCTTGGTAACTGAAATACGAAATATATTGTTTACACTCTCCGCTGGAGAAAGTATACTGAATCACGCGTGGTAGGGATAAAAAAGATGGCGGTAACATGACTATGACTTCCAGTACAAAATGACAAAATTTTTCAGTAATCGCTGTTGCTAGCTATAAAAGCGGATTATAATCCATACACCGTACCGAAACCAGAACTCAATAGCTACAAAATGACTGAGCTTGGCAAATTTTCGGTTTGAGGGTCCCGAAATCTTTGAAGGCCTAACTCCCATCGGGTCGCCAACGTGCGGTTTCGGTATGTTGACCTGCCTCACTCTTTGTCCCAAGTGAAGTTGTACACTCTTCGAGTTAGAGCCTCTGTTTGGGCCAGATGTTCTGGATCTCTACGAGAACAACCCCTCCACCAAATTCCACACCGATGCGATGTCCCGTTCAGGAGATGTTCCGTTCGAACTCTATGTGGAGTTATGGGAGGGGCTCTATTCCTATATTTATTCAAATTATTAAAATTTGATGATACCTAAAAAGATAGCGCTAATTGAAAAATGTTACACTAAATTTTTTTCCGACCCGATAAAAGTTTCCACTTCAAAAATAAGGTTTAAATTTATAACAAAAGGTTCTTTTGTAGGTTTTAACAAAAAATTTGCCGAATTGAGAGTTATTCGTAACATTAAAGGTTTTTAAGGAACAGTTTACAAGACTGCTTATAAAATAACATAAAGAAGACACGGAAAATGTATAGAATGAAAATATAATTTTAATATTCTTCTTATAAATAAAAACCTTTTTTTCTTTTTATGGACACTTATAGAAATAAGTATCTATATAAATTTTAAATAATACTAGGACTAAACTATTAAACCACAAATTGAAAAAAATCTGTAATTCAAATATTTCCAGATAAATACAGGCTGTTAAACTAGTATACTTTTAAGTTCTAACCTTTTTGTCCATTAAAAGACTACAGGTTTCAGCTGCTGCTTTTATGGCCACCATCCGTCTGACGTTAACCCTTTTAAAATTTTAAATGTCGTAACTTTTTCCATGCATTCGAATTTAAACAAGAACTCACTGGTTCATTGTTTTAAAAAGTAGAACGTTGGCACTCCAATCAATTTATTCTGTTACATGCCTTTAATTTTCTTTGATTGTATTAGGTCATATAGTTTATTTGATCCATATCTTGATTTAAACTTTACAATTTAATTTTATTTAAGAAAAAATAAATGATTTTTGTTAGTTATTTTTAAACCGTGTTACGCGCCTTATTGATACATGTTGAATTTTGATTTAAGGGAAAATCCTTTGGAATCTGTTTTTAATGTTGGTGTCATGTGTTTCAAAACAATTGGGAATCCTTTTATTCTATAATGAGCAAAATATTTGAAGGTTATTAATTTATTAGAAATTAATTATTTTGGTGAGTTAAAATTATCAACATCTGACATTCATTATTATTAATACTATTAAACTACGCATTTAAAAAATATTTTCTTCATGTTTCATACAAACCCTTACGAAAACATTGGCATTAAGTATTAGGAAACATTCACCCCATCTTAAAACAAGACGAGGAATTACTTTCCAAGATATTTACATAATGGCTGGTTTTTGGCTGGTTTGGTGTGTATTTTATTCTAAACCGAACGTGAAGCCACGTTCGTCTTCGTAGACGATGACACGTATACGTATAAACTCGGCTCTTTCGTATGTTGTTCCAAGGGACTTTTAGCGTTCATTTATAAAGTCCTTTCAGAAAACGCCTAAAATTAAAATAAAGACCTTTTAATATAATCACTTTAGAATGTTGAAGAAACTAAAGATATAACGGTTGACAGCATATTAGAATCGACCTTTATCAATTTTGCGGGTCAGTTTCAATCAATCAAAATATTTTAACTCACAACTTCCGGTTTAGACCGACCATCAAATTATTAACAGAAAATATTTCAAGTTTGTTTATGATATAGACGTTTATAATATTCCGCGGAGAGGAAGGTTTTTGGGCAATTTAGATCGAACAAAATTATTACACTCTCGAAATAAACAAAAACAAGCCATTATAACCGGATTGAATGTTCGGTCGCTTTTTCAATACAATTACGATCCCACCTTCGTATTTTTACTGTTTTAACTGCAATATTAGTTCCCGGAATGGCGGAAATGGGATTCTTCTATAACGGACGGGTACAATAATATTGGATTTTCCTTCATTTTCTCGCTGGTATTTTATTGTTTGGGGTCGCTCAAGATTCCGTCCTCCTCAGTGGGAAAAATAGAGCCCCCGTTCGCTGCCGGCAAATTGTTGCGAAATTTCTTATTATCACTTTGGTGCGGTGCCCATTCTTTCGGTGTGATTGTTTTCATTCTTTGTTCAATATGGCCTTTGAGGACAAATATTTCTCAGGTAGGAGAAACACATTGAGACAAATATATGAATAAAAATTTATTTGACACATGTCAAATCTATGTAAGGATCAACTATCTTCCTTTTTATGAGCTTTAAGACAAAAGAGAAAAAATCGTCAAAGATATTAAAGCCTTAATACATTTTAACACACACACTCGATATATAAAATACAACCAATAACTGAGCTTCTCTCCCAAACAGTGTAAAACCGTCCGAATAAGCAGACTTTTCCAATTTAGCAAACAGAGACCCGTTGGCATTTGATATAGAGCCGAACACTTTTTCAGAATTTCCGAATCCTAATTAAAGCGGCGTATCCGGACCGGATTTATGCTTAATGGAAGAATTTAATAAAAATTCGGGACGTTGAAATTTTAGCCGAGATCGATTTTATAAAGTATGGACCTAATCGGCACATAATCAAGTCCTATTTTCCAATTTTTATGTATAATAAAGTCGTTTTTATATGTTTGTATTTAAGTAAAATATAATAAAATAACATCGTATGGAATGAATTAATGCAGTACTGAAAAATTTATGTTTATTAGAAATTACACAATCGATAGCGATGACTAACACTTTTCGTTTTCGTGAAGTGTTAATAACAATTATATTTCATACATAATGGTCACGATGGATAATATAAAAGCTTAGAAATATTTCAGGCATTCAAACGTGATTCAGTTTTTAACAATGGTTTCACTTATTATGTAAAATATTAGCTTTATTGGAATCAAGTACTTAACTATATATAACGGCTGTTTATTTAAATGATTTTATTACATTAACTCATTTCAATTATCTTTTAGACCAGTTCTTATATATCCAGCAACGGATCGAGTCCAAACGGTAAACTTACCAATTAAATCGTTATTTAATAGCGATGTAAAATTGATCGGCACAACGATCGGGTGCTAATGTTTTCAAAATCATTCAGGCATCTGGCCATTTTAATAATAAATTATTGCCCACTGCGTTGCATTGTTGTTGTCGCAAACATTAAATTATTAATATAAATTGTGGATTGATGATTAGACTGTCGTTTGGACTTAGAAATACACAAAAGGTCTTCTTTAGAACTTTGGAATTAGTCTATGGGGAAAAAGATTTATTAGTTAGAATTTACTAAACACTAAATGCTTTGTAATTTTAATTAAATAGCTTTAAATAGGATAAATTGCAGAGGAATCAATGTGACAGTAAAAGACATCAATGCTATATTTTTGTTGGCTGATCAACCTGTCACCCTTTATCTATTTCTTAATAGAAACCTCCTCACTAATTTCGTGACTTAATATTTTTATGAAACATACTTTCGTGCTAATATCAACTTTGGCAAAACTGAAACTAATAATAATCAATTGAGAGAATTCGATATCATTACTAGGTATAATTTATATATAAGTACAAAATAAATTACAAACAACTGCCGTTAAATTAAATAAAATAAATTGGTGAAATGAATTTTTGGAAATATGAGTTTAAAATTATATTGGCAATTTGATCTTCACAACCTATGAATTTAATAATATATAATTTAATTAAACTAAACATTGGTTTGTGATAAAATTGAAATTTATTTAATTTATATTACTGAAAGAACCATAGCATTTAATACACAAATTAGATTTTATGTAATTCAAATCAATACCTATGGACCACTTCCAAATATTTTTTCATCTTAATTATTTTGGATATTGGTTTCAGATTTTCTTGGTTGTAATTGGCTGTCTAAAAAAAATAGTACCAAATACTACACCAAAATAAATAAAAAAAACAATATGCATACATGAGAATACATTAGAACTGAAAAAGTTTAGAAACTTTTCCCTCTTGATGTGACGTTCCGTACTCTATTAGTAATATTTTGATGCTTTTGCGATCTTTTTATGTGATTTCGTATAAAATAAAAATAATATACATTTTATTAAGCGTTGGTACCATTTCAAATTATATACAGGAATAAAAGGCCCTAAGGTACAAACAGTAATAAATGCATTTAAAAGGTCTTGCGGGCAAAAGTGTAAATATATCAGACGGCTTTGAAAACTTTAAAAGAACCAAATCCGCAGCCTGAAAATTCTTGAGGTTCATAACGGACAAAAATAAAAGTTTAACTCAGTCTACAGGCTACGGCGGAAAGAAGTATAAGTCATTTAGGTCGAATTCGTTTATTATTTTTATTAGTATAACGTTATTTAGATTAAAAGCTCTTTAAAACACTGTAATATTTTACAAACAGCACATTGAAGGAAAATTTGTCCATCACTCCTTTAGATGGTTTCTGTTTCCATATGGGTTATCTATTATTATTTGCCATTGATTTTAGACGTAAAATATTATAAGTTTTACGAATAACCAATATCAAAATATAAAGAATGAGTGTGTGTACTAGGTGACTCAAGAATAAACTTTCTTTATGATTTTTCAAAAAATTATTTACTATAATCAACTTTACAGAAATTGATTAAAAATGTTTAAATTAGATGAAGTTTAATAAAGGCTTTTATTATCATGAACATAAATACAAATTCTCCAAATATTTCATTTAGCTTATTACTTCAAAGATTTAAATTTCATTAATTGATAATATTACGCCATAATTGATGTCGTTAATTTTTTTTTATTAATGGCCTTATGGAACTGAATCAAATATATTGTTTACCTACTCCGCTGGGAAAGTATACTTCGAATCACGCGTGGTAGGATAAAAGATGGCGCGTAACGTATGACTAGACAATTACAAAATGACAAATTTTTTCAGTAATCGCTGTTGTAGCTTTTAAAAGCGGATTATAAATCCTATAACCATACTGAAACCAGAACTCAATGTCAAAAATGACTGAGCTATGGCAATTATAATTTTCCGTTTGAGGTCCGAAATCTTTGAAGGGCCTAACCAAACTCCGTGGTCCAAGGATGCGGTTTCAGTATGTTGACCTGCCTCGGACCTCTTTTGGCCTTGGTGAAGTGTTCCTCTTCGAGTTAGACCTCCGTTTGGCCAGATGTTCTGGATCTCACGAACAACCCCTCCACCTTCACATGATGCAATTCCGTTCAGAATATTCGTTCAATATTTGAGTTAGAGGAGGGGTTCTATTGCAATTTATATATTCAAAATTTATTAAATTTTTGATTGACCACCTAAAAGATGCCGTATTCGAAAAAGATGGCGCGAAAAAAATACACTAATTTCTTTCCCAACCCCGATAAAGGTTTCCTTAATAAATAGAGTTTAAAATTTATTACAAAACAGTTTTGGAAAGGTTTAACGAGAGAACCTGCTTCAAATTGAGGAATATATATATTATAAAATTAATGGTTTTTAAGAAATTACAAGACTGCATAATAATAACCAAGAAGACACGGAAAGTATAAAATGAATATATAATTTTAATATTTTTTAATTATAAACCAAAACCATTTTTTCTTTTTAGGACACTTCATTGGAAATAAGGTTACATAATTTTCAAATAATACTAGGCTAGAAATTTAAACCACAAATTGAAAAAAATCTTAATCCAAATTTTCCAGATAAATAAGGCTGTTAAACTTAATTTTTTAAAGGTTCTAACCTTTTTTGTCCATTAAAAGTACTACAAAGGTTTCAAAGGGATGGCCCCACCGTCTGACGTTAAACCTTTTTAAAATTTTTGGAATCGAACTTTTTCCATCCATTCAATTTAAACAAAAACTCCAAGGGCTTGATTATAAAAAGGCGGGCCTCCTAATTTATTCTGTGGCATGACCTTTAATTTTCTTTTGTTGTATTATCAATATGGGTGTTTAGATCCTTGATTTAAACTTTTTTTAATTTTTTAAAAAAAATAAATTGTTTTTTTATTATTTTTAAATTTCTGGGCCCCTTGTACGTTTTAATTTTGATTTAAGAGGAAAACTTGGAATATGTTTTTTATTTGGGTCATTTGGCCAAAACAATTAGAACCTTTTTTCTTTAATAAACTATAATTATGAATTTTTAAAATTAATTATTTTAATGAAGTTATTAAATTATCAACATTCCACATCTTCCATTATATTTTATTAACCCACAATACTGGATTTAAAAAAAATTTTTTTTTTTTAACTTTAACAAACCCCGTAAAAAACAATTGATTAAAATTGTGAAAACCTTTTCACCTATCTTAAAAAACAAAGACAAGGATTTGTTTACTTCAAGAATTTACATAATGCGTGGGTTCCCGTGGTCTGTGTGTATTTTATTGATTCCAAACCGAACGGCCCGTTTCCGTTTCCACACGATAACGTTACTATAAAAACTGGTCTTTTACGTATATGTTGTTCGAAGACTTATTTTGGTTTATTTTATAAAGAATCCTGTTATCAAAAACGTACCCCAAATTATAAAACTATGCCTTTAATATAAACCATGAATTTGGAAAATAACTAAAGATTGGGCGGTTGAAGTATATTCAGAATATCTTGACCTTATCAAAATTTTTGGGGGTCAGTTTCAAATCAATTCAAAAATTATTTTAACCACAACTTCCGGTTTGAACTCCAAAAATTAATAAATTGTTTAAAAGTTTTTTTTGATAATAGAGTTTTATAAATTATTTGCCGGGGGTTTTGGGCAAATTTTGAAAGAAACAAAAATTACACTCTCAAAAAATAAAAAAAAAGCCCATTATAACACGATTGAACGTTGTTCGCTTTCTCAATAATTGATCCCACCTTATTAATACTTTATGCTTTAAAAAATTAGTATCCCCGACGCGCGTGGCGAAAGTTCCCAAACGGAGGGTACAAATATATTGATTTGCCCTTCATTTTCCAGGTATTTTATTGCTTTGGTGCTATAAATTTTACTATAGTGGAAAAAAGAGCCCCGTTACGCTGGGCAAATTGTTTGGAAATTTCATTAGTCTTCGGCGTGTGCCCCCTTTTGCGTGGTTTTTATTCTTACGGGTCCCCAGCTCCCCGGAGGACAAAAATTTCTTTTAGTGTTTAGAAAAATGAGAAAATATTTATAAAAATTTATTTGACACATGTCAAAAATTTATAAATAAAATCTTTATTTAATTGGCTTTTGAGATAAAGAAAAAAGCCCTGCTCAAGATGAAAAAAACTAAAATATCAAGCAGTTCCATCAATTTGGCCTTCAAAAATTTGTTCATTTTAGTTTTCAGACTAAAAGCATATGCTAGAAAACCCTTTAATTGCTTTGATAATCAACACCGAAATTTAAAGAAACGAATATTTAAAATAACCCTAAAAATTTTACGTACTTTTTTATTTTTTAAAATTCCAAAAATTTCAGGATGAAACATTCCCTAAAATTTTTGAACTTATCCCAAATAAAATACAACCAAAAACTGAGCGATTCTTCTGCCAAACAAATGATAAAACAGACCGAATATAGAGCAGACTTCTTCAATTTAGCAAACGGCAGACCCCGATTGGCGTTTGATATAGAGCCGGAGCAACTTTTCAGAATGTTCTGGAATTCTAATTAAAGCGGCCGTATCCGGACTCGGATTTAGAGCGCTAATGGAAGACTTTAATCAAAAAACCGTCGGGAGCGGTTGAAAAATTCTAGCCGAGATATTCGATTCTTATAAAGTATGGACCTCGTGGCGGTTACGAACTAATCGAGGTCACTATTTTGGCATTTTTTAAGTATAATAAACTTGCTTACTTTTATATGATTGTGGTTAAGTTAAATATAATTAAATAAAATCGTAAATAATTAATAATTAATGGCGTACCGAACAATTTATGTTTTAAGAAATTAAATCAATGCAACAATCGATGGAAATAACAAAAAACTTTTTGTTTTCATGAAGTGTTTATGACAACACAATACAATACATAACACAATATAACAATACATACATACAATGGTCTCGATGGATAATATAAAAATTTCAGTTTTCAGTGATTCAGTTTTCAGAATTGTTACACATATTACGTGAAGTATTAGATTTAATAAAATCAATGGTAACTATTTGTAAACGAGCTCTTAATATAAACGGTAACTTATTAATGTGTACAGTCAAATCCATTATTAGTTATCTTTGTGACCAGTTCTAATATATCCAACAAAGGATCGAGTCCAAACTGTAAACTTCAACATTAGAATCGTTCATTTAATAGCAATGTAAAATTAATCAGGGCTTTGTTCGATTCGGGGTGCCTGATTGTTCGTCAAATATCGTGTCCAGGCATCTGGGCCATTTTACTAATAAATTATGTGTCCCTAGCGCGTCCCTCTTGGGTTTAATGTAGCAAACATTCAATTATTAATATCGAGAATTAGTGGATTGATCGATTAGACTGTCGTTTAAGACTTGGCAAACACACGCAAAAAGTCTTTTTTAGCTTGGTCTATTGGGACAAAAGATATAAAGTTATAATTTTACTAAACACACTACCAAATGTTTTTGTAATTTAATTAGTTAGCTTTTACCATTGGATAAAATTACAGAGGGAATCAATGTGCACAGCGTAAAACTGACATGAAGAAGCCATATTATTGTTGGCTGACACCAATAGATTTGTCTCCCAACTGCCTGGAGTATGAATATTTTACCAAATATTACTTTCTTTGTTTTCTAAAAGTGGTTTTTTTTCGACAAAAGATGTATGGAATCTTCGTTTACAAGTAAATCATTCAGATTATATATAACAATGCAACGAATAACTACAGTAAAACACATAACTCAAACTGAAAACTACTTTAAATACGTATAAAGGTGGATAAAGCTAAATATAGCTAATCTTTTATCGTCACTTTCCTTTCTTTATTCTATTTTTGGTTTGTACAAACATATATATCATGGAATAGAATACTTAGAAAATTAAGGAACATATAAATATTCTAACATCAGATAGAAAAGTTATTTATAAAATGCAGACTTCAGTTAATAACGACAATACACGCTCCCATAGCGAAGTTGATCTACCATGCCACGTCGTTTATGTAGTGGAATGAGCAATTAATTGTAAACTAGCTGCTTCCCGGCCATTTCTAAGGAAATCTCAGAGTCTTTTAGTAAATTGTAAACGTTGCATTTAAATTTAATTTAACACTGCACTCCTTAATTTACATTAAATATAGTATGATTCTCGTTATTAACGTTTTTATCGTATTTTAAATATCACAAGCCTATTGATAACATTCCTCTACAGTTAAAAAGTAACCGAAATTTCATTCTTCCATAAAATAACTTTGTATATCTAAAACCGCAAGAATATTTCATACCGTCACGCAGAAATCTAAAGGGACGTTTTAATTTACGGCTCACCACAGATGCGCTATAAAATTGTCGTAACTTTTGTTTAAATTAAAATGGGATAAAAAAAAACATTAATGCCCTCCCGCCATAAAACGAGGCATAAGGGTAGCGAAATAAAAAAAACACAGTCATTTGAGCAAAATTCAAGCAATAAAAGCATTCTTCGAGCGTTTATATTGAATTTATTGTAGGCAGTTTTACGCACAATAAATCGCACAACGGCGGTATGTATTATCATTGAAGTTGGCACGATGCGTATCCAATTATTTGCGGAGGCCAACTTTATAGTGCTGTATGTATCGGCACGTCGATAAACTGAAATTACAAATATCCTCCGAACAGTCCGCCGGTATGTGCTATTTGCCTGAATTACAACCTACGGACGTCGTATACTGTGACCCGAGGACATTGGGATAGTCGTCCTGTGGAATTTTTTATACGGAATAACATAGCAGTTTTCTGACGTACCATCGTGAATAGCAAAACATCGCAGATTCTGAGACGGCGCGTGTTTAACATGAGTGTAGTTTCCTTTATCGAAGATTTATTACCTACTTTAAATTCGCCCGTACTTTCCAGAATAGCACCCCTAATCTTGTCTTGTATATTATTACGAGTTTATAAGCGAATTACATACTAAAGTTTTTAAGAGGTTCGTTGTAAGTTTAATCACCCACAAGGTTCTCACAAGTTACTTGTATAATACGAATTTGTAATTCAATGTTGCTTTATTTCTAACAATAATATTTTTATTATAAAATTCATACTTTCATTCTAATTAGGTTATCATTAGTTAAAACCATACAGCTCATTTTCGCGTGCACTTTAATTAAGGAAAACACTAAAAATTTAAACTTTACAACACTAACCCGGAACTCCTAATCTGCTTGTTTTTATTTCCGCCACAATTAGCAGTGCAATTAGCCAGACGACACACGCTCGCGATGCGGGTACGGGATCTTTTAAGCCAATGTATAAGCCAATTTTAAGCCAAATTATAAGCCAATTTGAGAACAGGCCAGCGCAAGTTACTTCACCAAAAGGAAACTTTTCAAATTGGAATAGTTCACCGGATATTTCCCGCTTTGGCATCCATCCTCGTGGAGGTGGGCGCCGCCCAGCTGCGGGGAGAGTCGGACATACTTTGTTTCCTTTTTCTTACTTCACATCAAAGCGCCTTTTATAAAAATCTATTATTCCCTACCTTTTGCCATGTTGCAGTTATATTAAAAATGTTACGGAAAGCAGAAATTTATCCTGTCTCATAACTTATTTATATTTGCTTTAAAACTTATAATTTAAATGGTTACACACTTACACTTACACTTTATGGGCAGTGTATTAATGCTTACACAAATTAATTGTAATCATTTGCAATAGTTCTTTACATCACTTTTAACGGAATGGCAAAAAAAATTAAAAAAGTTTAAATTTATCAAATAAAGATAACAAATGTGGATGGCTAAAGAACAAACTGAGTTTTGTTTAATTTTAAACACACTTAAAAAGGTATGTTGAAAATTAAAAGAAACTCGTGAAAACACATTTTTCAATAAAAGAAAAACATTTAACAGCGAAACACATCCGTTGCAATCTGTAGTGCTATCCGTAGGTTACGTTTAGCTTCGTTATTTATGCTCAATTCCGGGATTTAGAGCAACATAAATTTTAAAAGAACGCGGATAGCGTAGCGAGAACCTTACTAAAGTTTTCAACAGCGACCAGAGCTTTTATAGTCGCTGACACAAAATTTAATCGCATTGTTACCAACATAATAGCGTAGAAAAAACGCGCGCGCTCCGTTCAAAGGGATTTTACTCGGACTATGAAAATATAATACAGGATTCGTTAAAACTGTGAATAATGTTGTTTCCTTTACATTTAAATTTTCAGTTACGTTGTGCTCATTAGTGGGGAAAGCTGGCGGCTTTCGCTCGCTGAAGCGGACACGTTTCAAGCGAACTTCGGGTAAGAACGTATTCATTTTAGAAAATCGTTTTTAAGATTTACTCTTTTTCCAAGTCGGAGCTGTGCCGCGGAGTGGTAAATGTGCTGCGGGTTTTATATTTTTATGAAACTAGTTATAAGTAAAAAGGTTCGGCGTCTACTTACTTCGTTGAAAGCTATTCCGGGCTAGATTGCTCGCTTTTCTTTAATAAGTTCAAACGACAGTTTAAAGACCCCATAGATTTGCCAAAGCACAAGCTAAGTAATATAAAAAAAATGTAATGTTATAAATACATTTAATTTAATTGCATACAACTCACAAGAAATATAATTCAATTTAATAATAAAATGATGTTACAGATCAACAAGTTATTTCACTTTATGAATTATCGTATTATTTTAAAAGAATAAAAAATGTGATAATATTACGGTTTTACACAAAATTTTCATATCTTTTTTATTTTTATGTAAAAAGCAGTTACTTACGTACTCGTGTCAGAAGCCTTACTACTTTGGCTTAACAAGATAAAAATGTTTTCAAAAATTAGAGCCTTATAGTAAGTTTGTGGAAATAAATATCGTGAACACATTTGTCGGTAGCCTATAGCTAACTTCGGGGTGACAAAATAATATGTTCAAAATTTCTTTACAATACTTATTACATTGTTAAGGAAATGTCTGATCCATGTTAAGGAAATGTCTGATCCACAGAGTCAAGACCAGAGTTGGTGTACACGTTCATTGAACAAGCTGTACAACCTGGTGCCCAGGTGGCATTAAAATGCTCTGCTGTTGGTGAACCACCACCCAGGTTCCGGTGGACCCTGGATGGCCAACCGATACCACCACATCATGGGTAAAGATTGGTATACTAGAGTAAAGATTTAAAAAAAGAGACAATCATTGTCATAGGGTGTAATCCATTTGAATCATCGAAATTGTTAGTATCTGGTTGACTGGAAATCAGTGACTTCACCATTAAGTCCACCATTGTACAATCTTCGTACAAAAAGTATAAAAAAAAAATTTTTGAACAAAACTTACACCGTTCAAGCTGTTTTTGACCAGACGAGCAGATAGCGCAGTAGCGCTTAATAGTAGTTCTTAGAACCAAGGAAGTCTAGATTTAGTCCGGGTCCATAAAATTGTAATGTATGTATCAGTAACCTCTAAATAAACCAACACTTCGTTTATCAGGCAATTGAAAAGAACACTTAAGTAAGTGCTGATTTTTATATTTTCGTACAGGGCTGCAATCACTGAAGGCAATGAAAATAGTCCATCCGGTATCGGCACTAATAACAACTACATCCTGTCAACATTGTCGCTCAGTAGTGCCAGAGTGGAACACGGAGGCCGCTACGAATGCCGCGCTACGAACAACCACGGTTCCGTAGCACACGCGGCAAGACTAAATGTCTATGGTACTTGTCACCGGAACAATACATATTTTTTAATTTCATAAGGCAATTTTTAAAACATTATGACCTTTTTATAGTAAATAAGGTAGGTATCATTATTCTCTTTTAATAGTTACAAATTATCGTTACCAATAAAAAACCAGAAATTGTTTTAATCTATTTATGTGATAAAACATATGGGTGTTATCTTTTAACTTAGCTTTTTGATGATTTTTTAAAGATATTCATTATTGTCATAAATTAATAAAATAATTAATGATAAAGACATATTAGGATATATATATATATATTCGCTGATAATTATTATTGGAATAAGAAATAAGACTTCCTAAAAGGTTTGAATTTTCATGAATTTAGATGACTGTACCCGCCATTTTCTATTAAGGATGAAGAGTATCCTTTTTTTCATTCAGGACCTCCATATATTCGGGCCATGAATCCCGTTAAGGCTGTGGCGGGTTCGGAAATTACTATATGGTGCCCTTATTATGGATTCCCAATAGAGTAAGTGTTATGGCGAACGGCATTTTATGCGCAAATCCAATTTAATTTCGGTAACGGTTATAACTTGTGCCGTTAGAAAAATTGTGGATGAGGAATATTGAAAATCAGATTACATAATATCAAAGTATGGCAGCGATAAATTCTTAGGACTTTTCTGTTTTTTTAACCAAATTACTTCCGGGATAAACAATTATCACAGTTTTTTTGTTAGAACCAATAACAAAGTTATTTTAGACCAGCTTTTGCCTGCAACTTTATTTGCGTGGTAATTTTTTTCCAAAAATCTTCCGGTGATCGAGTTGTAATGCCGTAAAAATCGGACCAGCCATTCTAGAGATTACTCAGAACAAACAGACATCATCATCAGCCTGTGATAGTCCACTGCTGGACATAGAACCCCTAACTAACACTAACTATACTTTATATCTTATGCATGTATATATATTCTTGAATTTAAAATAACTAATAAAAACAACAGTTTTTGTAAATACAAAAAAAAAAGCTGTGCCATTGTTTTATTCAAATAACAAATATTTTGAAAAAATAATTAGCTAATTTGATCTCTTCATATTTTTTACATGATGTACCAGGAGTACATAGCTCTCAGAAAATGTCGCAATATTGTTACACTACACACTAAGTATAAGTACGTAATATTTTAAATTATAGTTCAGTTAAATGGGAGGGTGGCGCAGGCGCCGATCCAAGATACCATCAAGTAGACGGTCAACTGACAATAACAAATGTAGAACGAAATCGTGACAAAGGAGGATGGATATGCTCAGTGCTGACACCTGGTGGAGAGTTGGCCAGGCGTGAGGTAATGGAATAAACATATTGTTCAGGCTTTATTTTTTCAGACTATAAACACCCAATGAGAAAATAAAATATATAGTTTGTAGAATTGTGCGTCGCCCAAGAAATTAAAAACGTCAATATTTTACCGATACGACGATTTTAACATATCCAGGGAAGTAACGACAAGGATTGCTGCGACAATATATTTTCTTTTTTCTTGACACACGATTTATCTTATCTACTTTTTCTAGCATTTTTATTGGATACCTGCAATATATTTTCTACCATTCACCTCTTAAACCTTACTCTGCTTTAACGAAAATACTCATTATGTTTGGAATAAACTGCAAAGACATTTAACTTTTGGATTAATGTTTAGGTAACTTATATAATAATGACGCATAATTATTGATTAACAGAAAAATTTCACTATTAATGCCTAACAAAGACAAGAAATATATGCATGACTTACGACACAACTTTAGAGCAGAGAATTTATTGTCAGCTATAGTTGATTAAATATTAACTGTTCATTTTTAGACCTGTTTGGCTTTGCTTAAATGTTACTTTGTTTTTAACCTGAATATTTTTTCTATTATTAATCATAATTAATTAAGGTTCAAGTGTCGGTTGTATCACCACCCGTCCTGTCACCAATCGTGTTCCCACCTGGCTTGAGATCGGGTGACAGATCACAATTGACCTGCACCGTCACCTCGGGTGACATGCCGGTCTACTTCTCATGGCTGAAAGACCAGATGCCAATATCGAGCGTTCTTCAGGTATGTATATGAAAACAGTGTGCAGTGCACTGAAAAATTTCAAACAAAGTCATCAAATGCACGTTCAATTTGCTTTTGCCAGGTCGACGAGCGTGGTGCGGAATTTTATAGTATGCTGCTCTTTAAAAGTCTGACGGCGGCCCATAGTGGCATATATACATGTGTCGTTACTAACACAGCTGGCAAAGCGAATACTTCCGCTGAATTGGCTATAAAAGGTAAATAAACGTTTATAAATAATATGTGGCTTTACTTTACTGTTTGTACCATATTGTTATAATTTAAGCACTAACATATTTATAAGAAACTCTTTGATATCGACATGTTTTAGTAAAATTAATGATTTTTTAAATAGAAGATTGTTTTATTTTAATTTTAAATCATTTAAGATTGCAGCGTGATCTACTATTCCAAGTTAATAATTTACGTCTTGAAAGTATTCCTAATCAAAATTTTAAAAGCTTTAAAAAAATAACTCATTGGGTATACAAAATTCATATTAAGCAGCAAGAAATTTTAAATAAATAATATGAATATACAAGCATACTTCTTTGTTAGGATTTGAACACTAAATAATAATGTGTAATACAGTTCCCCCCTACTGGCAACTGGAGCCAACGGATACGGCAGTGCTACTTAATGGTTCACTTACCATAAGTTGCGAGGCGAGAGGTCACCCGGTGCCGACTATATATTGGACTAAATTTTCTGGTAAAATATTATCTTTCTTAATTTCAGTACATGTAGTTATATATTTATTGTAATAATTTCTTACATTGTATTAGTAAAATAAAAGTGGTTTAATAATCATGTGTATTTATACTAACGAAAAAGTAAATAATGTAAATTTATCTTTATAATGTTTGTAAATTACTGGTCGCACAATCTTATAACATTTTCATAACTGAAGTAAATTAAAAATGGGTAGGTATTTTCTAAATATGAACTGATATTGACTGTTTATTGTTTGAGCATATAATCAACATGATAAACAGTACAGTTTCACTTTCTATCATTAAATGAAAATAAATTTCAAACAAAATTAAACCCCTACATACTTACTTGAATATTGTTTTTCTTACACACATTATATTATCAGTAAACGTATATCTTTTCTACTACTAGGAAGTACAGAAACCGCACTAGGTGGGGTCTCCGACCCAGTTGTTCTAAACAATGGATCATTGAGATTAGAATCGGCTAGAGCAGAACATTCCGGAAGATATCGCTGCAGAGCTGATAACGGGGTTGCACCAGCGCTAACCAAAACACTGACAATCCACGTCAACGGTAACTTTCCAGATTTCATTGAAAATTAAAATTTATGACACGATATTAACGTTCCATTTTGTGTAACAGAGCCAGCTCGTTTCGAAACACCGTCGGTTAATGTTACCGCCAAACTAGGTGAAACTGTTAGACTCGCTTGTGTAGCGCGCGGCGACAACCCTCTATCGATGACTTGGAGCAGTTCAGGGCGAGCCTTGCCAAATTCTGATTACAGGTGAATATACTAAAAATAAAGTTCTTTTTTATGTTTTTAATATATTAACAAGACTGTTTCATACTTTTCAATCATACCTACACTATATTTATATATATTTCTAATTCAATTTGATTAGCTATAAGAACTGCCTCCATAGCCTAGTGGTATGGGCGTATGGCTTAGAAACCGTAGGTCGTGGGTGTGAATCCTGCGGATTTAACAAATTTTCATTGTTGTTTCCTAGTTGCTTAGGGCAATTTAGGCCGATCACCCAATTGTCTAAAACGTAAGATGATCCATGCGTCGGATAGGCATTTAAAAGTCGGTGACCCACCAACCCGCATTGGACCAGTGTGATGGGATACGGTCCAAAACCCCCTAATGTATAGGGGTGTATTAGGGGAGGCCTATGTTCAGCAGTGGACTATCACAGGCTGATGATGATGATGATGATAAGAACTTAACTGCCTAAGATGCTTCTTATATTGTGTTAATACAACATTGTCCGCAATTTTATGTTAGTCTAATAACATTCTAGCTTGGGTTTTGTTATTGTAGAAAAAAAATATATATGTTAACAAAAAAAAACAAAAAAACATAATATATTTAATATATTTTATATGAAATCTTAAGTATTGTTTGTAAATTTAAATCTTACTCAAACAAGTAACATAATATACATTAGAAAAAATATATAAATTATATATATGAGTGTTATTATTCACATTTTTACTGAATTTGCTTTATTTGCATCTATTTATTATTTAAGTGTATAGAATAAACATACATAATGCTTATATAGGATGAGCATCTCCGAAACCAGGAGCGCAGAAGGACTAAGGAGTGAATTAGTACTAGAACGAGCTGATAGAAGGGACTCTGGTGTTTACCGTTGCCAAGCCTCGAATCCGTACGGCCGATCTGATCATTTCGTGCATCTTGGTGTTCAAGGTAATTATTAAAAGTATTAAAAAATATCTTTTTGGCACCTTTGATCAAATATAACATAAATAATTTAAACTTGCTATGTTTAAAATGACTTGTTTAGTAAAATAATTAATATGTACTCCTTGCTGAGTAGGTTAACCATCTTACTATTCTACTAACATTGGAGATGTGAAAGTTCGTGAAGATAGATGTTTGTTACTATTTGACACAAGACTTGCTTGATGGATTTTAATGAAACTTTAAATAACAAATTTTATATTTCCGAATAATTTGTAGACTATAATTGGGTATATTCGGGTTGTTTATTATTAATATAATAACAAGTGTTATGTATGTAGAAAACCTGCACTAGCGGCAAGCTATTCCGGCACGAACAACCAAATCCTCGGGCCTTATATATTGTTTAATAATTTATCTCAAATTACAATCACCACACGGGTAAAATCACGGGGCATAGCTAATCATATATAGATTTACCATCACACACCTAAAAAGCGAGTTGTTTTCAGAGCCCCCCGAACCGCCGGCGAACTTTAGAGTATTAGAGACAACATCACGCTCGGTTCGTTTGCAATGGCGTCGTCCTTACGATGGCAACTCTCCCGTAATCGGTTACGTCGTTCAATACAGGAAGCACGATTCGACCAGTCCCGATTCCTGGAGGGACGCAGATACGCACAATGTATCTGTATCCGCGCATTCGGTTGACAGTTATACTGAGTAAGTAACTTCAATACCACTGTAGAAAAGTTAAGAAAGAGATCGGACAATATTTTGTTTATCAAATCTGAATATCGTAATTGCATCTATTTTAGCTTAGCACATATATGTATTCAAATTATTAATTGTTCTTAGCCTTGTTTAAAATCTACTGATGTAATGATATTGATCTCCCAGCCATTTATTTACATTTTCTAATTTTTTACCATTTATTCTGTTTTTTATACATTGTATTAGTTTATATTATAAAACATAAAATATTATAACATAAAATAAATAAAGAGTTAGCATTTAATTAAGTTTAGTTCAGCAAGTCACTACATGGAATAAATGTGAACAAATATGGTTTTAAACATGGCGGGATGAAGTGATTGAGTTCTTTTTGGTGATCCGCGGCCACTATTAGAATATCCGACTTTTGGCCGCCAATGGTGTTTCGATTTTAGACTTTATTTTCGATAATTCTATCTTGAAATAAACTTTATAATAATTAGGTTACATTTTAGTTTTTTAATACTACTTGACCTATTTTACTATGCTTAATGAAGATTGGATTTATTTTAATTTAGATTATAATTAATTAATCGATATAATTGAAACACATTTTGTTTTCAGTTAAAATGAGGATTGACGTTCCAAAATTGTCATCAGTTAATTTAAAATTCTAACGACGCATTGTTACAAACATCATTTACCTTTTTATGCATACAATAGCTTCTAATTCTCTTTTAATTATTCAAATTCATTGTTCGAAATACGATGTTATTATTCACTATTTTTATTATTAAGGTATGGTTTTACTATGTACATATTCTTTTATTATTATTTTGTATTTATCCACCAACAAATACGTTTAGTTAGAATTAATAATTTAAAACGCAAATATAATGTCTACTAATAATACAATATACTTCGCAAGAGACTCAGCGCACCTATTCACTTTAATATGAACTATCAACTACATCAACGTTTAGGGTGGAAGGTGCAACGATAACTGGTTTGGAGCCGGCAACTGCATACTTGGTGCGAGCAAGGACCGTCACTGCCCAGTTTGCGTCCACCCACACAAGAGCTCTTCTAGCATTGACGCTGCACGAACCACCAGCTAGAGCGCCAATCAGTCTACGAGCGTCAGCACCTAGACCAGCTACTGTGGAATTAGCTTGGCAGGTAAGGTAACAAAGTCTTATTTAGAGTCAAAACCTAAGTCAATCTAGGCGTTTTTCAATTTAGACTTTATCGACCATTTTAATCTTAGACCTTAACAACCCTATCGACATTTTAGGTGTAACTAATTAATTATAATACTATATTTATGATAGTCATTATTGTTTTCGTAGCATTGATTAGTATTATTAATTATCGCACTCACAATTCGTCAATCCAGTAATTTTCTAAGGTTTCACTTGATTTTCAATATTACTTAAAGCTCAACAACGCAATGTTTGTGAACTACATATTTATACGGAGCTGCAAAAGACGCGTAGTTTTTATCTTCGAAATCAATTTTACCTATCACCATTAAAAAAAAGTTGACATTCGCCGTGAACCTACTTGCATTTAAAGTAAGTTATTTATATTTATTACTTTACGTCAGCAAATCATTGCAAATAATAATATTTAATTAACGCTAGACAAAATTCAGAACTACTGAAACTTAATTTGCAAACTTTATAAGTGTACGCTGTTAATTGCCACTTTCAGCATAAAAATATATTTTGATTTGCATATATAAAGATGTTAATCTGCTTATAATTAAATGTCCTGTAATAAGCTATTTATGTTAATCTCCTGTTACGACTCTCTATGATGTAATTACGCATAAAAAAATTAAATAACTCTTTCATTAAACCGCATTTACAGTATAAAATTGCTACTTTTAGCATATAAATATATTTTAATTTTCTAACCATATTAATCTTATTGTGACTAAAATTAAATGTCCTGGAATGAGCTATTTAATGTTAATCTCTTATTACAATAGCAATCCTATGATGTTAATTTGCATAATAAAATGCATAAATAACACTTTTCATAATCGGCATTTTAGTATATCCAAACTGAACCTACTGTACTGCAAATATTGCCTGATATTTTAATTCGTCGTTTAAAAATTCTCCATTGCAGTTTAACTGCGTCGCCAATCAGTTTTAGATGAAAAATTTTGTGTGTATGATTTAACGTCGTTCTACAAATGTTTTTATATACTTGTTTTTAATATTTATAAATTTCTTATAAACTTAACAGCAATTTAAGAAGCCTATCACTAAAAATTTTAATGCACAATCAATTATGATATTTTAAAGAATATCAAGGTAAAATAAATTACTTTTAAAGAAGATAATAATTATTCAATCAATAGGAAATTACTAAATTCAAACAACAAATCCGAAATCATTAATACTACATATATATTCTTATTTTAACACGTAGATTTAGAAATGTGACGTCACCAAATTTAGGATCCCCTCCCACCCACTTGTCACTCAAAGTCACACTACATCGACCCCTTTCTCCCCATCTACGTGTGACGTAATAAATGGATGGTCCCCAAGCAGTCAGTCCAATCAGTCCAATTTTCTAGGCACCTCCATCATCCGCTTGGAATGGTGAGCTCCTTGGGTATACAGTTTGGTGGTGGCCATCCGCTGACGGCACTTTGGCAAGTGGTGCTAATGTGGGCATGGAGTTTGCCACTGTCCGCGGCCAAATTAATAAATACACTATAGAGGGCCTAGAACACTATACTCGGTAAGTTTTAAAAAAAATAATATGAAAAAAAAATCATAGATAGGTACGAGATCGTACTCAGTAATGTACATATTCAGTTGTGGACATTAACAATCTTTGTATTTCACTTGAAACACCACACACGCACACACAAACGCAAGATCTAACATTTTGTGGATCAATATTGTTAAATATGCAAGTTGGCTACAGACAGATGTATGTTTATCTCTGCCAAAGCTACCACACGAATGACTTGAAGTTACTTTAAAGTTAATATAAAGATTTTGATTCATAAGGTTTAAGCGTTTAATATCAATAATGCAAGAGTGTTTCAGGTATAAAGCGTTTTCCTTTTTATCCCTAAAAATGTATGCATAAATCATAAGTTTGACTTCATGATCATGGTTTTATAATTATACTTACAAAATAATATATTTGCTTTTATCTAAAATAAAACTTTTCGTATGATGGAATAGGGAAGATTGTTAAATATATAATATACGCACCAACACATACTTGTAATAAACATTTGCTAGCTGCATACTTGAAATGAAATAAGCTTATGAGAGACCTAAAATTTTCTTTTAATTTCATTTAATTCGGTAAATAAAAATTCCCTTTTGAACATAACTCACGACTTGATTTTCAGCGAAAATGACTTCTTCGCTATTTAACTCCTAAAGTATGATTTAGGACTTTTGAAACTCAAATTCATTTTGCGCCCTCATCAATTTTTATATCAAAATCGTAAATTTCGCTAGAAATCTATATTAGTTATTGTAATAGCCATTTATAACAGATAGCGCATACTAAAATTATAGCTAAAGACCATTATTTTGTTAACAAGAAAATAATGGACTGAAAGAGTTAATTAAATTGGTTACAAACTTTTAAGGATCCTATGTCCATTTTACCTCATATTGATTTACGAGAAATCGATCAATAACTGTTTAATGTATTTATATAGAAATCATCATTGGCCTGTGATAGTCCACTGCTTGACATGGGCCTCCCCTAATACACCCCCCTATCCATTAGGGGGTTTTTGACTGTACCCCACCACGCTGGTCCAATGCGGGTTGGTGGGTGGACCGACTTTTTACATGCCCATCCGACGCATGGATCATCATACTTTTCAGACAATTGGTTGATCAGCCCAAATGACCCTAACCAACTAAAAAACAACAATGAAAAATTGTTGGGTCCCCGCAGGATTCAAACCCATGACCTCCGGCTTTTAAAGCACAGGCCTATACCACTAGGCCACGGAGGCAGTAAATATAGAAATACATATTGTATTTATTTGCAGGTATTCAGTTAGTGTTAGAGCTTTCAATAGTGCCGGAGCGGGTCCAGCAACCACTTCTGTTAATACCCTGACACAAGAAAGTGGTAAGTTTTAGTGTTAGCTAGAATTAAAATTACTAAAAGTAACTGTCATTAGAAGGATAATTTAATTGAACTAAAACTAACATACTCGATAAAGCTTACCATTTCTTTAATTGTAAAGCTTATATCTCTATTGTAAGACATGTTGTTTTTAAAACGTATTCATCCTATAGTAATTTTTAATAAGGTAGCAAAAATAAAAGTTATTGTATACCAAAGGTAGAACAACGTTAATTAAAATTTCTTATGTATTTAGAAAACTTTTAATAGTTAAATAATAATAAGCAAAGCGCATAAGAACTTTTAATTAACGACCATTGCAAAGCTAATAGCTAATTTCTTTGTTGTTTTTTCTTTGTTATCATAATATAAAATTCTTAATAAGCATTTCTGTATAAAGTGCCAACGGAGGGGCCAAGGGCAGTAAGGTGCCGCGCTGTGTCACCGCAAAGTCTGAAGGTCGAATGGTCACCACCACCAGCTCACGCCCATCATGGCGCACTCCTAGGGTACAAACTGCTGTATCGCCCTGAACATAGTGAGTGGTCTTACATAACAATAGTCCCAAAGCCAATCTACATTAGAGATCAGCCGCCATGGTAACATGCACAAGTGTACGCGCAAATACAGGTGCACTACCGCTTCCTTTATACTCTTACTTACTTAATAGAGTTTTTTCACGATAAAAGTGTCATTTATCAAAAACTGACTGCCTCCGTAGCCTAGTGGTATGGGCGTGTGCTTTGAAAACCGGAGGTCGTGGGTTCGAATCGAATGCGGGGACGCAACAAATTTTCATTGTTGTTTCCTGTTGGTTAGAGCAATTTGGGCCGATCACCCAATTTTCTGAAAAGTAAGATGATCCATGCGTCGAATGGGCATGTAAAAGTCGGTCCACCCACCAACCGCATTGGACCAGCGTGGTGGGATACGGTCCAAACCCTAATGGATAGGGTGTATTAGGGAGGCCTATGTCCAGCAGTGGACTAACAAGAGCTGATGATGTGTATGTTATCAAAAAATGTTTACTCAGCATTGCTAGAGTTAAATAAGTTCCTATGATGTCTTATGTTATCCGATATATCCAGCTAAAATATTAGATGCCCTACACCTCATTCCAGATATTAAAAGCAACAGTAACAGTGCAATTTACATTAAAACACGCTTGTACACTACTTCTTTGTTTCACAAACTATATTGGGGTATTATTAATTACTAAATCTCAAGGCAGTTTAGGACATTCAATAAAAGGCAAAACATGTGACGTACTAAATTAGTACATAACATACCTCATAAAAGCACTAGAGTAATTCGCAATAAAACTTTCTTAGTATACATCGAAACTATCTGAAACACGAGTCCTGACTCCTGTCGTATAAAAATATACTAATTACTGAGAAAAAACCAATAGGTTTATGTAATCTAAGCTGAGTGATGGCAGTTCTTTGTCGGCAGCGACAGATTGGCTGGAGTGGGAAGTACGTGGTGGAGGGGGGGTCAGTTCGGCCGCTGGGGCGGAAGTGAAGCGAGTTTCCGGTGTCGAAACGCTGTTGCTCGCTCTTAGACCCCATATGAACTATACTATACAGGCGTTAGCGTATACAGCTGCTGGTGATGGCGTGCCCGCTCATCCTATACATTGTACCACACACCAAGACGGTATGTTATTTTATATTTACTAGCATTTCATCCCGGTTTTGATCGAATAGATGTTTCTTGTACATTTTGGTGTAAACAAAAATTTTTAATTAGAATAAAGTTATAATGACTAATTGATTTACACGTTTAGTTTGGTTATTATTTGTTAGTACTGGTTTTAAGGGATTTTAAAAAATGTAGCTTATGTTAGTCAGTTACAATGCAGTTTTCTTAGGCCAAAATCTAAAACCAGTGTAGTAGTGTCTAGAGTAACAGAAATACAAATATTTCTCTATCATATTATAAGTATGGATATTTTAAGGGACACTTTATATTAAAAAGGAGGCATATTTTAGTTCCGGGACCACCAGCGGCGGTAAAAGTGGTGGCAACTTCTGTATCATCGCTAGCAGTCAGCTGGCTACCACCAAGTCGACCGAATGGGCCAATATTATACTATACAGTATTTTACCGCGAGCTTGGCAGGTATATATTTAGTCATATCTATCGGGTTTCTACTGTTGGATAGTAATTTTAGATACATAAATAATATAAGTTAACCCTTTATTACTAAAAAATGCTTACTTTCTTGTTACATTCGAAGCATTAATTTTAATTAACCTTTTCATTAATAATGTTAACATATTTTATCTTAAGGGATAGACCACCACAAACCACAACCGTTCAGGCGGAAGACGCAGAGTCTTCTGTGGGCTTAGGGGGTTCTACGGAACTAAGATCTTTATCTGAAGGTGCAACGTATGAATCTTGGGTAGCGGCACATTCCTTAGCTGGTGAGGGGGAACCTTCGGCACCGCAACCGGCCACAACTACATCACGAGGTAATACAATTACTTTGGAAGAACTTAATCTAAAACAATTAAAATGAAAAAAAGGAACACTTAAAATTAGTTATATGTATAGTATTTTTCCTCATACCGGGTAGCTTTCACTTACTATGTAAACCTATATTGAAAATACATCGTTACTATCGCAACATCATATGGCGTTCTAGATTAAAGTCGATATATGCCTCGCAACACTCTACCAATGAATACGATTGTACGACGCAAATTTGTTGTTATTTCTCTTAATATTATATTATTAACCAGGCCAATTCTAATCTCAACAAAACATTTCTAATTTAGCTACAGTCAGACTATTGTCATTTGGAGTTTGGGCAAGAGTGAAGTGTGGGCATTCCTTAAAACTGGCGTGCGCCTGGCGTGGGGAACCTGCGCCACGGGCTCGATGGCTACGGGGTGACAGACCTGTCACTCACGACCCAAGAACGCATCTGACTCCACATGGACATCTCTCAATCCACGGTACGATAAGTTTTACAAAAATATATTGTTTTATTTAAGGTTGATAAAATTAAAATGAAGTAATGTATTATATAGCAATATAAGAACAATGAACGAAATAAGAAAAAAAATAACCTATATATTAACTCTCAGATTACTTTATCCACCTTTTGAATGAATGAACTTCTCCATGCGTTATTGCACCTGAAAAACGTACGACTTATGTACGTTAGAATCGTGCTGGGAAAAGAAATAATTTATGCATTATTGTTGTTTTCTGATTGATTAGTATTAATTTCGTCCTCAGGGTCAAGACCGTCTTTGGCAGTAATTATAACAGATCAGTTATTTCAATTATACTGAAATATCTACCTTAACTAATTGAAGTTTACCCTGGCACTCGCTTAGCGTAAAAACTGTCGTTCTGATGAATCCCGCGCATAAAAAGCTAAGTCGTCGACTCTAATGATAGCATGGATTAAGCAAAAAATTAAAATGCTTAAAAATTCTTGAAAATTTTCTTTGATTTTTGCAATACTTTTGCAAATCAATAACCCAAATGTAGGTGTAGGAACTTAATAAAAGACAATTTTATTTAAAGCTAAACTTTACTGACAATTTTATAAAAGCCGTTTAGTAAATAAAAATTTTGACAGAAGTCGACGCATCTACCAGTGGCAATTATACTTGTGCCGCACGCAACGCTTTCGGATCAGAGGAAGTCACCTATCGTGTTCAGTGCGCATCACCGCCTTCCGCTCCCACCCTGACATTAGACCACGCCGAACACAAAGAAGCTAAACTTACCTGGAGGACAACGCACCATCCTGCGGCTCCACCACACGGTATGCTAAAAAAGTGTAAAAAGTAATTAAATACGAAGCTATATGCATCTTTTTACTTCATTAAGGGAACAAGGCAAAACATATGTTTTGGTTTAAAGGACCCTAAACTTAAAAATACATTTTTGCATGTTATGTATGTATGTATACTTTTTGGTAAATCTATTGAGATATGTCCCACGGAGTCAAATATAATGCATAATTATGGACTTTTCAATGGTTTAATTCAATCTAACAATTAAAGATTAACTATCGATTTATATAGTTATTAAATATTGCAATTAACCATGGATCATTTGTAATTCAGAAAATAGATACGTTAAAGTTTACTTATTGGTATAATGAAAGAAAACTTAAGGCCATGGATTGTAAGAAATAAAAGTATATAAAAGGTGACGATGTAAATCTCTAAATTTAGAATACTATTATTGATTTGATATATGATAATGTTATAATTTTAAGACCAAATACTGCATAAAACAATTTCACCTGTTCTTGGTTAAGGTTTTACGATATGGTGGATACGCATCAGGGACGATGCAGGTGATGGTCTGGATCCTATGAACACGCGTGGCGAAGAGGAACGAAGGCTCGAAGCCGGTGGGGAAGCCAGTTCAGTTATTATAAGGGCGCTCTCCTGTGGGGCTACTTATTCAGTTAGGGCTGTTGCCCATTCTAGGGCTGGTCCATCCCCATCTTCCGCACCGTTATTAGTACGGACGAAACCACCAGGTATGTCTTTTTTTTATGGCATACACAGGCAGACGAGCAGTCGGTCCACTTGATGGGAAGTGGTCACCGACGCCCATAGACATTGGCAATACCAGTAGTATCGCCAACGCGCTGCCTACCGTGAGACATAGGGTACCCAGTAAATACGCTGGCTTCGGTGCCCTTCAAACCGAAACACAGCAGTGTTTTCACACTACTGCTTCGCAGCAGAAATAGGCACCGAGGTGGTACCCACCCAGACAGTCTCCTGTCAAAACGGGACCTACCACCGGTGCCATGTTTTACAAGGCATTCAATAAATACTTATGTTTCTGACTCTTTATGGTTAACAGTTTTAAGAAGACAACTTTTAAATATTACGCAATCTAAGATTCTAGATACAGGTGTCTGTCCTGTGTTATTATCAAGACCAAACATATCTCACCATACATCTATGCAATTTGCATGTCAAAAGAGTTGTCCTTTGTTGTAAATTACTTAAATACACTCATAAAATTTTATTTTAAACTTTTCGTTTGGATTTATATAGCAAATAATGTTTAAGTAGAATTCAAGGAGAAATTTTTTTATGTAAAAATATCTAACAGTGAAGATGAAAATAGCAATTCATACTTAATCAATTAAATTTTGAACTCCATTAAGAATACACACAGTTCATTTTATATTATCTTAGTGTTAGTGTGGGAAGGTGGAGGAGAGGTAGAAGACCAAGGTGCTGAAGCCGCCATCTGGAGCAACAGTAGTTCACTTGCATTAGACGCAAGACGAGCAATTCGTTGTGGTGCGAGGCTGGTAAGATTGCAATGGAGAAGAGCTGATGCTGGTAGCGCAGTCGCTTGGAGAGATGCTGATCTCACTTCTTTACATCACCACCGTGAGGTGTGTCTTCTTTTAAGGATCACTACCAATAATATAATACGATATTAGCGAGTGTATGTAATATTTACCTAAAAAACGGAGATAAAAATAATTGGTTGGTTATAAAGAACTTTCTCTCTGAACAATATCTACAAAGGCGTAAAAAACATTATCTGCATTCAAAATTGTGTCTTGTAAGTTATATACCAATTTAACTTATTGCAAAGAAGTGCGATAATATTAACAGCGTAATAATTAACCGATTAACAGTTAGCGGTTGACATTTTAACTTTGCCAACAAGAATTTAAGACTGGATTTAAGACGCTACTTCTTTGCCATTGGTTACAATGTTTACAATAATTCCAAGTCTTATTTGGCGCTGGTATGTTAAAAAACATTGGTATAAAATTATTCTTTCACTTCGTAAGGTTGTTATCAATGGCTTGACAACGGGTTCATGGTATGCTCTACGTCTATGGACTGCCACAGAATCTGCTCGACATCAAGCGATTATCTACGCGGCGACTACGACGCACTCTGGAGGTAAAATTAGATATAAAACATTATATATTATAGTTTTACCTTCTTTTAATTTTAAGAAAACTTGATTAATTTGTCGTGGACCTAGTAACACCTAAATAAGCAACTTTATATCCCAGATTGACACATACAGAATACAGTTAACTCACCATTTTCATATTTTCCACCAAAAAAATGCATCGTTTTTTATTTTCTTCTTATTAATAACACTTTTAGATATACTATATATTATACTAAAAAGGCAATAAAGTTTCCTTTTCCTTTTTAATACATTATATTTCAAATTAATTCTTCTCGGGTTCTTTTTATTTTCATTAAAAACAGATAGACTACGTCGACCTGTAGCGTTCTATTCAGAGAGCGGATCAATACCGACTGCTGGCACGGCTGACACGGAACGAGTGTTAGGAGCGGTGTCTTTGGCATTCGCTGCCCTCGCTGCACTCGCTGTAGCAGCCTTACTTCTAGTCTTGTTAGCAAAGCGAAGGTAAGCTATTCAACCGCTTTTATCGGTGGTGGGTCCCCATTTTACAGGAGACCATCTGGGTTGGTAGCACCGCGGTGCCTATTTTTTCTGCGAAGCAGTAGTGAGAAAACACTGCTGTGTTCCGGTGAGACGGGCACCGTATCCAGCATATTTACTGGGTTAACGAGACTTAACACCCTATTTCTCACGGTAGGCAGCGCGTTGGCTATACCACTGGTATTGCCAATGTCTATGGGCGTTGGTGACCACTTCCCATCATGAGAGACATCAGATAAGCAGCGGGGTCGTCTGCCTGCGATGTCATAAAAAAATGTAAATAAATATACTAAAAGAATTCGCTATCATATGATAGTAAAAGTCTAAATATACTAAAGACTAAAATTTGATACACATTCGACTTACGAACGATAAAGACGTGCGTAAGAAACGATCTAATATTTTTAAACCTATTTTGTCAAGGAAAAACCAATTTTAAATATTTGCATCTATCACTGATACTTTTGTTATATCTGTTACTACAGTTATAATAGAGTCAAGGAGCAAGTTTTATGCCAGTATCCAACCCAACATCCGTCTAAACCTTGGTTCTTTAAATTCAAACACTTTTCCAAATTAATTACATCCGTAGTAATTCGACTCCGTTTAGGACATGTTTGCTCCCCAGTGTTTTTAGCTAAACTGCGTATACTTGACCATTCCATGTGCCAGTGTGGCTTAGCAGAGGGCACTCTGGAACATTTATTTTTCATGTAGAAATCTTACAATTCCCCTATATGACATCCTCCCTTTTTCCTTTCCCAGACCTGTTAATATTCCTTATCTTTTAACCTTTACTAATCCGGATGTTATAAAAATTTTATGCAAATTCATCAGGGTCAATAATATTAAAATTTAAAAACTCTGTACTTGTTGCTTATACCTAACTTTTGTTAATATTAATTGTTTGTTCCGTCCATAATAATATAAATGTCCTATTTATTGTATAAAGTTATTTATTAATTAACATTTTGTCTTGTGTCTGTCCAGGTATCTCAACCAACTGAGTGCTATTGAGTCACTACTGTACAATTGTTAATAATACCGAACAATTTTTTTATAATTCTGCTCTTGTTTTACCCAACCTTTCATTGGCAGAATCACCAGTTATCCTTGGTGGAGCCATTATATTTAAAGAAGAAGAAGAAGAGTACACAGTTATTAAAAGCGTTGTTAAACCGGAAGTTGTATCTTGTAGTACTCTATGGCCATGCGGTGGTCCTGTGGACGAGGAGACGAGGAGATGCAGCCACTCCGTCGCCAGCACTGACAAGTCCGTTTGTCCAGAGCAGCAGAACATTCGAAATTGCCAACACGATTATAAACACGACAAATTATCACCAGCCTCTGGTAAGTGTTTGAATATTTTAGAGATTAGTATAGAATTAGAAATAATATTTAAAAAACAAATAAATTATTTAAAATTTCTTGTACAAATATTTCCTATTTGCCTAAAATAAAACTAGTTTTATGTTTCCCGTTGATTTGCGTTACAAACTAATACCAAACGGAAATTGCATCCCTTTTGCGGTCAATACAATGGCATTTGTTTCAACATAACTCTGGAATTGTACAATCAATTGTACAAAACGAATAGCAGCATAAACGGAAATTAAAACTAGTTTTGTAAGCTATTCAATTCGTTTAACTTAGATTTTAACAAAACAATTCCCTTTGAGAACTAATGCAAGGAAAGATGCTTTGATGTATTTTACGGTCACACTCAATTTCTGAAACGGATATTTTAAATGAGATTGCAAAATAGTAAAACACTATCTAGCACTATGTTTCTTTTTTTTATATGAAAATAATAGATATAAAAATAGTAACCTAAATTTTATTGAAATCTTCTTAATGATTTCTAATAATCCACGGACTGCCTGAAACTACCTCCGTAGCCTAGTGGTATGGGCGTGTGCTTTCAAGAAACCGGTGGTCGTGGGTTTGAATTTGCCGCTGTGAGTGTCGAACCAGTCATTCTAGAGGTTAGCCAGAACAAACAGACATACAGACAAAATTTACAAAAATATTGTTACGTTTAGTTATGTACAGGTTATATATGACAACGTACTCATTTAAAAACGGTTTCTATTCTTCTAACAGACGTGTATGAGATAAGTCCGTACGCAACATTCGCCGTCGGTGGTGAAACGACCGCTGCCACTTTAGACCACACGCTCCAATTCAGGACATTCGGCCATCGAGACAACGATGCCCCACCACACCGCCCCTGCAGGAAGCATCCACAGCGTCATAGAGATCGCGAGGGTTATTATCTGATATACTTGATTGTCCTTTATGACTCCTATATTGGTTTTATACTCAAAATTTGACTCAGGAAGCCATTGTCCTTGTATATATATATATATATATATATAATACAATGGAATTTAACATTATGCAATCACAATTTATTGCAAGAATATACAACGTTTCATTTTGGTGCAATGAGCTAAATGAGAAAAAAAAGCAGTTTGTTATATTTAATTTTAAATTACGATAAAAATTTCTTACCAATATGCTTAGGTTTTATATCGAAAAGGAGCGTGGTTATCATATTAATAATTCCATAGCTACTAATATATGATGGAAGTAAGTAACTACAATTGTTTTTACAGTTGAAAAACACCATTCAGACTGTGAACTTCAGCAGCTAAGTCGCTACGAAAAAGTGAGGCCGAGGCATTGCGCAGGCACCTCTTATTGCGTGCCTCTTTCGCATCATGGTAAGTACTTAGTGTAGTCCCACCAACCCGCATTGGATACGGTCCAAAAGCCTCTAATGGATAGGGATGAATTAGGGTAGGCTTATGTCCAGCAGTGGACTATCATCGGCTGATGATGACGAAGTATTTAGTGATTAGTATATTCAGTCAAAGTCAAAGTCAAATCTCTATCCAATATAGAAGCATTACATTCGCGTTTTGATCGTCTGAGCCTGAAAAGAACTGGCTTAAGAAACTCAGTGGGTCTTATTTTTTCATTGCTTTTTTCACTAAACCATACATTAATATATCGTCATCATCAGCCTGTGATAGTCCACTGCTGGTCCAATGCGGGTTGGTGGGTGGACCGACTTTTTACATGCCCATCCGACGCATGGATCATCTTACTATTCAGACAATTGGGTGATCGGCCCAAATTGCCCTAACCAACTAGGAAACAACAATGAAAATTTGTTGAGTCCCCGCAGGATTCGAAACCACGACCTCCGGTTTCTAAGCCACACGCCTATACCACTAGGCTACGGAGGCATTAATATATAATATAAATATTTGTCACTTACTAAAATATAATATAATACAGCTCTGTTTACTAACACGTTTAATTAGTACGATAATCTACTTGAAAGGTGCAAAAATATGAAGAAAATGCACTATGCATTTTGGTAAGCTTTAGACCGAATCTGCAATTTCATACATTACTATAACATTGTAACAATCGATTTAAAAAATCCTTCTTTTAGTTCAATTGGTTATTTTCCGTCAATGAAACGTACCAGAATTTTTTTTATTTAACACAAATATCATAAAAATTAAAATAAGGATTAATTAATTACTACATTAAACATTTCATAGAAATCAAAGTCAACGATATCAAATCAAGGACGACATTCAATAACGTAGTAATTATTTTATACTGAAATGAATGAAATGAGAAAAAGATATTAAAAATCTTTATTAATTGTCTATCTTCACTTGAAATGTAAGTTGAAGTATCTACTTAACTCAATAATTAAAACGAACGAATCTTTCCATGAATAAAGAGCCGTTTAGGGCTTCAAACGCATTTAACATTAAATTAAACGTCCCCGAATTAATGAGTCGTCTTTAATTGATGGTCAACTTAAGTAAAATGCCGTTAAAATATATATTTCTATTCGTTTCGTATTTTAAAAAGGAAAAACAAAGAACAGATTAATTGATCTTAAGAGTTCACAGTTTTATTATTAATCCTAATATCCTAATTAATGTCTAGTTTGTAACCTGAGACTTACAACTTTAACAACAATGCCTATTTCTTCTAAAAAACAGCAATATGCTAACACTACCGTATTCCAGTTTTAAATAGCACCATTACTAGGCCGTGTTACTATTATACGTGACGCATTACGTTGGTTAGTAATTCATAAGTTCCTAATGGCAGAGCTTATTACCTAACATCAGGAAAACATCTCGCTTGTTTAGTCAATGAATGCTATAAAAAATACATTGTATTATGCGTAAGGTTTAAGCAAGGCTGTTGTAAGGAAATTTCTTAAAGTATTCTGGCACACAACTAACTCAAAAATTTTTGATGTTGTAGATGTTAGTGTTAAAAATTCTTTTTTATTCTATCCAATGAAAAAAAAATCTTTATTACACCTACTTATTAATTTCCCTTAACCAGCCTTCGGAAGGCTTAACCCAAAAGCCAACTGAGGGGAATCATACTCGACATAAAGTCCGCTTATTCACCACTATCGTGAACATATTTCTTACCTTATATAGGCGGTGGTGCTGGCAGCGCTGGTGGCGGTGGTAGTGGCGGTGGCTTCTCCGAAGTGTATGCTGGCGATTCAAGCGTGGAGTCAGGCCCAGGGTCTCTGTCACCAAGGACCCACCACGAGCATAGCTAGCGCCAAGAGAGACGTTCGGAAAGGACGTGAATTATTTAAACATCCTTTAGATTATATCTTACTTCTGATTTAAACACAAAGATTTATCAAACCGTGACTTGATTTTAATTTTACACATGTTTAAAAATAAATTCTTATTTCACCTTTCTCAATTTTATATATACTGATAAATTTGCTTGAAACTTTCGTCTTAAACTTGGTAATTATATTTTAGTTTAAACACCGTATTTATATTTAAAAAAAAGTGTAATATGGTTCGTTATATTTTGAAGTAAATAAATGTTAAAAATACGTTAACTTCTAAGTTAAAATACATATAGTTAACTGTTTAATGTTTTATTTATTATTGCATATCATGTATAAAAATTCATTTTAATCAAATGAAAGTTACAAATTTCTGATTGACATTAAACATAATTTATCATCATCGTAAATTTTTACTGATTAATAGTCTCATGCTCAGTCTTATAAGTACGTTGTAATGAAATTACAATATGTTTACTTATTGGAGATTTGTAGACTTGTAAAATAAGCCATACACTCATATATTTAATAATCATATAATTTGTCAATTTGTAATCAAATGTTTGAAAACATTTCTTTAGGTCGATAAAATAAAAAACAATAACTTTATTTACAGTTATTCAATTATAATAACAAGTTTATTATTCAATTAAATTTTTGTTTTGAAATAATTCTTGTTAAAATTAGTTGCTTTGTTGTGCCAATAACCTTAATTGAAAAAATACTAATACACTTTTAGGACAATTTACACTATTTAGAAAAGTATGTTTCACAAACAATGAAATAACAATTGCTCAATTCTTAAATGTAAGAATAACAATACTATGCTTTCATAGGCTTGTAACGACTGCCTTTTGTTTGCTCTTTGGCCTAAAGACTGGTTTATGTAGCAGTGGTTATTGTCCTCTACTTTGCTCTACAATGCTCTACAATACACTACGATACTCTACGAGTTAAAGAAGCTTTTAAAAGCGTCGTTGTTTTATCGTCCTGCATTGTAGTTATATTTAAGTAAACTTTTAGAATGGCTTAACTTTTAATATAGTTTACAAATACTGCCTTGACGTTCCTTTAACAAATTTTGAAATCGTAATTGTAAATGATTTTGATGTAGACGACAACGAATAACATATTTGAAAGAGTTTTAAGATTTCTATTAAATATGAGATGGTCTTTAATTGCAAGAAAAAATCGCTTGAAACCTCAAGGAATATATTTGAAAAATATAACAATTACATTTCAACATTGCAAATGCGCTTTTAGAGACTATGCACCTTGAAACGTTTAACTCAATCATTTAAGCGCTGCCAGCATTTCGAAGTCAAAACTAAAGTGAATATTTTAAAAGAATTTTATAAGAGGATTTTCTTACTTGTGTTTGTGAGATACACTTGAAATGTTTTGTTATTCACGTCACTTAGTTTGAAGAATGAGAGTTTCAAAACAGTCGACGTTCACGGATTGCTTCAACATAAATATTCACACGTTCTCGATTTTTTTACTGCTTTATATTTAGATTTTGTATACTCCGTTTCGAATGTTTATAATTTCAATTTTCATGTATACTTACTGCTACTACTAAGCTGTTACTGAGCAAACGAACAACTGAGTTAATATTGTCGAATATATACGTTACTTAAAGTTGTTAAGTAGGGGTGTGCGAATAATTTGAACTTCGGTTTGTACGGTTCGGTTTGTAACGAATTTTCGTTACATGGCGATTACATCGAATCATTTGATTAGAATTCGAAATTCAAAAAACCTTTGAATATAATATAATCGAAATTTTTCGAATAATTTCAAAATTATTCTATTTTAATTTCGAATCGAATATACATTATAATTATAATTATATACAATTTCGAAACAATATTTGCACACCCTTATGGTTAAGGTTTCACAATGTTCTACTGCCATTTTTAATAAACCGTAGACTAGTTGTTTTTGTACACCGTACTCAATAACCATTAAATATACCACATTGTCTGTATTCATCTCTACACTAGGTAATACCTAGTCTTTCGCACCTTCTTAATATACTGTCAATAGCATAGTTGTCAATAGCACTGTATTATTTTCTTACGGATTTGAGAAAATGTATTCAAACATGTCTTAGCCATATACGTGAAAAAGGTAGGTGAAATTCAATTCGCAATGTACATATTTCTAGTCAGACTGACATCTAATAATGTAAGAGCTTATGTGTAAATACGTCTGTAGATACCGTCAATGGTCTAGTCAACTTTTATTAAATGTTTCATGACAATATAATTATAACGTGTAAATAATATATGACTATATGTGAGAATTTGTTCGTTGTAATATATTATTTATCGGATACTGTTGTTTTATTTAACCCCTTCTCTTACAAATGAAAATAATCTGCCGTAAAATTGCGAATCTTTTAAATATTTTATAATAAAATATGTTACGGCTGTCAAATTGTGATCGAAATGCCTGTTTACAGTTCCTAAATTTCTTAAGTTACTCTAATCTACGAGTATTACTTAATAACAAATTTAATTCACTATACTAGAGTTTTTTCACATAGCCACAAACGTCCAACCCGTACCAAGAGGATTTATTGACTTCATTGGATTTTTCTGATAACACAACAGTATCGTTAGAAAATTTTAGATTTTTAAAAAATTATGCTACTATCTTTTACAAAATCATCTTACTTTGTGGCAGTAAAATGATCAGCCACTAATATTTTTACTGATGATAACTTAGTTGCTCCTTCGGCAATCCGAACCCACGCTTTCCGACTTAAAAATAGAACGCTATTTTATTATATAGTCGGAAAGTTATGTTTTATATCATATTATATAACAACACAAATGGTTGTTATAATAAGAGGTAAGATTTTTATCGAGTTAATAAAATGAAAATAGCCTCGCGGCATCCAAGGTCGTTACGTGTAACGAAGTCATTTATAAGCTTAGTAAAAGTCACTTATAATGGTGTGACCTCATTATATTTCAGTCATATTATTAATAACATATTTTAAAATGTTGAGCATCAAAGAGTTTTATGCCCATGCTAAGTGTCAGTGCCTAACTCATTGAAATTTAACAAAAGATATTTCTTCCAATATAAGATACATTACAAAAAAACATGCAAATATAGACCATATAAGTACAATCTATCGAAACTTATTCTTTCTTCTTGAAAATCCCTTGTAAGGATATAGAAATTTTAAATTGACATACTTATCCTTACGATAAAATGCGCTATAATTTTTACTCTTGTTAAATATAAGGCCCTTTAAGAGTTCCGGGTGAGAAATGTTGGTAAGAAGAGCCGAAAATCGGAATCGGGGGTATGCCGGGGAGGTTATCTCCAGCAGTGAACTGACACAGGTTGATGATGATGACGATAATGTGATGATGAGGGTTCCTTACCATAGAGATAAACATAGATCAATCTAGCCCAGAAACCCACCACCACAGGAATAAATGAAATTCAAATTTAAGGAGGACTGAAGTAACATGAACTTGATTTTGGACATACAGAAACTCTACATGGGCGACTCACTTTCATCCGTTTCGTTTACATTGAATAAAATCAAATCCATAACGCGATTGTATCGTTCGAAACAAACGAATATTTTAATACCTACCTGCTGTGAAGTCTGAACAGAAAAATGCAGTATTTACTGTTTATATTAACTGCAATTTCAAATTTTTGTATACTCTTTATTATTATTATGGCAAATATTGATCTGAGAGTATCGTTAGGACTGTATAAATTAAAATTATGACGTATTTGCTTATTATTCGGCAGGCTCGTAATTTGTCGTAGCCGTAGTAGTATCTAACCGCAAAAAGCAAAAGGAAATTCATTTTATATAATAATGTAAAAAGATAGCAAAATATTCCGCCTGATGATATAAAATAAATAAGCATAAAATACTGAAAATTTTCTAGCCGCTCTATTAAAGTAATTAAGTAACGTTAAATGTAACATTGGACGTCGCCACTGAAATGTTTTCATTGTAATAGTCCGTCCCTTGGGAAATTATTATAATAAGGTCGATAAATTAAAGTTATTTATCGAGCTATTAACAAAGTAATAGAATAGATGGAGGCGCGGTATCGAAGAACATTATGCTTAATTAAGTCACCTTAACCTTTCAGGCACCTTATTACATTATTATTGTTCCACAAAGTACTAAAACGTCTATTTTTTTATTCGTCATCAATATCATAAACAGCCTTTACCAGTCCTCTGCTGGACATAGGCCTTTTTTAATGAACACCAAGACGGCCGATCCTTGTTGGCATCCATTAGAAAGAGTTGCTCATAATTGCCACGTTGAGCAGACGGATTGGCAATTGACTAATTGCACTTGTACTGCGGATCCATCTTACTCCCACTGTAAGGCAGATCCGCCGTCAATTGGGCCGTCAATTCCCCACGCCTGGGAAATTTACTTTTTATTCTTACCTACCGTTAACGTTAATCTACATGGAAACATTGAAGTCAATCCGTTGTTAATGAGTATCTTATTGTATGAAACAGAATTTAGCTAAAATAAAGCTTTCTGAAAATGCTCTAATACCTTGAAGACTAGAATTAGTTTTATAATAACAAGTTAATAATGTTACAAGAGATAAGCTAGGGATGAAGTCTGTAAGTGATAGTGTAGCTGAAAGTTAATAGGGCATGCTTCCAAATTTATGTAAGAGGCCTTGCCTCAATTTAACAAGTCGGCCAAATGTTATCGTTTTTATTTAGAAATAAATCTATTTCTAACCCCAATTCTCGAGTCAAAATGTGTGAAAATTATTTATTCAATATTTAAAATTGAAACGCTATCTAACATTTACCATTTAGCGAATCCTCTGATATTAGCGACCAAATCTGAGCCATTTTCAATGCAATTCAGATATTTAGTTTATTTTAGTTTATGTTGATTATATTACAATCTATTACATATGTAGCTAAGATAAGCAAGGTAAGGGCTTGTTATTTATTTGCGTTTTCTGTTTTATTGCCCTTCTGAGACTGGTTAATCAAATAAACGTTAAACTAACTTTACATGTAGACTGAATATCGTGTTAATCGTTAGTTGTCTTTTAATGTTAGAGCAAGAAATATATATAAATTTTTAGTTAAATCTATATTTATAGGACAAACTTATTCTACAAAGTAAATAACCATTTTATTAAATTTATTCTATGAATATAAGATTCCGACAATTTTTCCCCATTTCGGAAAACAATACTGATAAAGAAAGCAGAAAACTGGAATCCGTTCAAACAACAGATATCTAGGGCGCTATTTAGGTCAATCGTTTTCAGAGCAGTCATTGCTTCTATGTCTAAATCGCTAGCTCTAGAATAGAGGACCGCATCGACTGTATGCGGAATGCCAATACTTAGGTTTTTCATTCAATATTGTATCATTATAAAAAGACAATCACAAATTTATATTGACCGCCTCCGTAGCCTAGTGGTGTGGACGTGTGCTTTACCGAACCGAAACCGGAGGGCGTGGGTTCGAACCCTGCGGGGGCTCAACAAATTTTCATTGTTGTTTCCTAGTTGGTTAGGGCAATTTGGGCCGATCACCCAATTGTCTGAAAAGTAAGATGATCCATGCGTCAGATGGGCATGTAATTAGTCGGTCCACCCATCTACCCGCATTGGACCAGCGTGGTGGAATACGGTCTAAAAACCCCCTAATGGGTAGCGGTGTATTAGGGGAGGCCTATGTCCAGCAGTGGACTATCACAGGCTGATGATGATGATGATGATGATGATCACCTATATAGACCAGTTTTAAATGTTAGTGGAGGAATATCACATCACTTTTTTACAGATACCTCACGTTATATATATTGTAGGAAGTCTCCAGACTTCGTCATCGACTATTCTGAGAAGGGCTATATAAGGGAGGTAGTTGGAAATAATCGGTCATTTTTGGTGGGTCAGCTATCTTAGTGTACAGAGTTATTGTGATAATCGGTGTTGGTCGTTTTAAAGGTAACGTAAGTCATTTTCAAATTTTGTTTTCGCTATTTTCTATGTAATTGTTGCGCGTGTAGTAATTGATTTGCTTAATAATTGTTTTCAATGTACATACATAGCTTCTATAATAATTATTTGTGACTTAAATTGTAATTAAACAGATTTCTTGTTAATTTTGTATTGTTTTTTAATAAAATGCCACTTCTGATGCTACCGACGTTTCGGACTCTCAATCTGCCCTTGATCAAGGATGCTGGAAAGAATCCGAAAAGATGTTATAGTTATACATACATATATATATATATATATGTATGTATAACTGTAACATCTTTTTTGTTTTCTTTAACAATGGTTTATACTTATAACTAACGCGAAGAATCCGTAAAATGTTGATTTAATATGTATAATAATGGTGTGAATGAAAGAAAAAACTAGAGAAGGTAGTTTGGGGTTTATATTGACTATATCACTTCGATGAATATAGTTAATTTGGTCCGTGTTTTTTTTTCACTTGGTAAAAAAATTCTAGGCACAGCTCAGAATTTTAAATCTCTAATAAATCTTAATTTTTCATTTCATTCGCATTGTTATATTATAATAATGGATAATTCCATTTTAGATATCTCGTCAATATTTTTAGCTTAAGTATTTGTCAACTGATTAGTAAGAGAAATCAAAAATATTTAAAGAATCCCGGAATGTAGGAAATTTGTTCGCCGGTCGGTTGCAGATTTTGGACGAATTCCATTAAAAGACATTTCAAAGACACGGCCTTTGAGCGAATCGAATTCAAATCTATTGACAAATCCTGATCAGTCCAAATTTCTAACGCGTACAATTAGATTGTGTAGAATTGAGTTTTATTTTGCTGAGAATATTCGTAAATTTAACGTATGTACTATACACAAAATAAATAATCTAGTGTTGCCCATAAGTGATTGTAAAAGTATTGTATTTTCGTAATAAAACGTTTGGCCATCCTTTTGAATTATATCGTCGTTTTATTGTTTGAGATGTACCAAAAACAATTGTTTGCAAATAAGGACCATCCTTGATGACGTGATGTCAGATCTTTTTTGTTTTTTCTTACTCTTTTCCTTTAACCGTCTCTCAAATTGTGACTATATATTTATATTATATATACGAATATGCGCAACCTCTTTTATTAAACGATCAGACGAACCAGGTGGTTGTCTGAAAGACTGAACTTTTTTTATTTTTGATTGTTCTAAGGCAATTGTATCAAGCATTTTACTCCTTATTGCTCTTACTCCTGTAGTATAGACGAATAAGCAAAAAAATATTTAGAATTTTGATTTGTCGAAAAAAAAAATAGCAAAAAAAATTGATTGCATTCAATTTTTAAATCGTATTTGGTATTTCCGAAATAAGTTCAATACTAACTATTGTGTGAAAACGCAAAACTTTTTCAATACGTTATAAATCATATTTAACGTGGGCTACTGATCAAGCTAAACAAAGAAAAAGATAGCCTTGAAATCACATGATTGGATTAGTATGTAGATAACATGTATTCTACATAGGAAGTGAACAATGAGGCAATCCGAATTACTGGAATGCCTAAATTCGGGGAGCATCAAGTTATCCAATAAGGAAACTTGTGAGGGATTACTTTGTCAGTAAGTTGGACATTCTGGTATCTGAACGCCTGATGCCGGTATGACCTTCCATTTATGTTTATTAGAGAATAAAACATTTTTTCTCTAGCTTTTCTATTATTATAATAATGAATAAACGGACTAAAGCGTGTTCATTAATTTACCCAATTAAGTATATTTTAAATCCCGACGTTTCGAACACTTTTAATAAAAAAATACTAATTAATTATATTATTAAGTTGAATCTAAAACTATACAAGTATAACTATGCAAAGATAAATAGAGAACAGGCTTTTTTTAATTTGATGGATTTAAAAAACCATTTAACAAAACAAAAGTTTTTTTGCTTTTTATTTTCATGTTACTTGGTAAATTTTTAAATCATTTAAGCAAATAAATACAATAAAATTTTAAATAATAAGAACAACAATTTAACTGAAATTAACTAACATTAAATGAAAATCCACCGCAAAAATGGTGATTACTTTAACACTAAGTAAATTCTCAAACTATCATAGAATTTAACTGGCCTTGTAGTAGAAACAATGTTTGTGCGTGGCAATGCTAACAGACGCTGCAAGCAATATTCGTTTATACAGGATTTAACCATTGCCAATCTGGCAGTAACTTAAAGTTCAAAGTGTTCGACTTTGAAACACTTGTACTGTATTATGCTTAAAGCATATCACCACTAGGACACTGAGGCGGAAACCTCCGCGGTCTAATGATCTTGGCCGTTTCTTTACAAACCGAAGGTAATGGGTTGGAATCTTGTAAAAGGTCAGCCCCGATTGTCAAGTTCATCTTAGGCAGTCGTTACAGGACCTCAGTAGCCGTCTCGTCTTCCAATAACATGATTGACTGACCATAGATTCATCAATTATTTTTTAAGAACAACTTAAATTAATTTAAAATAATATTAAAATAAACTTCACTTTATTCACAAGATTTTTTATAATTTCTGCTAAATTCTAGATTTCATTAAAAACTTTTCAAGTTTTGGCTTTCATTATAAGCTTTTCAATATAGGTGATTACTTAATATCCTTCAATAAAATCATAAAGCTTCTTCTTCAAAAAGTTCTTGCAGACTAATGTTATAAAGAAAAATTATCTATTTTAATATCACAATTAATAATTTTTAGGTCAATATAAACTAACAATATACAGATTTTTTTCCTGTTATTACATAATTTTTTTTATTCATAGCAATAAAATTGCCTATAAAACTATTTTTACAAGGTACCGTCTAGGGTTGTGCCACTGTAGTGTCGATTCTACCTTCAATATCTTTCGGCATTAAAGTGCCCCATAACCAGTGCTTTTTCATTATGGCTATTTCTGATAATTTGCCTGTTTAACTGTTTTTTGCAGACTTAACACTAAATTTTCGCACTAATCATTGAGAAAGTGCCCTAAAATTCAACAATATTTTCATTATATAAAAATTTTGAGTTTAGACATTTGGTATTTCGTGAATCATACCTTATATTCGCACTCAATCATTGATGCAAATTAAATACAATATTATTTCTAGAATAAAGAATGAAGTTCACTATTTTTCTTTTTTTAATAATAAAATTTACACTATTTGGCATGAATGTATCAATAATCTCCTTCAACTGAAGATCGGGTTACTAGCCGGAAGTCTAAAGCGAAAATCGCGAGCTGAAAATTTTAGTTTATATAGCAATGCCGCCCTGACCTTGTCTGCAGAGATATAAAAGATATATTGAAAAAGTAGAGTAATCAACCATTTGCTCAGCTGTTCTTCTAAATAATAATTTTAAAATTACAACGCACCTTTTGCATGATTACTTTATCGTTATGTATTTAGAAACCAAAACAAAAGATGAAGCAATTATTTATTTAACATGTATGGCGTATTTAATATTTAAGCTGTATGTTTTCTAAAACCAAATAAAAGTAAGAAACAAAAGCTTTTCGCTTTTGCCCGTTACGTGATATTAATCAAAACGTCTTTAGGAAAGGTTTACCCTATGGTTTAGGCAATTTAAAAACAAAATAAACAGAGTCAAACGTAAAACTTACTTAATTGGCGCCAAAAAATGAAGTAAGCAATAGTTTGGCTAAACATCAAGCTGGATTCAAAATTGTCCTGCGAGTCCACCTAATTGACAAGCGTTGCTTTTCTAAATAGTTATTTGGACATTTCTGACATTGTTAATTTGAATTTCATCTTCAACTTAAACTATAATGTGAATACTACAAAGATAAGTATAAAAGTGAGCTCAATAATTCAACTGGACATACAATTATTTCCGTAGACGAACATACTTACCGAAATAATTGAAAAAGGTGATGTTAAAAGTCGAGCTATTTCGTCGGGACAAATATTCAGTCCATCAATTGCTTATGTACGCGGGTACGCATTCAAAACACGCACAAAGCATTGTTCAAGCCTTTCATATCAAACGTTAGGTCAGTTAAATTCTTGTCGGCTTTTGCTTCGGAATTTTGTTATTTGGTAATCAATTGGCTAGTAAAGTACTATGATAGTCTTAGGGTTTCTGACAAATCACAATATCGTCAATATAAGTTATTTTTGTTATAAAAGAATTAGTATCTGAAACTAAAAACATTATATTCATATTACATATAATACATTAACATAATGTTTAAAAGGCAACAAACGCGGTGTTCATATAATTATATGTTGCTGATTGGTTCGAATTTACAAAAGAATCGTCGTGATCACTATTAAATATTTAATTAATCTAAGTACACGAAAGGTTTAATTAGCCTTAAAAGGAATAAAAACTTGTTCCACAAATTAGAAAACAATTGTGAAGTAATTATCATTGCCATGATACATAAAGTACAATTTTATGTATATTGATGTATCCCATTATATAATATAACCCATAACTGCCTCCGTAACCTAGTGGTATGGACGTGTGCTTTAGAAACCGGAGGTCGTGGGTTCGAATCCTGCGGGGATCCAACAAATTCATTGTTGCTTCCTGTTAGGGCAATTTGGGCCGATCGCACAATTGTCTGAAAAGTAAGATGATCCATGCGTCGGATGGGCATGTAAAAAGTCGGTCCACCCACAAACCCGCATTAAAGCGTGGTGGGATACGGTCCGTACTACGAATACGGATACGGTGGATAGGGGTGTATTAGGAGAGGCCTATGTCCAGCAGTGGACTTTCACAGGCTGATGATGATTTATGTATCCCATTATTTTGTTCAATTTCAATTAAATTTGTTGCGTATATCTACTGTCAAACATAACATTCAGTTATGGACGTCTGATAATAGTAACGCTGTGAAAAACAATTTAGCAGACAATTCAGGTAATAAATTGTAATGAAATTAATGCCCGATAAAACAATTACTAAATAAAGTTCATGCGTTTGCCCTTATTCAAAATGGGAATTAAAGTCTTCCCAAAACTTTTATGTTTATCGTTTCCATGTTTTTAATTAGTGTCCGACCGAACTTTCGGTTTCGGTTTCGGTTTAGGCCGAGTTTCGGCCAAAAATTAAGTTTCGGTCCGCAGTTTCGGTTTCGGCCAAATTTGGCTGAAACTTTGCCGAAACCGAAACTGGTTTCGAAAATGTTTTCAATTTCAAAATATAGCGAAAGTTAAATGTATCATTGCTACAATCGAGCTCAGATCAGTCGATTTTAGTTCAGACAAACATTACAAGTTTGACAAAAGAAATTGATGATTCTTTTAGAAAGACGAGGAGGGAACAAATAGTAGTGAGAACAAAATATATACTCCTTGGTAACCAAAAAATAAATACGAATAATACTGGAAAGTGTAGCTCAGATATCTGTTGTGTTAATAAAAATCTTTTAGTCTCTTTACTTTTTTCTGAATGTAGTCATTTGTTTGCTATGTGTGGTGAAATGTTCTCGAAAAAAGAGAAAACCCAAGTGCGACCTTGTCATTAAAAACCACTGTTATAAAAAGTTAACAACGCATGAGATTTACTGCGGCTCAAAAGCAACATGAGAAGAGACTGCTCTATCATAATCAATTGTTGCAAAGTGGGCTCTTAATTTCGAGTAGGAGAACGTACACGGAAGACGAGCATAGTTGCAGACTTGCATCGAGGCCAGTAATCAACAAGAAACAAGTTTGGCGTGACGTGGCGCCTTATAGAATACTGCCTCCCCATCTCTTCCCGTGGGTGTCGTAAGAGACGACTAAGGAGTTAAGAAACCAACGAACAACTGCATCTTTAGCTCTTCGTCAATCGTACTGTCTAGGCGGTCCATTGGCTCAAGGGGGCTAAGACAAGAGAGTGGGATTGCGGTTTGCGCAGCAGCTTGTCCACTATAATCAAAATCACGCGCCGATGACCTTTGCTATCTTGTTTATTTGGATTCCAAAGATTCAAAAGCCCTGCGGCGATCGAGTTCTGGTGGTGGAGTTTCCAATTTAGTGATACTGGTCTCTAGTTGGCACTCGGCACGTAGGCGGCTAGACGAGAGTGGTCGCTCTATGACTCGATTCGAGGCGGGAGTACGGGTTCGGCAGCACGTCTAGTGACAAAGCAGACCTATTTAGGAACGATATGCTGCCGAATCCTGGTGTCTTTATAGAAGAGATATTAGACTCAGGCTGGACTCCTTCCACCTTAAAATGCTTGCGGTCTATCCTTCGGATCAAATGGCAGGACCATATATCCAACGCAGAGGTTCTGCGGCGCACTGGCATGCTTGGCATGGAAGCTATACTAATGAAATGCCAACTTAGAGGGTCTGGGCACGTCCTGCGCATGGATGATCGCCGTTTGCCAAAAGCAGTGTTTTATTCTGAACTTAGTGTTGGAAAAAGGAAACCGGGAGGTCAATTCCTAAGATATGAAGACGTTTTGAAACGCCACTTGAGTCATTGCAAGATCGCACCAGAGAAATGGGAAGAGCTTGCCTATGCGAAGCCGAAATGCGCGTTGATACTCAGACTGGAAGAGTCTCGTCTTAAAGATATACACTTATAATACTTCAGGAGTCCTTTATTGTACGCAGTGTGATCGCACTTTTAATACCAAAATCGGATTTGCATGTCATGTTCGTTTCGGCTTCGGCCGGAAAAACAGTTTCAGGTCGGACACTATTTTTAATATATCATCATCGCATACCATCTTATTATAGCTATATAAACTCGTCATACTTTATTAATTGTAAACAGTTTTTGAAGTTTGACATATAATGATTACAATTTATCTATTACTATACTATACTGTCACGTCTGTCCGTGTTATTCTGATATTTTTGTAGAAATAGATTTTTCTCGGGTAATATGTTATTATAACCTATGTTACTCAATGATACTAAAGCTTTTAGTTAAAAAAATAATATTTCAAATCGGCGCAGTAGTTTTGAAGTTCATTTATCACAAACATTACAAACTTGCATCTCTAGAAGTATACCTACTTGCAAATTAAGTACTCAAAGATTACATTAAGATTATACTAATTGAATTAACCTGGTGCTCGCGTGAAACATGATGTTAGATAGTATATTTTCGTTCAAAGATGTACATTTCACGATAGAGCATTGACATATAGTCCAACTGTCTCGTCAGGATAAACATTCCGTTCGTAACAGGCTCGAATGCCGCGGACCCGCATTCAAATCACGCTAACCATTGTTACGTATCATATGAAACAAGCGCTTTGGGTAATGAATTCGTGCCAATAAGACAAGGAATATATCTTTTTTAACGTTAATAATTAGGAACTATAACAATATTAGCGTAAAGAAATTTTGCTTTGCGAAATGTTATATTATAAAACCAAATACGTTTTATTGAACAATCAATTTATATGCCGTCTTTAATGCACAAGCACGATTTAAAATTGAAAGCGTTTGATATAAAAAAAAACAGCAATTACTGTGTCAATAACACCTTATTATTAAACTAATTATCCATTCATCGTTAACAAAATATTACTTCGGATGGGATGTATTGACAAAATAACTGAAAGTTATACCTGAGTTTTTACTTATAAATTTAGTTATGAAAACGTAAGTTGCTATTTTTCCATCCATTTGTGATACGTGCCTGGATTATGAGAACGGAAGACTGATGGTCCGACCGCTGAAACCTAGCATAAAGATATAAAATAACTTAAGCGGGAAATTCTTCACCTTCCGTAACAATTGGGTGTAAAAAAGTTGTTTTCCCGATGGATACCGCATTCAATCTGTGAAGAGCAAAAAACGGCTCGCGTTATTGATGCATCAGGACTTTCAAAAGATTCCACACAGGATCCTCAAATGCTGTATACAACATCAAATCAGGTGACGAATCCTGGATATACGCGTACGAACCCGATACAATAAACAATAAACCAGTCACGAGTTTGGGTGTTCGAAAATAAGTTAAAGCCAACAAAAATTGAAGCCTGCCTCAAAATGTAGCCAATCTTGTCAGTTACACCTCCCACAAACGGTAGAACAGCAGGTATTACTAATATTGTTTTAACAAGCATCGAGCATAAGGGTCTTATATACTGAGTGCAAAGGGTAGATATATTACAATGATTACTTTAATACAAGAGATGTAATCAAATTGCTTTACGATAAATATTTTCTTCATACAAACCATTACATTAAACCTGCTCGAATACATCATTAACTTTAGCATCAACAAAATCTTCAAACAATAGTCATTTGCAAATTAATAAAGTACTGAACATGATTCATTTTTGAAAAAGTCAAAAAAGCGCCTTTAGATTAAAAAAATTATAACTCCTAAACATCACCGACTTTTTTGCTATTTATTATTGCCTAACAATATTTCGTCTTATTTATTATAACATACATTACTAAACACTTCAGTAGCGATTATGTAAACCTAAAATACCATAAGTGCTTTACAATGCTACAATTTTTTCAAGGAATGCATTATATTTAAACGTTTCTCTTTCATTGAAGCTTATCGATTACTTCATAACGAAATTCTTTACTTAGAGCCAACCAGAATTCAACTGCATGCCCATGGGTAACAATGCTTTGAGCGTGTTTGATGCGGGTTCGCAGCACACAATCATGTCGTGGCGGAATTTTGGCTAGAGAGCTAGACCAATAGTACTTAAAAGATACTGGATAGTAGGTAAAACTCCTTTTTTCTTAAATGAAATTCTATCTATCTTTTTATTCCTCTCTTATTACATGCCTTTCATAGTAAGTTATTTTCGTATGAGGTTATACAATGCGCAATTTATACGAATGAGAAGGCGTTTATAATTCTGGAACGAACTTAAAAAATATAACTCTGAGATATATTTCGAGAATAATAAAGTAACAAGAATATAAAACACTTTTGTTATAAACAATTTTCTCATTAAACACTTTACCGCTTTAATATACATACGCATCTAAATACAGATACGCAATTTGGTATTTAATTTGAAATAAATTTTAAAATTTTGTAAACTTTGTATAAAATAACTGAAACAAGGCGTTCTTAAATATATAATTCTTACTATGCAAATAATAAATAATAAAATATATGCTCTCTAATATTTCAATTGCAATTTAGCTTCAAAAAACGTATGTAACAGGATTAAATAATTTTTACTGTATATATTGTACTACTATGTAACTAATATCCAAATTGAGAATTGGACACTGAGCTAATTATATTAGATAGATAATGAGCATAGAACATAATGCAAAACTTTGAACTAGTTCGGAACCTCAGTAAATGAAGCCATGTATAATAAAACGGAATAGAAAAAGATTTTCGCTCAAGTACATTTATATCCTTACACAGGATTTCAGTAGTCGGACCATCAGTCTTCCGCTCTCATACTTAACTCCAAACACGTATCAGGAACGGACAATCCACAAAATAGCCTCTTACTTTGTGATAAATAGATTTACGAGGAAAAAAACGAAGGTGTATCACAATGTTTGCTATAAACGCATCTCTACGTGAATTGTTTCCTATTGTGCCATAAAGAAATACGTTGAGATTATGTAAATGCTATATTTCCAAGATTAATGTCGAGTCATGTTTATTTTGTGATATACTTTTCCGCAACATTTAACGAAAGAATCAATCTTGATAAAATGTCATAAGATACTTATACATAGGTAAATTAATAACCAATAATTAGTTAAGGCTGCAAAGGATTTAAGTGCGGAAGACAGAATGAAGGTAGTAATAAAAGGGATATTTGTTCGGACAAGATAGCTGGGCTGTTTGTCTGATTCTCGAAATGGAAATTGAGCAAAATTTACAAAGAAATTACAAACACAAAGAGAACTGCTTAATTTTATACAGTTTTGTTGAAGATATACGGACTTAAATAACTACTCATATATTTCTCCAATAAAATAAAACTTACTATTTTACTACTTACGTAACAAAGAAAAATAATTATTTCTTTTATTTACGCGATTATTATACATATCAAATCCACTAATTTACGGATTTTTCGCGTTACTTAAATATATTTATTCCCGGCGTTTCGGATGATTTTCAGCATCCATGATCACGGGCAGACTAAGTTTTCGAATAACCGTCAGGTTTTTAAAAATTGACATATCTTTCGATTTCTTAATTTTTAATGTTGGTTTGACAAAAGTATTTATGTTGTCCTTCGGTTTTGTAGTTTTTATACTCTGCGTTTAATTTTGAAATTATTGGATCCCAGGAAGGTAGCAAAGACCAATCATGTTCTCTATTAAAATTTGGATATTTTTTAATTTCTATTGCTACCCGAATCATCCTTGGTATAAATCGATGTTCATTAGCCAGTATTTTTGGTTCATCAAATCTAATATAATGATTGGGCTTGTCTAGAACATGGTCGCAAATTGCAGATTTCTTATAGCGTCTTATATTATATAAGAAAAATAATTAAAGTAAAGTAAAAGTGTAAGAAAAAGTTGATTAAAAAAACGCATTTACATAAAGACTTACTTTCGCATTCCGATAATCTTCTACAGCACTGGGCATAACTTTTTCAACGTATTATCTTTGCTTATTATTTCAGTTATTACGTTCTGCCGCTCGCTGGCATTTGGTTACTAATTTTCATAACGTTTACTTTGTAATTATAATTTAGTACTTTAAACAACATAAGAAATGTTCAAAAAGATCCTATGTTTTTAATTCGTAGTCATTTAAAAGTCATGGTTTTTGTTCAAATTTGCTCCGAATTTATCGGCTTTATTAATAATGCTGTAAATGTATATGAACTTAACATTAATTAATCAACGTCCATCTATAAAAATTTTTTGTCTGTCGTAATGCAAACATTTTTGTTTCGTAAACTCGATAATTATCATGCTTTTACGTAAAATGCAAGATACGACGACCCGTTTTGTGTAGTAGTTAGTGACCCTGACACTTACGGCAAAGGTTGTGGGCTCGATTCCCACCACGAGAAAAATATTGTGCGATGAATCTAGTGTTTTTCTCGTGTCTAGGTATTTGTATAGATATTATATGTATCTATTTACAAAATTAAAGTAAGTCCTTATTCATCAGTCTCCATAACACAAGCTTTGCTTCTATCGGGACTAAATGTTGTTATGTTATTCGTCCAGAATTATTATTATTTATTATTAATGTACATCAGTAATACAATAAACTTTTTATACCGAACAACATAAAATATCTTAAGGACGAAATAGCAAAACAAAGTTCATTACGCTTCTCGACTTAGGAGTGGCTCTTAACGTAAGATTGCTTTTAAGGTGATCTCTACAAATGTCCGACTTCGCTGATTGATTTCAGTGAACAAAATATCTCTTACATTCCCAAGTTAATTTTACGACTGTATCAAGCCTTGGAAGAAAATTCCAGAAGCCTGACGTTCTTCGTATTTGGGAATTCACTATCAGAAACAAGAACATTTTAGACATTATTTTAATAAAAGTTTTAATACTTTCTCGTAACCAGAGTTCATTATATTTTTCAATGTAAATGAGAAAACGTTAGTTGACAGATATCTTGTCAATTTGCGTTTCAATGTCTAATAAAAATAATCCAAGTTTAAAATTATCCAGGTGTTAATGAGAAGGTAAAAGCCATACAATGACCATTCTATATATGGTAATATGTATTTACGACACCTTTGAGTCACAAATGTTTGATAAATAATATAGAGACTAATACAATTCCAAAATTCAGATGTTCTTCAAAATGCGTGGTCTCATTTAATTCTAAGATACCGAAGCGTTTAACTTTATTAATTAAATATTTTCAATTACACCAACTCATAATATCTAAATAACGTTCAAAAATTGTAATTCAAGTATTCAGTTCTAATCTTTGTTTATACTGTAAGCTTAGTGATATAATAATACTGTTACCGGTGCAATACTGATATCTGTAAAATCTATGGAAAAATATATAAATGTATCTGCATTTCCCTAGAATATTATACATGAAAAATACCGCCCTGCCCGTCTATATTTTACTACTGTCATTATCAGAATTTCACTATTGCACCATAGAGTAGAAGGAATATTAATGCAGAAGAACATTTTGTCTGTCTGTTTGTTCTGGTATCTGTGGAATAGCTGGTCCGGTTTGACGAGACTCATTGGTAGATAACTGACGTAACTGGGAGTAACATAGGCTTCAATTAATTTAGATATAAAAATAGCAACTTTTTTGTATATGTATAATATCACGCGGGCAACTATTAGTTTTAAATAACCGAAAATATAAAAATTTAGATTACTCAAATTCAGAACTCAAAACGTACCAATACGTAATCAGTACCCTTCATAGTTTCAATTTGAAAGATTGCGCCTGCCAGTTATTAAACTATTTAATTCCAGTTATAAAAAAAGAGGTCACTTATAGTTTAAAAATTATCTTGTTAAACTCCACTCGTATTTACATAGAACTAGCTAGGCTGCGACTTCATCCGCGTGGTAATATATGAAATAAACTATTTCTTAAAAAAGTGTTAAATGTTACTACCAGTTACATCGGCTGTCTTTTAGTGAAAGCCCGTCAGAAACGGACATTCAGGCTATTTCGGACCTAGAACAAATAGATAGAATAATAAACAAAAATTTTTAAAACTGTGTTTTGTTTATCATAATGTACTTATTTGAAACGGTTATTTTAATGTTACAAACAGACATTCCAATTTATTATTATATATTTAGTAGGTATAGATGAATGCGCAATAAAACAATTGTCAAAAGAGGTCAATACATTTTCCCTATTTTAGCCATGAATAAAGTAATAAATGAGCATCACATTCTCACAGGACTTACGTGTATTGAGGTCATTAAAAAGCTTTTAGGTAGTGAACTTATTTAATTTATATATTATTGGTCATTGCTGAAATATACTACGCTCTTTATATTTTAACGTTGTAAAATTCTTGAATAATTAAAGAATCGGGTCATTGGGTAAAATTGACGTGTTTAAGTTAATATATATGACTAGGCCTTGTGAAATAGAAGGCGAAGGTTGTGAGTTCGAATCCTTACACATTCATTTTATTTTTGTTTTCTAGTTTGTTTGGGTTATGCGGGATGTTCACTTGATTGCAAGAAAAGTAAGATGATACATGCGTCAGGTGAGCACGCAAAAAGTCGTTTCTACACCCGAAATTTCCGCGGTCGTAATGCACCGTGAATTGTTATAAACCTTAAGTAACACAAATAACATTAAGCTGCATTAATTTGTCATGAAAAATATTTAAAAAAACACATGCAAATTAAAACAAGTACTTTATTATTAATTACATTTCCACGCCGTATTGTTTTTACTTACCTTATATATCTAAAAATCATCCAACATAAGCTATTAAGACAGAAAAGGATAAGTCAGAATGAGTTAATTGCTTACAACATATAAACAAAAAGGCACTGTTAATGTGTTCGTAAAGCATGACCCAAAATCTATGCTTATAACACTTATATCTAAAACCCTTACAAATTATCAATGTTATAATAAAACATTAACTATGACTGTGACATTATATATATTAATAAAGCATTAAACATTTATATACGAATAGATTTTCCGTATAAGTTTTTTTATATCCTTACGTAGGATTTCAGTTTCCGGACCATCAGTCTTCCGTCTTTATACTTAATTCCATACACGTATCCCGGACGGACAATTCCAGAAATAGCCTATTACATTGTGATAAATAGATTTACGAGTGAAAAAACTCAGGTGTACATTTCAAGGTTTCTCGTAACCAACACCCAAAACTATTTATGCTTATTCTTACATATTTTTTTGTTTACTTTATTTAGCTGTTACTTTAATTTGCATTAAATTTTATTTCAAAAATACATTGTTAGGGAAATATCGCTTGAACCATTCATTTCGTCATTCTTCCGTATTTTGCACTTATTTTTTATGTAGTTTAATTAATGCGCATAATTTCCTTAAAATTTCTTATGTTTTAACAACTTCGACTTGATTAGTAAGTCGTAGCAATATTTTACTGTTAAAAACACTTCTTTATGAGTATAATCAGATCTTTATAACACTGAGAACAATTTGCAACTTGTCAATCATAATATTTTAGTTTTTGGTTAAAAATTATAAACGGAAATATTAACACCAAATCAATATTTTTTTAAAGCAATAGAGTAAGTGATACTCCCTACCCATAAGGACGTAGGGTAAGACGCTACAAATCTGTTAGCTGCCCTGAGACGTTTAACCACTAATTAGCTACGGTAACCTTTAAACCGGAAGACAATGGTGTGTACACATCTACAGATTCACTGGAGAAATAAGCACTGCGTTTGTACTACACCAGAGGTACATTATAAAGAGGAGAAAGTTTCTATCCTGCATATAAGATTTAAAAGATAGATAAGTTTAGACTTTTCCACACTAGGCTTGCCCAAATCTTTGCAAGACAACTCTAGCCTAGCCTATAGGTAGAATTTATATAATAATAATATGTTCTCCTAGTCGATTCCAACTGCGGCTGGCGATCTATATCAGAGATCAGCCAACTGTGTATAGTGAACAACGCATAGCAAGGAAAAGGAAGTGCATCTGTCGCACTCCTTCTTCCTTTATACTTTCATAGTCCTATGGAACCGGAAGACCGACACGACCGAAGGAGAGAGGTTAGGCGTAGGACCGACTTTTCACATGCCTATATAAACCATGAATCATCTTACTTTTCAGACAATCGGGTGATCTGTCCGTATTGCCTTAACCAACTATGAAAATTTGTTAAGTCACCGGTTTCTAAAGCACAAGCCCTTAGCACTGAGCTATGGAGGCTAGTTATACAATTACCATAGCCTAACGTCAAACTCATTTGACGTTAACCTTTATTTATCTAAATATGAGAGTGTCCGTCTTTTTTATGTCTGGAACTTTTATATATTTCCTCTCTTTCTCTTTAACTTCTTACACAGCGCGTATGTATATTACAACGAGCAAAATAAACACGCAGAAGTTGTATGATTATAATGTACCACTTTAACTTTGTTAACATGATGGTGAGCCATGAGAAAATAGATGTTAAAGACAATGAAAAGTGCAGATTTGTGTAATGGATTATGTTCAATATTTTTGCTTTTTCATGTCGATTTACCACGAATAATTTCTTGGATGTATACGATATTGATATGTCTAGTTGAACGTTTTTTCTTATAAAACTTTTACTCGTGCCTCACTATTCATTTCCCACCCTAAGATGGGTAGATGGTAGATAATGCCTAAGGCATTAAGCTCGCCTTTGCATAATTGTATTTGTGCAAGGTGTTTCGATAAATGAAAATATGTCCTAACCTTTTAAGTACCATTATAATGAGAATCCTTGTAGTTCTTATGGTCCAAAGTAAAAAAAATGGTCGCAATCCAACGTTTTTATACTTTTTGATAGCCAAAAAGAAATAAAAATTGTTTTTTTTTTATTTGCTCTACGTGAACTTGATTATATATGTTGCTTGTAAGAATAATACAAATCATATTTATATGATAAATACTTATTGTAATAATGACTTAAAATAGAAAATATCACTGACTGGTAGCCACCCACCAAATTACCCTATTGAGACGTCACACAAACTAACACATCATCAGCCTCTGATAGTCCACTGCTGGACATAGGCCTCCCCTAATACACCCCTATCTATTAGGGGGTTTGGACCGTATCCCATCACGCTGGTCCAGTGCGGGTTGGTGGGTGGACCGACTTTTTACATGCTTCCGACTTCTACTTCCGACGCATGGATCATCTAACTTTTCAGACAATTGGGTGATCGGCCCAAATTGCCCTACCCAACTAGGAAACAACAATCAAAAATTTGTTGAGTCCCCGCAGGATTCGAACCCACGACCTCCGGTTTCTAAAGCACACGCCTATACCACTAGGCTACGGAGGCACTATTAAGACGTACATAGAACTATTCATACCATGCCATAGAAATAATATATTATAACTAAATATAACGAAATATATTACAAATATAAAATAGTAAAACAGTGAGGGACTTAAACCAAAACGAAAAAAGATCGAGTGCCTCCTATTATAGGTACTCATAAATTTACTATTCAATTACTTTTTAAGGTAATTCAAAAAATGTTCGTAATTTTCAACTGCAAAATACATTAAACAGTGCAGGCAATATTTTGAACACCGTCTGCTATTCATTTTTCATCTTTCGTATTCGGTTACTGGAATAAAAGAACTTAAAAGCGTATTCGCAATCCGCCGGCTGCCAGACACTCGACGTCATTCCATTCAGGTCTAAAGCGCCATTGCACTTTTTCGTTCACTCGTTCGTTCCTTTTTTAAGCACTACACTATTTTGCGCGCCAAAATTCAAATGAAAGGGAGGTAAAAATATTTTCAATCTGTTATTATGCGCATTATCGATTATTGTTTAAATGCATTTAGTATGGTATTTATTTAATACTAGTTAACCCGGCAGACTTCGTGCTACCTCAATCGATAAATAAAAGAACTAAATTATTGTATAAGATTTTTCAATCAACATAAAAATAAATGTAAGTGATATTTAACAACTTTTTCTCAGACCAAATAGTAGGTTGCTACCTACCTTTACCACGCATACTAAATAAAACACACCTTCTACAAAGACAGTTGCTACTTAACTCAAGCCATGTACAGATTAAATTGTCATTGATTTAATTTAATTTAAATATTTTATTAATATAATTGTTCCACTGTTTTTGTGCTATTTATCATTTCTTTCATGAATAAGAATTCTCATACAATCGTAAACCTCTATTATAAACCCAGAACATCAAGCACATTTAGTCTATCACGAACGCAAAGTTCGATAACCGAAAACACCATTGAATTACGACACTCTTTTTTTAAAAAAGGCATTTTATTTTTAATTCGGACCGTGGTCAGACAGGAGGGGAAACTCCCTTAAACCGGACGCTTTTTTACGTGAATATCCCTAACGCAAGCGCGAAAATGAACGCCATAGCATGTTCCTTTTAAAAAATAAACAAAACTCTACCGCCCAGCTCGATGCAAAAATGAATTATGTTTTTGAATGAAACGTTGCTTACTTTCATTGACTACTTGTTCTACCAGCTTTTTCATTTAAGTTGCCTTATTCGTTTTACGGCAGTTTTTGAAATTATTCAATTAACTTGTTGAATTGTAAATGATGAATGAATAAATGTTTAACATAAATTGTAACTTGCAATTACTTAATCATTGTGTAAGCGCGAGTTTTCGTGTTTCTTAGGTTAGTTATTTTCCGAAGTCACTATGAGTTTAGGTTATAATCCATTAAGTCACACCAAAAGCTGCATCGGTCATTGATGAACACCATTTTTTGACATTGAGATTAGTCTATTCATCTAATTTTTGGGCAATGGCGGTGACATTGTTACCAAATTCACAAATATATTGAAATTACAAATACATGTAAGTTAAAGTTGAAAAAGATTTTACGACAAAGAAAAGAGTAGTAAGCGCCCGTAAAGAATATCTTCGGTCAATTATACAGAGGTGGATTTAAACTTAATGCCGCTCCTGGGCACCATAAAAAAGCCGTTCCAATACCTGAAATATTTGATAATAGAACAATAACCAATAAATAAAATTTATTGAATTATCAATTTAACAGTAAATTATAAATTGGATCATAACATTAAGAAGAGGTTAAATAAAAAAATATAACTGCCTCCGTAGCCTAGTGGTATGGGCGTGTGCTTTAGAAACCGGAGGTCGTAGGGTCCGAATCCTGCGGGACTCAACAAATTTTCATTGTTGTTTCCTAGTTGGTTAGGGCAATTTGGGCCGATCACCCAATTGTCTGAAAAGTAGATGATCCATGCATCGGATGGGCATGTAAAATTCGGTCCACGCACCAACCCGCATTGGACCAGCGTGGTGGGATACGGTCCAAAACCCCTGATGGATAGGGTGTATTAGGGAGGCCTATGTCAGCAGTGGACTATTACAGGCTGATGAGATGAAATAAAAATTTGCCGCCCTGGACACTTGCCCGGAAGGCGTGGATTTGCAATAATAGCCCTTATCCCGCTGCAAATATGTGAACATGGAAAAATAATCCATTGCAGTAATTTATACCTAATTCAAATAAAATGTATAACAGATAAAAAAATATGTGAACAAAGCGTTATGGCGCCAGAAGTGAACGCATTTTTATTAATAGCGCTACCACGTTCAATTAGAACGCTATATTTAACATAAGAGTGATGTTTTGACACCAATTATGTTTGATATCAGATTTTTTATGTAATTTTTATGTTACTGAGGCATAGAAGTCGTCTTTATTTAATATAATCTACATGCAGGAAAAACAAAAAATAGCGCACGTCACCACAGTCAATTAGAGTAAAGAAACCACCAAAGAATTCGCAGGGTTTTAGTTTAAAGAGGCAAATATTTCTTATGACCTTTTCTGCCTTGTCTGTTCACACGATGGCAGCACTAACCTTTTGATATACACGATTGATTTAATACCTCGTGCTTGCTGATCGGACACTACATTTTTAGTGGCTACGCAGGCAGACGCGCAGTCGGGCCACCTGATGGAAATTGGCCACTAATTCCCATTCCGATGGCTATTGGCAATACCAATGTTATCACCAACGCGCTGCATACCGTGAGATATAGAACGTTAGTATCGTTTACCCAGTAGATACACTAGTTACGCTGCCCCTCAAACAGGAACACAGTAGTGTTTCAGAAATAGGCACCGCGGTGGTACCGCCCCAGACGGACACCTGTAAAAAGAGGACCTAATCGTAATCATTACCGCTGTGGATGTTAGATATAGAAAAGCTACGAAACAACACATTTAAAGATGTTCTCATGCCACTTAACTCCAATAACTTCCCGTCACAATCGCATTACATTTTTGGTCCACTCTTTACAATATACAATAATTTTGTTGCCCTTTATCTTACCATGTAGTCGAGTAAAGAACGAGTGACAAAAGTAGTTCCTTCTTACAGTATTCATAACCATCTGTTTATAAAGCTATAGTCAATACCCTAAGCCTGTAAAGGCAATCGGGGCTGACTTTGCTTTTTCAAAACATTCTTAGTATACTATTAAACCTTTTTTAAGAAACACTTCACAGTACAACATTCATGATTAACATTTTAGCTTACTTTGGACCTCATAGAGAATCCAAAAGTTTTTCATTATTATCAGTATTCAAAGATTTTGTTATTACAAAATGAAAATCGTGCTCGTTAGAATGAAAAAGGCTTTATTCTAACTGACAGCGCTGACTTACTGTTTAATATTGTTGTTATTGGTACTATGTAAATTATTATGTCGTTATTTCTCCCTCACGACCCACCGTATTTATATTTAAACTATCATTTACTACAGGACCAAGGTATTTATATCAGTAAATATTTGCAAAGTTTGTATTCCTCGAAATGAAATTGTTATATTTCATTGGTGTTATAAAAAATATTCTTCATGGCAGAAATTGCTATTATTTTTGTCTAACTGGGAATTGTGAGGTGATTAAATGTTAAGAAGGAGTCCGTCCTAGCTTGCAAAAGTAGGTTTGACAGTAATTAAAGGATTTTAATGACTACAATTCAGATTACCTGACTTTTCCTCGACTTAAAGAGTGCAGTACAATTGCATCAAACAAATGCTTATCGCTCTGCATAAAAAGTAATAAAACTAATTACTACATTTGTAACTCCGTATTTCAACTGATGAATAATCGTCAATATGTCTAGTATTTACAGAGCAACAATCTACTGATAGGAATACTATGGATAAAGGTCACTTTGTCGTAATAGTTCATTACGTCAACTTCAATTTTTATTTAGCTATCGCATTCATTTAAACGCCACTTTAAATGGTCAGATGTCCGTAAATGTCAAGCTCATAATGAAAATCATCATAAAATTAACACTTACCTGTTTACTCATACAATTGTGTTATTCATTCTTTACAAAAGTAATAGAGTGATAAACGTAAAGTAAATCACTAACTTTATTGCAATAGTAGATACGTGACTATCTCATTAAAGTATTATGCTATCAATATATTATTTAATGTGAGGTGCTAACCGTTGATAAACGTTAGTTGAAAAAGTTCATTAAACCCTTTATCATTAATGGTATTGAGCGGCGTTGTTTCTTTATAAGTGATTTTACGTAACAATTAGAGACAGTTCATTGACAATGTTTTTAGTCACTTGATTTTAGAATATAAAAAAATAAATGAATGAATTTTACTAATAGGACGATTTTTCTAATGTGAACTCACACTATACATGTAGTACATTATTGAGCTTTAAACATGCCTAATTGCATTATGTTTTTAATTAAATTAACATGGTTATTGTACGTTATGCTTAAAACATAGATATATGCGCTGGCGGACTTTGTTATAGACCAGTTTAAGAAGGAATAATTACGTAGAATATACTTTTGGTCTATCGCTTACGATTTTGGCAGCGTTTGTAATTTAATCGCACGGGGTTGTGAAGTTTGGTGCCGCAGGTAGCCGTAGTATGGGCGTGCGCTTTAGAAACTGGAGGTCGTGAGTTCAAAACCTGCGGGGACTCAACAAATTTTCATTGTTTTTTCCTATTTGGTTAGGGCAATTTGGGCCGATCACCCAATTGCCTGATAAGTAAGATTATCCATGCGTCGGATGGGCATGTAAAAAGTCGGTCCACCCACCAACCCGCATTGGACCAGCGTGGTGAAATACGGTCCAAACCCCTAATGGATAGGGGTCTATTAGGGGAGGCCTATGTCCAGCAGTGGACTATATCAGGCTGATGATGACTTATCAAAAAATTATTATAAAAAATGGGACCAATGGGAAGCCAAAATCTATCATTTAAAAAAGAAGGAACAAAATCGGAGCGCTAGGAGCGGAGCTACGTGCTATAAAAAACACGCTCGCAACTAAAGTCTCAAAAGTTTTTGTGATAATTTAAACTTAATTCGATATAAAGAAAAGATGACACGGATAATACACCTGAGAAGCTTATAATTGTAGCAATGCAGTAATGTATTAATATGTTCTGGTTTGAAGGCCATTGCATGTGTAATTGCTTTTTAAACGAGGCATTTAGTCATGTACATTTTTTAAAGGTACATTTTTTTTAAGATTTTTTACCAACAAGTTATTTTCTGCTTTTGCAGTCGCTTCACTTAGTAAAAGTATTACGCGGTTTTAACTTTACAGTACAATCTGAATTCGAAACAAATTATTTAGAATATCAACTTGAAAGCATTATAAAGGTCAACGCCATCTAGCATCTGATCTGCGCAACATTTAGTTATTCATGATTCATCAAGTCATAATGATGTAACGTTTGAAAATACTATTTGAGATTCTTTTAAGATCCCTTTTTGAATTTTTACAGATTGAACGTTATTAAAATACTAAAATAGAATAATTATGCAATTTCTCTTATTAATGTATTGATTTTTATTGGCCCGATTGGCTTACCTTTTGTATGCTTTAAAAAGGCTCTTACCATTGTTGTGTTTTTAGTAATTCCTAATTGCTTTTGTAAGGATTACGATGATTTACATATATATCCATACTGTTAAAAAATCCCGTAAAAAAGTATAGGAAAGAACTCAAAATAATGATATCAATATATAAATAAACACTTGGACCTACCTTTTACCTCATCTTTTAAAATAGTTAAAGATACCACTATTTAAAAAGTTAAGGTACAAAACAACTGAATAATTCCTTAAACAGTAGTTTCACAGTGACGAAATAGAATGATAACATTTTTTTTTTAAAGATGCGGTAAAAACAATACCAGTGCCGGTATAAAAGCAACCCCAGTGCCGGTATAAAAGCAACCGAAGCAAAATAAGAGTCAACATTTTTTCTGACGATTTTTCCCGTTTACATAAGTTAACGTTTTTAACCTTATGAATATAAATGCATTATATTAATCAAGTTAAAAACCTTAACTTGAAGCAATGCTAATCCTGCTGGCTGGTAAAAGCATCAATCATGACTTCTTTTTTAAACTTAACTTCTAATTTCTTCCATGAAAGTGAGAACATTAAAATTATTCTGTTTTTGTATCAGTGGTTTCGGTATGTTTACATCGACTGATACATATTCTTTTATTTTCCAACTGAGGAATTTTAAATTATGTTTTTTTCTTTCATTTATCGCTTGACGATCTAAGTATTCATATATAAGTAATAAGATATTTGCAATAAGACCTTTTTGGCTATGAACACATTATAAAGAGCAAGGAAAAATAATTATTTTTGTTACGCTACTGGACAACATTGCTATTATTATTTAAGTATAATTTATGAGTTTACTAACTATTTCAGTATTTAAAGCTTACCATAGACTTTAAATTACCGCTTTTAAAGTTCAACGCGTTATGTAACCTATATTAATTTAACTCCAATTCTTAAAAAGTGAATTACAATGTATTCACAGTGAAGTAGTGTGTAAAGTTAATTGAATAAACAAACTGACAAAAATTGCAGAAAATAACGAAAATCTGTACAAAACATTTATTATATAATTTCTTGATTCAATTTTTTTCCTTTTTAAATCCAATTTTATATTTTATGTTAAATACATAAATTACAAAATTCGATTAGGTAATTTTCCGTTTATTCTTTGTATGCCTTTACTTTAGCAAAGTTTCAATAAATAAAAATTTGAAATCATATATTATGTCATGTTATTTTACAAGTGGACAAGAAAAACTAAATAATCCTTATTTTTTTTTGTTGATTTTTCTTGTTTTCTTACAGATAAAATGGTAAAATCAAACAGTCCATTATAAGCATTAAAATAAATTTTATTCGATAAACATTTCAAAAACAACCACTAACAATTTCGCCCTACAATTCCGAATGTGTCTACAACAAAAGTGTTGTAAAAGCTCGCGTGTGGAGAAGCGTCGAGTGCAATCTATTGGCAGTCAAACGGACTGCTTTCCGGCATCCCGTCTACCGACAGTAGCCCTCGCCTTGCAGGAATAGGCGGAAGGCCTCCGCTATCTTGCTCGGCTGCTCCTCCAGGACCATGCCACAGTCGGAGATGCTCAGCCAGGACGTCTTAGCTGGGTCTAAGCGCCCGTTGAAAGTCACCGTGTCCTCGACATGTGGCGACAGCGCCCCGGTCACATTCAGAACCGGTACCTTAATAGTATTATTGTCTCTAGATATAGCCAGGTCGGAGCGACGCAAAAAGGCGTCTATGAACATAGCCAAGTTTATCGGGTTCACGTGGTTGAAGCAATCCTTGTACACTTGCGCAAGGTCATGATTCCTGTCGTCGGTGCTGCGCCCGAAATGGTGCCACATTAGGTAGTCGACGGCGCTCTGCGTCATTCCATTGGCGCGGAGCTGTCTAGTGTTTATCTTCTGGTACAGCCATTCGGTCCAGCCTGCCTGAGTGGAGGTGCAGTTTATGAGAACGAGCGCGTTCACTTTCTGCGGGCTGTTGTTCGCGTAACGTGCCAGTATGTTCGCACCTGCGCCCACACCGAAGCCGATGAAGGATCTTATCCCGAAATGACCTAGAACAAAGTCGATCTGGGAAGCGAGGGCATCCATAGTGGGATAAGTGTAGTCTTCCGGCAGTGAGTGGGCGCCCTCCTCTTGCCCGGGAGCGTTAATATGGTAAACGCAAAACTGCTCTAAAACCGGCCTCATTTCAACAAAGTTGAAGAAAGCTTGGAAGTTCGATGCATAATTCAAGCCAAGGTCGTGGTAAGTGATTATTGCCGGCTTGTTGCGGTTCCCCCTCACGGCGACCAGGATATCCCCTCGCGAGGTCCTCACCCTCTCCTCAACGCATGCGCCGTCGCTCTGCAATCGTCTCTCTGATGGACTATGCAGTTGAACACTTTTCAAGTCGTCCTCAAGATTATCGGAAGACATCATATTCAGCAAGGCAATGTTTTCTTGAATGGTTAACGGCATCTTTGGATGTAAACAAAATTATGTACCGGTTTGTAAAACTCCTCTTTCGCTATTTGTATGTTCTTCTTTGTGTTAAAGACACGAAGTTTTTTTATTATCGTTCAAACTGGCAGAAAATGTTCGTTGTGTTGACTGACTATCTAATTAACACTAATCGTAGTGTTAGTGTCGCTGTCACTTAGTGTAATTAGCATCATCTCTTCACTATAAGCTCAATGTTCATTCACTTTAAACTAGTTTTGAGTCACTACATTAAGCGCACGGCACGCGGTGCTCTTCGGTGGGAATGTTTGGAGGAAATGGTCAATAACGTCTTGACCGAACGCGCGTGCACCCCGACAGAGCGCCGGATCGGGACTGATCGTGCGTTTCCGTGAGAGGTCGGGCGGAGGAGAGCCGCGCCTAGTTCGCGCGATGTCCACGCCGTCGGTCGTGCGCATGCGTGACTACGCGAGACGCCGAGTCGATTTTGGTCCCCTTGACATTTCTTTGTGACGTCCGCTGCATGTTCTAATTGCTGTACGAAATGGAAACCAGGAGGCATGCGTGAATACTTTACATTGACTTATTTCGCTATAAGTTTTGAATGTATAAAATAAAAAATTCTCTAAATGTTTACTATTTTTGTACTCTAATTACAATTACATGCTATATAATAAAAATAATGCAACTATCCAACACTGAAAACGTTTAAAACTTTGCAAAAAAAAGTTATTCAAATGTGTATCGACTTGTCTATACAACTGTTATATAAAAACTGATCAACCAGTTATTAAAGACGGTCACATATTTTTGCATATTATTAATAAATATCAAAATCTTGATAAAATATTTATTTTTGTGAGGCCTGTGTATGGCCAACAACAACAAAGAAAAATCGTAAATATAGCTATACCAAAACAAAGAAAAAATAGTAATCGGTCGTTAATCCCTTTTCTATTTTACTATCTTTGAAGTGTCTCTTTAACAAGTAAAGGTCTACAGGTTTAATTTGGTTTTTATATTATTAATAATTCATTAAATATTGAAGAGACAGATAGAGACAACATTTCAGGATTATTTATATTTTTAGTGAGTCCCTAAAAATTCAGCAGTAGCATATATTACATCTAATACTAGCTTAAAATAAAAGTTACAATACTAACAAGTTACTGAGGGATTAAAACTAAAACAAAACAGTGTTAAATAATGTTTTACGAGCATAATGTATCGACGACTTTTTTGGCGCAGTGGTTAGTGACCCTGACTGTTGCGCCAAAGGGTATTGGTTCGATCCCCACCCGGGGTAAAATATTGTGTGATGAACATAGTATTTCTCTCTTATCTGGGTGTTTGTATTTATATATTGTGTATTTATTAACAAAAAGACAGTTAGTTTATTTATTAATCAGTTACCTAGTTTCCATAGTACAAGCTTTCCTTAGTTTGGGACTGTGATGATGTTGTGTTATTCGTCCAGAAATATTATAATATTATAATTCTTTTATTTTGTAATATGTTATTATATTAATTGTTTACGTAATGTTGGCCATTTTCAATTCAGTTCAGAATCTTGATGTATGAATTTACAATGAAAGCTGGACCGGTTAAGAGACCGATTATATAAAGAGAAACTATATAGCGCTTACTAAGTACATAAGTTAGGAAAGCTCTTGTTTATGTTATCTTTATCACCTCATTGTGTTGTATGGATCTGTATCCCATTTGATTTACATATTGCTTGTAGTTTTCATACCTAACTTCCTCTTTCTTGTAAACTATGATGATATGCAACGTTATAGAAAATGCTTAATAAGCTCATATGGACAATAATAATTCACAAACTTTATTAAATTGGTTCAATTCTACTACTTCTTACAAATAGTTTGTCTCGTGATCAGAAGACCTTTTGCATTATTGTAAATTTTGTTAGTTCAGTACCGTTTTCATCTCAGGGCAATGAGTTCACCGTCTTACTTTTACATGCCTGTCCACTTGTGGATAATCTTACATTACTGCATCTGATCTCTAAAACCCAAAGACAATTCGATGGATGAATTAGGTATCAGTTAATTTAAAACCACCGACGCCGACCTATAACTATTGCCAAAGACAATGATAACAGCCGGGACTTGTTTTAGACATGTCCATTCCAAATTGGAGTAAAAACTGCCTTAAGCAAGAAAACAACGTTCTCAGAAAGTTAGTCCAAATGCGTTTTCCTTGCAGAGCTAGAACTGGAATTATCTTAAAGGTACACCATTAAAGGTATACCACTAGTACATAAACGGTGAATTAACACGTCCGGAAAACTTACGTCCCAATAGGGTAGCCCACCACCAACCCGCATTGGACCAGCGTGGTGGGTGAGTCCAAACCCCTAATGGATAGGGGTATTTAGAGAGGCCTATGTCCAGCAGTGGACTATGAGAGCTGATGATAATGAATAGGTAGCCAATTACCATCGATAACACCGTTCTGCCATGCGATCTACTACTGCCAGACTTTATGCCAGCTGCACAACTACAGGTCGTAAAGTATAGATTTATTCTTTATTGCCAGGAACGCCGCCATCTGTGGTAGTGACACTGCGGTGTTACTACCATTCTGCCTACCCATTTCTGCGCACCTCACTGCCAGACTTTATGCCAGCTGCACAACTACAGGTCGTAAAGTATAGATTTATTCTTTATTGCCAGGAACGCCGCCATCTGAGGAAGTAACACCACTGCGGTGTTATTACCATTCTGCCTACCCATTTCTGCGCACCCTCTCTATGTTTATCTCTATCTTCCGATTTGAAGGGCACCATGACCAGCGTCTTTACTGGGTAAACGAGACGTAACATCTCATGTCTCAGTGCTGTGTGCGATTAGGTACTACTAACCGTCAGATGAACAATCGCTTCAACAAACTAAAAAATATTAAAAAATGCTGTGCCTCCGGTGTGGCTAATTTCTATGGACAGTGGCACTAAACGTCGGGTTGTCAAAGAAGTTGGTTTTCATTTCAAGAAACTTTTTTCATTATATTTAATAAAAATAAATGTATCAACATTTCACATTTATTTAATACTTTTAGTTTAAACATGTAATTCGTAACTGTATAACAATATACAATTGCAGGACAAAAATACTGTCATCCATTATATAAAAAGATTTTTGTATTTTATCAAATAATAAGGTTAAGGACTGCGCAAAATATAAGTTATTTTACTCGATATACGTAGACGTTTTCGTGAACAGGTTAGATATTGTAACTTTCCTTTCTTATAAAATAGTCATTGCAGTCTACTGTATCACTTTTAGTGCTAGCGATTTAGATCCGTTGAAGCAACGAATGCTCTAAAAACGACGATTGACCTGAATGTTGACCTAGATATCTGTTGTTTTAGCGTTTTCCGTTTTCTTCAACAGTATTTTTATTTGGTATCAATAAAAAGAGTTCTCCCACATTTGTAGCGATAAAATATTCTGAAATAGTAAATATCTATCTTTATACTTTTGCACAATAGAAAAAAAAATTTATTTACAGAGACCGCAATAAAATCAATGTGGTATATTGCTACACTTAATTTGATTTTTGATTCAATTCATTTACGAAATGAGTAGAAAGATCACACGATGGAAAGTGTTGAATCGCCACTAACAAATGCAACATGTAACACAAGACTGCCGCTGTTCTAACACAAGAAAGGTGTAGCCTCTTTTACTTAGTAACGACACTTTTTAGGTTGCCCTCCGAACCGGAACATGATATTTTTAACAAATCTGCAGTATTAATTTACAAAGTGTGATATAAAATTTCTGATACTCATTAGTTAAGTGCTACGCAATAGGGTACCTATAAATATATATCGAATAGGTATACCGTAATTATAAGAGGATGTGAATTAATTAACTGCTTTAATAATAATTATAGAATATAACTTAAGTTATTATCAGGTTAATTTTTCACTTTATCATCGGGCCTAAATCTTCGTCAAATTATGTAGTTATTATTTGATATGTTAAAAGTAATGTTCTCTGGATACAGCAAATATTAATTTAGCTTCCGTATAGATAAAAGAAGTAAAATGATATACATATATGGAAACTTAGAAACTCATTAATTTTTATACGTCACTAACACTTGCTCGCGACTTCGTCCGCGTGGTGGTAAAACACTTTTATAATAAATAAGTTTGTTGTTATCATTTATAACCGGTTAATTGTTGTTAGAAACAATTGCATCTTAGATACTCTTTTATGGTTTCAAACCAGATAAAATTTGAATTGAGTAAACATAAATAAATATTACGCAAACGGAAAAATATGTTAAGTTTTTACACCTTCTGTAAATATAAATGATCGAAAAAGAGAAACAAAAATAATTGAATAATCGTTTATTGTATAAGATTTGATTAACATTGTGATAGGGATTATTTACTTGTACCGTATTTCATTTATTTCTTAATAATTAACAAAAACCAAACTAAACACCAATCTCATAATACATATCGTTGAAACAAATTGTCAGAGAACAACTTATTAGAACTTACACAAATTTTTTTAATCTACGTTACATTAAAGCACTAGAGATCATAATAATAACATAGTCATAGTATATAAAATTACATTACAAGAATATTGACATTTAATTAATTAATTTATCATGGCAATAAAAGCATCACAATTTATGGCAGTACAAATTTTTTATACAATGTAAAATTTTTAGTATTAATACAAATTCATTTCCGATTATGGCTAAAATCCCAATATAATTAGTCCCATATTAATACTACATTAAAATGTTTAAATAAAATCACCAGTATTTACAACATACAACGTGGTTACATTTATGCAAGCACTCATGCCGGTACTTTTGTCATTTTGTCTATCGGTAGTCCAATTTGTATCGTATATATTTTGTGATTTGGTTTTTCCTCTATATTTCTATTTCCGAATCAGGCTCAGATTTAATTTTCTTCTGACGTCGTTTCTTTACAGTTGACCCATTGAGATGTGACTGCAAAGTTTTTAAATTGTAAATTACAACTGTAATTACTCAAAATTAGAACCAAAATCATATTCACCGGACATATTCATTTATAATCTATACTTATAATATAAATAAAAAAGATTCATTCGTGTTGTATTATCTTGGAAAGTAATGTACCGGTTTGACTATTCTTTCCGGAAATCCATTCCAAAAATCTAATCAGACAGAGTCGTAAACGGACTGCTGGTAGCCAATATGATACAATTATTTTAAATCACGTCGTAAGTATTACATTTTAATATCCACTTACCTTATTCGATTTTCTTTTTGTGGCGCGCCTTTGGACTACATAAGGAGTTGGATCAACATTCAACTCATCATCAGTATAAAATATTCCTCTTTCTGACAAAAACTCCTCCAGTTCATTTACTAGAAACAAAATAAAGAAAAGTAAATGAACCATTCATTACGTAAAAGACAGCCAAATGATGATTTGTTATTTATTTAAATAAAGGCCATAATTCATTTAAATAAAACCAATCTTACTCTCTTGATTCATTTCTTCATTCCTTGTTCTTATAAAGTCAATGTCGTCAAATGGAAGTCTGTATTCATTATTTTTCAAAAATTCTATCACGTTCAAAAAGAGATCTGCATTGGTAATCTGCAAAAAGTAAACGAGCAACATTTTATGTAAATCAAATTTAAACTTTAAAGAACATTAAGAATGTTTTTTCATCTATAAATTAGATTGAAAGCTTAAATTTTTAGAATAAACTTTATTGATTCTCTTTTGACTAGAATATAAAGGCGATACTATATATAATCGAAAACCAATATTATCTGTTACTCCTGGGACGAACAGAAAACTCCAATTATTTTACATTACATTTTCGGTCCGCCAACAGTTGTAGTACTTTTTTCGCCAATAACATTATTCTATATATATATTTAGTAGATATAGCGATGGAGAAGTTGATATGCCCTAACAACTAGAAAAGCAGTGCTTTGTTATCCAGGTGGTTAGGGCAATGCCTGTAAGATGACCCATGCGTCGAATGGGCACGTAAAACTTTTGTCCCGTGACTGCTTTCCGCAGTCAGTTATCCGTCCCATACGAAAAAATAATGATGGAAACATAAATATATTTGCACTTACATTTTCGTCATAGCCAGCGGCCAACGCAAGTTGACTCGTTGCATCAGCAATCTCATTTCGACGCTCCCTTTCATACTGTGCATTACGCGCCTTCCTTTCCTCCTACGGGAATAATTTTATTGTAATTTTACATTAATACAAAATGCAAAAATTTATAATGTATCAATTTTGTGACTCTTCAGTTATTTTTTTTCTTTGAATAAGAACGATTAATTAATCAGCTTAATAATTTGAATGGTTTTATAATTATTACCAAAAATAGCATTGTGTCAACTACCACCACACCAATTTACCAACAAATGTAATGTATATGTTGGTGAAATGAGATTACCAATTTTATACACTTCAGTTTTTTAAAGCACTTTTCTTAAATTTATATTTTACTGTATAATTTAGTTGAGTTAAACGAAGAATATATGTAAATATAGTAACTTGTAACATAGTGACATCTAGCGTTGTTACTAATAAAACCTCACCGAAATTCCAATCACTGAGTGACAGTCGACTAATAACAAGACATGTTCGACGCCACTCCGTTGCTAAGGTTATGGGTTACTACAATGTTTAAATCTATTAAGAGAGATCAGAATTATATTTTATTATATTATAGTATTATTATTATTATTATGCTTACAATGCTGAGTGGTTGCCGCCTTTTGCCTACAGGTCTCCCGCGCTTGCGTATACCGCTATTGTCATAAACCTGTTAAAATATGTTATATTAGTAAACACTTCAAAAATCTAAAATGCATTCACTAGTAAAATAAACTATAATATTTTCAGCATTTTATCTATACACTTACGAAATTCTCCATTATATATCTTCCTCCACAACTTAATTGTGATGACACAAATTATTAAATGAGTTCATCACTTGACCAATTTCATTTAAATACCCATCCGGGTATACACTACCCCCACCTCACCCCCTAAAAACAAAATCAGTGCAACAAAAAGATTATAAGAAACCAATAAGAAGTCGGCAACAACAAACAACAACACAACAAAGTGTTACTAATCCCTGCTATTGTTTAAAAAGTTTTTTATTTACAACGTCAAAACAAAGTGGATTAGTACCCACTAACTCGTTTGTAACAGGTAAAAAAGATGTTTGTTGTCCTATTGAAGCATATTCCACTCGTAATTGTATATAATTTAAATATTGTATATTTTTCGTACCATAATAATATCATCTGATGTAAATAGCGGAACGAAATATGTACAGCCGTGGGTATAGTGAATGCTAACGTTGCACTTTTATTTATTTATTAGTAGTATTGGCATGTTTAAAAGTAATATAGAAAAGAAAATATCATATCTAATTATAAAGGATAATGATAAACAAAAGGATTATCAAATAAGCGATTTCATAAAATAATTTGAATCAGATAAAATCATATGGTTTTTTGTATGTTTAGTGAAACAATATAAAGAAAATTATTTGATATTTTTTGTTTATTATTTTAATATCCAAGTTCGACAACGCTATAGGAGTTGCCTAAAGATAACCGCCCTTGCCTACATTTCGCCTTGCATTATTAAGTCGGATGTGCAAATGAATAACTTTACTGAAAAGTCTGAGGAAGTTTGAAACTTACAAAGCAGCTGATTTTTAAATAATTAGCTCTCAATAGGATCATGTACTTATGACTTACCTTTTTACCTGTTAAATCTTAGAGCCGATCCGTTTATTTCCGAAAGAACTATTTAAAGATGTCGACGAAAAGGTTTAGAGATTATTTATTGTGACTTGACGATTTCCAATTAGTTTCTTATAATCTTTTGTTATATTTGATTTGTTTTTATATTAGACAACGTGTACCTTAGTGTAGTTGGTGTTTAAGTAAGATTAGTCAGGTTTTGGATACAATTAACTGTTCGCGAATTCACAAAAGAGTAGCGAAGAAGACATCATCCTTAAATATTGTTGTATCTTGTAAGTAAATAAAATTTACATGTAAATTTATATAAAATTCCAAAAATGGGTGCAGATTAAATAATGTAACATACATTTACAGGCTTTTGTCAATAGTGGGATAAGAATGTAAGTCGGTACAAAATTACCTCTTAGCATCGTAAGTAAAAATTATAGGAAATACTATCGATACTGTAGTTCTAATGCTATTTTTACATCTGTAGAAAGGATTCTTTCTTTCGAAGAGTCTTGTGTAGGTCCGTAATGCAGTAAGAAAGGAAGCGGTAATAAGAAATTTTGTGATGGTATAAGCCTTTGCCTTTGCGGTAGTTATGACGAAGATGCCAGTTTATTACTTTTAGGTTGTTGAGTTCTTTTGTAGGAACTCCCAGATTACGGTCGCTAAGGCTTCTTTAAATTTCATCTGAGTTAATAAGAACTGTAATATCTGTATTCATTTTAACTTTGCACACGTGTTTAACTGCCTCCGTAACTTAGTAGCAACAGCTTTCGCTTAAGAAAGGCTTAAGGTCGTAATTTCGGATCACAATCAACAATGAAAAGTTGTTAGTCTTACTTAACAACTTTTCATTGTTGGTTCATTGATGCACCTGCCTACAAAAAGGCGAGTCATAAACTTATTTAATGACAATTCGGTAACCAATTTGGCAACTAACAAATGCAATTAGTAATAAGCCGTTAAGTTCCATTACATCAATTGCAGATATTGTATAATAAGATATGCTTTTGAACTTAGAAATTAAGGAGTATAACAACTTGTGTACTAGTTTACTTACGTTAGTAATTAAAAAAAAACACGTAAAAACACGTACAAAACTATTAAATTAAAAGTAAGGCGAACTTTTCAAAATATCGACGCTATTTTATGTCTTTTTTGTATATACTAGTTTAATAGACTAGTTTTCCTTTTAGTTCTTCTTTACAGGCCAGTAGGCGAATTGCCGACCTCACACCGCTTTGGAACATGTTCCCTTATGCTCAGAATTATTAGCTCCTGTTGTATGCGTGATTCCGCGACATAAGCAAAAAAAACGTAATAAAAAGCGTTTTCAACATCTAAAATAGGAAAAGGACAATGATTTTTTTTGAAGTGAAACTTTTTCGGGTTGGAAAAAAAATTAGTGTAACATTTTTTCGTTACGCGCCGTCTTTTTTTTATTCTAGGGTTATGAATTGTTTATATTTAGCTTAGTTAACATTTTAGTAACAAATTAATTTTATTTTAGGCTTTTTTGGAGCGCGTTATTAACAAACTTAATTATTTATACAAATTTTTAGAAACGTTTTGCGACAGCGCCACCTAGTGGATGCATTAAGCATCTATTTAGACATCCAGCATTGAGTATTCAGTTCCTTTGAATGTTACATTAACACATGTTTTGAAGTGAAACTTCCAGGTAGCGATTGCATCGACTTCCATAAGGGCACCAACTCGTGGGCGTGATCGTGTTATTTATTTTTCAAGTTATTTCAGCTTAACCTTTGTCATATATATAAATACATTTACATATATATATATATATATATTTTGTAAATTGATAAATTATTAATCTGTAAGATGTATTCGATTGATGTCGGTGCACAATACTTATTTGAATTTTAGCCCCATTTTTATTCTAATTCTATTACATTTCCTTTGTAATTCAATATGTCTTAAATGCTGCTTCTTTTTTTGATTTTTATTATGAAATAAATAGTGAGCTTTGGATGAAATAAATCCATAGACATAATATTACGCTTGTGTTCTTTCAAGATCCTCTGTAAACAATTATTTTTGATAAATTTTAAATGATAACTGATTAAATATTTTACTCATATTATAGTGACCGAAACGATACTTTATATTTTTTCTCTTTTAGGGTGTACACATTCTTCCTTTGCATAGTTCTGACAGTTCATTTATAGTTTATTTGTCAATTTATAGAATTACTTTCCTAAACACCCTAGTTTTACAATTAAAACAATTAACAGTCATAGGGATTTCAGTTCTAGTGATTTTGCTGGAGTAATTATCATAAGTAATTAAAAAAAAATAGTGACTTTTATCTATACGTGTGTCATTAAAAAAAATGTCAATATTTGTGTTCATGACATTCTCTTAAATTTTTGTATTTAGTACGTGTTTACATATTATAAAAAGCTAAAATGTATTTGAAGGGCCAGGTCAAGAACAATGAGCAAGAAACTGTCGTCGCAACTGAAATTGTATTGGCGGAATGCCGGACATGCCTTAAGGCACTCGATGCTAATTCCGTTTTGGTTGATTTATTACAATGCTGGGTCCCTCCGTGGGATGGAATGGAATCTACGATAGCGGAGGACTTAGCGAAACTTGCCAATATCAAGGTATACATCGTACATTTCATTTGTTTATCAAAACAGTCTTTGTTACAAAATTTAAATTGACAGAGATAGCCAAACGTTACGTTACGTGAATAGCGGGCAATTTAATTTCCATGACCAAGACTCCATAAGATAGAATTATGTTGTGTTTACCTGATGTTTATTTGTTAGATAGAAATTTCCTTACTTATCATTTCTACAAATTTTGTTCCATCTTATTTCAGATTACACAAACGGATAGCTATTCAAAAGTTATATGTGAACCGTGCTGTTCAAAGCTGCAGAGTGCGTGCAATTTCGCATGTAGCGTTAGAAAAAATGACAGGACACTCAGACTGCGAAATCCATCCTTTTCGGAGGCAATGGACACCAGCAACAGAACAATATGGCCCAAGCCGATTCGGTTGGATAAAAATGTCAACGGCACAGTTTTCGAGAATGTTATGGACGTTAAAATCAAACAGGAAGCATTGTCAGAAGACGAATATGCTAATGATAATGTGATGGATGAGTTGGCAGTGTTGGATATTAAAATTGAACCCGAAGAGTTGATACAGCCAATGCAGTTGTCGACAACCAATGAACATGAGGTTGAATCACAAGCAGAGATTGACAATTCATATGCCATATTTAATGGTAAGTTTGTATTGTTGTTTAGTGTAGATTTCTATTTGTAAAAAAAGTAAGTAATTACATCTCTTTTTCTAATACTTAGGTGTAATTATGGTATTTATTTGTCTAAAATATTCAAAAGTCAACCTTAGTTTTTGATTGCATTTTCAAAACACAAACATGTGGCGTGATCATGTTATTTATTTTCTAAGTTTTAAGTTAATTAAGCTTTACCTTTGTCATATATATATATATCATCATCAGCCTGTGATAGTCCACTGCCCTCCTAATACACCCTATATCCATTAGGGTTTTAGACCGTATTCCACAACGCTGGTCCAATGCGGGTTTGTGGGTGGACCGACTTTTGTACATGCCCATCCGACGCATGGATCATCTTACTTTTCAGACAATTGGGTGATCGGCCCAAATTGCCCTAACCAACTTTGAAACAACAATAAAAATTGGTTGAGTCCCCATAGGATTCGAACCCACGACCTCCGGTTTCTAAAGCACACGCCCATACCACTACGGAGGCAGTTGTATATATATATTTGTAAATTGATAAATTATTTTTTTTTAGATTCAATCCAACCAGGTTATCCAAAAACAGCTGCAGAGCGAATGCGAGAGTATAGAGCTCGGAAAAAAAAGGAAACTCTAACGGTGAATCATCAAAAACAGAAAAGATCAGCCGCAGAGCGTGCCAAAGAGTACAGGATCCGAAAAAAAATGAAGATCCATTCAGGAGGTAAGAGTTTTTCAGTCATCTACGATCAATATTATAAATAATAATTTATTTAGTAAATCAATTAATCAATTTCTTTTTTAGATTCAACGATGGAAATTACGCCAAAATCTTCAAATGCAGTTACTGTTCAAGTTGATGCCCATCATCGGCATTGTTCACAATTCAGTGCATCAGTTGCTACCACAGGCCATGACTGTGTGAATGAAACTCAAACAAGGAGTGATGTTTCTTCAATCCACCCTGGTTATCCAAAAACAGCTGCGGAGCGAATGCGAGAGTATAGAGCTCGAAAAAAAAGAAACTAATGTTGAATCATAAAAAACAGAAAAAATCAGTCGCAGAGCGTGTTAAAGAGTGGAGAATCCGAAAAAAATTGAAGATATCGGAACACATTAGCCAAAGTCAGAACTAAATTTTGTGGAATGTAAACAATATATTTCGTATTTCAGTTACCATAAGTATATAAATAAATTAATTCTATTATAGATAAGGTGATTTCCGATCTATATGCAAGTTATCGGTTTTAGGAACACCTGTTTTATTTTATTAAAAGCAATTAATATGCTAGAGCAGTTCTATTAAACGTATTAAAAGAAAGTGTAAAAAATATAATTTATGTTTTTATTTTATTCGATAAATTTTCTTCTAATTAGGGCTACAAAAGAATACCTATATAAATCTGCTGCAAAAACGTAGTGTTTATGAATTGCTTTGCTCCTTACAAAGGAGGTTTTTAAAATAAGTATTATATAAAATATTATTCATAAATTTCATATTTGAGAACTAAATCTCTAACAACTTAAATGTTATTGGCAGCTACGAATAGGGGTGGCCGAAACACAAAAAAAAGTTAATATTACCGAAAATTAGTAACACGCAAACAATGGTGCTAAATTTGCTAATCCCACTAATCTTTCTAAAACAATAGTTTATATAACGTTCTATAACTGCCTCCGTAGACTAATGGTAAGGGCGTGTGCTTTAGAAACCGGTGGTCGGGGGTTCGTTTCTGCGGGGATTCAACGAATTTTCATCGTTGTTTTCTAGTTGGCTAGGACAAGGTAAGATATCCAGTTAAGATTACGTAAGATGTTTCATGACGGATGGGCAAAAATATAACCCGTAATATTTAAAACACTACCAAAATAAATAATAGATAATACGTCTAACGCCCAGTCACCATGAAAACTTTTAACATTTTGTCATGACCCATTATTTGTCCCATTTACGAATATTATTTATAATACTGTATACAGCATATTGAATCTTTAACTTTATAAAACAAAATAAATTTGACAATAAAACTTCCGAAAAAGAATATATCCCGGCAAAGTCCGGCAATAAAATTCGTGTACTCAAAGAACAAAGCTGCAGCAGCTATTGTTTCAAGGGAAAAGGCGTATCGACGCTTATATCTCGGAGAAGGTCTGAGAACATTGCAAGGTTTTACAACTTTTGCGAATACTTGTGTTTTTGAAAACTTGCCAGTATGACTCTTAACAATATTAATATGATCAGGGTGCGACAATAAGATAAAATAGAAATTATAATTAAGTACAAAAATAAAAAACCTTGATCGTTTCTAGTAAATGCTGTTATTATGTTTATAATAACATTTGGCTAAAACATTGACGAAATCTAAAATCTTTAAATGTTTTTGCCGAAATTTGTCATTTATATGACATCTAAAAGTTTGAAATCAAGTTTGCCTTAAGGACATTATTTATTATATGTAATAAAAAAGTGAATTTTACATTTACTATAAAGTCACGTTATGGACAAAATTTAAAATAATACAAATTTAATAGTTTTAAACAAAGGCATTCTTTATTAACCTAATGACGCCCAATAATCATAGTCAAAGCCTTGCTTCGCAACTAAAATGCTGTTTTTACATTTTTTATTTGATTAAAGCGACGAAACGAGGATATCTATCTAAAAGTTGCAAACTGCGGTTAAACTCTAAAGTATTGCAGCGTAATACGCCACAAATCATCTCTAATCCTAAGACGTGAGGTCTCATTCACGCTAAAGATAATGTATTCATAACAACAGAACCTATTTAATTACTAATCTTTGCGGAATTATAATACTGAATATATCACCTTACTCTATAAATGCCCACTTTCAGTAACGTTACATATCCTTTCTAAGAATAAGTTATCCGAACTTTCATGGAAGCAAGTAATCTAATTGCCCTACCTAGCTATAAGATCCAGATAAGCCTGGAAATCATACAAGATCTGATGTAAAAGCTTAATGGTTACATTTAACTTTTTGTAATTGGTGGATTTTCCCCACGGTCAATTTATATTTTCAATGTAAAGGACCGCCATACGTTTTAACCTGCACTTTGTAGTCAGGCTATATTCACATAAAATTTTCTGTTTTCTACGGCATTTCAATTTTTTTTTACATTTTAAAATTCACAATCAATGACAATGAAAATTAATACTTTAGTGTCTGTAGCACGTTCCAAAAGAAATTCATTATAGGACTTCATTTGGACTAAGTATAAAAGAAAAAGTTGGTGCAGAGTATTTTATACTTTTATTCTTTCATTTAGTCTTCATGAACCAAAGCAAACAAACATCACAATAGTGTTTAGTGCAAATTTTACACATACATACATATTTGACAAGGTTTTTTTGTATGCGGCAATGATATTTTACAATACAGATATGACAAACATGTAATGAATCACTAATCAATATATTTAAAATAATTTTCTACACTTTAATCACTTGCACGCACTAACATGTGTCTGATGTAAAAATGTTTGCATTATTAAAATTATAGGAAAATATAAAACAGTTTCACATTAGCCAAAAGAGATATGGAATCAGTTAACAAAGCGACAAGATGTCCACTATACAAATAGAGTCCTCAAAATCAAAATCAATTCGTTATCCCTTATCCTACCAATAAAAGGCCGTCAAACATGACACCATGACGTTACTGTAGGTTACCATTTAAAAAACCTTTTATAACATATTTGTTTAAAATATAATACTCAGAAAAAAGTTGCCCTATTGCCAACATAATATTAAAATTAATCAAAAGATTTGAAATAGTGATTCAATTATTATCACTTCATAAATGTTATTGACATATCTATAAAATAAAACATCATTGATTTATCTGTATTTTACACCTAAATAGGATCACATATGCTACTACTTAACAGTGAAGTAAATTAAATACAATCGTTACAAAGCAATATCATTATATTACAATGAAAACGTATGAAAAAAATTGTACTTATATCATGTTTCTGATGTCTTTTAAATAATATTTTGCCTACCACAAAAAGGTAGAGCCAAAATATTGATGTGTTTCAAGACAAGTTGCCACTCCGACTGCTAATGAGAGCTCTTATGTCAATAATAAAGACCAAGAATCTATATAAACAAACTCTCAAGTGAAATAGACACAAAAAATTCACATTAGGCTAATATTACTATTACTGAAGTTGAAGCAATCAGAGTCTTAATTTTTTAAAGGCTAAACATGTTTAAAATAAAATTTTGTTTATATTAAATCCAATTCCTTTTTTTGGTTACATGAGGAGTAAAGGTAGAATACAGTGCAATAGTTAAAAAATTCAAGAAGACTAAATCTTAACTTAACAAAACCTCACATTGAATATCCTCACAATCAGTAAAATCGTAAAACAACAAGGAAATGCAAATCCTGCATTCGTCCATAACACATCAAAATGTAGATGCTAGAACAACAATATCGTCTTATATTTACCTGCAGTATGTTAATAAAAAAAAACTATTTACAAACAAATTAAGTATACATAAAGCAATTGTTTTAACCTTTACAGATACTGTATGAAATTACTCAAACAACGAAAAAAAAACAATTATTCACTTGATTGGGCAAATCAGATTGTACAGAAGATTCAGAATAAAGCAACACTTACAAACTAAAAACCTAAATATGCAGAAAACAAAATCAGAGAGTTTAGTTCTTCATTGGCAATGGTGATCATAACAAAAATTATAAAAAGATTTTATTTTATTCAATATTTCATAATGTCAGAATCTTACGTTATAATCAATTCACCTTTCTAATTGTTAAGTTAAAACTCATCTACACATTGACTCCGTTGATCTTCAGTTTCTTGACACGCCTAGTTGTACCTTCACCGTCCGAGCTGTCCGTATCATGAGAACTGCCTTCGGACTTTATTCCCAACCCGAGTTCATGAGCATCCATATAGTTGCCTGTAGCTCGTACCTTTTCAAGCGCCTTAACTAAAAGGCAATTGAAAAATCAAAAATCAACTTACATTATAATCTAAAGAAATTTCACTCCTTAATCATCTCCATAATTTATATGATTAACTAGCGACCCGCCACTGCTTCGCATCGAGCTATGCTCATAGAAAATATATCTTATATATTAAGCATGTGTTATACATAAATACCTTCCGCTTACATCAACAAAAAAAATGCAACGAAATCGGTTGTAATATTGTAATTTCATTTTTTATTATAATAACATTGTAATAAAAAAATGTGCACAAAGTATTGTCATAATGCTGTATTAAAGACTCTCCTATTGGTTGCCGCCTAGTTAATAATAATATATTGATTAATCAATCTGTAGCATTGATAAGGTGTAGATACAATCACAGATGGCACAACTGTATGTATGAGCCCGCATTGGACCAGCGTGGTCCAAAACCCCTAATGGCCTATCCATTAGGGGTGTATTAGGGGAGGCCTTTGTCCAGCAGTGGACTATCAAAGGCTAATGATATTATGCTAATCAAATATTAAAAAAGGCATTTTAAATTACATGTATCATGCCGGTGTATGAATAACTTCAACAATATTTTATCTCAATACATACTCTGGTTCTCAAGTAAGGTATTCTGCCTTTTAAGATCTTCTATGTCTTGTTGATGAGAGTTGTTTTTCCGCCTCATAAACTGGATGTATTCTGCTGCCTTCTTAAGAATTTGCGCTCGGCTCGCCTGTATAGGAAATGTTTTCATATTAATAACTAAATATAAGCTAATTAGGCAGCATGTTGTATAATAACACTAAAAAAATAAATTTATTAAATTTAACTGAAAATTGAAGTTTTTAAATTGTTATTATGACATACCATTTGATCATATGTTACCATCACAGTTTCTTGTCTATATCACTCTCCTTGCCAAGTGTTGACCCTCAATAGCTATAAAACTTTCAATTTTTATTACATTTTCGTTGATGCAGTTGATATTTATTCAAAATATGGGTGATGCAAAAGCCCAATACAAATCTAGTATCCATGTGTATACTGAGAAGTCAAACTGTAAATATACCCAAACACCTGATGGTGGCAACATTGAGGGCTAACTGATATTGGCTTGTTAGGCATAAAACTATATTATGGTTGGACATCACTTTTTACAACACAGCTTCTAGATATTTATGATACAGAACATACTGTCTTAAAACACTCTTGATAATATAGTAGAAATGCCATATTTTCAATTTTGTAGACACATCTCTTTTAGAACTAAGCGGAAAAACTTAGTAATTAAAGGCAGGATTCTAACCTGGGCCATAACTTAATGCATAGTAGTAGAACCAAACATCCTCGTTGTCACTTTATAAAACTATAAATGTTATAAAATTATATCTGTAAAAGTTTTTTTATCTTTTCTCAAGTATATATTGACTTATAATTTTAATAACTTTAAAACAATAGTGAATACAGTAATGTTCACCTCAATTATGTGCTGGTCTCTCAGAGGCAATGTTATATTTAATTTATATAGTAGTTAGACTATATTTAAGTCAATTTACACTTGAAATAAATACAAACAAATCTTATTTCAAACTCTAATGATGCCAAAGCAAATGTCGTTGTCAAACCAAAATCTGCTACGTACCAAAAGTATAGTTTCGAGATATTAACAAAATAAGTTTTCCTGAAAAAATAACTAGAAGGTTTACTTTGAAAAGCATTTGATATGATTTTATTTGTATTCTGAGTGTGTGAAATAAAGGTTTTTTGTTATTATTTTGTTTGACAGAAAAAAATCACTTTACAGATTTTATATTGAAATTACCTTAGGATTTAACGTCAATTAGTGAAAAACAGTAGGTATTAATTAGGCTTAAATTAAAAGGCTTCATAGTCAAAATCTGTAAATGGTGCCAACTCCTGCAGTTGATTGATTTTGCTTTTAGTTATGTCCAGAATACTATCAAACAATTGCGCATGTTCAGGTAACTCTTGTCTGTGTGGCGGAAGAGTTGCATAATTTTCTGGAGAAGGGATACATTAAATTCTCTTCTCCAGAAGATATCATGCGAGGATGTCGTATTCTTAAGTGCTGCTATATAAATTGCTGCAGAATCTTTCCTTTCCTTTTATCCATGTTAACAGTGTATCAAACATTCTAATACAATATGTAGGCTGTTATGTAATGCTGAGGTGCATAAATAAGTTGTTTTATGTTATGCTCAGTTGTGGAGTGGACACTATTAACCTCTTAGATTAGATAAAAGTAAATGCTCTCCACATCTAATTGGCATTTTACCCAACACAAATGCTCTTCTGGTAATTCACTAATTATGGTGAGGTATTTATAAGCTTAGCATGTATTTTTAAGATAACTAATAGAGTTTGTAAATCTGTATAATTCAAACAGGTCAAATTTCAGTTCGATTTGCAATACATTCATCTCGATCACGAGTCAATTATCAGTCATTTGAAAAGTAAATGATGTTACATCAATGCATTGGAAAAATCTTAAATGCAATATCAGGGTAAGTGTTTGTTGTTGTCATACAATCATTAGCTACATGAATTTTGGTAGCTCATTAAGTGGATCAAAATGCACTGTAGCATGTCATACCGTTATTATTGCAAATCTAGCGGCTATGAAGTTTTACCAATGTTTGTATAGGTGATGTCACTTGCATATAGTTCAAGGCAATGACTTTCCACTATGGTCAATTGTCAAATGCTGCAGGTTTGGTAAAACAAATGCTTGTGGCATATACCAAATTCATAATTTTTATATTGACAAACTTGAAGCATTCACTTACTTACAAGATTAGCAAAGTTATTACTGCCAATTATGTTTGATGATATGTTATTACTTCATCAGATGAAAAGAGAATTGATATTACTACTAGTCATAAATAATTACATGTGAAGATTTTAGTAAATTTAAAACGGACAAATCTATGTGTATTTGATAAAACTGAAATTAATTTATAATTCTATACTATTGAACAACTTTAATGCTTTAATTTTAAATGCACTGTTGTAGGTTTAACTTTTGCGTAAGCATAAAGTAACATCCAAAATGTTTATATGAGTTTGCTTAACATAATAATATAATGTTGTAATTTATAATTAATTATTTTGCATATGCCAATACTACACATTATTGAATAATAGGCCACGACCGCTGAAAAATGTTCAAAACATGGGGAAATTAAAATGTAAAATAAATGTTATAAAATCCATTAAAAAGTCCTTTTATTCAATAATATTGTAATTTTAGTTTTATCTGATTGTATAAAACTACTCATGAATCATCTTGCATAAAGATAGACAATTTTTTTGCATTCTTCAGAAATGCAACTGCTTAATGTGGTTTTCTTTATAACAGACCATAAATACAATTCGATATAAATCAGTCATTCTTTAATATCATGATTAATTTCTTTTTCAGACCTTTTTAAAAGCAGTTATTAAATCCAATAAGTATGAAGTACTAGCAGAGTATTCATGAGACGATTTATATATCACCCTAAAATTAAAAAATAATTAAAGGTATACTTATTTCATTGAGACATTACATTACATACCACTTTCTCCCCCTGCAACGCCGGAACCGAATCTCTTAATGATGTAAAGCTATCTTTTATGTGATCCCTTCGCTTCCTTTCCAAGGCATTATGATGTGCCCGTTTTTCGGCCTAAATAATGTGTACAAAATATAAAAGGAATTACTTACTGTATAATTATAGCAAAGGTATACCATCGATAATCTATGGTTCTTAAAATATTCATTTTACCTGGGAATAGTACCCACTCCCTCCCAGACTATTTCTTGCATGAGTCCTAGAATCTGAATCGTTTTCCGCCTGAAATTTATTAATACGCGATTATAACTTAATAGAAACTTGGCAGTAAAATATAAACAACAATCGAAATTAAAAAGAAAAAACACGGACATCACTTTCGATATCAATGTCACGATCGTCGTCGCTTATCATTTTCCTAAACGCTAAACACAATTGCAATAGAAACAATGATTTAAAGCAAAAACATTAGTGAAACTTTTATCTTTAATTATTATAAACAAGATACAAGAAATTTGTTCACACAAAAGGGCAGAACGCGTGACAACAATTGACAATTATTAGATGACTTCTATATAATAAAATGTTGATATTCCCCCTGTAAGAGAGACAAACAATGTAATTTACTTGTAATAAAGAGAGAGAACAAATAACATCACGTCATTGAATACCCAATCCGTTTACGTTCCGAAATACGAAAAGGAATATATTTAAAATTATTTAAAAAATTGTATTTTAATAATAAAAGACATAAAATCATAAAGCAAAATGTACTATTAGAACTCGATAACAATATTTAAAACATTTTTATTTGAATATACGTAGCTACTTTTTGTCGATTGCATCAAATACTTGTCAGAATACAAGTCGTAAAATTAGACTTGTTTTGAAAAATGCGAGTTATTTTTAAAAGTGATACAATCTGTGCTACTTTTAGCTGTTAAATAATTAAAGTAATAATAGCAAAAATAGTATTTTTAATACTTTAAAACTGCTATCAAACTTAATTTAAAAATGAATAAAACTCCACCATCGCCGAACAAAGTTCATGACATTGATGTAAATAGCGCAAATTTTTATAAAAGTGTCCAAAATGAAATAGATATCGAGTTAGCTCGATTGAAAAAAAGTGTGGTCGTCGTGCGTAATCTCCGAAGTATGGAAAATTATATTTAAATAATATTAATTGTAATAGTAGTATTGTTTAAAGTAATTTATATTTCTATAATTCCTTACTCTAAATCATTTACTGATTCCCTTTTTTAATAGTAACAGCCGCTGAAATGGAAGTTGAAGTTGCCGCACTACACCATGCCGAACTTTGGTCTGAAATAGAAAATTTGAAGTTATCGACAACGGACAAAAATGCAGAAATTTCTCAATAACGACATACTCCTTTGAATGTTTTGTTTTAATTTATATCATAATGAAATTTACTCAATAAAGCTACTTCATTATTCGCCTTCAAAATCTTATTTCATTTTGTATTCATTCAAACATCAATGGAAAAATCAGAAACGTAGTAACTGTCACCTTTGGTCAAATTGACAGTTGGTTTTCAATTTGCCTTACTTTGTGTTGAGGAGTTAGGAACATTGTAAGTAACAAAAACAAATTTCATCGTTTTTAGTTACAACTGTTTGTTGCCGGTAAAAATATGAAATGCTAGGGTTACGCCTGTTTAATTAAAACATCGATATTATATCGTAGTTAGTCAAAAATTTCAATCAAAGCTCTTAAATCTTCCGTGTTAGTTTTAACTATGGCGTTATAATACTCATCTGTTATTTAAAATATTACAATCACGTCTTTTTAAGTTTAGTTTTAAAACGAACTGTGTGCTATTGGACAAACAGTTACCGCCTTTGATCAATGCCGATTATTTTTGTTGCTTCCGCTTTTTCTAAATTACTTTACACTGATTATTAAATTATTATCGAAACTAGTCATTTACCCCCTGTCCATTAGAGTTTGACCGTATCACCGACTAGTCCTGCCCATCCGACCATGATGATCTATTCAGACAATTGATGATGCACAATCCTAACAATCTAAAACAACATGAAAATTGTGAGTCCGAGTTCAACCTGACCTCGTTTTAAAACACAGCTTATACTTTAGTCGAGGCACTATTAAGACGTACATAGAACTATTGATACCATGCCATAGAAATAATATATTATATATTTAGGTTTTACAAATAGACCTGAAAAGGTGCCATACCACCTTTTTTATTTTCTTGAAAAATAAAATATCTAAAATCCAATACATTCTTGGATGATGACTTGAGGTGATTTTTACTGCCTGATAAAAATGCGCCAAATACTATATCTGGTAAAAGTAAGCTTACACAGAGGTTTAGAAATTTATTTGAGGCTAAAAGAAACATCAACTTTTTTTACGCTAGTTGTCCAAAGATTAAGTATTTTTTTCAAATGTTCTTGTTCAGGAATGGGAAAATTCTTACAGTATCAATTAGCAAATCTTGAAATGATGGTAGTAATACCAAATATGTTTAAAATACCATGGGATACTTTTTTATGTTACGCAAATTTAGTTGTATTTACTAAAGTATCTGTAAATACCATAAGTAACTGTATTAGAAAAAACAGGACAAGGAGATTCTGTGAACAAAATCTAATGACAAACACTTAGACGTAAGAAAAAAACGTCCTTATTGATGGACCGACGCCATGTTGTCTCTCCACGAACCATTTTAATCTGCCATTTAGATTTTTTCTATTAAGAGTACGTACCTAATAAATATTAATATATCCTTTTCATGGTTTTTTTTATTATTTTTTATTGATAATAAAGCGATAAGTCAAGCAGGGCGTTCAACATAACGTAACGTAAGCGTTACGCCCGGTATTAGAAAAGCGTAAGATGTCACCAATCCGCTGACCGCTTGAGAGATGAGATGTTATGTCTCGTTTACCCAGTAATTACGATGGTAATGGTGCCCTTCAAACCAAAACACTGTTGTGTTTACTCTACTACTTAAGATATGTACCGCAAAGCTACTATCCTAGACGCTCCCTTGTAAAAAGGGACCTACCTCCTCAATTACCATGATTGCATAGAGTTCATAGAATGCAACCTTCGATTTACGACTTAAACACCGTATTATTCGCTCGGGTATACTTATTATTAATAAACCAAGTCTTTGTCTAAACCTTAATGGTGTCAAAAGTAAAATGCATTGTTTGTGGTGGCCCTCTTCTGAGATCTAGGCGGTCCTTGCCGATCTAGATCCGGGGCAGTGCTTTACCAGGCACTTCCTGGTTATGTTGGTAGTGTTCTCCTTTCACCCATGGAATAAATTTAAATTTCTTCGTTACCATTTTGTATCATCACTACGTGCCACCGTTTAATGTAGCCTACGTTACTATAGGAAAACCCCAAGCTGAATATCTACCGTTGCGATGCCCCCTTGGTAACTTGAATTGACCACTGCGCCATGCTCTTTAACGCCTGCAGAAAACTCAGCGTAGCCATCTATTCGATGGCCATTTGGGTCCCTAACTCTGTGTTGTGGTTTACATAGTAACTAGGTTTTGCGCCCAGCAGCTACTTTTCCAACTCCTTTGCCTTTCATAGGGGTTTGCCGAGGTACAGTAGGAGATCTCAAGCTTGAGCCCAGCTCAATTGGTAGCCGCTGCGCACCGAAAATAAAGCTTGCCACAGCGATTGCAAGCTGTTCCACGGTGACCACTCTAGCAGTAATAGCATGGATGGCAAAAAGCCGCAATTTTTTTTTTTATTTAACTAAACGATGTTAAGTTTATTATAATATAATCAATTCATATATTAGTGCCACATTAAACCAATTAATATTATATCCACACTCTAGTATTCAACAATACCTAAATCAATTCGACAAAGTTATAAGTGCATGAATAATTGTTTTAATTATATTGCTTATTACATGTGTATAAAAGTTATCGTACAGTTTCGTAATAACCAGTTTCTTTTATTAACAACATTGACAGAGGCTAAAATGAAGGGTGTTATTAGCACCATTCTTCTACTGATTCCACTGTCACTTGCATATTCTGATTATGTTTTTGAATTCGGTACGTATAATACCTACTTATTATAGAATTTATATCGATTTTTAAGTACATGAATATATTATAGAGTTAAGTTTTTAAATTTTGTACCTAAATTTTAATTTACTTTTTGAATGTTAAATACGTGAAATACATCTGTTATAAGACCGCCTCCGTGGTCCAGCGGTATTGGCCCTTGCTTTATAAACCGGAGGTCGTGGGCTCGAATACCTCGGGAAAACAACTTTGTGTTATCGTGGTTTTGTGGTTGCCAAGGACAATATGGGCCGATCACCTAATTGTCTGAAAGTAAGATGATCCATGCGTCGGATGGGCGTATAAAAAGTCGGTCCACCCACCAAACCGCAATGGACCAGCGTGGTGGGATACGGTCCAAAAACCCCCTAATGGAGGAGGCGTGCATTAGGGGAGGCCTATGTCCAGCAGAGGGCTATATGGTATACTAACACAGGCTGATGATGAATGATGAATGATGAAATGTGTTCTATTTTCAACTACCGCCTCCGTGGCCTAGCGGTATTGGCACTTGCTTTATAAACCGGAGGCCTTGGGTTCGATTCCCGCGGGCCAGTACCGCTAGATCATGAAGGCGGTTTAACCTTCCGTTTACTCTACAGCAATGACCTGGGCACAGATGCTCAGTGCTGTTAAAAATATTACCGTGATAATCACATATTTTAAAACTTTATTCAGGTGTTGATGAAGGCGATGTAGTTTACACGACAGATGGCTATATCCCACTACTTCAAAAGCATACTGAAGTTGATATTCCTGTAAGTGACAATTTACTTAATTAGCAATAAGCTAACTGCCTCCGTAGCCTAGTGGTATAGGCGTGTGCTTTAAAATCCGGAGGTCATGGGTTCGAATCCTGCGGGGACTCAACAAATTTTCATTGTTGTTTCCGAGTTGGTTAGGGCAATTTGGGCCGATCACCCATTTGTCTGAAAAATGAGATGATCCATGCGACGGATGGGCATTTTTACATGCCCATCCGACGGTCCACCCACCAACCTGCATTGGACCAGCGTGGTGGGATACGGTCCAAAAACCCCCTAATAGCTAGGGGTGTATTAGGGGAGGCCTATGTCCAGCAGTGGACTATCAAAGGCTGATGATGATGATGAGCCATAAGCTATAGACGAGTCGAAAAACCGAACATTATTCCTACTATGATCTCAGTCGATGTAAATAACGTTATTAAAGCTGTTATTATATATGCGTAGTATTACGATTATTTTCCCTTGTGGTTAAAATATTATAGACCTTTATCTTTAAATTTATTGACTTAGTGGTAGCGTGATAATAAAGAAAAATATTTTTTTTCAAACAAGACACTGAGAATACGGAGTATTAGCAGAGTTAATAACATCCAACTTAGTTACCTGTGTACCGATAATCCTATTATTCAAGGAATGAATAAGGTTTTACGATATTTAATGATATCAGCTATTTAATTTTGGCAACAAACTGTCATTATAATAACTTAAAATTGATGCAATAGACTACCTATCGTCTATAATATTAAAACAAATTATCATATTTTGTAATTGCTTTGCCGTCTACAGATTTAAAGTACGAATTGTTTATCATCACTACACAGTATATAACATGGTCGCTTTCTCTATCCCTATATCCCTATGTATGCTTAATTCTTTAAAAGATTTTGATGCGTTTTTAATAAGGAGAAAGGTTTATATATATATATATATAACCTTTCTCTTCACTCACTGTATCTATTTAAAACAAAGTATTTTTATTAGACACTAGCACCCCTGAGATTCGGGGGCGGGTCGCTAGAGACTTTCACTGTAACTTGAAAACTAACTAACTTTGAAAGTTATATAAAAGTAGGTAACACGATTTTATTCGCCATGTTAATAAACTTCTTAAAACCGGAATGCCTATATCATATAAACCTTGAATTATTATTTGACAGGTACCTTAAAATGTTTTATCACATAAATCCTAAAAAACAGTAGGCAAACGTATCCGTCTTAGAAAACTCATTTATTTACTTCTTCTACAATTCTTTCCTTATGGATATTACCTTTATTGTAGGTTCTTTAAACTCGTCGCCGAGTTTTATTTTAAATATCTTTGTGAAACTTTGAGCTTTGGTAATATTTGAGCATGTGTATATAGTATTTTTCTTGATTTGCCCTTTTTACATTATTTCAGTTCTGTATGTCTTATGACTATTCGTTCAAGTAAAACCTAAAATAACTGTACTAAATCAATATAAAAACATGTGAGCTACTTTAACAAGTCCCCGATAATGTTGTGGTGATATATGTCAAAGTTACTGTACACGCATTATCCTCTCCAAGTGTGAATTTCGACTTTTCCGATCGAAGGATTTCCATACATTACAAATGGAATCAAGTCTCCACATCAAGTTATAGTGTCGTAGTAAAAGGATTTTCGATTATTCCATTCCGAAAGATCTAGAAATAAATAATTTTGAACGGCACTGGTGGAAATATTTTTTTGATTATCCTTCTATATTTATTCAATACTAATTCTTTTAAATCATTTCAATTAGTCAAAAACGCATTTAATTTAAAGATAATTTACAATTAACTAACTTATGCCATAAATAATAATAATATAAGACATAAGACTTTGTCTCGTTAACAAATATATGTGTCTTGTTTAGATAGTGTTGCGTTGCTTTTACCATTTAGTTTAGTGATGATATAGAATTTTGGCCTCACGTAATACATTTATCGACTCTTTGTCGATGGAAGGTGACCAAAGGTGATAGAATTTCTACACTCAAACGAAATTCTAAGTCATAACATTCTTAAGAAAATGGCATTAGACCGTTTATTTTTATAGATGTGATGGTCAATATTTCTCCTGTCTGAGTGTATATTTTTATGTGTCATAATACAAGTTTTCGACTTATATTTGAGTTAGTTGTAGATGGTTTCGTATAATCCTATTTTTTTTTTATTGTATTTGACAGTTAATCACGTCTTAATCATATCATCCAACACAGATAACTTATTTATATTATTACAGAGTTCTGTGAAACCAAACTAGAACTTTGTTGTTCAAGGAAAAATTATAATTAGGGAAGGTGGGGACCGTCGATTGGTTTCTACATTTTGTTTTTATATTTTTTATTTTTTTTTAAATCAATCATCCGATAACTGAAATGTATAGTCTAACTATTTGAGATTCATGGAAAAAATACAGATGATTTCATTTGATGGTTCAACCATAAATAATGATTTAAAGTTAATCGGAAATTGTACGAATCTGCCCCACAACGGGCACTTCCATGTACAGTGTTGGGGTACTTTCGATCGCTGTAGGGTAGTTTCTACGTGCGATTAAATGGCAATATTAATCAAAATTCTTTTATTACATTGAAATTAAACAAAAAATAACATTTAACCTAAAACAAAAATAATACTTTTTGAAATCTTTTTTTCAAAGGGTTTCCAAGCAAAACTGAAAATTTTTCTTAGAACTAAAAATTTTTTCCATCTTATAAAAAAAAATTGAAAAGCTTTATTTTCATAAACCATTAAAATTTAGAATCAAAATTTTTTTTAATTTAAACTTTTAAGTTTTTTAATTAATAAATAATTAAAAATTAACATAAATTTTAAAAAAACTTTGAATTGAAAAGTTTCGATGTTTAAGTTAAATTTGGATTGAGGAAAAATTTCAACATCCTAATAACGGTTCTTTTAAATTGGGAAAAAAATGTAAAGAACTTTTTTCTTAGATAAGATCTTTTAAATTAGTTTGGTTAAATGAAAAACTTTTATATAAATAATATTTTTTTAGGAACCTACTTTAAAATAAAGAATTCTTTAAATTTTGTAACCCTAATTAATTCTTTTTTCTTTTTAAATCCGGTTTTCATCTTATCTGTGTAGGTTAACCTTGAAAAACTTTGGTCTGTCCAATACTTCGAAACACTTTTGTTTTTGTTTTTTTTTGTTTGAAATTAAAACACTAAACTAAATTTTATTTTGTTTACCCCCCTTTCTTGTTCCAAACCTTTTTTGGGTTTCCCAAAACTTTTTTTTCTGTATAGTATAAATTCGTATTTTCTACGTTTTCCCGTTTATTCTTTAAAACAGTCGGTGGGTCATTCCCGGTTCCCCCTTCAAGGGCCCGGTTTAAATTTTGTTTTTAAGCATTTGGCCGGGGACGAATCCGTTTGTGGGTTAAATAAACCTTGGTTATTTAAAACTTAACAAGTTTGATGGAGGCTTGTTTACACCGGATCTTAACACTTAGGGTCAAAATTTTCCTGAAGGCAATTATTAAAGGCCATTTGGTCTTTAAACCCCTTATGTATTTTTGCCGTGTGTTTAAAAATCATTTTCCAACTTTGAATAAAATTTTCATTGTTTTTCCTGGATTTTAAGCCAATTTTGGCCCAAATCAAACTTTGTTTAAAAAGGAAAGATCCACAAGTGGTTAAGCCTAAGATGTATTGGGGGAAAAGATAAAAATTAATTTTCTTTGGGGTTTGGGAGGTTACAGCGGCTTTCTGATTGTACAAACAAAAAGGGGTTTTCTTTTTTCAGGAGTATTCTTTAAATGTTTTAAACGAGAAAAATACATATTTTCCGCCATTTTTTTGCCCCCAAATTTTTCAGTGTCCTTTGAAAAAATTTTTATTAAACAAACACGAATTGGAGGAATTCCCAGGTTAATACCACCAAAAATTCCTTTTTCGGGGTTTTCTTCCCGATTGTTTTTCATTTGGCCAAACTTTTAAACAAAATAGATAAACCATTCGTCAAATTTAAAAGATTTTTAATTTAAATGTTCCTCCCTTTTGTTTTCTTGGTAAAACCTCCGGTAACCATGTTTTTTAAACGCAAAAAATCTGGCCCGGTTTTTGGTTTTGTAAATATTTTTCCGCAAAACCATAACTATTTTTTCCCCTTTATTTTTTACTTTCGGATATTTTCAAAAAATTTAATATTTAATTCTAAATTTTTTTTAATTCTAAGTCCAAACATCTTTCCATTTATAATATAATCTTTATTTTCTTTTTGTTAAAAGCCTTTAAATTTTATTTTAAAAATTCATTAAAACATTTGTATTTTGATTTTTTCCCTTTTTTTGATAATTTATTTGTTTGTCCCAGCTTTTCTAAAGACAAATCTTTAAACTCCTGTATTGCTGATTGCGAATTCTTACCAATCTTTCAGTATTTTTTTGGTTTTTATTAAAAGTTTCCTTACAAATGGAAAATCACAAAGTTATTCCCTAATCGAACCACCAAAAAAAATAATAATTAAAAACTAAATATAAAACGTAATTTTCAATTAATTTACGCCCAAAACACTAGGTTTTCAAAACCCCATTTAATAAATAAACAAAATATAACCTTTTTAAATTATTAGGAAAAAGACTGTGTTTCAAAATATCTAAGGGTTTTTTTTTTATTTTGTGTATCTACATAAATTTATTTTTCTAAGGTATAAAAATAAAATTTTATCAAAAAAATTCTTACCGAGGCATAACCTTTATTTGGTATTCAATCCCCTGGACAATGGCCAATATACGTTTTATAAAGGTTGGTAGGGTGACCAAAAATACAAAAGCAAAACTAGTCTTTTTATTTATTTGAATGAAAATCTTTGTTTGAAAATAAATTTTTATTTGACTTTAATTTAATTTCCTAGATCATCGTAAAGTTTGTTGATTAAATATCATTTCTACTGCTCGTCATCTAAAAAGGCATGTTGATGTTTAATCTTCTTTGAATCCATATTTCCTTAGGTTTTCCATTACCCCATTATTGATTACATTTATACCGTACTACTCTTTTCACACTGATGTTTATTGTTAATTATTTTATTTGTACTGACTCAATATTATATTACATCAACACTATTTTAAACAGGTCGCTGACAAGATTGTGATAACTTACGTGAGGGTTACTGTGAACGCATTTTCTTCCCCAACGGTGGATTACGACTCTCTCCTTCGCAAGGTTTCAATACAATACAGTTGGAAACAGATTCAACAAATTACAATTGTTGTTGGATATCGTTAAAAAAATCATCATGAAGTGAATTTATAACAATAAAACTTTGATCGCAATAAGTGATTGTTTTTATCAACCTTTATATACTGATTGAAAAAGAATTTTAAATTAATCTTCTTTAAAAAACGCAAAGACCGTTAGTTTTTATTTTATAAATAAACTTGGTTTAAACCCTTTCTTATTTGGAGCCCCTTAAAATGTTTGGTGTTTAATTTAAAAAATTTCCCTTGAATACGGCTATTTCCCTTTGAATACTCCTGATTGAAAAATTGTATTACTTTATTTTAAAAAAATTTAAAATGTCTTAATTAAACATACATCACGTTGCGTTTAGTTGCAAGTTCGTTGGTAATAAATGGCTAACAGAAATTATCACCTAAACCGTATTTAAAAGTCTAAGAATCTTTTAATGCATTTATGTCGTCTTTGTTGTTCACTTTACTGGGGCTGAAAATTTCGTAGGTATTCTTTTTTTTTTTTTTATGGCTTATGTAGGCAGACGAGCAGTCGGGCCCCCAAGGAAAGTTACCAACCCAAACATTGGCAAACCGTTATCGCCAACGCCCCACCGTGGACATAGGGTGTTAAGTCTGTTTACCCGTAAATAGCTGGCACGGTGCCCTTCAACCGGAACCAGTGTTTTCCACTTTTCAGGCAGAAATAGGGCATGGTGGCCCCCCAGGGTCTCCTTAAACAGGGGACCTACCCCGGGAACACCTGGTAAGAAAGGGAGGTGCAGAAACCGGTTTTTATTACAAACATACACACAAAAATACAAATCTTTCCTCTTTATTATATTAGTATATATAACATTCCAAGAAACTTTCATATTATTTCATGAAATTTATTTTTAATGTAATAGATGTATGTGCCATAAAACAAACCTTTTATTGCAGTATTTTCTTGTTTTTACATATACATAATATATATTTATCAAAGTTATTTGGAATACGTGTTCTACATAATAAAATTAAAATTTACAATTTATTCATATTAACATTACATGATGATAACGGTTCCGAATGAAGATTCCCGATAAAGCTTGACCACGCTTTAGGCTAGATTTTGTCAATATAAAACTTGAATACTTAAAATATTGATAAATAATAAAATACTATGGAGATACTTCTAACATCGTTTTATTTATTTATTTTTGTTTCTTCCTCATTTTTTTCTAATAATTTTATGTTTACCTAGTACATTAATAAATAAGTTTTAAGATTCGTGCACTTTTTATTTAAAACATTTGCTTGTTATACGCTTTCTAGATTGGTATCAAATTAAAAAAAGAGAGTTCTAGATTATTTTCAGCTTAAATTATTTAAGATAAAACTTTTTTGACAACGTAATACAACATAACTTTGTTGGACTCAGAAAATAATTAGTAGTTGGTTTTAGATAGGAACTCAATTTAACATTAAATAATTACCATAAACAATGGATTAATTTATCTATCGTTTGAATTGAACAAATAATTAGCCTAATACCGGAAATGTATATGATGTATGGAAAATCGATAATAAATCGATTCGACAAACCAATATGACCGTGAATAATCTTTAAATTTCTTACGCTCTTACAATTCTTTTAAAACGGGCTGATGTCATCGCATTCAGTATATACTGTAAATACAACAAGAATTATTTTTAAAAATGAAGGATTCTAAATATTTCTTTTATACTTCCAGTAACACTCGCATTGAATAACGATTATACTTTTGAATTTTACTATATTTATTGAAATGTTTTTTTGCATGGCAATATCGTCAAATAGAAAATATAGTAATATAAAATATAATATTTTAAGGCCTCGATGAAGGCGATGTGATATATACAAAAGACGACATTGTCAACATATTCCATCATACGACTTCGGTGGACATCCCTTAATTACAATATTAAATAGTATAAGGTGCAACTTGCAAAGTGCCGGTGTGGGCTGCACGAAATCCCGAAGATGGAAGCGGTGACGTCTTATGGAGCCCACGTCCAGCAGTGGACTGACACAGGCTGATGATGATGATAAGGTAATCAAATCAGATTAAATTATTTCTGTTCAATTTAGGCTCTTTCAAGCTATAACCGGTTGGACAGTTTAAATCTATTTGCAATGAAACCAGCGTGAAAATTTTTAATGGCATTTTTTTAAAACGCGCAGATCATTTACTAATTATAATCATTTTAGTCTTTAATACATATTATTTAATTTTATTGAATAGCGTAAAGCGGAGAATATTCACGGAAGTAAGTAACACGTCCAGACCATACCCATGATACAATACGATAAGAAAGTGTAAGACGTCAAAATTCCGCAAAGACGGGATATTACGTCTTGTTAATCCAATTACTACGGCTAGTTTGCCACTCAAACTGGAACACAGAAGTGTTTTAACACTAATGCTTTTGTGACAGAAATAGGACCAAGCCTTTTTTTTAATCATCACTAAGCCCCCTTTTTCAAAACCTGTTAATTTTTGTATTAAATTCTTGGTTGCGAATCAGTTTTTATTTTTAATAACCCTAATTGACATCTCTAGGCAGTTGTTATTTATGTTCAACTCTAATAGTATTAAATGTCCGTCACAAGAACACAGGACAACCTTTATGCTACTGAATGCAATTTAAACCAGGAATGGAATACATCGTAACATCGATTGTTTGGGGCTTAATTAAAGTATATATATTAGTCACAAAGAATTATAAATAATTTATCACTAGGAAAGATTATAAAATTACTCTTAAAAATTTCCTAAAAAAAGAACAGTCTTAGGCATTTTATAAATTCTCGGCATATTAAAACTTATTAATATTTTAAAACTTTATAAAGATATCAAATAAAGACATTCTAAAACGAAAGCAATTTCATTTAGTGGTATTCTTTCTACCTAAATATAGGCAGGTTCATCGCAAAAAACCAAAGCATGCAGGAGACTTTTATTTGAAATTGATCAAAAACTACATAATTTCTCGAATAGTGATAGAAATAATTTTGCTTGATGACAAAAACTTATTTTTTCAGGTTCCAGGGCAACCGGACTACGTCAAAGAACAGTTAACGCTTTGTCGCCCCCTAAAGTTGACATACTACGAAAAAAGGTTACAATAAAATACAGTTGGATCCAGATCTCTCAATCAAGTTACACCATCTTAGTGAAAGGAATCAGACAATAAAAAGGCAACATATAGATAATAAAATATGTAATACTAATAGACAATTATTTTTTTTTTATTTCCGAATACACATCTGCCCTTAAACCCCGTAATATATCGGAAACGCCGGATATAAAATGTAAATGAATATGATAAAATACGTCGTTTTACTAATAAGCAATAGAACTATGGCGTAAGCGTGAAACTTTTCTGTTGGCTAAGTGCGGTACAACTAAGCAGCTATATAAATTAAAAAATTAAAATTAAATGTCTGTTTGTAACAAAAAAGTAACCGTTTTAAATGATTAAATTGTGATATATATCCGATTTTTTGTACGTCTGTCTGCTTGTTTTGTCTAATCTCTATAATGGCTGGTTCGATTTTGAAAGATTTTCACTGGAATATAGGTGATTAAATGGGAGTAACTAAGGATTTGACTTTATTCTTTAAAAAATTAACATATTTTGAATAAAACTTTAGGCGCGAGGTAAAAGGATAAACAAATTTGGGAAATTTGTCACGAAGATGTGAAGCGTTTTTGTCGAAGAGGGAGAGATCTATTGAGATCAATTGATAGAGAGTGAGAACGAGAGAACGTACCACGAACTAAATAGCCATGGAAAGAATGGACAAATTAAAAAGATCAAAAGAAAGAAGATATGGACGTCGCACAATTCCTTGGCATTCAAAATTTTAAACTTAAAGTGAAATTTTCATTTACAATTTGTCATTTGTGTTTTCAATATGTTATTTTGCATAAAATTTACCACGCGGAAGAGGTCACATCACATTTTGGCGCCATTTACTGCGTTGTTTGACTAATTTCCATTTTCTATTTTACCCAAAATAAAGTATTTTTTATTTGTTTGTTTACCTATGACCAAGCGGAGCTATAGAAAATCAGCAACTGACTGAAATAGCCAACTGCTCTCTATTTTATATTTTATTCTTTAATTTGTTTGTTAAAATGTTATAAATATTTTTATCCCTCCCCAATTGTTTTCTTTTTGTTAATGTATAATAGATGTTTCCCATAAATGTCTTTAGAGAACGTGTTGTTGCACTTGGTGGGTCCCTTAATTTCTAGTAAAGGAAAATTTAAGTTATTGAAACATTTAATTACTGCTCCAATTATTGTGGTATAATGCAATATACTAATTTTAAAATAGAATTCGTAAATGCGTTTTAAAATAAGATTGATTAAATTCCCAAGTCTGTTTGAATCAGGAGATCTTAACATCTTTGTTTTTCCGGTTGTTAAGGTAATGCAGGCTGATCTCCGTTTCTATTTAAAATTATCCATGCTCGGAGCATTGAAAAACCTTGATCCTGCATAATCTCTCCGGTCGTGTCGGACCGCCCATCCCGGACTATAGGTGAAGGAAGGATATCATTCATCATCACCTGTGTTGTCCACTACTGGACATAGCGCATTTCTTTGCGCCCCTCCAAAATCGGTTTCTGGACCCTTATCCCACCCCCTGGTCCAATGTGGGTTGGTGTGTGGAGACTTTTAAGCCCATCCGACCGGATCATCTTACTTTTCAGCAAAATGGGTATTAAATGCCCAACCAACAAAAAACAATGAAAATTTTCAGACCCGTAATTTGAACCCCGACCTCTGGTTTGTAAAGCACACGCCCCACCAAGGGCACGAGGCAGCCTAGAGGAGGCAAGAGTGGGTCCCTTATTTCCTGGTGCTGAACCTAATACAGTCACCGACCATGAATGGACTAAAAATATTATAAACAAACTAATACTAAAAAAGCTATTAAATAATTAAATATTCAGTGTACCATATAAATTTATATAGTTTTTTAAGTAGGTACATTTGAAATGGTAATGATGTTACACACGTGTATTAAAATTCAACATCAATATTATATATCGATAAAATATTTAAAGGATGCCTTATCAAAATATGATCTAGGTGGATTCAAAGCATGTATTGCGTAATAGAAATAGCTAATCAACTGCTTGTTTGCTTGTAAACTTATTTGGCTACCCTCAATCTGTAGTGAAAAATAAAACAAGGGTTTAAAATTTTTCAAGACGACAAACAAATCACGTCGCGTTGAAATAAAAAATCAAAATTAAAAAAAGTAAATTTACATTATATCCAAGTCCAAAAACATAATCTTTCGATAACACTGGCAGTATAAAATGGCGGCAATTGATGGCTGAACCCAACCGGGAACGCAATTTGATATCGTCTTGCTCTCTTCGGTTTCCGGGTGGTCCCAAACACGCGAAACCCTGCGCGGCCGGTCGTTGGTCACCCGTTGCCCCCGCGTATGGTGATGGGCAGCCTTTAAAACCCCATCTGGCGCTCTTGTCCTTCCTCGGTCTGGTCCACTCGTGAGCGAGAACACGGTCCAGGGTCAGTCGAAGGTAGTCCGGTCAGGATTGGCGACATGCTTGCAGGCCACAGGTGTCCTATCCTGGACCTAAAGACCCAGCTACGGGACATCTGGTCTTTCAGCAACTTGCGAAGGTTCGAATCGTCGAAGGGCATGGACGCGTTCAACATGATGAAGAGGATAATCCCGAGAGACCACACATCCGCCAACTCAGGATTGTACGGAGTGGCGCTGAGGACTTCCGGCGCGGCGTACGGGCGGATCCGCAATATGTCTGACTGAGAACACGCCTATGGTCACCATCCGTGCAAAAACGAGCGAAACCGAAGTCCGCCAGCTTAACGTTGAAACGCCTGGATAAAGGGTATGTTTTCCATTTGGTCGCGGTGGCGATGTTTTTTTAGCAAATATAGTCCGCCCCATCGTGAAACCAGAGCTTGGCCTGATTCTCCGGTACCACACCGTTTCGCTTTATGAAATCGAGCAGATCACCGTTGTCCGCATACCTCATGAATATAAACCTGCGGTCCCTGAATATGCGGCCCCAATGATTGCGGATTCTCAATCTGGGGTATCGTTCGCGGGGAAAGAACTTTTCTAAAAAATCGCGCGGGGCCTTCTCTTTGTCGAATATTTTACACGCGAGATGCATGCGCTTTGTGCTGGACGCATCGCAATATTCTGCCAGGTGGACGGCAGCGTAAGATCCCTGCCCGATTTTCTTGCCTATGAGGTATCCTCGTTGTTCTAAGGCATTAACCTCGGAGCTTCGGGCTGAGGCGCTCAGCCATTGAGGTCTATAGATTTTATCCTAACCCGGTTAGGATACATTGGACATCTCACAGTTACAATGTAGCCAATATTTCTGGTGACTCTTCTGTCAAGTTGTCTAGTATACGTTTACTTTTACTTCGCACTTAACTCTCATTAAAGAGAGTAAATATATAAAATAAAATGTTAAGAGCACCCACAAGATTTTGTCAAAATATTACATCACAAAGAATTTTGATATAAAAAACTCTTTTCACTTGTAAGATATCTTCCAAAAAGACGTAACTGTTACATTTATGATTTTTTCTTTTGTTTCTAAAATTAAAAGCATTGCCTTTAAAACTTGCCTGTTACTTATGATCGTAAAACAAATAATTTTTTTAGACAAAGGTAACCTTAATTTAAAATTTTTAATCATTAAATAGTAAAAAATTTAAATTATATTTATAACATTCACTAGAGATCTTACAGAAAATATTTAAAAATTATAAAAAAAAAATTTTACAAAACATTCTTTTGATTTTTGATATGCTGTAATTAATACAAAAACCGTACAATTTGGAACATTTTAAACAAAATCTCGGAAATATTTTTAAAATGTATTAAAATTAATTAACCGAAAATAAAATAAAAATAATTTTTGTTTGTGATTTCATATAATAATGTGAGCTGATTTAAATAATTTTAAAGAAGACTTTTCCTTGTGAATAATAAAAATTATTCTATTAGAGAACATCACATAACTTTAGTTAGTGTGTTTTGCGTGTTTATTATTTATATTATAAAAACAATTCCCCATTTCTTGATATTTTTTTTTCAATTTTTTCTGGTTTATAATTTAAAATGGAAAGCCTTTCACCAAAAATTTTAAAATTTAAGTCATTCTGACAGTATTGCCGTATTGGTAAAAAATTTTTATTAATTGAGAATCTTTTCCTTGATTCACGTAATTTATTTTAAATATAGACTTAAAAGGGGTCTATAAAATTTATTCTGGCATTAAACTTTAAAAGTAAAAATATTTAAAGAGTTAGAACAAAATTGATTTATACCAAAATATTTTTGTTTTGAGGGTGTTTTTTTAAAGATTTTTGATTTTAGGATCCGTTTGATCCGGATGAATTTGTTGAGAGAATGGTTCGCAGAAGTATGCAAGAATCACAACTTAAAGATGATGAATTTGATCCTGAAATGATTCGTTTTTACTCGATTTAAAGATCAAAGAATATTATAATAAAAGGCAATCTTTAAATTATTTTCTAATTCCCAAATAATGTACACTTTTATGAATTCATCAATATTTAATTGATATTTTCTTGATTAACGACATCATTTTTTAACTATAAATGGTGAACAATCCCTTATAAATTAATTCTACTTATGACTAAGATATAATAAGAGATTTTTACCTTTGTTGATAAAAGTTTTTATCCTTACAGTAATTTTTTATGACAAATATTTTATTGTTTACAAGGTCTTGCAAGAAAGACAAGAAAGGAAATGTTAGTTAAAAAAGTGTACAGAGGGAAGAAAATTGACAAAACTTTTTAAAATTATGGATCAAAATTCAAGTATACCATTGTTGATGTATGCAAAACAAGAAATAGCAAATATCTTTAAATTTATATTAACACAAAACAGTTTCTTAAACATTAGCAAAGCCATTAAAACTCATCCAAAGTTTTAATCAAAAATTTATAAACAATGCAAATATCATACCTGATAGGTAATTCAGTTTAGCTCAAAAGCATTCAAAAACTTTTTATCAAAATATGTTTTCCCTTTTAATGAAACTTTTTTAAAAAGCTGTTTTTGTCAGAAAAAAAATTAAAAGAGCAAAAGTTGCTATTAGGTTTGTTAAAATACTTTGTTTATACAAAATCCTGTGACATTGTTATACTGCCCAATTTTCTTATTACTTGAATATATCACAAAGGCTGACTTTGATTGCTGATTATCTAATATAAATACATTATATTTAATGCCATTTCATTACTGCTACCTTGGGAAACTTTGTACCTATGTTATTAGCTTAAAACATATACATTAAAAATGGGTTATAAGCATGAAGTTTCCCAACCATTGTCAACGATAAAAATAATTTCTTGTTTAAATTGCATTTGATCATTAAAATCTTTAAGTTTGACAACTAAGTTACTACCCTACAGGATCTGACTTCGGTTTAAAATCGGAGTTTGTGGGTTTAATAAATGTATGTATGCTTTTCATGAGATATTTTGTATTTAGGTCAAATATTATATTTCTCCAAAGCTTTGCTTTAATATCACCAAATATTCTAAAGAATTTTATTACAATACTCAATAACTAACCACCTTCATCTATGTTTAGCACTGCCAGCCTTTGGAAGCGGGGTCCCGGGGTTTGGAGGGCACTAGGGTTGGTAAACTTGGTGCACAAACACCCAGGGCTGGCCGCTCTTTTGGGATCTGCTTTCGCATCTTGCAAACTTCCTGAGTCCAGGTCCTGTTTTAACAGATTTATTTAATGACCCTAATAAGGTAAATTTATATATATTTGTTTATGTCCTATCTATTTGCTATTTATTAAATACTGAGTTTGGTTGTTTGCTATTTGATTTAATATTTAAGTATTAGGCACCTAGTTAAAGTGTAGTTTTGCGTCTGAAAGCATCGGTAATATTTTATAAGTTATTATTTAAGTATCAATAATTGTAATTTAAATATAAAATTTTACAATTTTAAAATAAAAAATATTAATTAAAGCTTTTTTAAAAGTAAACAAATTTTAGCTAAATGAGGCTGCAGATGTTATACAAAAGTTGTATACAATTGCTCAAGAACTACCACCTGACAAGTTTGAAGGAGCTAAGAAGAAAATTGAAGCGAAATATGATGAAATAGAACGAAATCTGATTGAAGAGTTTGTGAAGGCAAGAACCAAGGAAACTTGGTGAAGATGAAGACTATTGCGAATATCATGACCAATTTTAAGGGTTACTCACAATGTGTTGATGCCTATATAGAAACTAGCCAAATGGTATGTTATTACACTATTTGTGTATATATTTTTTAACAGTAAGGTTGTCTGTAAGTTATATTTAAAGGTTAAGGTAGCTTCTGTTGCATTATTATAATGATGTAGTGGGTTTTCTCTGGCTCATATTCTTATACCAATATTAAGTATGATCGCAGCAATAATTAAAGGAACTGTTTTCTTTAAAAATAATAGCCAGGGTGAAAAGAAAGTCATTGTTTCTATTGTTTTTATCATACCTTCAAAAATATAAAATATTTATATAATGTTATGTAATACTTGAAGGTAACATCAAGATTACATATTTATGCAAAATGTCCTATAACTATGAATAAAACAACTAAGATAACTTTGTATACTCTATGTGATTTAGAAGACAGAGCTAATTTTCATTTATGCTGTTTCAGAACACCTTATTAGGGAAGGACATATTTGCTGCAGTGCTTCCTCTATGCAAAAAGAATTACACAATTATAAGTAGTGTATTTCCGAACCCTGACCAAGTGATGAGCAAATTTGTTTTGAATATTTTCCATCTTAAACTGCAGAAGTACATACAAACGAGGCTGGCGGACAAAAGTGATTTTGAAAAGTATCTGAGGAATCTATATGACATGTATACCAGGTAACAAGTTTGTAATGCAATTTCATTATCATTGTCATCATCATCATCAACATGCGGTAGCCCACTGCTGGATGTAGGTCTCCCCTAATGAACTCCTTCTCCTTTAGTGGGTTTTATTAAACAGCATCCCACCATGCTGATCCAATGCGGGTTGGTGGGTGTATGAATGCAATTATTAGGAAATATTGGTAAACAGACCAGTTTACTAAGAAATTAAAATGCTGTAAATAGTTTTACAATTGACTTAAATACATAAATCAGTTTACATATTAGTCTGATAATAAATAAATAAATGCATTATTATTAGGTTTATTTTTTTACAGTAATTAAAAGATATATGTACTACAAAATTAAAATAAAATGTATATTATACTGGTATCAAATTAATTTCTAAATTTAGCAGATAAGTAAATAAGTCAGATTTTTTAAATTAATCCTAAATGTATGGTTAGTTTTAGTTAACATTTATTTATTTCATATGTACATATCAATTGCAGCACTCAGAAGGTTTGTGATGAGCTGGTGTCAGCCGGCATGGTGTCTGCTGATGGCAATTCCTCAACTGGTGACTTGAGGAGAGAGGCATTGGTGAATGGGGCTATGGCTGGAGCCACTGAGGGTTATGCTGCACTGGAGACAAGAAGGCTGAAGGCTGTTCTTTCAAATGCTCTGAATGTGTATTACAATGAGAAGCAACATGTTAAGAAGCAGATCCAAGGGGGCGGGTGAGAGAGTTTATCTATTTGTTATTTCTTACAGATTTTTCTAGAAATAAGCCTAAAGGAGGCAGTCTTAATGCTAAAAGGCTTGTCTACTAGCGAAGCTTTGGGTGATTCATAAAACATATGTTGATGTACAAATATGAAATAAAATAAAAGAAATATTTCCAATAAGCTTAGGGGATGTATACACTAATAAAAGTAAATAATAACATATTTGTAAATACGACATATAAATTTGTACTTTAGTTGTTTATTTAACTCGGCTTATATTTTTCATACTCGGGACAGGCTAAGAAAGTACAATCTTGGTATCTATTTCTGCCGCAAAGCGATAGTCTGAAAACACTACTATATTCCGGTTTGTAGGGCACCATACTCGACTTAATTGCTGCATTAACGATAACTAAATTTGTGATAGAACTTGTGGCATAAAACAACTGCATAACCTCAGCATACAAGTTTTGAGTAAGTATTGCCTGAATAGTTTATTACACGCAGTTTATTTTAGTCGTTCTTCAACAAAGTGTTTTGGTTACGTCTATTGTAGGCTATTATTTTTCCATAACTCAATTTAAGTTGTAATGATAGAATTTACATCAGATAATTTTAATGGTGTATTGTTCGAATTTTTTCTTTAAACAATTTTTCCCCTATGGTCGTAAATGATGTTAAACAATTGTTATTGATCACTCTTATAGTATTATTTCTATTTATGGTATTAATTTAACGACGAACGACGTACGTTTTCGTGGTATTAGATATTTACGTGATATTTTTTGACGTGACAACTTCTTATAAATTGGATCAAGATAGGGAGGCACTCTCGTAAACTGTGTCACAGCGCCGCTCATGTAACGCTCTCCCATAAGCAACCATAAGAGAAAGTGAGAGGCACGCGTCTCCCTTACTCGTGCTTAGTTGGCCTGCTTAATTGTAAGAGAGACAGAGAAAAAGAGAAAGAGATGCACCGATATACCGATTTTACAGGCAACCAAATTTTTTTAATTAGTTCTTAAGGTTACATCGCTCTGGAATAGCCTCAGCAAAAGCTTTGCCGAGTATTGGACTAGATGGCGTTAAATTGCCATTCTGGAATGTTATTTTATTTATTTATATATTTAAACTTTTTCACAATTAAATGTACACAGACGGGCTTAATGTCTTAGACATTTTCCAACAGTTAACCTTAGGGAGGTTGCAATAGACAGACTATCATTTACACATTGTGAAGTAAGATTAATTTGTATCTTTTAATTAGATAATGCCTTTATTGCAGGTTTCAAGAGTTGCGTCGTGACCTCCAAGCCGTTATCGGCACTCGGGCCAATATAAACATCGCCCAAATAGAGAATTACGGCGGTGAGACCTTTTTGAGTGAGCAGTTGGTCCAGAAGATGCTGAGCGACGCAAAGATGTCCTTTTTGAGGTGTAAAACTGTACGTGTCTTTCTTATGTGCTTACATAAACGTATAGGTATTCTCGTGGTCTATATTAGCCCTCGTTTTTTGTGGTGGATTCGAATCCTGAAGATACTAGAACTGTTTTGTTATAGATGTTTTCTGGTTAAGCAATTGGTATTTTATTATGGGTTGCGTCGGATGGGCATGTAAAGTCGGTCCACCACCAACCCGCATTGGACCAACGTGGTGGGATACGGTCCAAATCCTCTAACGGATAGGGGTGTATTAGAGGAGCCTATATCCAGCAGTGGACTATCGAGGCTGATGATGATGATTGGGTTGATCACCTAACTGGCCTATATGTTATGATGAAGTAAGTTGATCCATACGCCGGATGGGCGTGTATAAAGTCGTGCATTCAAATTTATATGTCTTATACATCCATCGGATAAAGTTTACCCTGAGTGTTCTAAATTTTCTTTTTCTATTTCATGCTAGTCACTTAAAAAATTTAAAAAATGTTATTTAGGTATAACTAGTTGGATCGTTTACGGGTATACTAATTTACATTATGAATTCCCGACGTTTCGAACACTTGCCTGCAGGCGTGGTGGGTAACAGGCAAGAGACTAACTAAATTAAACGCGATATAATCCGTAAAATGTCCTTTTATTTAATACTAGGTATAACTAATTGGATTTAAAACCTGCTCCATGATTAATTAAGAAAGTGGCTTTGTAGCTAATTTCTTTTGTACTTTAATTAATGTAAATACGGAGTTAATGTAAATATAACATAAGTATGACAACATCAAACAACCCATAGTATCTGAGTGACGTCGTACATCTATCGTTCGATTTATCACCAAAATGACTCTCACTGAGCGAAAATCACACACACATGTACAGAAAAAAGTTGAAAAAAAAAAGAAATCAAAATTAGCTTTACGTACATGTGCCAAATTACAGGCAACACTCGCTGTCAATAAACATTTATTACGGACAATTGGTAATAGACAAACAATTATTGTTAATGCTAATTAACATTCAAAAGTACAGATTAAAATTGAAAATAACAAAAAAGTAACTAAATGTAGGATGTTTAACTTATCAAAACTGCCTCCGTAGCCTAGTGGTATGGGCGTGTGATTTAGAAACCGGAGGTCGTGGGTTAGAATCTCTGCGGGACTCATCTAAATTTTCAATTTGTTTTTGTCTGGTTAGGCAATTTAGCCGATCACCCTATTGTCTGAAAAGTAAGATGATCCATGCGTCGGATGGCATGTAAAAATCGGTCCAGCCATCCAACCCTGCATTGGACCAGCGTGGTGTGGACTGAGTCCAAACCCTGTAATGTATAGGAGTTTCATCACAAAAATAATTATAATTCAAAGTAATTAACAGCTTATAGTCAAGCCTATAGGCCTCCCTAGGAGGCCTATGTCTAGCAGTGGATTATCACAGGCCGATGATGATGATGATGATGAACTTATCAAAAATACAAAAAAACACATGTGAAATTATAACAAACACCTATTTGCCAACTTACGTTCACTATGTAACGCATTGTTAACACAAATCCTTTCTTTTCTCTGCTGGTACACATGTTAGTAATGTATTTATTTTGTCTCGCTCGTCCACAGTTGTGTACCGCCAATGAGCTGCCGTCCACCGCCGTAGTATTATTGGATGTTTGATTCAGCACTTGCTGATAGAGCATGTGGATTACGCTTTGGATTTGGGATTGCAGTCCATTCCGATCGCCGAGAACAAGTCACCACCGCAAGTGAGTTACCTTTCTATTCAGTCATTCAACCTTACGCAACACACAATAAGGGATAGCATAGCAAAGACACACTGTAGTTCGACCTCGCTTACGAGCACAGCGAAACACACACCCGGTACAATAGATACACCCGCGTACTAGGACGATTAATACAATAAAGCATATAGCAATAATAACTTAATAATATATTTTTTATTATTATCAATGTATTATAACTTATGATATGTTAGTCAATATTTCATAATTAATTTATATCTGACATTGAGTTGAAAATGCGTGTAACAATTCAGATTTTTTTTTTTTAATTGATGTTAACTATTTTTAAGTTATAAATGATTTTTGCATGCCAATGTGGTGAAATACGTATGAACTAAATGTGTGTTTAAGATCTGAATTTACCGTATTTTAGCAAATAAAGATAATTTGAATTTGAATATTATAAAGCGTTACATTAATACAATCGCCAAACCGTCGATCCTTAGGAGACATAACAAATACCTTACTCACGTACCTTCTGTACGTGTGACCCTCAGTTTTAGCAAAATGTGTCGGCAACCTAGTTCGCGGGTACGGTAGCTTCCTGCGAACTCTGTGTTAGACGAAGCTTACCAAAGACATGAGTCTGGAAGGATAACGTCAAAGAAAAAGAAATTGTTCACGCTTACACTACCTGATCATTAACAGTTTTACTGATATAATTAGGGTTTTAATGTAATTATTTTTAAATTGTCTACGACGGCTTTGACTTCTAAACACTTTAAAGCGAACACGATCATATAATATTGGTCGTGAGTTATAGTTTGCTATTGGTTATGCATTTTCTTGAATGAATCCATTTCTTATTGAATGATTTGAAAATAATTCATATAAAAAAATCATAATAACTTTATGTATCGCAGTCAAAATATAATGAGGCATTATATTTTTTATTGATACTTATTAAAGGGTAATAAAATTAATAATAAACAAAGTGATAATTATAAACTTTACCGCATTTCCATTCTTGGTAATTTAATTAATTGTGAAGACAATCGATATACAATATACTTATAATTGTATATTAATGTTTCATTTATGGGTTTATGTCGTTTTTCCAGATTTACTTCTTCGAGATCGTCAATCAAACTAATAAGATCGTGAAAATGTTCGGAGAGCAATTTCAGGAATCGGTGTTGCCATGCTTGAGGTAGGTAGGATTCGTTTAATATTGGTTCGATGTTGGCTAGATCCTAAACCTAATCTTCCCCAATCTTAATTTATGTCATTTTAAACTGAGTATTTATTGATGAAAGATTCTTCTACGTCCATGCCAAAGAAGGGATGGAATTTATGTGTTCCATATTAATAAAACAACTCTAGGTGCATGACGCCACTTCGTATCCACGGGTGACACTGTTCATCATCATCATCATTAGCATGTGTAATTCCACTGCTCGACATAGGCCTCCCTTCATCGGCCGGTTTATGGACCGTATCCCACCACGCTGGTCCAATGCAGGTTGGAGGGTGGACCTACTTTTTACATGCCCATCCGACGCATGGATCATCTTACTTTTCAGACAATTAGGTGATTAGCCCAAATTGCCTTAACCAACTAGGAAACAACAGTTAAAACTTGTTGAGTCCCCGCAGGATTCGAACCCACGACCTCCGGTTTTTAAAGCAGTCACCCATACCACTAGGCTACGGAGGCAGAATATGAGAATGTTCATTCAATGATATTAAGTTAAGCTGTGGCTGATTTCACAGCTCGACGTCGAAGCAGAGCGAGTGCGTCCAGAAGAAGACGGTCGTGATGGAACAGCTCGAGAGCAAGCTGGAGGCTGGTCTCGAGCGAGCTATTTCAGCTGTCGTCGGCTGGGTCAAGCTGCATCTGCAGACGGAGCAGAGGAAGACGGACTTCAAGCCGGAGGGCGATATAGACACGATCGCTTCACCAGTGAGTGAAGTTTTAAATATATGAATGACTAGCCGATCGGAAAAAAATCGTACCGCCTAGAAATGTATAATTAATAGGTTCCATTATTAATGTAGTGTTTAATCTGTAATAATTATTGTCGTCTAAGGTTATCTGTGACAAATATTTAAAAAAATTGCAATAAAATTTACTACATTCAGACCAAAGGACGTTAAATTACTTGGTTTAATTCTTATCGACGGGACAGCAATTGTTTAACAACCATTGCTGTTCATCCTGGTGTTTGGTGTTTTACAATTGAATGCAGTATTATTAAATAAAAGCATATTAAATCGCGCAAACAATAGAAATAATTAGAATGCAGTATGTTAAAATTCAAAATAACGACGGTCACGACATGGTTTCTTGCGTTAAACCAATCAATAGTCTTACGGTAAATGTCTTACGGTATTATAAAGCATAAGTTACCTCTTATTTTATTTAGTTTAAAATATTTTTGCATTATATAAATATAGTTGAATAGCGCCATCAACCTCTACATTAAAGGGTCCACTGAAAATCAGCATTTGCGATGATTCTCTCGTCTTCGTGATCTAAGCTTTTTTTTTCTTTACTGCACTTTTCAACTTTCTGTGCCAAATAAATGTTTTTCCTTCTTTTCTCTAACATATTTATTCAATATAGAAGCATTTTACAAGCCGATTGATCCTCAATTAAACTACCACTCGTTCGGAAAAGCACTGACTTGAGAAGAACCGGCGTAAAAAACTCAGCGGGATTATTTTTCTGCCTTTTTTTAATAAATTCTTAAATAAATAAGGTGGTCGCTTCGCTATGATAGTTTGATGGTCTCTGTTTACATAAATAAATATTAATTTAATAATGGTGATTTATTGTGATATTTGTCACCAGGCTTGCTGACAGTGGTGTCGTATTTGAACACGGTCACTGACAAGATATACGCAAATCTGGAGGGTGACAATCTGAACGCTGTATCGTTAGAGTTGGCCGTGCGCCTTCACAGAGTGATCTACGAGCACTTGCAGAACTTCCAGTTCAACTCGGCAGGTCAGTCGTAGACGAGTTTGACTCGTCCTAGTAATAATTCACCAATAATGCACCCTCGTCCTATTTCTCTCAAAGGCCGATGGGACGGAAATCCACTACGACCGGAATGATAAGGCGCAGGGCGGACGTTTTACATCCGACGTATGGATCGTCTTAATTTACAGGCAGTCGGATAATCAACAAGCATTGCCTTAGGCGAATAAGAAATAGTAATGAAAAGTTCAGGAACTGTATTAATTTTGAGATTTTAAAATGCTTCCGTAGCCTAGTGGTAAAGGCATGTGCTTTAAAACCGGAGGTCGTGGGTTCGAATTCTGCGGGGGCTCAACAAATTTTCATTGTTGTTTCATAGTTTGTTAGGGCAATTTGGGCTGATTACCCAATTGTCTGAAAAGTAAGATAAACGCGAACGCACAAGTTACCTGTTCAAACTGTGTCAATCATTAGCATTTCCGTGACACTAAGATATTTTCACTGTCACGATGTATTACCGATATATTAAATGCTCATATTATTATAGATTAAATATAATAATATGTTGTATATTTATTTTCAAGGTGCAATGATAGCGATTTGTGACGTGAAGGAGTACAGGTCGGCGGCGTGCGGGCGGGGCGGTCGGTCCGCGCCGCCGCCCGCGCACGCCTTGTTCGACGCGCTGCACGCGTTGTGCAACCTGCTGCTGGTCAAACCGGAGAATCTTCACCAGGTCTGCGAAGGGGAGACCTTGGTAAGTTGCTTGTTATTTGGTCTAAAGCCTAAAATTATACGGGGACCTACCACCGGTACATATTATAAGGTCTATTTACCTTTTACACGGGATTGTCTAGGTGGTACCACCGCGACAGAAGCTCTGGTCCTCGGTGTTGGGAGATCAGCCCTGTCGCGCCTTTCTGCCGAGAGTCGTCAGGTCCATGGTCCTGCGGGGCACCGATGGAGGCACCTCAAGGGAGTACCGCGATAGGAGACGCCAGAGGTGATGGCGATCCGGGCCGCAGGCTCCGGACCATCTCCGGCGGGCGGCGTGCCTGTTGGCTGCTCCTTGCTCTGGGACCTGGATGCAGAAATCTCGCGTCCTTTTTTCTGGCGCGAAGAGCGACGTCCGGGGCTCAGGCCAGCCCCAGAAGAGATAAGGGGCCAGAGGCGATGGCTCCTTGCAATCGAGTGGCGCGCCAGGAGCCCCAGCTGGCCGTCGAACAATGAGCCATACGCCCCGTCTTAAGTGTGGCTAGAAAGGACATGGCTCCTAACGTTTTGCGCGACGCAGGTCTCTCGACACGCTGTGTCGGAGGTACCCACATATGCGCCGTAGACCTCAGTGCACCACTGTGACGTATGCGAAGAGATCCAACACGCGTGGATAGTTTAGCCAACGGTCGAGAAACGCGAAGCTGCGTAGTACAGTCGGGGCACGACCTTTCCTTCCTGCAGTGCAGCAGGATGCTGAGACGAGGTGCGTGGAGGCGTCACCTAATGCTTTTGCGAGGACGGATGGCCGAAGAAGCCGCGGAAGGACAGGAGGCCTACAGCGCCTGGCTATCGAGAAGGCCAGGGCGCTAATGGGTGACGTGACACCTTCCCCTGACACTGAGCCTCTGGGCGGCAGGCAAAGTGACCGCCGCAGAAAAGGCTAAGAGACGCCGTGCTGTTGTTCGCACGGCACCTTAGACGGTCCGTGTCCACACACCGAGAAGAGGCCAAGAGTGCTAAGCCTACGATGCGCAGGTCCGAAAGACTGCAGTACGCTCCGCGGCCCCTGCTAAGACGACACAGAAAGGATCAACGTTGGTTTTAGTGGGTATACCGGCCGCTCCATCTTGGTCCGGGGAGCCCCATATCCCTTCCCCTCACTTGTGGCGGGAATCCGTAAGCTGGATTTTTACAACGGCAAAAAAAAAGGTGCCTATTTCTACCGTAAAGCAGTAGTCTGAAAATACTACTGTGTTCCGGTTTGAAGGGCACCGTAGCCAACATATTTACTGGGTAAACGAGATTTAACATCTTATGTCTCACGGTATGCAGCGCGTTGGTGATTCCAGTATTGCCAATGTCTATGGGTGACGGTGACCACTTTCCATCAGGTGGCCCGACTGCTCGTCTACCTGCGTAGGCAATAAAAAGAAAAAATTTGGTAAATTACCACTTATTTCTATGATTACGGTACCATACAAACCGGAAGACAATAGTGCTTAATCACTACTAATTTGCGGCAGAAATAAGCACTGCGGTGGTACTTCTCCAAACGGCCCCCTGTAAAAAGTGACACAAAAATACAAACTTACCGGCGGTTTTTCAATATTTACGCATTGCCATTTTGTTTCGAGGGTTGCAATATTCCTTATTTGATGTAGAGCTTGTTTAAAAAATTACATAAATATATATTACGACGTGTATTTAATGTTATTTCGTTCTATTCAATATTTTCTAATAACCTAATTATTTTGTTACAGGCGGAACTAGACCAGTCGATTCTGCACAACTTCATTCAGCTACGCTCCGACTACAAGAGTCATAAATTGTCCAGTTTCCTAAAAGGCCTGTCGTAATATCAACGACTGCAAATCATTATTTATCTGTACACAATATATCGCTTTATATGTAAATAAGACTTGTAATAAAACGTGAGATATAACCTGTATTTTATTTTGTTTCAATGTTTAATAAAATGTGGAAAATAAACAGTATTTTTGTTTTATTTTAATGTCGAATTGTATTCAATCGATTGCACATTGTATTGTAATTTAATCGACTGCTAAATTGATAAATAATCGTTATTTACCTTGAGAACTGTGGAAAAGACGATGTCAGTTGAGATATCTCTTTTTATTTATTTTTTATTCATCATCATCATCATCATCATCATCATCAGCCTGTGGTAGTCCACTGCTGAACATAGGCCTCCCCTAATACACCATACCCATTAGAGGGTTTTTTGGACCGTATCCCACCACGCTGGTCCAATGCGGGTTGGTGGGTGAGATTATTTTATTAGCAGTATGTAATTTCTCTTTCCTTTGTCTATAAGTTAAATAAAAAAACAGATTCCCTTGAGTTTGTCAAATTTTCGATTCAAGGAGAAAACCTAAATTTTATTTATGACAGCCTCAACTAAAAACTATTATATTCAGGTGATATTGGTTGGATTAGAAGCCGAGCATTTGGAAGACTTCTAGTAAGAAAATAAAGATTATATAGAATTGTTCTAGGATTTAATATTAGAGGTATTTTGTCGCTTTCACCCAAAATGTCTGTAAAGCATGATTATGTGAATATTTTATGTGCATGTAAAAGGTCAATAAGGGTTGTGACAATATAGGCCTAAAATACTTAACGTAATATTATTTCTACTAAAAAGCCTATACCGTTAGCACATACATAAGCTCTCAATGCATATTGTTTTGGTATTCAATCGTAGATGGTTTTTTCTTTCAGTATTGAATTATCATAGGGTTGGCTTCTCCCCACCCCGAATATTTTATTTGTCGTAATGGTAGGGCTCAAGAAATTGGCCTGCTGTGCTACAAGTGAGCTGAACAGGCCAGTTTGGAAGCGCTTTAGAGAGTGCGGGGAACGGATGAAAGACGGTAGAAGTGCTGCAACTCCTGTTCATTGCAGTCAAGATGGAGTCTCAGGAGGAATCTCGGTAGTTCGAAGGCCGCTCTCCCTATCTTCCGCTACTTGGGTAATTGCACCGCAGATGCCGTGTAGTGTATAGTCGGCATAGTATAATATATCTCTCTTTTATGGTCCATGGGTTAAAGATTCGCCCTGAAATGGAGGAGGGCTTGACACGGTGTTTTGTTATTTATAACCTGCAACTCCACCTTTGGCGCCAAGTTGAACAATGTGGTGCTTTTAATAGAAGCGAGTCCTATGCTTACGAAAAAGTTCAAATTAAATCACTGTTAGTTAAACACAGTTTTTACATCACATTTTTCATTCATGGCTTTGTTCTTGCCAAATATCCGATTTAAATGTCGAATAAAAATCAGCTGAACATAAAACAAAGAGAAAAAGTGATTCGAAACACAATTGTGATCATCTTTTGTTTCCAATAAAAAAATTGCTTACATTCACGTGTATACTAAATATTAAAATATACAGCAAATTCTACCTATATATATTACGAAATTATTGTTTATTTTCGTAGTAAGTTAGACTTGTACATGACCACAAATATAGTTTCATATAGTGAATTAATTGGACATTGGAAACTTGTAATTGCGGTTGTGGTCTGGCGACCGTAACACTTGTACAAAGTGCGCCTACTCCGATAAACATTTATAAACATATGACACAATATGTCAATAAATGCTATTGAGCTGATATTGAAAAATTAAAAGAAATTTGTTAAAGCAATAATCAATAAACATACACATACTCGTCATCAACCCAACACTCCAAACGAGTAGGGATAGCACACACTCACCTGTAGTTCACCCTCGCTTACGAGCACAGCGAAACACACACACCGCGTATACTAGATACACCCGCGTTCCAGGGCGGTTCTCACCGCCCCCAGCCACCGATTAATCCAAGAATATGGACCCCCAAAGTTGCGCTAACCTACCGGAGGTTATTGATAGTGTAGACAAAGCGTATATTGCCATCGACAGTATCACAACGCATATCTCATCAGCCATCGACGACTCCGAAAGGACAGTCAAGGTTTCGGGTAACCGCAACTTTGGCTTGCCGTTCAGTATTCGATGCTTGATAAGAGAAAATGCACTCAAGCGGCGTTTTATCGCTATCCATCCGAGTCAAACTGATTTCGCTTTTAGGCAACTTCAGCTAGAGGTCAGAGATAGGATAGAGTTACATCGCAAAGGCTCATGGTTAGGTCTGACGGAAGACTTAGTGCCATCGCACACTGCCTATTGGCAGTTGGCTCGACATATGAAGTCGGAACCCCGTGACGCCATGCCGCCATTATCAAAGCCAACCGGGGGCTTATTAGCTTTCGATGACTTCGAAAAGGCCGAATGCTTAGCCGATACGCTAGAAGACCAATGTACATCATCTCGCGCACGCATCGACGCCTAGTTAATCTTAGGGCTGACTTACAACCAGAGGGCGATATTTTAAAGCCACCGGGGTCACGAGGAGGTCCGCGAAATTATTAAGGGTCTTAAGCCCCGGTCGGCAACAGGCCCAGACCGTATCTCAAATAGAACGTTAAAATACTTGCCAGGCCCTATTGTCTGTGTGTTGGTCAACATTTTCAACATTTTACTATCGACATGTACTTTTCCTGATGCCTGGAGAGAAGCCATCGTCATCGGTATTCTAAAGCCGAACAAACCTTCTAACCTACCTACGAGTTATCGTCCAATTAGCTTGCTCAATTTCTTGGGCAAACTATATGAACGCATAATTTTCTTCCGGTTGAAAGACCACGCCTTCTCCAATAACTTCATCCCAGACGAGCAATTTGGTTTTCGTCCGAAGCACTCGTGTCTCGACATCTAGAAAATGCCTGACGGAATTCATTCTGAACGGTCTTCATCAATCCAAACCCCGTATCACAGGGGCCGTCTTCTTCGATGTCGCAAAAGCATTTGACAAAGTCTGGCACAACGGCTTGATTTACAAGCTGTACACTCTCAAAGTGCCGGACAGGCTGGTTCACATCATCCAAGTCTTTTTATTGAATCGCTCTTTTCGATATCGAGTCGAGGGCACCCTGTCCATGAGCCGTCGGCTCCAAGCGGGCGTCCCTCAAGGATCGGTCCTATCACCTTTATTATTCGCGCTCTACACGAGCGATATTCCAAAGCCTCGATAATGCCAATCTGGCATTTTCGCCGATGACACCGCTCTCTATTGTTCGTCGCTTAGACCAAACTATATCTCAAAAGCTCCAAAACGCGATCAATTTTATAGGCGATTAGTTTCGTAAATGGAGAATCGACGTCAATCCCGATAAAAGTGTGCAACACACTTTCATCGGTCTAGATTACGTCGTGATTCACGATACCCCGGTCCCTCAACCTGGTCAGGATAAGGCCACGCGCTGGCCGACACCAGACACTAGGCAACTAAAACTTACGGCCAACCGATGCCATGGGAAAGGAAGGCCAAATACCTAGGCGTGACCTTCGACTGCAACATGTCGTTCAAAGTCATATTCAGGACGTTAGAGAAAGGCTTTGTTCGTTTCGACCAGACTCTATCACCTAACGAATTCCCAGTAAAATGACGCTCAAAATAAATCACTGTTACTTAAACACAGTCTTTACATCACATTTTTCTTTCATGGCTTTGTTCTGCCAAATATCCGATTTAAATGTCGAATAAAAATCAGCTGAACATAAAACAAAGGGAAGTGATTCGAAACACAATTTGATCATCTTTTGTTTCCAATAAAAAATTGCTTACATTCACGTGTATACTAAATATTAAAATATACAGCAAATTCTACCTATATATATTACGAAATTGTTGTTTATTTTCGTAGTAGATTAGACTTGTACATGACCACAAATATAGTTTCATATAGTGAATTAATTGGACATTGGAAACTTATAATGCGATTGTGGTCTGGCGACCGTAACACATGTACAAAGTGCGCCTACTCCGATAAACATTTATAAACATATGACACAATATGTCAATAAATGCTATTGAGCTGATATTGAAAAATTAAAAGAAATTTGTTAAAGCAATAATCAATAAACATACACATACTCGTCATCAACCCAACACTCCAAACGAGTAGGGATAGCACACACTCACCTGTAGTTCGCCCTCGCTTAAGAGCATGGCGAACACGGTTGTTAATCGGTGGCTGAGGGCGGTATTCAACGCCCCAGCCACCGATTAATACAGTCGCCAGACCATCGGCGTCCCGGTTCGTAAACCGATCGTCGACGATCCTTCACGAGACAAACAAATGCCTAACACACGTACCTTTTGTTCGTGTGGCCTTCACCTTTAGCAAAAAGTGTCGGTCACCTAGTTAGTGGGGACGTTAGCTTCCCGCGAACTCTGTGTTAGACGAAGCTTATCAAAGACATGGGTCTGGAAGCATAACATCATTGCCAAAAAAAATCCTCGTCATCCTTATTTCTTAATGGTCAGTTCAAACGTTCGTGGTCTTCAACTTAAATTTCATTTGATAAATATTGTCTATTTTTCGTATTGCCAATCAACCACCCTAATAATCCTTAAAACTGGTTTACGCGTAAGATTAAATTCAGGCTTTAATTAGATAATAAACAATGTAAACATGTCATCAAATTGAAGCGTTTGCTTGTAACATCGAAAAAACCTTTTTTTTATGTATTACCGACACGTGTAACAAAACTACATTTTTCTGTAGTTAATTATTAATTTATTAAAACTTTTTGCACTAAGAGCAAATAGGCGAACTTGCCAAAGGCATATACTGATAGTCTTGCCAGCTTGTAATTAATAAAATCCGTCCAAGTTATTATTACACAGTATTTATCACTAGTATTCCCGTTATTATTAGGTTCTCCAAAACTTCAACGAATTCAATTTATGTATTAATATAATTCGAATGCTTGTTTTGTAGGTTAAATATAATAAATATTCGGAGTGTTACGTGGTGGTAAATTAAATCCTTTGGTATCGCGTCTAACCTGCTTAGTTATACTTATTAGCTTTTGTTAATCAAAGCCTCCTCTTTGCTCAACAAAAGCGCAGTTCCATATAGTATTGTTAGTGCCATGTTTCAAAAAGTTAATATATTATTAACTAACGATAAGTCCGTACGTCGCATACAAAATTTCAAATACTGTTTCTCTTTTAAAAAATCTTCACCTTTTTAATGTATCAGGTATAAAGGTAGATACTAGCTCGTTCTGTCCAAACTGTTGTCATACCGGTCGGATAACTAACCTAACCTAGACCCACGATAAATCTTAAATTGCCTAGTAAATAAAGTAGTGGATAAAAGCATGCCTTACTGCATTAAGGCCGATTACTCTATGCAGTAGTTCGAACCAGAACACGACATAACTCTATCAGTGATCCGCTTCCAGAAGCACCGTAGTAAGTAGCAGCTAATTACGAACAAACGAGACGTGACGTAGGATGTCATTATGTCGAACGGAAGTCCAGAGTGTTTCACACCAAATTCTTACAGGAAGTGCGTATCGCTTACATGTAAGTTCCTAAAATAAGTTTTTGCTAAAGAAAACGCGTTATATCGAGTTTAAAATCATAAAAGCCATAATTATAGAGTGCACAATATCATTTAGAAATAGAAAACGTCCCATAATAATGAATTTCAGGTAAAGTTTAGTTACAAACAGCTGTCAGTTTTTAACATTAAATTGTTTAACATCTGCAGCAGGCCTACGAAAATTTTGGATATATTTAGTAGTAATATCTGAACAGAATTATTTAATTATTTTAAAACACATACCTAATCATTAGGTCCTATGTGTTGCAGATCAGGTAATTTCAGTCCGCACGAATCTTTTCATGATGTTTATGATTCGAAATTTTACGATTGAAATAGGTGTTCTTCTAAACTTAATATAGTCTGCAAAAAATAATAATATAGGATATAACAAAATAGTACAGCAAAAAGGTTAAATAATTTAAACTAAGGAAACGGAGGTATAAAACTAATTAAAACCAGCCTTTATTAAGCAATTATGTTAATACTTATCAAAACTAGCGCTTTTCTGTAAAACAATAGTTTTGTTGGGTCAAATCTGGTAACTGCTTACCTAGGTATATTAATGATAAATTAATTACGTTTAACTAAATTATATCATAAAAAATTAAGTTTTCTTCATTTTAAGTTATCGAACCGGTGAACAAATTTTTGACGTTTTAAATAGCTCTGCATAACATTAATTGGGTAAAGAATATATGTTTCTGCATTGATTAAGTTGTACAAATATAATACATAAATACAAATCTAGGTAAATTATTTTATTAAGACCCTTTTATAGACCCTTTAGTTACCTTTTTAACTAGTACAAATGTTTAGTGTACATTTGTAAATGTGAAAAAGTACAACCTTACATAATATTTAAAACAACATAATATTTAAAATTTTTGAACTGTCAATTTTGCCAGCAAATATTTTTTAGGTTAATGGACGGGAATCTTTCAATGGAATACTCGGGTTTTATTCGGGATTAAATCGTTTTTTTTTTTTAATAATAAATATATCTCTCCTATTATAACTTATTTGAAACTAAAATGAATATACTAAGCCTTAATCTGTTCAGTATTACAATAATATACTGTTTAGTAAGTAGACTATGAACGTATTAGTACTACATTCACCGGATATGTGAAGAGGCAATAAAATAGTAAAAGTTGTTGTTAGGTTCATAATAACTTTTAAACTTAAAAGAAAACCAAATGAATTTTATACTAGTTTGTTGAGTGCGTTATTTAATTGTTAAATTGACATACAACCTTGCTAACATTGTTAACAATTTGCTACTGCTTTATTTTCGAGCTACCAGGAGACCATTAAGACATAGAGTGCATAAAGGTCAAGTAGAAATGTTTAGCTGTTGAAATATTAGCAGCGTATATATCAGGCTCAATACGTAAATGTATTCGACGCAATTTGAATCTAAACTTAGGCCCAATTAATTCTTTGAAAAGATATAAATGGAGTGTAATACTTATAGAAAACTTCATTCATGGTATGGCTTTTGCAATGAATGTGCTGCACTTAAACAAACATAAATATCAAAAATAAAAAAAACATGTGTCAAAAACTACAAAATGCATTTTCAGTTTTTTTCTATTTGTTTATAAGTTCGCGATTACACAACCAGCTGTGCATTTCATTTCGTAACGTTAGAATAACGCTTGTGAAGCGAACAACGATTGCCGTTTCGACGCCACCAATATCATATAACGCGCGGGCACCCTTATCAGCGGTATCTACGGGCTCACTACGTCCATTCATAACTGGCCCCCTCCCCGCGGCCATTGAATGGTGCGACGCGAGCGCAGCCACAAACCTCAGTGCCGTCCGAGCCGGCCGTCAATGCACATCTCGCGTCGCGTCCATAAACTTACTAAGTGTTATGCCAAACAGTTCAGTGTGAACCGCTCATCTCAGTAACTGTGTTGTGCCCTATCGCTAATCTGGATAACATCATTAAAACCGAAAGGTAAGAGTTATACGCGCGCACGTACCATTCGTTAATTATTTTCATTCAAAAGCAACGACGCCTACGCGTTGCTGTGTCGCGATTTGTGAGCGACGAATTTACATGTTATAATTTCATTCATCGGACGCCGTGCCCAGTTCGTGTTGTACGTGATCGTTTAGGGATCCGAGGCGGTTGATTCATTTGTTGTCTGTTGTAATCTACGCGATCGCGTTCGCTGGAAGCGGCCTTAGTCGGCCAATGTTATCTAGGTGAGCCCGGCGTCCGTTCCGTTTCGAGTGGTGTTTTTATCCCGACGCTACCTGAGTCGGCCGGGCTCCCCGCCGCTTACGACGGCCGGTGGAGCGGACGATACTTTGCAATGCAAAAATCAGTCGAGCCACATTCGTATCGCCAGTTCTATTATTTGTGTTGGTCCTTTAACGGGAAAGCGTCGATAAGCGCGAGCTATAAATCGACCGCTTTACGGTCGTGTTTACTCTTCGCTTCGAAAACACTAGACTCCACTGAACAAAGAGTCGCTGAAGTAAAATTGTGACGCAACGTGAAGTTATCTCGCCGATGGAGGCATTTCGTTATCTTGAGCGAATCAAGATCGAAAAGAATGGGACGGAATGATTTTGTGTTTAAAATTTAACAACGCGTGATATAGAACACATGCGTAAAATATTTCGTTGGACGGGAAGAAACATGTCGGCAAGGTTTTATTTCGACGCTACATTATAACCTATTAAATACAGAATATTTTCCATGTCTTTGTTATATAAAAATTATAAATATAATGACAATAAGCATTAGTAAAAATGTAAAAAATATTAATAACTGTAGTGAATTTGCTAACTTTACATTCCATGATTTTTTTTTAATTTTTAACGGGTCGTATTGCCATTTTGTTAGTTTATCACTACTATTTGATGTAACATCCGAATGTTTAATAAAGGAGAACGGAGTCTTATAGTTACAATTTCACATATTCAAGCAAACCAATTTTTTACTTTTACTTAAGACGCATTTCTTTGTCTATAGTAACAAAACTGTTTTCTAACAAAGAATATTGAAATGATTTAGTTAATTCTCAGAGGTTATTGTAAAAACTGTTTTAAATGGTATTAAAATTTATTACTATAATATATTTAAATTATGATTACATCAAATCTGACGAAATAAATGCCCACCATTTATTTCACTTAAGAAAGTTCCTATGTTTTATATCTTTTCACAACTGTTTGAAACGAATAGAAATTGTAAACTTAAGTAGGGATATTTTGTACAACTATTTAACCACTTATACTCGTTTACTGATATTACTTTACTATCAGTATTATTATATTTTTTTTTTTCATATATTCTTACTTAATTTTGGAAGCTTCTATTACAAGTGACTTTAATATAGTCATGGCTTTGGTTAATGATAGGAATTAGTAGGTATCGGTAAACAAAAAAAGTTAAACATACATGTGCCTCTTTAAAAACTTCATAATTATTTTTGAAAAGGAAGAATGACTATATTCTAGAAAGATTAATTTTAATAATATAATTGTAATGTAGTTTTGGTAGCTCTTTTGTTCGCCTTGTTAAGTAAACAATATAAGTAAAAATTTAAGAAATATTCTACCCTGTTATTTGTCACAAGGCGTAAAAATACACGAAGACACAGCGATTATACATATTATACAAATAGTAACAAGCAGTTTACATTTTAAACGCTACTTTGTTTATAAAGTCGTTGGATAATGTAACCGATTATGTTCTCCTTTGAGCTGTGAAAGCGTTATTGGTTGTGTTGCCAGCTGCCATTCTTTAAGTTGTCGGTTCAAACCCAAGTGGAATGCACAAAAAAATGTTATTCACAATATTAATTCTATTTCGTATAACCCTGACGGTGGGTGGTAATATTAATTGAAATATAAAAAAATGTGCGAAAAAACAATTGGTGTGTCATGGAGGCTTATGTAACTTTTTATAAATAAAAAAATGACGTCAAAAATACAACTGAAAGATCATTAATATTAACAAGATGTTAGAAGGAAAATTTTATATTGCAAAACGTAAATTATTTTGATATATCTTGTTTCTTAATGTATATTTAACAGAATAATAAGCAATCTTGACTGCTTTGCAAAACGATTTTTACGACGCTTATATCACGGAGTTTTATTTGCCTTATTAACTAACTATTGGCTATTGCCATTAGTAAAAAGACCTGAATAGCCATATGCAGTTTCATGCACGCTCGAAATAGCGTTTTTAAATCGATCTGAAAATTTTTTCTATCCCCATTAGTAAATAACTAGCAACGTTTTATCATAAACGAATTCTGGAAAAAGTGGTTCATACCTATTTCTCGTACATACATGGCCGAAGCAGTTATTTAATGTTGCTTATTAATTTCCCATTTCGTAAATTTCGAAAAAAATGCACCGCACGCTACATTTATATGGTTTCATAACTAGTTAGACCACAAGCGGCATTTGAGAATGTTTTAGTATGTACGTTGTGAGGTCGGTAGTTGGGAAAACTTGATTTTTCTTCCGTTGAAACAAGTTTATGGTTGATATTATATTATTTTATTGCTCACACAAAAATATCGTTCGATTTTTCGGGACCATGGACCCTGGAAGTGTTTGAAACGTCGGGTATAATTCTAAAGTAATTAAACACGATAAAATCCGTAAAATATGTTCTATTTATCGTGTATGGTACTCGTGGAAACAACAGAAAGTATTACTTTATAACCAGTCATTACATGAAACAAATGGTAACGAAGCTTATTAACGTAAATAAGTAATCTGATCACTTCAGTAAGTTTAAAAGCGTTGAGGTTATATAGCCACTTCTTCTTTCGCTCAAATGTCCATTGGTGGCGTGCATTATCTTTCATTTCAGTCATTTGGGTAAATGGCCCATCAATTTGTCAGAAAACAATAACGCAATGTTAATTCATAGCAACTCTCGAACCCACGACCTCAGGTTTATGAAGCAAGGGCTAACACTTGGCCACAAAGGGGCTTCTCCTCTATATCATCATCAGCCTGTGTTAGTCCACTGCTGGACATAGGCCTCTCCTAACGCACGCCTTCTCCATTAGGGGGCTTTTGGACCGTATCCCTGCTGGTCCAATGCGGGTTAGTAGGTGGACCGACTTTTTACCTGCCCATCCGACGCATGCATCATCTTACTTTTAGACAATTGGGTGATCGGCCCAAATTGTCTTAACCAACAAAAAAACCACGATTACACAAAGTTGTTCCCGCGGGATTCGGACCCACGACCTCTGGTTTATAAAGCAAGGGCCAAAAAGAAATATTTATAAACTATATAAACGTATTGTTAGTATTATTTATAAGTTCGCGGAAGCTCAGCGATGGCCTTTATAATAAATCTGAAGAGCGTAAAGTCAAATCGTGAATTTCACAAGCCACGCGATTTATACAGCAGCACATGCGAAATGGTGGAATAAACAATATGCTTATATCAAATGGTGCGGCAGCTGTTAAATTTATATATTTCTAGGATCGTATATTATTTTGCGTTTGGAATATTTTATGTAACTAACGTGTATTATATCTGTTCCACAAATAGTTGTTTAATAACCAAATGCATATTCCTCTTAACTCAAGTTCTAGTGCCTTAAGTTAAAAAGATACCATTCTAGAAAGAAGGATTAAAAACTAGCAAATTTTACGACACATGATGAAAAAAACGATTAGTTAATAGTAGCAACCGTTGATATATAATTTTGATATAGTTTATCTACACCCAAAATTACTAACTAACCAATTTTATCCTCAGCTGAATTTAAAAATTAACGTTTATTTAATGTCTTTTCATTTTAGAGGCATTCCTTTTACAAAGTCAAAGTCGAAGTCAAATATCTTATTTATTTAATATGGAAGCATTACACTTTCTTATTGATTGTCAAATAATCTATTACCGGTTCGTAAATGGAAGCCTCTGACCTGAGAAGAACCGGCGCAAGAAACTCAGCGAGACTTCTTTTTCTCATTACTTTGTGTTTGTAACACTCACTGACTTACATCTCCCATTTAACAAGGGACGGGATATGAAAATAAAGCTGCAGTACCTACTAATTACTGCCGCAAATCCGTAGTGTGAAAACACTACTGTGTTTATTAGCTAGGGCTACCGTGTAAACGATACATAAGATTCAATTTCTCACTGCGGTATGCAGGCTTATGGTTTCTTACGCCTCATATCTCATACAAAGGGCGTGTCAATTGACATCTTGCACAGGTTCTTCTCGTCTAGTTACATTGATCAATAAAGATAACCACAATAAAGAAATATTTTATTTATTTCGAAAGAAAAAGAGTTATATATGTATTTATCAGCTATTTAGTTGTCATTGTACAAGTTTTGGTTATTGTATAGTTAAGTAGTGTTATCTTTATTTACTGTTACATCATCTTTTATATGTAATAAGAATTAATAATTTATTAATTAATCACATATAAAAGATGATTACTAAATAAGATTATAATTTCACTGTCGGCGACTCGAAGCCTTTTCAGCATTCCTGTATTACTGGAATGCCTGTAACCCAACCAACCTACTGTAAGAAAAGCAATAAATACCTGTAAATTTGTCAAATATAAAATAAATCATATAACTGTGCTACAATTTAAATAATTGTCATATTTCTTATTAAGAAATATTGTATAATTAGGTATTCTTTACAATAAAAGATGATTTTTTTTTAAGATATCGCCTTTGTTTTTCTGATTTCGCTAAATAGCTTACATCGCGACTTTATCTAATGTATATATAATACTAACGTATATTTGCTTGATGTTGAGATAAACACTAAAAATAGTTTTTCTAAGAATGATTCTCGTGTATAAGGTATAGTTGAAATTCATATGGTGAATTGCTATCAACATTTGATTAAAAATTACCTCAACATATAAGAATGTACAATATAAGTATAATTAACTTTTTTAAAGTACTGTTTAAAAATGTTTTCTGAAAAAGATATTTACATTTAGAAATTAAACCGATTTACAAATTTCTAAAATGACTTGCTTAAAATAACATCTCAACAGTATCTTTTCAGTCCTTCTATTTGAATCGCGTACCCTTAAAGTTAATAACCGGGTTAATAATGTGTTTCGCTGTTCACAAATGTTCAATAGATAATTTATTTAGTTCAAGTGTGTAAGAGTTTTAACTCGTAAATAATTATGAAACTTGTAAATAACGAATAATTCCCCCTACACGCGGATACTTCATGTCGTTGATTAAATACAATAAACAAATTTTATCAAATCGTTTAACATTTCAATTTTAACTGCCTCCGTTTCGATCATTGTACAGCGGTCATGGTCTTTTTTAATAATTAGTAATATTAGTAGTTATAGATTGCCTAACCAGGTTGTATTACAGATTAGTAATAATTTTACAACGACACGTGATTTGATAAAGATTAGATTCCAGCTGTCTGTACAATAAACATTACGTGTCGGACGATGATGCCACACTGACTAACCTCAGCTATACATTAATGATTGTACGCTACAAAATGTTCTTATAAGTGACGTTGTCGACTTTACTTAACATAATTAATTAAAATCAACCACTTTTATTTAATACACAGACGGTTAAATGTCGAGTTAATTATTTATGTATTTAAAAGTACTTCGCCGTTCGCAGACACAATGGCGGACTGACAAGTTGATGTTTGTTATTACGTTGACGCCATTTTGTTGTCAAAAAGTCAAAGATTTACTGCACATACCGCCTAGCTTTAATATTTTTGTATTGTAACATTGTTAACGTTAAAATATACTAAAGAGACAAATTGTAGTTATGATGCATTTTAAACAGATAAAATTATTAGTAATATTTTTTTTGATATTGTTTAGGGAATACATGTCATAATGTATTTCGCGATACAATGATCAGTTTTATCAAGATAACACTGTTATTAAAGCGATTTCATTGTTATTTTTAAATATTATTGTATATAAAGTGAAGATTAACTTAGATAAACTGATAATATTAATATTATCTAATTTAGTTTGTAAATTAATTGTATACTGTTAACTTATTTTTTCTTAGTCATATTAGTCTAATGGAAATAAGTTTTCATATACGATTTAAAGCTACGTTGAATGAATGAATGAATGATCTTAGCCTGTAGTGTCCCACTGCTGGACAAAGGAAAACCTCAAACACCCTTCGAAACACACAAAATACATAAAGTTTTAATATCAGATAGGACAATAAGACGCAATTAAGTTTTTTTTTACATAAACGATTAGCAATTCATAAAATAAAGTGAAGTTTTACTTGGCGTTTATCTAGTTATTTCACCCTAAACGTGTCCTTCAAACCAGTACACAACAGTTTTAGCAGATCTTTAAAAATGATGTCTAATTGATTCTTTCTAATAATAAATGTTATGGGAAAATCACCAGCGTACCGCAATGCGCCATTATCATCTTTATCAGACTACAAACCTTATCTGTATTCGAAGGTTACGAACGCGGTAAATGATATTCAAATTGAAAAGTTATCTTATTCTATGTTTTAACTAAAATTGCAAAAAAAAATACCCGCACTGTAATTGAACTTCGAACAATGTAAAAATAATCAAAAGCTCAATATATCAAGAATCCATCATAGGTAACAATTCAAAATGCGTTCTTCAATTTGAATGAAAACGCTTCAAACAGATAATCCTCATCGGATAATAAGTTAGAGTTATTTTATTATTCTTAAGCCCCTAAAAAGAGTGCAAATGTTCAAGCATTTTCGATTCCTAAAACATACAAAAAAATTCAATTCGAATTTCGAACAATAGAAAGTCAAACTTTATTTAAAAAATATATAAAAACATATTTCCACCATAAATAAGCGTTATCGTGCGGAATTAATTCAAAAATCGAACGGCAATTTTAATCTTGCTCCCGGCCGCAACGTTTTTTTTTTCAGAGCGTGGGCGTTCGAAAAAGGAATAAAGAAAAAAAAAAGGCGCCCGATCGACATCTGACGAGCGCTAGCGCAGCTGAGGCGGTGCTCTATCGGATGTCGAGGCATGGGGGGGGGGACACCTGCACATGTTTGTGTGCGTCGGGCCCATGTGAAACTGAACACAGATTATCAATATTGTGATTTTTTTCTTCTTAATTATTATCGTTTTACCGGCCTGGCGTCTGAGACAATAATAAATGCCATAGGAAAAATTTGTTTTCAATTTAATATTTTTTTTTATTTTACACTTAAAATACTATAATATATATTTAACGTTATATTTACTTTATACCAATTTTTTTGTCATCTTATTTTTTAACGACGAATATTCATTTCTTCTTAATGTTAATGTAATCTTAACAATAAAGTTAACTTAAATATGTAGATACAGACATTCCCAACTTAGTCCGCCTTTGATTATAGATGCTAAAAGAGTTGTAAATGTCAGGAATAAATATATATTTCGATATCGGCATAAATAATAAGCAATATTAGCCTCATAGTAACTGCTAAATTCTCCAAAACTCAACGTTTTTAATCACAAACGCATGGCAACACCAGACAATGACACTTGACGATCCCGCCCCGCCGCGTGGGTCGCTTGGGCGCTGCACCTTGCAACGGGACACGAGCAGGTAGTCTGACACGAATTAGGAACAGCCGTCGTGGCCGACCGCCGCCATAATCGGCGGAATTGGGATGGCGTACAGTTCCTTCTGGGAACGGTGGAACGGTTTCACTACGCTACGTCAATAAATAGAAAGGGTCGCATGTATTCATGTGAAGTTGTAGCGATAATGTATTGCAATTACGAAATAACTATATTATTATTAACTGGCCAATTCCCCAGGTTTGCACGGGTGCAGTACTGATATCTGTAAAATCTATGGAAAACTATATAAAATTTATCAGTGTTTTTCTAAAATATTATGCATCAATTATACATATAAACCTTCCTCTTCAATCGCTATATCTGTTAAAATAGACAAAAAAAAAATTAATCCGTTTTTAAAATTTATGTATACATAGGGATACAGGGACAGAGAAAGCGACTTTGTTTTATACCATGTAGTGAAGACTTCTGCATCACGCATTAAAGTATTTAATTCGACATAAAGTGCGGTGTAATCTGGAAATTTTTAGCTTTCAATTATGCACTATATATTTTGGTGTATGACGTTATACTTTCACGAAAGTTCGTCAAGTTGATACGATATTATTAATAATAATAAACAAATAAATAAATATTTTAGGACAATAACACAACACCATCTAGTCCCACACTGAGCAAAGCTTGTACTGTGGTAACTAGATGACTGATAAATACTTACTTTTCTTTTGTAAATAAATACATGTCATATAGATACAAACACCAAGACACGAAAGAAACACTATGTTCAACACACAATATTCTTCCCGTAGTGAGTATCGAACCCACACCCTCTAGCTTAATAGCCAGTGCGCTAATCGCTTCGCCAAGCGGGTCTTCTTAACGGGGCTATAGAATTACAAATGTCCCATATTCACAAACTGTCGCGTTTATAATGACAGTAGATTTTACAAACACTTGTTCTATTTAGACTATGTGCTATCTACTACTGGTAACTGCCTCCGTAGCCTAGTGGTATAGGCGTGTGCTTTAGAATCCGGAGGTCGTGGGTTCGAATCTTGCGGGGACTCAACAAATTTTCATTGTTGTTTCCTAGTTTGTTAGGGCAATTTGGGCCGATCACCCATTTGTCTGAAAAGTAAGATGATCCATGCGTCGGATGGGCATGTAAAAAGTCGGTCCACCCACCACCCGGCATTGGACCAGCGTGATGGGATACGGTCCAAAAACGCCCTAATGGATAGGGGTGTATTAGGGGAGGCCTATGTCCAGCGAGTGGACTATCAAAGGCTGATGATGATGATGACTACTGGTCTGTCAGGTGATGCTGGAAAGATCCGTCGACAACAAAGTACGTACACCGTGTAAAATAATCAAGTACACGCAAGAAATAATTATAATCACCTGTTATGTACAGAGATAACAACCGTAAATGGTCCGCAAAGGTAAATATTTTATAACAAGAAAATTTCGCCATTGCATCCAAATGCAAATATAGTCGAATTAATTCCACCGGGGACATTTTTATAAATGTGCCTTATTATTAAGGCACGCGAATACGTTTTATTCGATAATTAAAACGAAATTTACAACCGTTTCAAACCAGCCATCAAACTTTTACGATTCGACGGATTTCGAACCGACTATCCGCTGGATTATTTCTGTCGTACAATTTATTAAAATGCGTGGTGTTTGGGATTTCGTCTGTTCGCAACGGAGGTTTTCTTGGAAATGTTAATAAAACTATATTGTGCGTTCCAAATATAATCGAAACCAAAGTTATTATTTTGTACATCGGAAAACATTGACAGAAAAAAACAGAAACTGACAAAAAGGAATATTTTGATTGTAATCTTTATTATGTTTAATTTTATTATAAAAAAAGAAAATAACTTTAAACAAAAAAAATATGATCAAAACTTCGCTATTCTAGCGCCATCTTTAAATTATGTATCAGTCGTCTAATATTTATATGTTATATTACGTTCGGACCAACATCACTACTTATTCAAGTTCTTTAAAGAAAGCTTCAATTATGCCCTTACTTTAAAAATAATCATATACCTATCGCAAAGTTGTCATCAAGTATGCCGAATCACAATTTGCTTCATACGAAGCTGGCACAGTAACAATTCAGTCCGAGCACTAAATATAGTACAGAATAAAACGACTGCCGTCCGCCCTTCGTACATTAACGTCTCCCGCCAAATTGCAACTAACGCCATTAAAATAGCGTCCATTTTGTTTCGGCGCGCTTCCCGCCCGCGCGGCCGTACCAGAATTTTTAATTATGAATTAATTAGTGACGATCAACAACACAAACTTGCCTAATCGGAGCGGTCATTTTTAATTCAGGGTTTTGAAACACGTTAACTTTCTTTGTCAACGGTAGTGGTAAATATTTTGGAATAAAAAAAGGAGTTTGAACCTGTGGAGGTTTTATATATTTCCGTAACATGAATATACATTGGAATAGGAATACATATTTTGTCTAAATATTAGATTATTTATTTATTCAATTAGACATTTGCCTGTAGCATAGGTATCACTGAGAATAGCAAGTAGTGAGCATTTCCATAAAATGTACACTCTAGAAATAGTGACAAATGTGAATTAATCACGTCAAACATAAATACACAATTGCATCGTCAGTCTATATTTCATCTGTTGAAATAATATATGCGTTAAGGTCAAAAGCTGCAACGGACACGTCTACTGATAATAGTCTGCAAGCTCTTGAAGCTATATCAGGCTAAATTAAGCTTTGGAATAGATGTAATCCGTGTAACCCATGGCAACAATGTGTTTTAATAGATATAGCATTAACTAAAAAAATCCGTAAATTTGTGGTTTTAATATAGATATAGGCATTGTTATAATTAATTATTGCTTCACATCACACACATCATCAGTCTTTGTTAGTCCACTGCTGGACATAGGTTCTTCTAATGCACGCCTCCTCCATTTGGGGGTTTTAGGACCGTATCCCGCCACGCTAGTCCAATGCGGCTTGGTGGGTGGATCGATTTTTTATGTGCCCATCCGACGCATGGATCATCTTACTTTTCAGACACTTGGGTGATCGGCCCAAAATAACCTAATCAACTAGACAACAGAAATGAAATTTTGTTCAATTCCCACAGGATTTGAAACCACGACCTCTGGTTTCTAAAGCACACACCCTTACTACTAGGCTACGGCAGGCGTAAGCAGTGCTTAACGATTGATATATCGGTGACAATTCATCGACAAAATTGATCTATGCCGCTACTTCGTTGCCATTGGTTACGTTGTGTATATAAATTACAAGGCCTCATTGGCTAGGATATAAGCAGACATATATTATAACATCGAAGCATCAACGTCCTGATATCCTACGCTAAAAGCAATATGGCCGACATTGACAGGTTCAATAACTCCGATAAACTCGCAGACATTGTAAGTTATTGCACACATTTCATAAAACTCCTTCGAGATTTATTGTTGTGTATTACAAAATTATCTACTGTAGACAATACGATTACAATTATAAGCAAAATATATGATAATTTTCATGAAATCTAGATTGGTAAAACTTTTGAATAACCTTTACTTTATTCAAAAGTTTCCAATGTCAATAATGGACTATTTTAACGAGATTGTATGATAAAAATATGCTACGCATTTTTAAGTTGTTTTAGTCAATGGTGTGGTTATACAAATTTTAAAAGTTACTATGTAAAATGTAACATGTAAGTAGTAAATTTTGCTCTTGTTTTAGGCAATGTTTTTGTAAAAATAAAAATTTAGGTTTATGATCAAATATCAAATTTAGAATACTCTAAAAATGTCTTTATTGTCTGACAAATGAATGATTTAGAGCTTAAGAAACGTGGGTTGAGTTCAGGTCAAGGTCTGTAATCCACTATGGGAACGGTCAGTAGGCGATGACAATAGACAAGAGAATCAATAATGTTTGAACTATTTAATTCTTTACGCAAAGGCCTACACCCACACCTTTGGAACTAAACTTTTAGAGTGACAACGCGCTTTTTGTTTCATCATTATCATCAGCAGCGTTTATCCGTCCACTGCTGGACATAGGCCTTTTCAATGAATGCCAATTTGAACCGGCTACTGCACAAAGATCAGCATCTCACCTGTTCGGGGGTCGACTAGCGCTCCGTCTTCGCGAAAGCCGCCTCCACTCCAGAACGTTATTGGCCCATCGGCCACAGATTTTTCTGGCCGGCCCACTGCCACTTAAACGAACTAACCCTTTTTTTACTGTAAACAAATTAAACGTTGAAAGCATGTTAGACGCAATTCGATAAAAGTATTTTCAACGTTTCCATTTATTACAAGTTATTACACAAAGTGCCATATGATAAAAATTTTACTCTTGGCTATTAAAAAGCTATTTACTCTATATACTTAACGAAATAAAATGTCTTAATTAGTTTATAACAGTTTTAAAGTATAGTTCAATATCGATTTTCGAGTGTCCTATCACCATGAACACAATAGCGTATAAAGCTTTTAATCGTATTAAACGCGCTATAGATCGAATACTAATCTTATAATTCTAAATATCTTTGTATAATGTATATGTTATTTTGACTAATCTGTTGCATGATCAAATTAGATCAGGTGATACCATTCATTAGGACTTTGATCGTACTATTAGCGTTGATAACTTTTAAGATAATATAGAAAAAACCTTTATGTAATTTTTAAAAACTATATAATGATTATGAATGTTTTCTGTTGTTCAAATATAATGTCTTGGTATTCGGGCGTCGACTTCGCTATTAAAGCGTGTGTAATGAATTTAAGTTATTACTAACACATGTTGGAATCTTGCACTGGAACGAATACTGTTGACAAATGTGATAGTTCATTGCGAGAGAACGAATGGAATATTTTTTTCTGGACGTTGTGTATTTGATACAGTTTCTTATTTTTATTTAATGTAACTAATTGATGGAAGGGTTCATTTTAATATCATCCTTTAAATTATTTGTGGTCACGGGAAAGTTTAAAGCAAAGTATATGCCATAGCGAGATTCAGTTAAGTTTCGATAACACTTTGAAGCGATAGTGCAAAAGATTGAATATAATACAATATCATTTAATATGCGATTTTCGTTAATTGAAATAATAATTAACAATTTGTAGGCCGGCGCAAAAAATTCCATGCAACCTTAAAATACGATGTATAAAACGCGCAAAACATGGAGATCTGAAGTAATCCTAATTTTGTTCCAACAGCAAAATAATTCCAAATAAAACTATTTTTTTCCTCTATAATTGTGTAATCATCGATCTATCCCCCAGTAGTTTTCAATGGGAATTGTAATTCACATCCCATCGACTGTATAGACCACCATTTTGAGAAGTCGCCGCACGCAACGCGCCAAAGATTGTTTTGATAAGACACAAAGTATCGCATCGATAACATAAAACATCCACAGCCAGCTCGAGTGGCCGAGGATTAAATTGGAACGATAATGTGTTGGTGTGTTGAATATAATGCCGAATATATTCTGACGCTGTTTGCATTAAAAGAAAGAAAAATAAGTCGCCATTTTGTTGGTTCGTACAAAGATTTGATTCGCGTAAATTATGTTTTATTTATTGTTGCTTAGAGCCGACATAATAATGGTTTTGATTACTAATACTGTTTGTCTTTTTAAAACTAATGTCGCGAAATTGTAGGATCATTATATTAGTAAATTTTTTGTGATAACAATACATATAACGCTACAATTTTGTACGTAAAAGTAACCAAAAGAATTCACCATTGTTCTTGTTTATATTAACAAGATAGTGATTAGCCTAGCTGTCTATTAAATTAAAATACACATTGGTCTAATTAATTGTGATAAATAAATAGCCAAGACCAAACGAATAACTTAAAAACGGTATACCGTAAAAATTTTATCAGCTATATAAAATAAAAACCGACCTATCGTACATCATCGCTTTTAGTAGAGTAAATAAATAATTTATATATATCTTTTTTTACTAATCGTGTTGCTGTAACGAGAGGTATAACCCCAATGCTCCCTGTTTATCATAGACATATATTTTCAAACAATACCGATGGAACAACACTAAATAATGCCGGATAGAGAGTTCCGTTTCTCACATTAGTCATAGAATCGGGAGCGTCGGGCGGGACGGGGTGCCCGGCACCGACTATATATAGAACGCGTGCAACAGGTGGCCGACTCAGCACCCTTCCACGACGCCTACGCCGGGACTCGCCTTTATTAACCGTCAGCAGTGAGTGCTGACGCACCGGCGAGCCGTCAGTAGAACTCGGAGCGACATTTGCTCACGATTACACCGTCAGTACAACTCGACGTACGCTTTTCGACAACGACCTTATGATAATCGACGTTCTTATTTTCTTTTAATAACGGACATATTGATAAAAAGAAGAAGAATGTAGCGTTTGGTGTTCAACTAATGAATCCATTACTATAAGTACCTTGTATTCGTTGCTTGTTTAGTTTATTTGTAGCTTATGTGTCCCACAAAGTACGTCGTAAGTTATGTATCCAAACATCCACATATGTACGTGTGAGACACATGTACCTTAACATGCATATGGCAGACGCTGCTTGTGTTGCGTATACCTAATAGTCAGTGTTACCTAAGTATATCTTAAACCAACTTTATCCTTACTTCTGTGTTCACCGCTATACTGCCACCTCATAGCTTGTGTTCGCCCAAAGTATACGCACCTCAATAGTGTGCAGTCTCAAAGAACAATCTTCGACCGTCGTTCTGTTTCTGCAAACACCTAATTCACCTCCAAAACGGGATTCAAATTGTGCATACTTATAAACTCTTCTCCTCTATGTGTAAGCACCTTACAAGCATAAACCGTAGCTGCAGTCAGATTTTTGCGATATATAAATGTTCACAATGAATCCTTCAGTATTTTTATGTATTAACACAGAATATATTGATTATATCAAATACTCCATGATTATTAGTCGCCCAAGTATATATAAATAATGTTATAATTTCCTAAATATAAATGACGATTATGTCACTATAAAGCAGTAGATCGTAGTAAGAAGGCCGTATATGCATTGTTTTTAAATAATCTTTAAAAGAAACATACAAACATAGAAAGCAAATATTTCAAAAGCGTTATTTCTGGTTCTCCACTCATGATCAGTAACAAAACGTGCGTAGGTCTTATAACCAGTTCTATAGAAGCTGTTAATATGAGTGAATGGCAGGAGTATCTTGACGTGTAATACCGATGCTAAAAGTAAAGAAAGCGTATCATCATCATCAGCCTGTGATAGTCCACTGCTGGACATAGGCCTCCCCTAATACACCCCTATCCATTAGAGGGTTTTTTGGACCGTATCCCACCACGCTGGTCCAATGCGGGTTGGTGGGTGGACGACTTTACATGCCCATCCGACGCATGGATCATCTTACTTTTCAGACAATTGGGTGATCGCCCATGTGCTAACCAACTAGGAAACAACAATGAAAATTTGTTGATTCCCCGCAGGATTCGAACCCACGATCTCCGGTTTCTAAGCCACACGCCTGTACCACTAGGCTACGGAGGCAGAAAGCGTATGTTATTATATATATAAAAGAAAAATCTCAGTAAACTCCACAGATTATAAACGATGAAATGATTGGATTATGAAGGTTTGATTTAATCTGTGATTGGGTAATCTTTCATTATACAGAGTGATTTTTTATTTAGTACGAAGCTTTTCGCTAACAAGAATTTCCCTTCTAAATATAGTATACGAATCATTAAATAGAAATAATGAAAACTGAAAAAAATTGAAGCGTTTTCAGGCGTTATTTCTTACTACTGTCTCGGCGAATATTGAATGAGTTTTGAGACAAAAATTAACTCAGTTTAAAAACAGTACATTCTAATATGTTACTGATACTAAACAAACTACTTTCAGGTTTGTATTATACGAAAAATCTTGATATGATTTTTCGTATATCACATCTGTATGTAATACTAGCTTATAATTAACTAAGTCCTGACTGGAAACAAGTTGACCGTATAAGTTTTGTCAAAAATATTGTTTTAGCGTTATCCGTAATAGTAGATCAATAGAAACAGGCATACATGAAATACGAAATTGACGGGATTTAGTCTTCGTTCGAACCAAATGAAAGTAAATTATTATTTTTTTAATTTAAATATTTGTTAAAAAAATTAAAATTTTTTTAAAGTATGATAAAGTAAAGGTTTTCAGACCTTCGCCCCTATAGCTTTCGGTTGTTAATTTTGGTTTCAAGTTAAAAAAATAAGACAAACTCAAAAGTTGTCTATAGTCACCTTCCTCTATGCTCTACTATTTATGGTCACAATAGGATATCCGTCCATCTTGTCGATTGATACGCAATTAACCGTTGCATCTCCGACTGGGAAGCGGTAGAGGATGCTCTGAACTATTTTCGAACGCATTGTTATCATCTTAAAATACAAACATCCTTATATCCTTAAAGGATCGGAAGATTATAACACTTATGTAGTATTACGCTATGGCTTTTTAATGACTCTTGCGGTGCTGAAGCCGTAAATTTGTACAGTTATCCATCCTTATTGTGTTAAGGTAGGACCACAAATGTTTGGTTTAATTACTTTTAAACACAACTAAGGATAAACGGACTTAGCAATAGTAAGAATGGATGAAAGAAAGGTAGTGTTGATGGCATAAGTAAGTACTTGGTTAATTGGTTTTAAATCAATGGCTAACATGCTAATAACAACACAGTACTTTTATTAATATAGTAAATTATAACTATAATGCACATAGTAATTATGCGTATTTCCCTCTATTTGTTGGTAAAGAAACAACGTGTCGAGCGCTGTCCTTTTAAAACTATTTACTTATATTTGACTATTTATAGACACACAGGTATTTTGTTATGTCACTACCATAGAATAGCCTAAAAGCCTCCGTGGTAGATATATCACTCACGCACATACTAGTAGCTAGTGGTACGACGAGTTTAGTACCTACTAAGTGCATCCGTAGTCTAGTGGTATGGGCGTGAGCTTTAGAAACCGGAGGTCGTGGGTTCTAATCCTGCAGGGGACTCAACAAATTTTCATTGTTGTTTCCTAGTTGGTTAGGGCAATTTGGTCGATAACCCAATTGTCTGAAAAGTAAGATGATCCATGCGTTGGATGGGCATGTAAAATTAGGTCCACCCACCAACCCGCATTGGACCAGCGTGGTGGGATACGGTCCGAAAACCCTGATGGATAGGGTGTATTAGGGAGGCCTATGTCCAGCAGTGGAATATTACAGGCTGATGAGATGAGATGAAGTGCATTATTGGTCACGGACGCCCACAAAAACCAAAAAAGTTATGCTACGTTTTGGGTTTATTATTAGTAAAATGATTGTTATCACGATCTACGGGGGTATCACATGTAGGATCTTTTAGTATTTGACATGAGACTTTATTTAAGTACATTCCAAGTCAATAAGTTGCGGTGGCAAGCGACATAAGAAAGAAACAATTGCCAGTCATCCAATTTCTTCTAATAAGAAGAAAAAGAAGAATCAAGAAATTGCAAAAAAATCGTATACATTGATTCTTATCAACAATCGTCTTAACCACCAATCGTCCATCACGTGCTATTAATAACAATGCTTTATTAGTATCCAATAGCGAGTGTTAGCGTTTCTCGGAGCAAGCATAACTTGGGTTACAGACTTCGCCCTCCTCAGAAGCGTCTGCATGAATGGGTTCTTGGTACGTTCATTTCAGTTACAGTGGCTCCATTCATACTCTGCTCTATAACTGTGAACGTTCGAAAGCTGTTTCGTTATGTCAATAGTGTCGTGTAAGTTACTATAAATGGCTAAACTAGTTATGGAATTGACGTGAGCATTAACAACGTAGTGGTGTCATCCATTGGGTGTCTTTATTGTCCTAGATTCCAGTCACTTGGTAAAAATTAGCTAGTAAGAACACTAATTAGTGCATCATCATCAGCCTGCATATGGGCCTATACATAGGCCTCCCCTTATGCACGCCTCCTCCATTAGAGGGTTTTTGACCGTATCCCACCACGCTGGTCCATTGCGGGTTTGTGGGTGGATAGACAGATCCATGCGTCGGATGGCATTAAAAAGTCACCAATTCGTTACTTTAGGTTAATATACTACTAATGTTTATAATGTTTCCATTTATTATTTGACTCTTATGTAAGCTAAACATGACAAGATGTTAGATATCTCCCTTGGCAACGCCATACTCATAGTTTTGCAATACGATGAATCAGAGATTTCTTAAATGTTATTTATTGCGTTATCTTTTAACGCAATAAATAAAATTTAAAAATATAAACATGTACATATACATGCTTTAAAAGGTACATTTCTGTTTACGTCATACCAACGAGGGAAGTACCGCTACAATGTCTATTACTGCCACAGGGCGAATGCGTGCAAACACTAATATTGTTTCGACTTGAAGGGCCGTGACTATTGTAATAACCTGGTAAACGAGATTTATCATAACATAACATAATCTATACGAGTCCAGAAAAAAAAACTTGTGTTTTGTTGTAATATTTGCGCTCATATTTGTCGAACATCATATTATAAAATACTTGGAAGATTCTATAAAATGACAGAACATTGTAAAGTAATACAAAGTTTATGTTTATTCGATAAACCTCTATGGTATAACAAGCGTTTATAACACACCATTCTTTAGCAACTAGTTATCGATATACACAAAGACGATGTACAAACATACGGACAAAAATAACGCGCGAAACTAAAGCCGGTCATCAGTCACAATTTGCCACGCGCGATCTCTTGGCCGCGCGTACCGGCCCGACCCTGAATCCGGTCTAATTTTAAATCGGCAGCCCTTCGTGCCCATAGACAATGCCGGTTCAATTATGGCCGTCGCGTACAATGACTCCTTTCGGGGAATCATAACTTAGGTATATAGGTGTTGATAACGGGGGATACGGGGCGTAAAAATAGAGGGTGTTTGAGAAATCGATATCTTTCGATTGAATTGAATAGCATGTTTGGATAAATCGATATCATGTTCGATAATCGATACGACGATTTATAGATGTTAGGGTCATTGTCGATGCATGGCTTGGATATTGGGATTGCTAGAAACCTTAAACTTAATAAAGGTTGAGAACATAATAAATCTAAATTCCGGTTCAATTATGGCCGTCGCGTGCAATGACTCCTTTCGGGGAATCATAACTTAGGTATATAGGGTGTTGATAACGGGGGATACGGGGCGTAAGTAGTAGTAACGGGGGATAGAGGGTGTTTGAGAAATCGATATCTTTCGATTGAATTGAATAGGATGTTTGGATAAATCGATATCATGTTCGATAATCGATACGGCGATTTATAGATGTTAGGTCATTTGTGATGCATGGCTTGGATAATTGGGATTGCTAGAAACCTTAAACTTAATAAAGGTTGAGAACATAATAAATCTAAATTCCGGTTCAATTATGGCCGTCGCGTGCAATGACTCCTTTCGGGGAATAATAACTTAGGTATACAGGCTGTTGATATAGAGGGCGTAATTATAGAGGAATGTTTGAAAAATCGTGTTAGAAAATCGATATCTTTCGATTGTATCGAAAATGATGTTTGGATAAATCGATATCATGTTCGATAATCGATACGGTGACTTGTAAATTTTGGGTCATTGGCGATACATGGCGTTGATAATTAGGATAGCTAGAAACCTTAAAATAGGATGAGAACATAATCAATCTAAATCTTTTCATAGGCATTAGAAAATTTGTACTGAAAATACGCATTTACATATAAGAATTATTAAGTTATAATATCACTTATAGAACATATAAAAATATTTCTGTTAGAAATAATAACTAATAGAGCTATATTTTTAAATAGCCCTGAGGCTAAATGTGTAGAAATAATATTAATCTATTTAATTTTGCAACACTAAATGTGCTATTTATTGTGTAGCTTATTTATGGTATTAAACGCGATTTATAAGAAACCTGGCAATGTCTATGTATTATAAACTGTTCCTTAGCTGCTTAAAGATGCAAATATGAAGTAGAAACTACTATTTAATTTAGATTAATTTTATTCAAAACAAACAACGTTGAAGCATAAAGTTATAGTGTTGGCATCAATGGCCTCCTTTACTCTTAAGCGCTTTCTGCTCGGGAGTTTCATATCCCGGTTGCTCCTCAGGGTTGTGGGGCCAGAAGGTTGGCCTGTTAACTGGATCCAGGGCGTCCTTAGGGTATATGTCGTAGAACATCTCCATGGTCATATCTTCGAATTTAGGCAGAGCTTGTATTCTCGCTAGTTCTTTACAAGCCCTACAAAGTATTAAAATGATGGATAAATAAATATAAATAAATAACTGCCTCCACAGCCTAGTGGTGTGCTTTAGAAACTGGAGGTCGTGGGTTCGAATCCTGCGGGAACTCAACAATTTTACATTGTAGTTTCTTAGTTGGTCAGAGCAATTTGGGCCGATCACCCAATTTTATGAAAAGTAAGATGATCCATGCGTCGGATGGGCATGTAAAAAGTCACCACCCACCCACCCACCAATCCACCAACCCGCATTGGACCAGCGTAGTGGGATACGGTCCAAAAAACCCCCTAAGGGATAGGGGTGTATTAAGGGAGGCCTATGTCCAGTAATGGACTATCACAGGCTGATGATGATGAAATAAATATATTATTTACCTACAGCATATAATATTTAAAAATCTTTTATAATTCAGCATTCACATGTAATCGCTAATGTAAATATGTAATTCTAAATATATTAATGAACATCATACCTAATCTTTGCATAAAATGCTTATACGAAGCAATAACAATAATAGTATAGCATTATATTATTAACTCACTTGTCAATCTCCTTATCATGTTCCGCGCAATATGCCTCAATCTCCTTCTGAAGGGATTTCCACTGTTCCTCGATTTTGGCAGTCACCGTATCCTGAGGATAGGGCACCTTGTATTTCACCATTTCGCCTCTAAATTTATCGACCAGCTCCGGTTTGGGTATCGATTTTTTGTAGGCCTCCCAATCGATCTTAGGCATCTCTGCGGGGTTTGCGAGTACACTGGAACAATTAAATAATACCAATGCTTATACTGCCTTCGTAGCCTAGTGGTATGGGCGTGTGCTTTAGAAACGGAGGTCGTGGGTTCACGTTCTGCGGGACCAACAAATTTACTTCTGTTCTTTAAGTAAGTCGGTCACCAAACGCTGACAGTGGTGATACGGTCGAAAACCTCCTAATAGTTAGTGATGTATTAGGGGAGGCCTATGTTCACCAGTGGACTATCACAGGCTGATGATGTTTCTATGTATGTAAAGCAAATATTTAGTAATAAAAGTTAAATACTTTTTTTTAGATACCAGAGAATAATTTCGACTAATAATAATCCTGACTAATCGTTCAAATTTTAAATATGTCATTGAAAGAATTATGACCATATCATTTATTACTTCCTACTTGAAATGCATAAGTTTGTTTAGGACTGACGCTTTTTACGCTTTCACTTAAAAACTACATAACATACTTTAATAGAATATACCTAGTATATATATGAAAATAATATGCAAGCTACGATTTACGACGACTGTCTAAAGTAAATAGTTAAACGTAAGCGAAGGCGGAAACAAAAGTATTGCACTTTGCTTTTTCCCGTCGTCGCCAATTTATCTTACAATAATAATTTATCAATTAACAAGACGTAAGTACGCTTTAATGTAACTTTAATTACAAAATCTATTTTATTTTAGTTTGTAAGGTATACTAGAAATCTAGACAGTCTAGTCTAGAAGTCTCTACTGGATGCATGTGACGCTGGATCGCACCTCTTGACGGCTCGTGGGGGGGACTTTGTCCAGCAGTGGACTTTTTTAGGCTGATATGTTGATGATGATGATGATACTAGAATATGATAAGTAAATTGTTACGTATATTTAAAATTTAACATTACCGTTGCAAATATGCGTCCGATTTCCCTTTGAACGCGAAGAACTTGACTTTTTGTTCGACTGGAACTCTTTTTTCTAACTCCACCCAGTTAATAGTCGGTTTCAGAAACCTTTTAGCCATTGTTATTGAAAATAAAGAGATATAACAATTGACAGAATGTGACAGGTGCCAAGAAATATTGTATAATTTTGACATTTGGCAGATCGTATTGTTTTTAGTTACGTAAAGAAATACTGGCTGAGTAACTTGGTGATATTACCTATTTACTTTGTTGATATCATATATTAAAAAGATCCTAGGTCTAATGTGGCTCAGGTTTTGAAATATCAGTTGGATAATATCTTGTGAATGAATATAGCAATAGTTTAGGTTATGGTCGTAGACCTCCTCCGAATTAGCTTGACTGACTTCATCATTTTTATAATAAGAAAAAAATCCAAATCAGTTTCGGTGCCTTTACAGAGATGTTTCAAAGAGTTTTAGTGTAATATAATGAAAATATGTCGCACATAACAGCTAATTTATTATCAAGTACATTTAAGTAAATATTTGTGGCGTCATTAAAATTACACGTAAATCTCATTATGATTATCTTTACTTAAACTATTGTAATGCATTATCTTTACCAAAGCGACCTTTGTTTTTATTGAAGGACAAAATCAAACGCCTTTCTAACGACTAGGACGTTTGAACACGCGTTCAGTTTTAAGGGCAACGCTGACTGCAGGGTAATCACTAAACCTGACATAACATCCAACGTGTCAGGGTGAGGAGCAGACTTTGGAGTTGTACGCTGTATGCCCTTAATTCATCATCATCATCAGGGTGTGTTTCTCCACTGCTGAACATAGGCCTCCTCTAATGCACGCCTTCTCCATTCCTAATAAAAAAAGTATACTTTTCTATAAGGTAAACGACTTACTCGTTAAGTCATTCCACAAAAAGACAATAAACAGATTGTTAAAAGAAGAATTCCATGTGCGAATTTCTACAGAATACTTTCACCAATTTAAGCATTTGTTCCTCGAAGTCCTAAGTCTAATGATTACCGCCCGGGGTGGCAGTAATGCTGACGATCTCTGCTTATCTCCGCTTAATCGGTGCAATCTGAAGGGGCGGTCAACCCGAAATATGTTCCTGGAACATTTGGCAACTGTCGAAGTGCCGCCAATCCGGGCATAAGTAAGCCAATTAGGCGACACGCACTGACCGCATGCGAGGTTGCGTGCGTGTACGGTTCGGGAACCTTATGGTTTGCCAATTTACTGATGCTTAATTTAATACAGATTGTGCACAAAACGGCAACGTCTGAACTTGACCCTACTTAAGGTTCGTCATCACCAAATACAGCCTTTAGGACAAACACATAACACTGCTGGACATAGGCCTTTTTTATGAACGCCAAGATGTGAAAAAGAGTTCCTCATCCGCCACCCTGAGCAGGCATATTGGCAATTGACTAATGCACTTGTATTGCGTCTTACTGCCACTGTTAAGCAGATCCGCCATCAAGCGATGTGTCTCACATCTACGATCAAACTCCGTCCATTTCACTTCCAAGACTGCTCATTCGACTTGAAATACTATCATGCTACCTATATCTGCCGCAAAAGCTGGTGCTAAAATACTTCTGTATTCCAGCTTAAAGGGCACGCTGCAGAGCAATTAGTAGGTAAAAGGGACATTGTCTTAAGACGATGAGTAGAAAGTTACCTCCTGATCGGATGACAGTCTGGTAAACTCTCTTAAAGCTACCACTCCACGGCAAACTAAAAGTCTTCCTTGCTAGTGCACGATATGGCAACGTCTCAATTTCTAAACTTTCGCTTCCTATAAATGCAAATGGTATGATGTTTTCGCGAAATCGCGATTATCTTATCGTGTTGCCATATCGTTCTGGTCCGTTCCATTGATAGCGAATAACGATTGAACGCAATGACAGATTTCATTCATATTTCTTTATTTAGAGTTTGTTACGTGAATGAATGATAAATTGATGCAGCACGATTCCGACTGGCCAATCGTTATTTGTTAATATTGATACGTCATTTGCTGTGTTAGCAAAATTACGATGATAAAATTTGACAACAAAAACACTGTAGGAATAGAACTTAAAAATAAAATTCACAACTTAATAGCAGGTTTTCTGTTATGGTCTGACTTGGGTTGGAATTCCGCCGTTGTGAGATCAATTCTGTGACACTTCTGCGTTCCTGTTTGAAGGATGCCGAAGTTTATTATATATATATATTACGGTGGGAGAGGCGTTAGTCAATATATCTATCAGGTTGGAATTTCATAAACCTAGTCTGTACAAAAAATGCCTCCGAAATAGACTGCCACTCGTAACTTAACCTAACAGGCAATCGGGGTGGCTATTCTACAAATCGTCGCGCATAATCATTTCCCAAAGCCGTACATCGGAATAGCACCCCGTGCGACAAATCACCACGCCGTTTCAATTACAAGACAATAACCTTGTCGTCGTGTTCGTAGCCCGTTTCCGGCGGATATTAGACGGGGAGTTGTCCTAAAGTGGCCGAATTCGACGATACGTTTACGTACAGACGCACAATCCTTTCGTTTGTACTTTATGCCGGGGTGTTGTGTACTCTATTTTGAGGGTGACAGAGTCGATTTTTGTTTGTTCATGAATTTTTAGAATTGGAATATCCTCTCGGTTGTGCGTTTTTAGAAATCACTCGATTTTTAACTCTATTTTGTAGTATTTAAAGTCGTTATTACTCTGATGTGATGTTGCCGAATTCGTTCATCTTTGGTATGCTTTGATATTCTTTAATATAATTTTGAACTTTACGGCTCGAGAATTTAAGTGCATTTTAGCTTGATATAAAATTGGTTAGTAACACTTCCGGACGGATCTAGTACGAAAGTGTTAACTAATTTCGAACGCTTTGATGGGATAGGAGTGTTCTAGGAAATGTCAGAAAATATAAATAATTGAATACACGTTTCTGTCTATTAAAGAAAGCTTTTATTAGTATATTTCTATAAACGTAGCCATCGCCATATGTTTCTAATATTTTAATTTAAAGATAATCTTCTTCAATTTTGTTTAAATATACCAAATCGATAGAAGATTTTAATGCTTTTTCATTCGTTATCAATCTCATCGCAAGCGAATCATGTATCAATTAAATTTATGCAAGTCACAAGTGAACAGTTAAAGAAGATTAAATGGGTCGACGGCTACACTTGCAATTTTATATATATTTCCTATGACAAATGTATTAATTTATAAGATTTCGCTCAATAGCAAAGAAATGGCGTCATTTATATAGTTTTCCGATTGGTCGTTGATCATCCAACAAAAGAAATGCTTTATGTAGAATTATATCTCGTTGCTATGGGTGACATCCTTTAAAGTGTTATTCGCACTACGCTGAAGTTAAAAGTCGATCATAATTCAATTCCATCCATAATTCTTCGTGAACTAAGCGAACTATGCTCTAGAATGGAAAGCGCTGATCTTAGAGCTAGGCTAGGTAGCTAGGTTCTGGAAGGTTCTAGGTGGAACATCGCGTTGTTTTATAACATTTGGCGGTAGTTCACCAAAAGGGAAGACGTAGATATTGATAACCTAACGCTATTTTATATTGTTATATCTATGGAATTTTACTAATATACTATTAGTATATATACTATATTTTGTCAGTGATTTGTAGTTCTAATCAATATTTTGTTTACAGCCCCAGCAACATGAAGCTGGAATGGGCTGAGAGCGAGTCTGATTACGGCTTGGAGGAGACCGCGTTCTATGAAGGACCGACGCCTCTCACTACTCCCCTGAGGAAGAAGGTCTCCTTCAGCTTGAGGCTTGACCTGGTAAGTCCGTTTATGACCCAGCTTAACTAGTGGCATGATTGTCAAACTCACTACTACCGGTTCTGAAAAGGATCTACTACCACTGGGTGCCTAATATAAAAATTAGTTCCTACTATAAATCTTAACTAACCTAAAAGAAATCTATATTTAGGATAACAATAAATAAATCTGGTATATAACAATAGACAATTGCTGGAGATGGTGAAAATCAAAAATATCACCGTTGTGGAATTTTATTATTAGTTACTATTTATGTCTAGATACCTATAACGCTGGTTACCTTTCCCTTTATCTTACGTGACCTCATTCACAGTCACATATATATCCCCAGAGCAATCCTACAGCTTTAATAAACATTTGTTTGGTTGTAGGCGTCAAGTTACAGTTAAAACTAACTACTTCAAAGACTATAACCTTGATAATGAAAGAGTGTCCACGCAAAACGGATATCCGGTCGTGTAAGGAAAAGTTGCTATGGAATAAGTGGACGCTAAATATGATGGGAAAACTCGTTGCACCAGGTTCTAGGCAAGCTATGTCTAGCTTCTAGTCATTACCTGTTTGCTATGTTAGAAACTTTGCTTTAAACCTACAAGAACGACCTACTTTACAGCATGTTATGTTATTTTCATTTCACACAATTTGTAGGTTACTTTGGATAGGGAGATAGATATAATTTAAATAGAAAATACCGTATCTTTATTAATATTACCGTTGTCTGATACTATATTTGTGTCGGAAATTTGTAATATACTTATAAGTAAATTATCGTTAAAGTTTCTTTAAGCTCTCTGATGCGTATTAGTAATATTAGTTGTGTTCTCCACTAGACAAAGTTTTTTTACCACTTTACACATCACATTCCGAAGTTACAGATCCCCTTAAAAATTTTCGAATATTTTTTTAACTTAATTGTGCTGTAATTTCAACTTAAATAAAATTTTAAACTTCCACCACTTAAAATTAATAAAATACTAACATTAATTTTAAACGTTTAATCCGTTCTGACAGACTTTTTGTAGTAATCATATTAAAACATTTCTCGTAAAGCAATCCCGATACACAGCTCGTACTGTTGCGATAAAAATCCAGTATCCATATTCGAAAAAAGGAGCTCCTTGCAGAGCTAATAATAAGCCAGGCTCGTCAAACTGGAAACTTCTGGAAACGGCTCCTTAGTTGCACAGTCGTTGTAGCAGGGTACACTTAAAGCGTTGACTACACTACGTTTTGTAATTAACGCGTGTTTAATATAACTGTTATTTTGATGAGGATTTGCATTAACATGTTATTATATAAAATAGTAATAACTAGCAGTGGCATGCGTCGGATGGGCATGTAAAAAGTCGGTCCACCTACCAACCCGCATTCGACTAGCGTGGGTTATGGTCCAAACCCCCTAATAGATAGGGGTGTATTAGGGCAGGCCTATGTCCAGCAGTGGACTATCACAGGCTGATGATGTGAGGTGAACTACCAGTCCATGCCCGCGTTATATTTAAGTTTATCACTATTTATTTTATTACCAATATACACATAAAATTTAAACATTTCTTCTTGATAATATTAGTATTGATAACGCTTTCTAACAGGTCATACCAGGTGTGTGTTTAATTTTTTTTTTGACAACATGGTATACCACGTTTTGATCGATGTCTTCCGTTAATAAATTAATACTGTTTAATGTCGTTGCTATATGCCTAAAACAACCTTAATACACGTGTTCAAAAACAGTGTGAGTAATCATTAACAATATCCATATGTATGCCCAAATCTTTAAAACTACGCAACGGATTTTTATGCGTTTTTTTGCACACATGCTTTATATTGTATGTATATTTTCTATCAGCATACCTCCCGTGCGAAGCAGGGGCGGGTTGCTAGCACTAATTATAACAACTGTGTGTTAGAAGTTAACAAAAGCAAATTAATTTTTCTGTAAGTTAGAAGGGGTCAGGTCCTCTTTTTACAGGGGTTTATCTGGGGCGGTACCACCGCGGTGCCTATAGCTGCCGCAAAACGGTAGCGTGAAAACACTATCGTTTTCCGGTTTGAAGGGACCGTAGCAAGCGTATTTACTGGGTAAACGAGACGTAACATTTTATGTTTCACGGCAGGCCGCTCGTAGCTGATACCCCTTATATTGCCAATGACAATGGGCGTCGGAGCAAATTCGTATGCAATAAAAAAGCAATTCGTATACGATTCGTCGTGTATTTCTTATGCTGACAATTGTATATATATTGCTTGTTCTAACATAAATATCCGCTATATTCCGCACACTATGATTCGTCGTGTAATTCTTATGCTGACATTTTTATATATGTTTAATAGAATCACAAAGCAACACGCAAGCTCAGTTAGGGTAGTAAGCGGATGTGTAGTCACCGAGCGTGTCCGCCGACGTCCCCCGATTTAACGACTTTCAACAAAGGGAACGAGTGTAGGATTCCTTTGAAGTCGACCGTGCATTACTTGTGTAATAAATGAAGTGGTACATTTTGAATACTTATCAATATAGACGGCGGTATAATTCAAATCTATACGTATAAATAAAGTCGTAGTGCCCGTTTGTAACATAACTGATTATAAATTAAATGCGTTTTGGTATATAACAGCTATTTAAAATTGAACAACATTTTTTTATAATTTTTGTCTGTCTGTTTGTCTGTTTGTCTGGCCGTCAGTCTGTTTTCTGGCTAATCTCTTGAATGGGTTGTACGATTTTGACTGGACTTTACTGGAAATAGTTGATGTAAATAGGAGTAAGGCTACTTTTTTACATATATTCACGCGGAAGAAGTCGCGAGCAACAGCTAAGTCGGTGTATACAAGATGAAGCATAACACAGCAGCACATGAAAATATTCCGATAAATTATAGTGATCAAGTTTCACTAACTTGAATTGTACAAACAAATAAGATATGGACTTGATTGTTATGCAACCTATTGTAATGCCACGGCGTAACACTTATGATGTTATTATTATCGACGTTCCAAAAAACATGCAAAATGTACAACGTCATTTTGTTGCATCAATTTTATAAAAATTATAACAAATGTGGAATAAACAAATACTGTGAGTAATTTGTTATTTTATTCGTTAAATATAGTTACCTAACAGTAGAAATATTTTGCCTTTAAAATTCAATTTGCGTATTGTTAGAAAACAGCTCAAATTCAGCCCCAAATGTGTGGAGGTCGCTGTATGGAGATATATCCATCTTACTGCTTATAACTCGGATAAAACGCTGCGTAAAACATTACCAGCGCCGACGCGGTAAAAATATAAAACACAAACCGCCACTGTTTATAGAGAAATTAATGGAGCGCCTCACTCGAACAATATCTTAGTGTACGGCGATGATCAATCATCGGCAGCCCGTACGTGAATGAAACGCTAACGTTCCAATTTCAAAGTGTTCTCTTTTCTTTTTCGTTTACTTTTTTAAAGGCTTCATTTATTTTTAAAACTGCCCGTGACACTGACGTTCAGCCACACTAATGAGTTACGACATTAGCTTACTGCATAGTGTGGGGAACTTTTTACGAATGGGTTGTAATGTATCATTGGATTGTTTGTTTTTAAATATGCATTATGAGAAAGTAATGAGGTTAGATATAGTACAAGTCAATTGTTTTTAAACTATATCTATATATATAATTATATCGTCTACCAAGCCATTTTCCCAAGTTATCATGGGGTCGGCTTCTATTCCGTTCAGATTTACCTGAATAACAGTTTTTACGCAGAGCGACTAGCATTTTACCTCCACAACCCAAAGCGTAAACTGCATTCTGAGGATCAATTAGAGTTCAGTAAATTTGAAGGCACTGACTTCCGATAATCACTACCAAAGATGGTCTAGACACATAACATACATACATACATAATCAGCCTGTGATAGTCCACTGCTCGACATAGGCCTCCCGTAATACACCCCTGTCCATTAGGGGGGCGGGGGGTTTGGACCGTATCCCAACACGCTGGTCCAATGCGGGTTGGTGGGTGGACCGACTTTTTACATGCCCATCCGACGCATGGATCATCTTACTTTTCAGACAATTGGGTGATCGGCCCAAATTGCCCTAACCAACTAGGAAACAACAAACAAAATTTGTTTAGTCCCCGCAGGATTCGAAGCCACGACCTCCGGTTTCTAAAGCATATGCCTATACCACTAGGCTACGGAGGCAGTAGTGGTCTAGACGACTGGTACTAACTTTTTACATGCCCATCCGACGCACGAATCATCGTACTTTTCAGACAATTTGGTGATCGGTCCATATTGTCCTAACCAACCAGAAAACAACGATAACACAAAGTTTTTATCCTGCGGGATTTGAACCCACGACCTCCGGTTTATAAAGCCAATACCACTAGGCCACGGAGGCCGTAAACTTTATTCTATATGAAGGTAATTGATTGATTCATAGTGTTTGACGACGGAGAACAGTGATGGAAGGTTGAATGCCATCAAACATATTTATCCCTTTTGGTTATTTGCTAGCGTTCTTATACGTGTAATCGTTAATTACTGGCACGTGGAAATTTTTAAATACAATAAATGTTATGTGCAAACTTAGTTTCTACTAAATGAAATAACAAGTCAATAAAATGCTATTGTTACGTAGAGACACGTTTATTTTAAGTCTACTTACTAGATGTATTTTGTACGATTCGAGACTTCTTGAAGAGTAACATACAGTTAGACTTTTAAAGTGCACGTAAATAATATGAATCAAAACCTTCCTTCTTTAAAGATGCGACTTTAAAATCTGCAAAACTTTCATGATTTAATTTTTAAAGACATTGTTTAGTTAAAGCAATCGTTTTAAAATCACTAATATTAAACAGAAAATGCTTATTAGCGCCTTTACTGTCTAATTAACATTGCCTATAGTATATTTTTTTATATCTAAATCGTCTAAACAACAGAACTTATACATAACTACCAACAAATCATTAATGACAAACAGCCAGTGTCATCATTAAATTAATGATATCAGCTACCGTCGCGGCCGCCGTTACTTCGAAATAATGCACCCAAATGCGTGCGCGGCTTTATCATTAAATCATTACAGCGCCACGTCATTAAATCATTACAGAGCCACGTCATTAATAATGAACAGGGGCGAGATGGAGCCGAAGACAGTTATGACGTTAACACCTAACTTGGCTCGCGGTTGTCATCATAAAGCACAATGTGACATGATTTACGCCATGACAGTTTTATACACGGGGCCATAAGTTGGGTTATTTGAATAAAACCGATCCAGGGGTCGTTTTATTTAAGACGTTTTGCATATTTGCCTAAGTTATTAATAAAAGATTAAGAAGAAAAATGCGATATTGAAGGGAAACACGAAGCATAGCTTATTTACGCTATCTTACGGGATTTTTATTCATTTCGTTTGTTAAAAGACGAATATATAAATGTTTTCAAATAATTCCGGTTCACTGTTGACCTACTAACGCGAAAATTTTAACGAAAATCAAACCTATATTTAGGAGATAACATTTTTTAATTTTCCTGCTTAAAAATATTTATTTTTCATTGTATGGTTAACGTGTTCACACAAGATATTTAGGTATTTCCATTAGGGTAAAGGGAGATATATTGGTGATATAAGTAATTTGGTGATACGTTTTAAAACACTTTTGTATGACCGCGTTAGCGAATTGCTACAAGTGTAAACGGTATAAAACCTTTTCACTCGCTCCGTAATTTGTTCTCAGCGTTTGGCGAACAAAGCAATTCGCTAACGCGGTCATACAAAAGTGTTTAAAACTATCACCAAATTACTTATATCGCAATATTCTCCTTACCTATATTTTCTTTAATAAGATCTTTCATGCTTTTGCTCTTAGCTCATTCATTAGATAACAACTAATAATATAGTTGTTTCATCGTTAACACCCAAACAATTCCATTTATCCAAACAAAGGTTATTTGCGAAATAACTAGTAATATCACTACTGATATCACTGGAAAATGTCCATCTGAGCGTATCTCATTAGCGCGACGCGATATCCGGCACCCAATTAAATGGATAGTTACATCCGCCCCGAAGGGTATGACGAATTATATGTGATTTTTCTTTCAGTGTATTTTTATTACGGCACGAGAGTTTGTCCTATATTCGTTCCAGAACGTTCCAGACGCGTTAATATTAGTATTTTTTGAGCATTCATATGATATCTGCTTGTAATTATAATTTAACTAAGTAATTGTTAGAATAGAGGAGTAAGGCTTTATGCCTGTTAATACTATTATATCTTGATTTATTAATAAAGTGCGGATGAGTCGGATTTTATATTTATAAAGTTTTTAAACTATATTTACCTTTATTTAGGCTTTACCTTTACTAAGCTTGACTTACTTTGAATAGTCGAATGATGTTATTACCTTAAGACCTATGGCGACAGGTTTTGATTTGTATCAAAAAGAAAAAAAACTGTAACAGTGAAAAAATAACAACTATGTTTCTATTTAGAGAAAAGAAAACTATGTGAAGCCTTAAATGATTTTTCAATATTAAAAAAAAAATATATAAAAGTTAATTAAATAAAAGATATCTTAATGATCTAAGTAAATTGTTATGATCACAATAGATTGAATGTAACAAGCAGTTTAAAAATTTCTTTAACTTTCTCCGTCTATTTTTATCTCCTATATTGTTTTTGTTTACGCGATCATGCTGGACTAATTTCGCATTTTTTTTCTATACATTATCTTCTATCAATATAGCATTGAGTAATATACTTAAGTAAGTATTACATAGTTATGTCAGAGTTTTATTCCTTAAAGTGGTTCAACTCAGCTCACACTTCTTTTGAACGCCTTTTGTTTTGTAAACAAACAATTGCATGCGTTAACAATGTGACGGAATCGAACTGAAAACCTTGCTGCTGTTAAAAATGTTTGGTTGGAAATGTGTAAGGTAGAACGATTTTGGTTAGTGACACTAGCGTAATAATGTTTTGTTTTTAAACGATCCAGATTATTTTAGGCTTAGTATGGTGTTAAAACTTGCGGTTTAAAGATACAGTGTATTTTAACACGCGTCATTTTCTCGATTAAAGTAGACATAACTCAGGAGATAATCCGTCAAATAGGTCAAATAGGACTCGGAAATCTAAACTCTAACTGTTATAGTATTAATAATAATGTCCTCCTAGTCGATTCTGACTACGGCGGCTGATCTATATTAGAGACCGGCAAACTGCGCAGGAGTTATTATTGTGCACAAAACGCACAAACACAGGTGCATTCCCTATTCCTTTATACTCTCAAAGCCCGATGGGACGGATAACCGAAACGACCGGAGAGAGATAGGCGTAGAACCGACTTTTAACATGTCCATCCGACGCATGGATCATCTTACTTTAAAAACAATCGGGGGATCAGCCCGCATTGCCCTAACCAACTACGAAACAACATTGAAAATTTTTGTTGAGTCTCCGCAGGATTTGAACCTGTCCTCCGGTTTCTAAAGCACTCGCCCTTACCAATAGGCTACGGAGGCAGTGTCTAACTTGCCCCGGAACCTCGCTTTAATTGTCATCATCATCATCAGCCTGTGATAGTGCGCTGCTGGATATAGGCCTCCCCTAATACACCCCTATCCATTAGGGGGGTTATGAACCGTATCCTACCACGCTGGTCCAATGCGGGTTGGTGTTGGACCGACTTTTTTACATGCCCATCCGACGAATGGATCATTTTTTTTTTTTATAGCTAACGCAGGCAGACGAGCAGTCGGGCCACCTGATGGAAAGTGGTCACCGACACCCATAGACATTGGCAATACTGATATCACCAACGCGCTGCCTACCGTGAGACATAGGATGTTAAGTCTCGTTTACCCAGTGAATACGCTGGCTACGGTGCCCTTCAAACCGGAACACAGTAGTGTTTTCACACTACTGCTTTGCGGTAGAAATAGGTGTGGTGGTACCCACCCAGACGGTCCCATGTAAAAAGGGAACCTACCACCGGTAATCATCATCTTACTTTTCAGTCAATTGGGTGATCGACCCAAATTATCCTTATAGGAAACAACAATGTTATGATTTTTTATTATTTTTGTTTACCAGTGCACCTACCTTAGTTTATCCTAACCACCCTAAGGTTAGCTGGCCTAAGGCATTAAGCTCGCCTTTGCATAATTGTGTTTGTGCCGAAAGTTAAATAAATAGAATGACAATTCGAACTCAAGACTTCCGGTTTCTAAAGCACACATCCATACCACTTGGCTACGGTGGCAGCTCTTCGAGGTATAGTTCTTATGAGGTATTAAGTTTACGAAATCCCAAATTGCTATAAATTTCCTAAATAACATGCATTTTCCGTATACTGCACTGAATATAAAGCTACTTAAACACATTTATCACTCACAACCACGATTTACGTTAAAGTTCTAAATTATAACATTAAGGGATTAAAAAAAGCAGTCGATCTTGGGCGTTTTAAAAAGGGGCTTCAATTGACATGTGATATAATGCGACAAGTTTCTAATGCCTCACGCCTCACCGGAACAAGTATAGTGCGCTCTAAGACAAATTGACTATTAACCTCGGCGGTATATCACTGACTTTGTCCGGGCTTAGGCGGGCTTAAAACAAACTGGTTCTCTGTTTGATTTTTAAATCGTAAAAAGGAGAATTGTTATACATGAAAAAGAGGTTAATTTTGAAGTTATCGAATGCTATGAAGTGTGTTGTATTCAAACGTTGTAAAACTTAATAATCGTTCAATACAATGGTTTGATAAAAATATATATTGTAACTATCATTTTTGTTATATTTGTAACCGTTTTATTGTCTTATTAGTTTAGTCTTGCTAGTTGGCATTTTTGTATTATTTTAAGCAAGATTAAGTCACAACAATCCAAACATACACACAAAATATATTATTTAAATTAAGTTAAAGAGAAAAGTCGCACATTAGTGTAGATGATATCAATTATTAAAATCAACTTATTGTCATTTTGTTTTATGCTTTAACATTATTTATTTCTTATAACCTCCGATCTAACACCTTAATGAACGAAGTGATCGATTCTTCAGTTTCGTACTAAAACACCATTACTCTCGTTCGTCGAGTGACATTTTCTTGAACGTAATGAATTACAAATGATTCGTCAATCGTCATCGGTGAGAAGTCAATTGGGTTCGGGGCCTTGTTTATTGAGGGCGTTTCGACCCCTCGCGACGGAAATATCTCTCGCACGAAACTCCCCCATCATTAACTCGTTTCGGTTCATATCCTTTACGCTTATGCTTAGAAATGTTCAATTTCTATGTGAGAGAAGAACTTTGTCGGTAAATCAGTATCGGTTACTTGTAATTTTTCTGTCTAAAAGATGGTAATAATTGATGTGATATAATGAACTGAGCTAAATGTAACATAATGAGTAAAAGACTTAGTAATAATATTTATCATATAACTCTTATAAATAAAACAAATCATTGCTTCGTATTATGTCAATCAATTCAAATAATGTAAAAATAACATGTCCAGTTTATTAAATTACTCTAGTACTCGCGTAAATAAAAGAATTAATTAAATAAAACTGTATGTTCGTAATGTTATATCAATCCTTATAACTTGTATTAACTTATAAACGAGAACACATTCTGGTTTCTTGCCTTAACGCGATCAAATTATAAATTAAATCCGCTAGTATATAATATGGAAAGTTTGAAACAACGTAAAATATTTTGTTTGTACCCTTTACAAGAATGAAATTTCATCATAGTAGATAAAATTTATTATGTAACGTTTTGATATTGTGTTCATATCGTGGAAGGAAATATTTGTGTTAATTTAGTTTATTGTCATTTTGTTTGTTTATTTGTTATTACAAATCTGTATCTGTACAATCGTCTTCCTTTATATCCGCTTCATCGTATTGACCCGGGGGGGAATTCGTGATTCAATTTTGACGCGTTCATTGGACAAAATTGATGTACATCATAAGCCTTATTATTGGGGCGTATAGTTCAGTGTTTGGAGTCAATAAATTGTCATGTGCCAGACCAATTCGTTCTACTATTTCGTTATGGTGTCAGAGATCAATTCGTTTAGATGTTTGTTATACGTTTATTGTTCAATATGTGAAACAGATTATGTGATAGCTTCACTACTACTGGGAGAAAACGCCTATGGCATTAAGCCTCTGTACTATTAGTGCATAAATTGTAAATAAATAAATATACCACAGTTTTTTAACTGCCTCCGTAGCCAAGTGGTATGGGCGTCTGCGTTAAACCGGAGGTCGTGGTTTCGAATCCTGCGGGAACTCAACAAATTTTCATAGTTATTTCCTTGTTGGTTAGTGCAATTTGGGCCGATCGCCCAATTGCCTGAAAGTAAGATGATCAATGCGTCAGATGGGCATGTAAAAGTCGGTCCACCCACCAACCCGCATTAGAACAGCGTCGTGGGATACGCTCCAAATATGTCCCTCTAATGAATGGGGGTGTATGAGTGGAGGCCTATGTCCAGCTGTGGACTATCACAGGCTGATGATGATGATGATGACAGTTTATTAGTGTATCTCGCTATTTCTAGTCTTTTACTATACTTTGTTACTTGTTTTCTCTATTTAATTAGTGAAATTTTAGTTTTTATAACGACTACTGTCAGAATTATGAACGAACTGACTTTCAAATGGTCGCTCATTTTGCACAGGCCAATGCTAGTAACAATACATACTGGATTCCCTGTATTCCTACACCAAAAAGAATTACAAACAATTAGTTTTCAAAAACTGTTTGCACTGACGTATACAATTACCATGGAGCAATATCATAGACATCTAAGATTATGTATGGATTCTACTATTATATTATATATATAATATTACTTTTCTACATATGATATATATTAATATTATAGCCATTTGTCTCGTCTCGACAAACGTGGTAGTCAATGTCATACCATTCAAGCATCGTATTCCACGAAATCGGCGCTTCGACAACTTTTCTACAATACATTGTTACATTATAAAAACGCTCATTCCACACATTGTCTACGAACTAGTTGGATACTCGATGCAAATCTCGTTTTTCGCATTCAGAATAGGCCCGTCGCGGAATAAATTAGAATCGAACGATGTTCGTAACGCTCGCATCCATCCCTATTCTGTGAAACGTATATTTTATATAAAACGTTATTGTCTCGAGCCGTCAACGTTTTGCCGCGATGCTCGACCGGAAGTTGGTACGCGCTGTGGATTGAATACTGACACGGTCGGGATTTGATTTTTAGGCATGGGTTAGCTTGGCTTGGTAAAAAAGGTTTCCTGTGCCGTCACAGGCTTGCTTCAAGTTCAATTTCATCGAGGGTCGTATGTTACCTTAAAGTTCTGCTAATTATAGTAAATGCGAAAGTTTTTGAGTATGGATATTTGTTAGTCTGTAACGCAAAATGTAATTAAAAGTTTTCGATGTTTTTGTTATAATTTGTAATGTATTTCTTTCATATATTTTTGTGTTCGATTCGTTTTATTAAACGAACGCAATACATAATTTGTGAAATCTTTCTGTTTCATTATTATTTTTATCTGAATCAATGACATTTCAGTTTGGAGTTTGATGTTCTGTTTTATATTAAGTAACGTTTAATTATAATTATTCGCGTGTCGACTAATTAATCTTTTCATGAGTGGTCCTTACAATAGTTCGATTGTAATTTATAAAATAAATGATCAAAGATTACTTAAAAAAGTATACCACAGTTTACTTGCCACACGTCAATATTATTAAGATTAGGAGTTTTTTATATGCTATTAGCATAGCTTTTATGCTATAGCTTTTAAAACTATATCAGAAGAACTGCCTGTAGCCTAGTGATGGCGTTCTTTAGAAACCGGAGTCATGGGTTATGAATCTGCGAGGATCATAAAATTTCATTGTTGTTTCCTAGTTGGTTAGCAATTTGTATCCCAGTTGTCGAAAAGTCAGATGATCCATGTCGGATGTGGCATGTAAAGTCGTCCACCACCAACCCGCATTGGACCAGCGTGGTGGAACGTCAAACCCCAATGGATGGGTTGTATTAGGGAGGCCTTGTTCCAGCAGTGGACTAACAAAGCGTGATGATGTGTAGTATGTGATTCAGGTCGCATGTCGACCACGAATCGTTTAGTCTCTATTATAGTATCAAAGTGACGGTGCAGAACTCCGCACAATTATATGTAATGATTATACTCTGTAGATATCAGGCATCGAGATGTCGCGATGTAAAGCATAAGACTCTACATCGCTAAGTTGGATTGCAGTAGTAAGGTAAATCTAATATTCATCTAATGTCATTCGAAAATGTTATTATTTTTAAATCATACATATTTTTAATTATTTCAGTGCGATGAGGGTGGCGGCGCACCTGAAGGTATCAAGAGCGAGCCACCGGAGTCGGAGGAACCGCGCACCATGCAGAAGGTGCCGTCCTTGTCTGACCTTCTCAGCCCTGAGGACTTCATAGAAAAGTCGAAGAGAACAATGGTTATGATTGCATGCTTTCAGCCTCAAGTTATGTTAAATTATAGTCGTTTGAGTTTACGAGAAAATTAATCATCATTTGAAGTACAATAAAACGAAAACTTGATTGTTATTTTGATACCGAATCCATATTTTAGTAGATGTAGCCAAAAATAATATATAATTCAAGTATCGAAATCGTTTTCGAAGCGTTTTATCACAAATTAGAACCTTCGTTAACTTTCTACAAGGTTTTTGCGTATATTATTTAACATCATATTTAACAACCGGGCAATCATATAACCAAAGCGTCGTAATAATTACACTACGCACACTTTCATAACGGGATAATGGTCAATTGCGTTATACGATTCCTATCCTGCCATTACGCCGCCGACAGAGGCGAAGGCCAGGTGTCAGATCCAATCATGGTACCTCCGAGGTGTCATCAGCTCGTCGAGGAAACCCCTGTCGCTCCTTAGGACAAACGACCCTCTTCCACCCACAATTAGGTGGCAGCAATTGAAGAAATTGATCTAACTTTGTCGAACAGCGATATAATCATTATATAACAGTTTTAAAATAACAATAACATTTCGTTTGGAATATATTAACTGCAAACACTGATATAAAACTAGTAAATAATACACAGGAAACTTATGGAAAATCTTTACATGTTCAATCCTAAAGGATTTTTATGATTCCTTAGTTATATTGTACATTTATAAATTTTTCGATATTTTTAGCACGAAACAAAAACATTTTATTCACAATAATTAAATAAATACAATGCTAATAAAGAAAGGAAGTAAAAATAAACGTAAACTATTATTTATTTTACCAAGGCAACATAAAGATATCTTTAGGAGACTTATTAAGGACACTTTTAGTCTATGTTTTATCGGTCAATATCTTCTTCTCTGCGTATTGATGACAAAATACATCGAGTGTCATCAACATTAAAACTAATTATAAGCCTTAATATTATTATACCTATACTAGAATTAATCAGCAACGCTCTTCACGAACAAATACTATCCAGAGATATTTATTTATTCAGCAACATATCAGCGCCGCTATTCGATGTTGGAGCGCTGCTCAATATAGAATGATTAGCAAATAGGTGAGCCCGAATAAGATAATACGATGCATCCTTGTTATAGCGACTGCACTTTCGAGCTACTTTTGCGCTACGCTAGCTGTTTTTTATCAGCCGATCTAGAATAGTTGAATGTCGATTAAGGTTATACTGGAACGTACCAGAACACATTGACAATGAATAAACAGTGTTTAGAATTTTAAAGATTATCGTTTATTCTTGTTGATTTGTAGTGTATTTTAACTAACACTTATAGGATAAGCTTGCAATTTAAATATAATTGAACGAGCGAATATATAAATAGCAAAGTCAGTGCAATTCAATTTACAAATACTTTGAGATATTTTCAATTTAATAATGTAAATATGTCACATTTAAATACACGATATTTTAGCCATTTTAACGATCACAGTCAGTTTATAGATCTATATAAACACTTCTAACTAGGCTAATAACAAAAATTGCACATCGGCCATCTTGAATTTTGGCGCGTTAAAAACCAATATGGCGGTCGAGTTTCCGGATCCTAATTAATATATTCAATAAGAGGTTAACGCACCGCGACAGTGTATGGAATCGTCTCCAGGGTGGGCCATACGGGCCCATTGTTTCATGTGTCTTTGTTTATGTATATTCCGACGTGGGAACGGCGGCTGTACTCTTATGTACGCCTAGTCATGAGCCAGTGTTTACGTTTAAACATTATATAGAATGTATTAAGCTGATATCTAAGAGAGAAAACTTTATTGAGTTATCTTTTATGTCTTCACCTTGACCAAAGAACGTACGGTGCATAATAAATCCAACTATAATTATTTTTGTATAACTAATCGACTTTGAAGCTTCGTTAACATAGAAAATAAAATACAGTAATTTCTATAGTAGTTTTCTTTATGTTTAGCTAGGATGTTATGCTTCCATACTAATGTCTTTGGTAAGGTTCAGTTAACACAGTTCGCGGGAAGCTATAGTCCCCACGAACTAGGTTTTTCAATAGTATTCATATCGTTGACGTATGATAAAACGTGTCGTTTTCAATTTAGAAATAATTGACATTCAAAGTCTAATTGAGAAATCACTTACTAAGAATAACTAATAAATTAAAAGCCCAGAATTAAATAAATACAGTGCAAATGTACAATTTGCATTCCAAACGTAAATATTCCGGCCGCAATTAATTCGAATGTGCAAAGCAAATTAGCCCTGCAATTGGCGCGAAACTAAACAAAATAGAATGGAATGAATGAAATTTAAATGTGAATGAACGCGAATGCAATATGGGTGCGTTCCGGGCGAAGTCATGTCGCCTTGGTTGGGTGCACTTTAATAATTGCGGAGTTTCGTGAAATTATTAACAGTAATCATGTTTGTTTTTGTTTATTATCTTTATTATTAATACGTAATTAACGTTATATTTTAAGCCGTATTTGCCTTGATAAATAACTCTTGCCTCGTATATGCTATATCGTTTCTAGGTCACGTTCTAACCTTCGTCTACCGTTAAAAATGTCGTTTCCTTTTTTTCTTAATAATTTCTCAAATTCCTTATTTAATAAGATAAATAATAATAAATATGTTTTTAATAGTCGCTCTGTTCCTATATCCCTCTGTATGTATCATTAAAACTACGCATCTTAAAAAACACCGCATCAATGTAACGGATTTTGATGTTTTTGTTAATAGATACAGGGATGGAAGAGGAAGGTTTGAAGTATAATTCACGGATAGTATTATACAGAAACTTTGGTAAATTTATATATTTTTCCATAGATTTTATAGATATCAGTATTGCACCCGTGCGGAGCCGGGGCGGGTTGCTAGTTATCAATAAAATGTACTCTGGTGACATAACTACGGTTGAACCATTGAATAACCTCCATGCAACGGAAAACAATAAAATAACTTAAAGTGATGTATCAATATGAAAAAAAACAAATAAAAATACAAATACAGACAATACAAAAAGCTAAACATGTGAATGTTACACATTATTTAATCAAAGTAGTCGATCAAATCTGTTCCGATTATTTAACAAAATTAAATTATTCCATGGATATACATAAAACTATTTTTCTACATATAAATAAGATATAATCTTATAAGAATTTGCACAAACACGCATAAGACTACGAGCATTTAATATTTTTAAACATTTTATACACTAATATTAATTTGTACTCCGATAACGTAATCATTAAAACATATATATTACATATAACTAATATATAAAAGTGAAAATAAGTGGCATTATCATATCAACGTTCCAGTGAACGAGAACAATGGTAGCAATTTGTTGGGCATTATCTCGGCCGACCGTGACTCATTCTGTGCGCGAGAAAATTAAAATAGTCTGTATCGCTCAATTATAATAACAAAGTTGCTGATAATAATGTATACAGACAGACGCAGTTACATTTTGCTGCTGTTGTAATATTGTTTTTCATTTGTCTATGCGCTTTTAGGATTTAGCATGATGCGCAGATTACTATTTGAGAAAATGGCGTCATCTGTCATAATACAATACTTCTGTACAATTTAACGAGCAAGAATATTACGATTAAAATATTTTAAATACCACTTGACTACTAAGAATTAATTATTCTTTTGTATACGCGATTATTATACATATCAAACCCACTAATTTACGGGTTTTGCTCGTTACTTAAATATATTTATTCCCGTCATGTCGGATTCTTTCCAGCATCCATGATCACGGGCACACTAAGTTGGTATATGTCTGTATCTCAATATTTTGGAATAACCGTCAGAGTTTTTATTTTAAAAAATTGACATATCTTTCATTTTCTTAATTTTGAATATTGGTTTGACAAAAAGTACTTATGTTGTCCTTCGGTTTTGTAGTTTTTATATTTTTGCGTTTAATTTTTGAAATTATTGGATCCCAGGAAGGAAAGACCAACCATCCTCTCTATTAAAATTTGGATATTTTTAAATTTCTATTGCTAAAAAAATTTAATTGAGAGGTAATCTAAAAGCTTTTTGTTTTACCATTTTGATTAATATTTTGTAACTTTTATAAGTACTTAAAAAAATGCAAAATAAGCGTTATTGTTTGTTTTTCGTTTATCTGTTCTGAAATTACTGCTCATTACTACTAACATTATCTGCATATCAAATATTTTTATTACCATTTCAAAAGGGCTTATTGTAATTCGATCAGTTTTATTACATCTTTGATAAGGCCCTCTTTTTTAATTATGTAACAAGATTAAAATAGAAGCAATGAAACCTTTTTACATCCTAACTGGCTGTAGAGCAGGGTAAAAAAAATATATAACGAAGAAAAGAAAGCAAGCGACCGGTGTCATCCCCGATAGGACGGATGTTGCGGTGTCCACTTCCCCTGTATGTTGTTCGTACACGGGATGTTGCTAAATCAACGATTCAAACATTCTGTGTATATTTTCACTGCGATTCTAGTTATGTTACAACAATGCGTTCGTTACTTAATTTTGTGTTTGTAAACATATCAACGTGATTCGTTATAGTTTCGCCGTTTGTTTCGTAAACCGTTAATTTGTAGGTTAGCTTTACATTTCAATAAGACGGGCTGGAGCGTTAGTAGTTCTTACTGACTTGTTTAAGTTACATTAATGTTGAACTATATTGTAAAATATTAAAGTTTCTTGACAAGTATTTTATTAACGAAACTCGTTTTCGTTTTAAATAATATATTTATATTAATAGTGAACTTGAAATTCCAGCATTCTATTGTAATGAAGTTTACGATACATGTATCAGTTTTAAGCAATAATTTAATTATTCATCATCAGCCTGTGTTAGTCCACTGCTGGACACAGTCCTCCCCTAAAGCCCGCCGTCTCCATTTGGGTTTTGGACCTAGTACCTAGGGTGATGAGGATCGACTTTTTACTATCCCATCCGACGCATGGAACATCTCACTTTTCAGACAATTGGTGATCGTCCTATATTAATCTAGATAATCAGCTATTATTATATTTTATCTGTGGGCACGTACATTATTATCTGTGTGTATATTCACCAACAAAACTTGTAACTGCGGTAGTAACATTATCCGGAATAAAGGTTTAAAAGCGGCCTTTTACGCTCCACCAAGCGGCAAGGGAGTTTCATGTGTCACTTGTGATTTAACCTATTTTGAGCTTTATTTCAACATTGTTTTAAGGCATCTTGTGTTGGTAGAGATGTGTTTTTTTATGAATTATAGTAGCGTCAGATGTCAAGTCTGTGACGTTCTAAGGTATCCAAAGTTAACAAATAACGGAGCGTTTATAAATTGTCTTTGTAATTATGCTTTGAATTTTGCAAAATTAAAAAGAGAGTGTTGTGTACTCGTTTTTTAAGTAAATGAGCATATTAAAAATATATTTTGTTTAGATCTTAACAAATTTAATTTCTGATGCATACAACTTTTTACCTAAACTTTTATATTTTATATTTAAATTTGTTAAATTTAGTTTCGAACAAAATAGGAAGTTTTACAATCTTAAAGTCTCTTATCAGAATTTCATAAACATGAAAGTCTAGTTATTATTAATTAAAGGCTACTTATTAATGTAATAACTTTAATTACATTATATAATAACATAAGCTTGTCAAAGTATATTACTTGTTACATAAATTAAAAAGTGTTTATTTTAAACCTTATTCCCATTTCAGAGTGCTTTAGTGCTTTCATGGTCACGGTCAATAAACGCGACAAATATATATAAAGCAAACTTATTCATAATATATGAACATTCATAACAACAAGAAATAATTGTGTGTAAATATATTGTGCATTTAGTACGTTCCACTTTATTAACCGTCTAAATTATTCGAGATGGAACCGCTTCCTGCCATTTTCTGTTTCTGTTGCGTAACATACGCAAGTTGTAACCAAAATGAGTCACTTCCTTATTTCAACGCCTAAAAGCGGCCACTTTGCATTTTTAAATCTACAGAAATAGAACGCGGCCACAGATTATGTTAATATTTTTACTCTTTTAGTAGCGACTAGTAGTTTACTAGGTTCTAGTAAGAGGATGTTTTTATTATTACTTTGGATTGGTTGGACTAAAATATTTTATTTAGTTTATGCGCTGAAGTAATTAAATTTATTTAACGCATTTTAGACATTTTATAGAGTCATTAAGTTAATAATAATTAACATGTCAGAACGTAAATTTTAGGTTTTTTATGAAGTATTGAGGATAATATTTCTGTTAAATTTAAAGATACTTCTTCGTTAAAAAAAATATATATATATGTTATTTACTCTATTTTATAAACAAAAACTATTAAAAATACTAAAGCTCCTTCTGATTTAAATGTAAGACTAACTTACATATTAAATGTTTACAAATAAAACGGTCACGAGAAAATCGATGTTGTAAAAATCTATTACATGGTTATGTAACTATTTGTAGTATTCGTCTAAATAGGTAATTAATGTAATTTTTACGTTATAGTTTTACTGATAATTTGACAATCTTATACAGTTTATTCAACCATGTAAAGAAAACAAGTGTAACAATGTAATAAACTTTGTAATATTCGCGCATCATGTACCAGAGCGACAGGACACGGAGAGGAAAGCGGCGAAGCTCCGCCCGAGCGTCGGTTTTTAACATAATCGCAATGCGAAAACGAAGCTATTTCTGAGTGAGCTCATGTGTTGACACAGGGGAATTCTCATGAACGGGCCGGCTCGAATAAACACGTGTGGCCGGCACACTGGCGCGGTGTTAACGCCCGCGCCCCATTCATAAAGCGCTCTGAATGGGCCGCCGAAAGCTCCTGGCGGCTCTGCGCGCCTGGTACCGACGCCCGATCCGTCGGCGGACATGTTGCCCGATCGGTCCGCTGACCGCGCCGATGGACGATTACGCCCATCCATAGTGGATGGGCCGATCGATGAACGAAAATAGCTAGCTTTGTTCCTAATTCGAGGCGTTCGTACTTATAACGCAACCCTGCGTTTCTTTAATATGATTTAATATCGAAGTTAATTTCACTAAATTCTATGGTTTCATCTACTCTTTAGTAGTTTTATTTATTGACGCGCAGGAAAAAATAAAATTTCAAGTGTCCTCACACCAATATCTAAATTATATTTCACTTTTTTAACATATAGTATAAATAAATAACAAGAAACATAGAGCCAAATCACATTTCTGATTACATTTAAGTTGATTGCGTTTATAGAAAATCTTTAACAATTATTGGAACAACCTACCAATAATGAAAATCCTTTATTTTATTTCATCTACTTCTTTACTAACAATAAAATTGCCCGTCTAAATTCCAATGTCTAATGTGCGTAGGCGAAATGAAGTATCGAATTAACTTTAACAAGTTTTTTTTTCCGTCGGATACGTTGTGAGTAATCAATTCGATTTATTATAGGAGTCGTTTTACCATTCAAGCCATGAGTAAAACAAATTCAATGGATTAACGAAACCTATTTGTTATTTAAAACACGTTCGCAAATTTTATTTTCGTTTTACTAAACGCTTCCTTGCTGGTGTATAAGTGAATTAGATACTAGGGAAACATTAGCTAATAGTACTAAAAAGGAAAAAGTGCGTGTGTTTGAGTGTGTGTAAGTTTATACTTCTTTGGCGTCACAAAATACTTTCAAAAATGTCATCTTTCGCCATATTCTACTTTTGTAGGAATAAATCGTTAAAACAGTACTCACTTAACTATAGCTTACTTCAGGGTGTCGGTTTTCGTGACGGCTTACGCGCATATTATAAAAGTTTACTCTTATCATTCTTCCTTAACGTGCCAAAAGAGGTATAACTTTAAAAACTGCTTTAAAATCAATTGTTAAACTTTACTTTAAAAGATTTATACAACAAATTAATTCAAAATGTTATAATTTATATTTTAACTGTTATTATATTTAAAGCCAAGCGTACGGTAATAATTTTTTTAAACAGGGTAATTTTTAAGGACAAGAAATTATATTTGTATAGCGAGTTAAACATTTAAGATTATCACAACATTCAAAACGTTTTTGCTCGCTTAAATTCTTAATTCTTATACCGTTAGCTAATTAAAGTTTACACTGTAAGCATAAAATCATGTTTCAAGACTGGTTTGTTTATAATTACTTTAGTGTAGAGGGAGGTAATGGACAGAATAAAATTTCAGTACATTATTACTATCAATATGCAAAATGGGTAATGAACATTTTAGTTTTAAGGACTTTTGTGTTCGAGTTTATACCGTTCCATCGTTCATGGACGGTTTCTAAGTATGATGATATATAAAATTAACGACAACAAAAATTAACGAAGAAAATGAACGCTACATCAAGCAAAATCTAGTAAATTTTACGCAGATCCAACCAAGCAACAATACTTGAAATTTAAATCTAATTGAATCAACATAATTATATTTAAAAATAGCTGTAGTCCGCAACTTCGTTGGTAATATATAAAATAATTCTTTTTCTAAAAAGTAGCCTAAGTTACATCTCATACTTTTAGTGATCCTGTCTAAATCGGACCAGCCATTCCTGAGATTGGCCAGAACAAACAAACAGCATTTCAAAAAAAATTAATATTTTAACTAAATATAATTTTTTTTTGAAATTCTGTCTGTCACGCACCGTTTTTTATATCATAATGTTATCATTTAAAAACGGTTATTTTAATGTCACCAACAGACACTCCAATGTTTATTATAATATAAATATAGATGTCATTCATTTAAAATATATAAATGTTTTATTAACGCAGCGTAGTACATTCCGTGTGATATCAAATAAACTCCGCTTTCAGATTTTATTCAAGTATTATAATTATCACTACACAGTTTATCCTACTAAAAGAAGAATCTTATACGTAAACAATATGCTTACATTAAATTCACGCTTCGATCCTTATGTTTTCTTCAACGCTCGTAGTATATTTACACCGATGCTAAAACACAAATGTAAGTAATAAAACGTTAACACGCGATCGTGTGGAATTTTTAAAACCGCATTTAAATATATTGGAAGCCTACGGCGTTGGTGTAATTTTTTTTAACCTCACCTTTTTTAATAATTTATCGATCAATCTGGAGGCGTTAAAAAACTTATGTCTTATTCGCTATGCGTCCCTGGTAGCGGTCGCGCATCCAAATGCGCTCTTCGTCACCTCGGCTCGCTGGGACAGCTACTTGCATACTAATAGGATCGGATACGCAACGCATTATACTCGGGCACGTACGAAAATCATAATTTATCTACTTCCCACTAAACTCACCGTCCCTTGGTGACCATTTAAAGGAGACGTTTTATATAAATAAATGACTTATTTATCGATATACGAATAGACGAAACTGAAATAGGCTGCGTTAGATAACATAAACTTTAGGTTAACATAAATAATGATGTTTTGGCGTCTGAATATTCAATATGTACAATTGGCAAGCATCACGCTTCATTAACGTAAATCTATGCAAGTGTACGCTCGAGAAATCAGCACAGATTCCGAATAACCTAACATCCGCGTATTCATCCAATATATCGGTGCATTCATTCTAAAGTTCGAGTCCTAAATATGATTTATTGGCGCAATAAATCTGTTCCAGACTCGTTATGATGCTCCAAAGACGTTTGAGAGCCTGCCAACTTGCGGCAAATGACTACACGCACATCCAAAGCGACGCTCCTGCACTTAGTTACCGAAAGCACAATAAAATCCGTATATTATTAGAATGCATGTCAACTGCGTGTCTTCATTCTCTAATCTGGTCAGCCTCGAATTCTGTACACAAATACGCATTTACCAATAACACCAACGTAAGCAAATGATACAGTTAAAAATATTTTAAAATAAATCAAATTAAATATTTCAAATTTCGTAAGAATTTACATGTAACATGCAAACGATAAAATAATTTTATATTAAAAGGGTTTTAAAGTACCAGTTAGCATTAATATATATTCAGAAAAATATATCATCGTACAAACGTAAAATAAATCATACGTTGTTTCACAAGCAAAGTAAATAGCATGGCATAAAGTAAAATGGAGTCATGAATCAAGAATCATAAATACATAATAAGATGCGCAAGCGCTTTGATTGATGGCGCCATCTAGTGTCATGTTAGTGTTTCATATAAGCATGACCAAAAGACTTTATAGTGTTAGAGATCTTAGACAGAGGGCGCTGTTGAAAATTTGACTTAGTTTTAAAACAGATGGCGCTTCTAACCAATGTTTAATTTACTAAGTTTTTTTTAAAGATAAATGTATAGTTATGAATATAATATTTAGTATTAATTTATGTACTCTATCTTCCAATAGCTGTATATTTGTTGTGCCTCTACATTTTTGATTTGTGCAGGAATATTGTTATTCTTCAATATTCCTATACAAATAAAAATATAGAGGCAACCTCCGTATGTGGTGATAACTTGCTATTCTAACGCAGCGTGGTTAGAGCCGAGTACATCATACACTTATAATTTTTCGCATAACTTTTCTTTTGTAATTGTTTATATTACTTTTTTAACCCTTTATTTACAAACAAGTCTGTAGTTCGTCATCAACACTAATTGACATGGGATAATAAATATTAAAAAATTAGCAGACATTAATACCTCATATGTCGCGCATCATGTGACCAAACAAAATCAGTAATAACTTCAACGTACTACAATTAAAGGTGATTACGTAATGAGGTACAGTACGAATTGCTCTTACCATCCGAGTCCTCGGCGGAGATCGTTGAAAAGGAGGGGAGGGGGACGGGGGCAGGGTTGCGCGGGCGGTGACGTCACGGGGGAGGGGGAGGAATGGCGTGGGAACTACGACAGGTGCTCGCCGGCCACTGATCCTGAACAGGATTGTATAGGTGTCACACACACATAGGCATCAACACAAACACACACTTACACGCACACAAAGAAACAGTTACGCTTTTCCAACGGCTAATCAACTATGTGCCCGGTTTGTATATTCTATGTCATATCCAGGTTTTTTTATCTAGTATTTTGATTTAGTCGTATTTAGGTGACAGCTTCTGCGAACTATCCATATACAGCTATGGACTTTCACGTACATCTTTGTCCGACATTAAGGACCAAGATGTGTGCAAATCGTTTATATTTGGCTCTAGACATTTCCCTGGTAATTTAATACATATAATAATGATTTTGTACATTATATAATTTACTAAAATCATATAGATGTTACGAATTTCCATTCCTTACAAGATCTTTTTGGATAGGACTAAGTTCATTGAACCGGTGATAATTATTGAAGTTCAGAAATAAGGTAAGCAGTGCTTTTGCTGATTTAAACTTTAACTTTGCTTTAAATTATTATACAGCTATCTCAATGTTTCAATATACTTATTAGGTGTATACTTAGGCTTCGCTTACCATATTTACGCTTATAGCAATTCACGTTTTAGTTTAGTCCTTAAGTTATATCTAGACCTGCTATGTTTCTGATAAATGTTGATGCGTGGACGCCTGCACAAATTTAATTGCAGACATATTTTAAGGGTATCACTTGTATTGCGGCCGTTTGTATGTTTTGTTTATTTATTTGTCAAGCTAATGATGTCAACATTAACTTGCACCTGAATAATCCTTAAGCGATATTTATTTTAAATTAAACCTTATGAAAACTATTTGTTTAAATAGTAGTAGTTTATGGTTTATATTACCTCTCTAATATTTAACTATGAATTGTTTTTTTTTGGATTAAAATTTTCACCCTACAGAGATAGGAAGTTCACTTGTGTTTGCGTGTACACTTGTGCACTTTAATATCTCCAACGTGGTTAGCTGATCTCTGATATAGATTGGCCGCTGTAGTCGAAGTCGAAAACTCATATACATATTCATATGACACGATTATAGTAACAAAATCTAGTAGCCGTTTTGACTTACTTTTTGTCAACGTAGTCACGTTATAATTATAGTAATGATATAATAAAACTGTCGGCGCAGTAAGTCCTCAAAGTGGCAATCAATCATTATACTCATCTGATGTAAAAATCTACATTCAACATAAAACGTTGGTCCATTGTCTCAAACTCTGAAAGTATCCAATATAACAATAACTACTCTGTAATTATTAATAACTATCGAATATGAATCTACTGCTAACTACTGCTAATAATGTTCGGAAGAAGGCACCATATAATGGTATCTTTTCCTGATAATCATTAAGCTAATCACACCGCGCGTAATGCAAGCGGTAAACCAATTAAAACGCTCCGAACTCGTAATTAAAGGAACTTTTAAAAAGCCAAGGGGCCAATAAGTGAGTTACCCCCGTATCTAATGAAAGTCTCCGCAAAAATTAGATTGCATCCCTGTCGGGGGGGGCACTTTTTAGCCCTTTGACGTCCCCTAATTAAGTTCACCTCTTTCGGTTTTCCACTAAACATCGCCTCCCCAAGTTTATTACTGTCTAATGGACGGCCTTTTATCGAAGAACATCGTTGAATGTTTATGATAGTGTGTTTTTTATCTGAAACGAATATTTGTTACAGATTGTCATATGACATTATATCGTAATATAATCGTCAAATATAATAGTCGAGGCGTACTTTGAAACATAAGTCGCCTGTAAAATATTATTTTAATTTTTGTTTTAATTTCAATATTTTTACTCTATGGTCATTATATGATAACATTACGAACGTACTTAACTTAACGTTAACGTTAAAACTTACTTAACGTTAGGTGATAATACTATTACGGTATAACGTGAGAATTATTTTAGATTTCCATGAGGTAAGCTGAAGTTAGTAAGTTGAAAACAGTAATTGAAGGAAGATAGCTATATAAGAGAGCACTAGTGTGCTAACTTTTATATTCCGGTTTGAAGGGCATCTAGGCCATTCAATTACTGGGATATTGTAGGTGTGCTGCGTATCATAATTCAATTGTTCGTGTTGAGCACATGTCCTGACCGTCCAGAGAGATAGATCTAAAGATATCATACATATATACATCATAAATTATCAGCCTGTGATAGTCCACTGCTGGATATAGGCCTCCCCTAATACACCATTTATATCCTTCCTATCCATTAGAGGGTTTTTAGACCGTATCCCACCACGCTGGTCCAATGCGGGTTGGTGGGTGGACCGACTTTTTACATGCCCATCATTATTACTTTTCGGACAATTAGGTGATCGGCCCAAATTGCCCTTACCAACTAGGAAACAACAATGAATATTTGTTGAGTCCCCGCAGGATTCGAACGACCTCCAGTTTCTAAAGCACACGCCCATACCACAGGCTACGGAGGCAGTTAAAGTGATATCTTTGACGAACTCGTAAATACTGTTTCTATTCTTTCGTTAATCTATAACAATACGTTACGTAACAAACAAGTAATTTACCAACGGCTACAGCTCACCACAGTTTAATAAATTGGTTATAATGCCACGCTCACCGTAGCCACTCCGCGCGGCAATTTGGAGCGGTAAATAGCCCGGGGCGATGTGAGGGGCTGCTCTGTCGTTCAGAATGGTTCGTTCCGCATTTACCTTAATTTATGCGTATTTATTTTATTCATATTGTAGATGTTCTAATGTTTGTTCATTTATGAATGCAACTTCTTCGGCCTCTCTTGTTTACAAACAAATTAATTCACTTATACAGTTTAAACCGCCTCCGTGGGCTAGCGGTATTGGCCCTTGCTTTATGAAACCGGAGGTCCTGCGGAGAAACAACTTTGTGTTATCGTTGTTTTCTAATAGGATAGGACAATTGGGACCGATCGCTCAATCGTCTGAAAAGTAAAGTGATCCATACGTCGGATGAGCATGTAAATAGTCGGTCCACCTACCAAGCATTGGACCAGCGTGTTCCAAAAACTTCCCAATGGAGAAAGGCGTCTACTAGAGGAGGCCTATGTCCAGCTGTGGACTAACACAGACGATGATGATCACAAAAAATATATATTTTAAGATTTACGCGTATCAATGTGAACTATCATATTAAAGAATCCTTTTTATTTTTTTAGACTTTACAACTTTGAAATTTACATGACAGCTTTTAAAATTTTCAGAAAACCTACGTAAATTAGTCTTAGTTGTGAAAATAGATTAAGCCTGTAATACGATGTCATGCAAATAAAAACCCTAGCAAGCAAACACTAGCATTGTCAATTATAAGATTGAACAATATTTTAAATATAATAAACTATATCCAAGCCAAATAACACATAACATTTACGGTTAAACAATACTGGTTAAACAATTGCCTATAGCTGCGGTCAACTATAAACACGCACTAATAATACAGTTGACATTAGGCTTTATCTGAAATATTTCTTAGCGTTATTTGGATATAGAATAAAAACGTTCGATATAAAACAAAAACGTGTTATATCTTAAAGTTACCCTCAGTGCCAAGTGGAACGTAGCAGCTAAAAGTTATTAATTGTTTGCCCGCCAAGTGCTAAACTCTATGTTAGACTTAATTGCTTGCCGATGGGACCGGCGTCTGTGCGTTGTTTAATTGCCGGTTACTGTATTCGTGATATAAATTACATGCGCGTATTAGGTTAATTTGTATCCGTTGCGCCGAAATATTTAACTAGATTAGTTAATTGGATGTTTTATGATGAAACGGAGCAAGATTTTGAACGTCCTGTTATACTGTGATGGTGTATGATCATCAGCCTGTGTTAGGCTGGAAATGGGCCTCCTCCAGTGCACGCCGTCTCAATAAGGTTTTTGGACCGTATCCCACCACGCTGGTCCAATGAGGGTTGGTGGGTGGACCGACTTTTTACATCCCCATTCAACGCATGGATCATCTTGCTTTTCAGACAATCGGGTGATCAGCTCGCATTGCCCTAACCAACTAGGAAACAACAACGAAATTTTTTAAGACCCTGCAGGATTCGAACCCTCGACCTCCGGTTTCTAAAGCAGACACCCTTGCAGTTAAATTTTTACTTTTTTTTTAATATGAATTATTAGCAGACAGCATATTCATTCATAAGGCGGACTTATAAATGTATCAATATCTCAGTCTTCATTTATGGTAGTCTACATGATATTCTGACGGATAATGTATATTACTTCGAAGATTCCTGCAAATTATTTTAGCATTATTTGCAATATAGAGCATTAAACAACCACACAAACAGACATTTACATTTATTTAACTGGAAGAATTTAATATTTAGAAGTTATACTTCTTATAGGAAGTGAATTAAATATTTTGTCCTATGAAATATTTTATGTTCAAAGTCAAAGTCAAAATTTCTAAAAAGATAATCGCATTTTTACTATACAGTTAAAATCTATTAAGCAGACCTAAGCTTGACTTAACTTTTACTAATCTTCAACGTTATACGCATAACTGTGATATGCTTTGCTATGATATTAACTAATTTCTTTGGTATATTTTACGTTGTTTAACTTTCTTTGGTAACATGAAGCATAATTTGAATCGAATTGTGATTCTTAAATAAAACTGAGGGAATTAACGTACTCCATTACTAATTAAATACCAACAATTATTTTATTTCTTGTAACGCTTGTAATACCTTTTCGTGTGGTAAAATTATAACAGATTTCGAGCTAAAGTTCGGTTACAAAGAAATATGTCAAGCGGATGCGGCGATAAACGTGGAAACAAACCCAGGAACTGCACTAGTCAAAGACAGTGTTGTCCCACAATGAGGCATTCATAATTCGTCACGTTCAACTATAATGGTTAGTTAGTGGAAAACTGTATTTCGCGAATCGGTCAGCGATTGCCGTCTAAAACGGCATTGTGCAACGATTGATAAATGTGCACACAATTTGTTTATGTAGGAAAAAACTTAATGCTTATCTATAATGAAGTCACATAAACAAAATATCATAATGCATAATAGTATCATAAAATATCCATTGGGACATATTTTTAATATAAGAGATAAATTATTTAATATCTATTACACATACTTATTTAAAACACTTAATGTAATAGAACAAATATACTAAGGTATCATGACATAAGTTTAGATTGTGTTATGATGTCTTGGTACTTTTTTGATCCGGGGGCAGTATTTAAGAAAATAATAAACGGATTTTGATAATATTTCATAAGGTACTTACTAAAATCTAATATAGTTTGTCATTTGTCCTGCCTTATTTTCTATTTATTTTAAGGTTATTGAATTTTATTAAAAATGTCCGTTTCGTAATCAAGAATTGTCACTGTCGGAAATAAAATGGAATTAGGAAAATTGTTAGTTTCAGCCAAGAAATATTGTGTTATAAATTTATAACTAAGACTTTGGCAGAAGCTAGTTCTACTTTAACTACTAGCTTTCAAGGACTAGACTTAGTACGTTTTGCAATTTTTAATTTGCATACATTTTAAAACTAATTAACCTGTTTAAGGCGACATCACAACACGAACAAAAGCCGAAAAAACGATTCGATTATTTCGTAACCGGATAATACATTCCGGCCACGTTGTTTCAGTGGACCCTTAAAATCGAAATGTAACTTAATTAAAGTCGCAAAATACGGTAGCGAGTAAAGTACATGAGCATAACTCGGCTCGCGTGTTTGCGGACACTTTGAGGCTGCAAAGTGCTTGATGCAATCACCATATCACAGTTTCTCGGAATAAAGCACATCGGTGAGTGATTAAATTTTATCCGGTGTATGCTTCTTTATAGACACTATAAAGCGAGGACATTCTGCCGAAAGTTAAATATTTGGGAACGTTTTTATGGATGTCGATTAATAACAGCAAACCATGATTCACATAGGTCGTAATATATGTCATTCGCTTGTTAATATGGTTTAAAAATCAAAAATGATATTTCGCAACGTCCAAATATCTTATTTTTCTCTTCTTCTAATATTAAGATCCAAATATTCTAAATTTTAAGGAAGACGTAAAGGATTCACTTGCAATTGCATGGTGTGAATGTTGGAGCGACTGTCACATTATAACAACGCTAAGCTTAAGAAGCTAAATTACTGTTCTATTTGTGAACATATAATTTTATGTATTTAATTATATTTTAACTGCCGACGTTTCGAACGCTTTCCAGCAGCCGCGGTCACTAAACAGAATGCCGCGCAATGAAATCTGTTAAAGTCCTTTTTATTCAATAATCGGTGCTACATGATAAATTATTTGAAACAATCTTGTCCTTTTTGGCTAATATATAAATAAACATCGACCACACGACTGGCCATCGCGGTTAATTACGTGCGATCAAAACTTTCATAAATATTAATTCGCGGTTTAAAAAGCTGAGAAATGGCGTCGCCGCTCATTCGCAGCGCGGCAAGGGTCACCGGTTGGCGCGAAATTTTAGCATATCTCGTAAATAATTATGCAAATCGCTGAACATTCGAGTTGCTTCGATACAGGATTAGATTTATTTTGATACGTCTAACGGTGCTGACATTTTTACGTGGGAAAATGTTAGCATTTTAGTTTTTAACCGCGATGTAATGAGTCCGTTTTGTTCTTGTTTATGGTCGTTTAAGTTTTGATTCGAAATTGACTCTTATTTTAAAGTTAATATTAATAAAAATCTTTAAATATGATTTTGTTGAATGATCATTAAGATGTTTTTTGGGATTAGTATGATTCTTTTTGTGTATTAACATTAAATGTAAGAGAGTTTATTGTTGTCGGGTTGACCACTTTTTCGTGATTATATTACACGGTTGAATCTTTAATTCTATTATTGTTTAAACTAATGCATCAAATGTTAATAATAAAAATTTTACGTATTAATTGCGTTTGACTGAGATGTATCTATAGACGCTGAAATTGGTATAAAAGTTGAAGAATAATAATAAAGAAACTGTATATAATCTGTTATTAAAGAGAACGTTTAGTATAAGAAAAAATCAATACTAAATTTAATGTTTATGTTATTTAAATCTGCGAACAAATCGCAAGAAACGAAGACCATGCTCAAATCACACGGTCAATTAATAAATCTCGCCAGTCGTCGAGTGACCGCTCATATTCCTGGATTGCTAAATTGTCTTTAATTAATTCTAATTGAGAGTCCTTGCACCGTTCTCGGGCAACTCCTACCCGCATAATGGCGCAGTGTTGCCCTCATAACTTTAATCTCCGAACGCGAACATTGAATATAATTGCAACCAGCTGAATGGGACCGAAAGCCAATACACTAGGAACAACGCCCGTATCCTGTTTATGTTCGGGCACTAACGAAAACTCGATAGCCGCGTTTCCTCACGTACTCGAGGGAACCGCGAACCGAATTAGACGCTCAAAATGTAGTACATTCACTTCCAGAGAGCTGTCCGTTTGTATCGGTTTCCTTGTTGTTTCTGCCGTGTAAAAATACCGCGGCTAAATCACGATTTTACAGCGTCGTTTAACGCTTTATCTGAGCCCGTTTTTTGTGACATCCGAGGACGGCGTACGGCTCGACTTGCGGTGCTTTCACGTCGCTACCGTTCGCCGTGTTGTGTTTCATTAGCTAGAAATCCATCTAGTGTTTCTCCGGGCGTCCGCGGCGCATCCACAATGGCCGCCTTCCGGTCAGTTTCCCGCCGAAACAGAAATAAACCGACCCAGTTTCGAGCGCAACGTCCGGTCGCCGACGCCGCGGCGGCTGCTTTCTGCATTTCCGGACGCCCTGTCATATTTTATGCTTCACGATTTTTAGTAATATCGCCGCGTGAAAATACACGCACGCCTCTGCCAACTGATTTTATCTTTCGGATAATATCATTGTGTATCCATTAGGTATAGCAAAGGCTTTGAAAATTGAGTTTGTGGTTGATGGTACGTTTTAAATCTTGTGTGCGCGGCTATTTTTTAATGCGGTTAAATCGATAGCACTGAATTGGATTTAATTATCCTGATTGACACAAAACGAAGTTTATAGTTTTCAAAATGATATCAATATAAGAGGAATAATAAACGCCCTCTTTAAGGGGACTAGGGAAGTATTGATGCGTTGTCTATAGTGCTAACTCATCACGGTTTCAATATAAATATATTAATAAAAAAGAGACGATATCATGTTCATGGGCGCAGAGCAAGTCTGGCCTCTCTAGGTGTATATCTATTGGGCAGAAAGTATCACCACGATCAGGTGAACGTGCTTGTTTCCTGATAATTTAGTACAAAATATTTAATAGATTCGATAAAATTTCAAGACTTAAACTATGGAATCTAGATGACTGATAAATATGCATCTCTTTTGTAAATAAATATATGTTACAAAATTATTAATAAATCAGAAACAATAATTAAAAAAATTATATGTAAAGTTTTGTAACAATTTGGGTTACTTATTAACTTGCATCCTAAATCAATTGTTTTAGACTAAACCTTTAAAAGCAGTATGCCTTGTAAGCAGTCTTTTACTTGTATTTCAACATATTTTATCAAAAATACTAATACTTGTTAATATGAGACATTTCCTTCATTCGTGTCTCTGCTTACATCGTTAACAAATAGTATTTTAGTGCGGAAACACACAAGGTTAGTGTTTATTTATAGATCTACTCCGTTGGATAGGATTGGTGGCATTTAATGGACACGATCTGACGAAAACACTAAGTCCATTTCAAGTTTATTATTATTACATGTTTACTTAATACTACTGCTTCTCAATTCTTGACTACAATCACGCAGTTCATAGATTAATAGTAGAGAAAAAGATTTTCTTCTAAGCTATTGAAGTGTCAATCTGTCTTCATTCGTAGCTCTTGTGTTTATATTTGTTTATGGTTTTTTCATTAACGTATAATGGTAGCTTATTTGGAAGTTACTCCGCTGATTGCTAACCTTGTCAATTATCTTATTTAGTACTGCCTTCTTCAAAGTCCTGCTACCCTGGTATATCCCTATTTAAAATATGATACTTTACCTTTCAAAAAATATTCTAGAATATTACAATTAAAACACATTTAAACTTTATTTTCCGTGTTAGTATTTATGAAATTCTAGAATATTACAATATTACAATTAAAACACATTTAAATTTTATTTTCCGTGTTGGTATTTATAAATAGTTAATAGTTTGCACAGTTTATTCCGTCGCTTGTGCAAGTCGGTGACTCACGGATTTGCACAAGCGCAGTTTTTGGAGCGGAAAGGGGCATAAGGTGTTGGCAAACACTGACCTTGCTAACAAATTAATGCATACATTACTTCAGCAGTCTATACTGCAGTGTTAGCTACATAATATGTGGACTTTGTACGACGACAAAACTGTTCGTACTTCTAAAGATTTTCGACGAGACAAGCAATAGCTTCATAATAATAGTAAGTTATACGTCCTGGAGTCATAGACTTTAAGACCATACGTGATTAAATCTTATTTGCAGATAAATTATTTGTCTTAATTCATTATTAACTAGCGACCTGCCCCTGCTTTGAATGGGAGCTTATTGAGCGTGTGTTATACATATAAACCTTCCTCTTCGATCACTCTATCTATTAAAAAAAACCGCATCGAAATCCGTTGCGTTGTTTGAAAGATTAAGCCTACATAGGGATATAGGGACAGAGAAAATGACTTTGTTTTATACTATGTGTAATTAATAATGATTAGAGATAGAATGACTTAAAAGAGATAATCAGCTTGGTGATAACAACAGAGAAAATAAAGTCGTGGGAAATGTGAATAATATTAATAAACAATAGTAATTTTCTATCACATTTCATTTAGTAGATATATGTTACTAGTAATGCACGTATGCAAATGAATGCAGTTTGCAATAGCGTACGTAAGTGTATAATTGCGTTTTATATTTATTGGCAATTAGAATTTCAAATATCAATAAGGTTATTGGGTTACTTGTTTTTATATTCGTTTTAAATATTGCATTTTTATTTTATTTTAAGTTAAATACGTGTGTATTCGATAATTAATGCATTCATTATTAAAACTACTTGAAAATTATTAAACTTATCAGAAGTAAATTAAAGAGATATTCCGTATCACGGATTATTTAAGTTTGTTTGTTGTTTTTAAAACAGAATTTTAATGCTTTCTTGTTGTGTCAAGAAGCTCTTTTCTGTTAAATTTTGAGGATTACTCCATAATGAAGTATTTCAATATTTGAAAAGAAAACTTTAAAAAGTTGATAAAAATGCACAGTATAAACCTGTTAAGTCTTAGTATACCAGTATATCATGTTCAATATTTCTCCAATTGTTTCCACTTGTTGTAGAAATGCAAAAAAAATGCGCATGTTATGCAATCGAATGCGTAATCCGAATCGATTTTATCGTTCTAAGAATCGATTTTGATTCGAAGCGAACAATTGTTATTATTTATTTTGTTAAATCCCAATGCCGCAAAAAAATACGCATTTTCATTGGTTTCAGCCACTAAAAGTCAACAATTACTACGCCATATTCGACCAGTAAAGGGTCTTAAATCTTTATTTAAATATCTCTAAGTCGACATACATATTGTCATGTTAAAACAATGGAAACAAGAGACGAAATTTGCACTAGACTCGGCCCCCGTCCGCGCCCGCCTCCACTCCGGAAGTGCCTGTTACTATATTAATGCGGTTCTAATTAAATAACAAGCCACCGTTGCCACGACGTTGTCGAAATAGAAACTGTGACATAGAGACAGTGGGACTGGTGTTGTATCTTTATATAATTTTAACGTCTGAATATTTTAGTTATTTACGTATATCCTATGTTACATTGTTATTACATGTTACATTATATCATTTATTTGGCTTAAGCATAGTCAGCAATCGTTCGATAGATATATAACGCAATGTTATTTCTACTGTTTACAACAATTCTGTATTTCAATTATGTTTTAAGATATTTATTACAGAAAACGTTCATGGATGCCGTAATTTCCTTGTTACAATAATAATACATTACTGATCTGAATATCTATTAAAGAAAAACTATTAAATAACTGTTTACGAAAAAAATTAAAATGAAACTTTGAACATATATTATGTGGCTTTGATATAGTATATAAATTGCCATTTTATGCCTTCGCAAATGTTTATTATTGTTATAATTGACCTGTTGCTGGTCTGAATAGTTTATTAAGTTATACTTTCACAATTCATAACTTTTCAAACTTATGTGTAGATAATATTATTCTTCAGAACAACTACCAAGGCTTGGGAATAAAATGTTAAACATATTCTTAGATATATTTAATATTGAGATTTTTTTAATAATATCGCTTATTTATATTTTTCATTACGTCAGCTTTGTCATTAAAATATGTTGATTATTTTATTATTTCCGCAGTTACGCTTCAAATGTGCAATTAAATTTGAATAATGCAATAAATATTTTTTTCATCGTAGCAATATATTTTGATATATCTTTAATTTTGACCTTAAACGTTTAATACGAACGAACGGAACATAGCGGTATTGTATATATGTACTTACATTGTAAATAAATGCGTGTGATAAACTCACGGGAAGTGTAAAAAAATCCATATTTATGTACCACAAAGACCATTATTGTCACTTGTTAGAACAAAAATTGGTACCGAACGAGATAAGGCGGCGCGTTTGTCGGCTAACATCAAAGGCTGAGCACGCGACCGTCCGTTCCGAGAAGGAGAGGTCCCCGGATCGACTCCGCTAATAGGGCGCCGATACGTCTTCTACGAATTACGTGAAATACTAACGAAATCGTTGTCCGATAAAAAATTATTTCATCGTAATAAGCACAACAGGAACACACTAACACACTCCGTTTAGGAAAACGGAGTGTTGGTCGACCCCCGACCAGGTGGGATGGCGATCACCGGGCAATAGCTGGTTCAAGTTTGATTGAAAAAGCCTATGTCCAGCAGTGGACTGATAGGGGCTGGTTATGATGATGATTAAGCACAGCAGTTTCGGCAGACGACGGTTACACAGTAATTGTTGAGATAACGTGTTAAAAATACTGTTAAATAAATTCGTTATGTCCTTCCAAATTTGGTTTGGCCGATCACCCAATTGTTCCCAGATGATTCCTTTCAGTTACATAAATTTTCTTTTCAGTAACATTAAATAGTCGGCCCTGGTTGTCAAGACCTTCTTCGGCAGTCGTTATAGGAGGTCAGTGTCTATAAAATTCATCATCATCATCATCATCATCATCAGACTTTGATAGTCCATTGGTGACATAGGCCTCCCTAATACACCCCTATCCATTACGGGTTTTGGACCGTATACCCCCACGCTTGTCCAATGTGGGTTGGTGGGTGAACCGCCTTTTTACATGCCCATCCGACGCATGGATAATCTTACTTTTCAGACAATTGGGTAATCGGCCCAAATTGTCCTAACCAAATAGGAAACAACAATGAAAATTTGTTGCATCCCCGTAGAATTCGAACCCATGGCTTCCGGTTTCTAAAGCAAACGCCTATACCACTTGGCTACGGAGGCAGTTCATCTATAAAATTACTGACAACTAATTCAACCTTAGAATGCAGTTTACCCTTTGGGTTGTGGAGGTGAGAAGCCAGTCGCTTTGCGTAAAAACTGCTCTACATGAAAATCTGGATGGATTAAAAGCCGATCCCGCGATAATTTGGGAAAATGGCTAGGTTGTAAAAGCCTTCTATTTTTCATTGTGTGTGGTTTCATTGAAAAAAAAGGAGTCAAGAGGTTTTTGGCCTTTATTTTGAGGAAAAACAAGTATATAATATTTATACAATATATAATAATTCGTATACGAGTTAGGATTAATACGAATATTTAATTAGATTTGAGATTTAGTGCAATATTACAATGCTCACCGCTCTTCGATTCAATTTCCCGCACAATTAACTAATGAAAGGATGCTGCCATTTTAGAAAGCGGCATTTCGGTTAAAACTTTTTTTTCTTTTAAATAACTTGCAGAGTTAGTTTTTTGACGTGTCCACCATGACCATCACATGTTGACTAGGTTAATTTCACACTCGTTTAATTTCACCTACGAACTAATTATGAGCAATCCTTTTGTAGTATTTAGGATTTTAATAAATCATTGCTTTCAATCATAATTAAACTGAATCTAACAAATATTAAGAACAGTTTAAGGAAATTAATATATTTCCCAATGCCAATTTGTAGAAAGGTTTAATAAGTTGACATGATGTTAAAGGTTTTTCTATTGTTTTATTAATACGTTTATTTTTTTCATATTCAAACGTACATAGGCTACATACTGACAACCTCATGATATAATAACATACAATAAAAACTTTTAGTACCAAATAAAATTTTAAAGTCAATAAAAATATCTGCTATTTGTTAAATATCAAATATATTAATCATATTTATTACACCAGACAGCCGGATGGACCGGCGGACTTTATATCTTCACCGTTAACAAGGGCAATATATTCAGTACTTGTTTATATACATACAAAAGCGGTTAAAGATTATCTCAACCAAGATTTGTTCCATGTCTAGGCTGGCTAGATAGTTTAATTACAAAAGGGCATAAGTAAACAGCTGTTGGTCTGCTTAGACTTTGCGTCCTCAGTTATAAAGCGTAAAGTCGTTTGACTTTAGCGATTGTTATAAGTACTTGCAGCTTAAATTGTGTATTTCTTGGGCGGCAGGTGCACAGCCTCCTCCCACCGCTTCCAGAGAACGTTGATCCTAAACCCCGATACCTGTTCAATCTCTGATTTACTATACGTTTATATGGTCTGTACACGACAATGTGGCTGCGCCGAAAGATAGTAATGTAACCATAGCAACGTCGTACAGCCCTCTGATTGGCGAAGAGTTGCGTGATTGACAGCTTTGTGACAAATCATCGTTAAGAACGCTAGATGTCAGATATCATTATTATAGGTTACCTTTTATGATAGTTTATGTTTTGTTTGAATATGTTACTAAGTTTATCAGCAGGCTATTCCAAGGAATATGCCTTTGAATTATTTCTCTTCTTTGAAAGTTACAAAATTGTTTTATTTTTGTCAAAGATATTTATACTGTTTCTTTTCAATATGAAATAACAGAAAAGTTTTATATAAGTTCGTCATAAAAATATAACATTAGAACTTACTTAACATTAGTTACTTTTTGAAATGGTGAGTTGCAAAGTTAATATTAATTCATTTACTAGTTCATTTTGCGTGTCTTTATAACCAATTAAGATATAAAATATTAAAAAGACAAAAACTGTATAAATAGATTCTAATTAATAAAATTTTAAGCTAAGACAAAAACCTGGTACCAGGCGTACATGAACTTAAACAACAACGAAAAAAAAACCTCTCTTAGATCAATCCGACGAACTCTCAGATCGATGAACCGTTACAAGAAAAAAACTTAAACGATTCGGACCTCGACGATCATTAGTTTCAATCGTTTTATTGTATTAATATCGGCTACCGGCTTTCCACTCACGATTAAACAGCGCAATTAAGACGTGAACAAATCCTTAATGGCTATTACAATGGCTACTAGTTCGCTATAAACTTTATCGTAAATGATCGGGTAATTGCTTCCGAAGGCACGATAGGTGAGAAGCGTACGTGAATATAAGTTATTGACTCGTGGATGATGATTTTAATGAACATTCCTTAAGTAAGAGTATTCAAAAAGCTGAGAAATGTATGCTGTAATATATGGTGACTTGGTCATGTTTTCATACGCAAAAGTTAAGGCGAGACGCCGGTCGATACATAAATATTTTGGTGTCTGCTAGTCGAGGGTTCTAAAATACCTCATTCATCATCAGCCTGTGATAGTCCACTGCTGGACATAGGCCTCCCCTAATACACCACTATCCATTAGAGGGTTTTTGGACCGTATCCCACTACGCTGGTCCAATGCGGGTTGGTGGATATGAGCTATATACGCAGTTATTTTAGCAAACAGCGTCTGTTGTCTAGAAATATAGTAGCTCGAGCCGAAATCTCGATTTTCTTTTTTTTTTATTGCATACGCAGGCAGATGAGCATTTGAAGATACCTGATGGAAAGTGGTTACAGACCCCCATAGGCAATGGCAATACAGGTATCAACAACGCGCTGCCTACCGTAAGACATAGGATGTTGAGTCTCGTTTACCCAGTAAATAGACTGGCTACGGTGCCCTTCAAACCGGAACACAGTAGTATTTTCACATTACTGCTTTGCGGTAGAAATAGGCACCGGGGTGGTACCCGCCCAGACAGTCTCCTGTAAAAAGTGGACCTACCACCGGTATATTTACAAAATAAAACACCATAGGTACATACGAAGTCGTTCATAAGTAATATAGGTTGGTACTGTTATAGAATAATTTGCAAGAGCTGCCTACAGCATTAATCATGGTTAGAGACGCCGCTGGTGTGGTAAGTGACCCTGAATGACATACCAAAGGGTGTGGGATCGATTCCCAACATGGAAAAAAATATTGTACGATGAACGTAGACATTTTGTCGTGTCCCGGTGTGTGTATTTCTAACTTTTCATAGTAGGTACGAGCTTTTGAGTCTGTTCGAACTGAAGAAAAATTATTAATATTTTGATTAACACTTAATAATGTTCCATTCACACAGATAATCACTAGATAGATTTATTTTCGATATACCATTGTGATATTTATAAAACATTCGATTTAGATTCGCCATTCCGCCAGTGTATGATTAATATCGACTCGTCCACCATTTGTATGTTAATACAGATAAAAATATTGTCCATAGTTTCTTTTCAATTTAATCAATAGTATGGGTCTCAGTGTATGCTCCCAAATGGATTATCAGAGTTCTTGATACAGTGTAAAGGTGCGTATACACTTCACATCTGATTTCGTATCTCTTTTACAATTTGAAGTCAAATAACATTAACGAGCGCTACTCATAATACGATATAGATAATGTCATAAATAAATAGATAGACAAAGCAAGCAATTTATATACGATATGAGTTTTTTTAATTCAATCGTAACCAGTAGCAACGTAATAGCATACTTGTGAGGTTATGTATTAAAAATACCTCATCTCTTTGGGAACAACACATGAAACCATAATAAAGCTACTACTTGGTTCTGGTCTTTTGGGCACCGCGACAGAGTTTAAAGACATTTCTTTACACTACTGCTTTTAAAATTAATTTGTTGAAAGCTCAATTAGTTAATGCGACAAAGGTCATCATATATATATATATACACCAACTTAGTCTGCCCGTGATCATGGATGCTGAAAAGAATCCGAAACGTCGGGAATAAATATATTTAAGTAACGGGTAAAATCCGTAAATTAGTGGATTTGATATGTATAATAATCGCGTAAATAAAAGAATTAACAATCATATCTTTTTAATGTGGACAAAAGGAGACAGCTATATTACACTAGCACTATACTAATGAAACCTGATTTTGTTATAAGTTTACCACTTGAAAACTAAGGTATTCTTCTGCATTCATCTAATAAAGTCCACCCACCAACCTGCATTAGACCATTGGTGGGATACGGTCAAAAACCCCCTAATTTACAGGGGTGTATTAGGGTGACCCTATGTCCAGCATTAACAGGCTGATGATGATTATGTAATGCGAAGTGTGTACGCACCTTGACAGATCACTACGATCCCTCGATCTAGTACGAGAGGTGTTATTACCAGCGGCAATGACCGGGCCATATAAATTTTATAAGGCACTACGCGTCTGCGTCCAATTGTGAACAAACAAATTGATACCCTCTCGCGCTGAGGCCGTATGATTTACGCGGGCTAAAACGAATCGTCTTAATTAAATACGAATGGAGAATGGAATCGAGGAGGTATCGAGATTGTTTTTGTAACAGATATCATACATTATAGTTTACTGAATAAGTTTGGAGTGTATTTAAGCCAAATAAGTCTAAGAAATAACGCTTTCAATTATTTTTTCAACTTCTATGAAGACTTTTCTTATTAATTATGTACGTTGAACTGTTTATACGTGCGTTACGTTAAAATGAAAATCTACATTTATTACATCATTTAAAGGTTTCATCTATAAATACACGTTTAATAGTAAATTATTCTCAATTTTTTCCATCATCAATTTATCTAAAATAATATTTTTATCCATGACGTGTGTTGATGTTTACAATTTCAAGTTTACCTTTTAAAAAAATTTCATATTTTACGTATTACGTAATTGTACATCCAATTAGGCTCTAAATAAATGTATACAAATCACTTGTACATATAGCAACAAAGCAGGCTCGTACATACATCATCAGCCTTTGGCCTCCCCTAATACACCCCTCTCCATTAGGGGGTTTTTGGATTGATATCCCACCACGTTGATCCAATGCGGGTTGGTGGGTGGACCGGCTTTTTACATGCCCATCCGACGCATGGATCATCTTACTTTTCAGACAATTGGGTGATCGACCCAAATTGCCCTAACCAACTAGGAAACAACAATGAAAATTTGTTGAGTCCCCGCAGGATTCGAACCCACGACCTCCGGTTTCTAAAGCACACGCCTTTACCACTAGGCTACGGAGGCAGTTCGAGGGTCGTACATATGGTGTTGTTATTAGTCTGTCTGTCTGTCACTCAATAAATTGACCTCTCGACTCCTACAATTTATGCATAAGAACATTGTATAACGCTAGTTTAATGCTATGGCCTACTTTATTCACAGTAATTTCAAGTCTAATGAGGCTAAAGAAAAGTTAATTAAAATCAAATAAGTTTATTATGTATTTAATATTTTGTCACTTCCATATTCTCTCCGTGTCCTACGACCCTAATTCGGGTAAGCACTCTATTCTGAAACGCACTGAAAGGGTTGGTCGTGGGAGGACGCAATGTATCACGCGCCCTGTAATACTCAAAGAAATTTATTTGCGTGTTACTTTTAACCAACACCGGCTCTAAATGAATGTCAACGCCGGAACGTGTGTATTTATTTTTAATTTTTTAATGGCTCTCCATCATACATGCCAGGCTTTGTTTCGATATTTTTTTTCTTAATTTTAAACCGAAGTTTACCATAATAAAATAAGACTATAGAAATCTTTTATTTTGCTAATGTGTATTAGTTGTATAAAATAAATTAAATAGTTACTATTGAGATATAGACATATAGCAGCTTAGTCTGCCCGTGATCATGGTGGCTAGAGAGTCCAAAACGTCGGGAATAAATATATATAACTAACGCGAAAAATCAGTAAAATAGTGTATTTGATATATAAATAGTTACTGTTTTTCTATAATCTCAATTGTGAGTAGATATTAGTGTTGTTAGTGTAGATGAAATAATATTGCTATGATTATTTTTCAATTTCTTGCTGTCTTCTGAACTGTGCAAATTTAATAATTTTATTTAGTAAACTATTAATATCTTAAAGAAATTTGTTATGCTATAATGTAATAGACGTTGCCGGTGACTAAATTCTCTTGTCGATTCGGATTTAGTAAGCTTTTTTCATCGGGCGAACTTGTTTGTTGAACTTTATTTAATAAAGAAACTTGAATCAATGCTACTCGGTGCGCCATATATATTTTATAAGACAGCTAGAATTATTCTCTTAACCAATATTAATTAACAATGAACGGCAAGTTAAACGCGAGGGCGGGAATAAGTCTCAATAATGTATTACCATATAAATTAGTGGTTGTACAATACTTTTGAATGATTTATTTGGTAACGTTCAAACTCGTACAACAGTGATGTGTGCACACAACTAGATATTCTAAAGGCCATCATAAGATGCGGATAGATATGTATACTTGTTACAAAAGTTACAAAATGTTTGCGTTAAAATTAAATTTTTTGTATAATATTTCTGTCTAGTTTTGTTTGGTTCTATCTTGTCTGTAATAAGGTTTTATTTGTTTGTTTATAAATTTATTTAGCTGTTATTAAAGAATAACGTCCTATATTTGAAGTACCGCCTAATGTCTAATGTTTAGCGAATATTTGTGAACAAATGTTCTGCTCGGTCTGCAAGTGCGTACGTACCTTTATACATCCATTCACCTATGGATGACTACCATTTACGCTAGGGCTCACAGATTCAGATCACAATTAGGTTTTGTATGTATGTTTTTTATATGTTTAGTATTCGTATTAGAGTTATTCTGCTTAGATTTGCGATTATGTTGCAGTTGTATATGTTTTTAAGATATGCGCTTTATCAAGATTAAGTTCTGTGATATACGCGTCAGAAACTTGTTATAATAATTCAATCCGTAAAAGGAAACTTAAGACTCTAACTTTTAAATATTCCGTACGCCCAAACAACTACATCTAATATGAAAAAGACGTCTGTTTGTTCTCCTTGCATATACAGAGGATCATCGACCAGTGAAAGTGCGTAAAACGGTCCTGCGAGCGAAGCAAGGTGAACTGAGTTGTACACAAGCCCGTTCCCACGCCGTGCGCTATACGCAACTGGTTGTATGTAACTGGTTGTACGTTGAATTGAGACACCGGCGACAGTTTCCTGTGGCGGCCAGATTTCTGTTTTCCCAATGCGCTAATGATCGATACTATCATTATTCGCTCTATGAATGGGTGAACGGTTGAATGAAGAAATGTATGAATGAATGGAATATCATTCGGATGTATGACTGTGATGACGTAAAGACCGCTTTGAATAGAAGATAGATGCTTTAAGCAGTTTGATACTAGCTTAGGGATTCTTTGATGCTTCACTATCTTATCCATATTGTTAATTCTAAGTAGTTTTAATTTTGTTATAAGAATTGCTAACACAAGTAAAAGCTATGCAAATCTGTACTATATTGCTATTAATATTGATAACTCTTTTAGGGTAAAACATTTTGATGTGAGTACAAATGTTATGTTAGTATATCTCTAAATAACATATATCTTTTCGTTTTTATTTAACTTCTAATAGATTTAACTACCATCTTACTCTGCATGCTTAAATTTAACAAAACGTTTTGAATTCCTTTTATGCTTCATTATAAAATCTGTCAAGTATTTTTAGCGTTGCAGCGTAACAATCGACCATGCAGTCGAATTTTCATATTTACGATATTCTAGGACTATCATACTCATTGGATACTTCGAAAGCATTCACGTCTGAACTTTAATATCCTCTTGTTACGAAATAAAACCACTACAATGTAAAATATTGACCATCAAAGGCGACATAAAAGGTTTCAGTCAATTTATAAATCCTTAAATCTGTTTTAAATGACTTTATTTATACGAAAGCCGGCGTTAATTGTCAATGCAAAAAAATACACCACAGATAATCAATAAAAACTCTCGATTACTGTAAAACATCCGTTCATTTCGCTGACATTTAAGATATCTCTTAAGAAATCGGATGATGGTTTTTGCTTAACTCCACACACTCTCGTAAATTGACATTGAGACCAGAACACGATCAATCCGCGATTAGTTAACGAATTCACTTTAGAAATAAGCTAAAGGAAATCGATTTAAACGAATAATCGTATTTTAACGATTCGACTTAATCTCGATTCTTTCTTACCGAGAAGGATCCAGTATATTGATTTCGTTATCTGATCAGAATGTTCACTCGTCGCTACCGAACGCGATGTTGATACTTTCGGAGGCCTTTTTCACGGCCTATATGAATTTTTATCGCTTATAAATATTCATAAATCACAACTCACATGCTGCTTTAGCTGTATTAATTTGGATGGGATCTTGTTCGAGTTGTGCTACCAGAGAATTTTGTTTAACATTAGTCAGTGTTAAATTCTTTGTTTAATAACGATATCGATGAATCGACAAATGGTATCGTTTATGCCGCTGAGATAGCTCGATTGCTTATTTATTTTTCTTACGGAATAAATATAAATTATCTTCACTTCATTATAATAATAAATAATTAGGCTTAACTATATTTTATTTAATAGTATTTACTAATTAAACATTTTACATTTTCACTATTACTATAACATTTTACATATAATTGAACATAAATATGTATATTTCCAAAACAGTACACGTCACTGAATATTATCACGCTTTTTATCGTTTTTTTCGCGTTTTATCTTGTCATATATAAAAAATATTGAACATACTAATTCGATTGAAGTCTTCGTGCGATCGTTGCACGAGCAAGTTAAACTTCAGGCTCGTCTTCGTATCTTGATTAATCAATGTAACGATAAATGTGCCAATTTGCAAATCATCACATCATGCAATGTCAAGACTGATTGACAACATGAGATTCCCGTTCTGATGGATGTTTGGATTTCCACGAAATACCTTCGGGCGTAAATATAGCTTAGAAAATTCAGCTAAGCGTCTCTATGTACGTTACAACTTTACTAAGAAAGCTAGTGTACAAGCATAAAGCAAGCGTATTAGTTTCTCCTGCTATAGTAGTTTAACGTTTTGCGCTATGAAAATGAAATGTGCTGAATAAAATTTATTTCATAATCTAAACTTAAATTCTATAGTCAAAAGTAAATTTTATTGTATAGGGTTCACGACTATTAATTAAAAAAAAATAGACAAAGTCGAGGACTATAGCTAGACAGCACATTGAAATTCAAACAGGCATTTTGATTAGTGTATATTAATATAATAAGGTATTTTCGTTGATCTGCGTTATATACATACATATAGATAGACACGTACACGGGTAAATATCAATCACTAATCTACAGAACCCTCCGAGACAAGACTGTAGCCGCGAGCGATTTGAATCCCGCGAGCGACTTCATTATCCCCGTTCTCGGATTAACCCTTTTTATGTCGAACTGAAAATAGCCCGTGGCGACATCTCATTAAGCGAGTCACTTTGAGTAATGTCCCGTTTAACCCCAACGGTCCTTTAATAGCCGGTGAAGGGTTAGCTTACATAAATAACCCACGCGGAAGTGTACGACCCGCTTGGCTCCTTTTTTAATGCAGCCAATTGCTTTTTAATTTTACCTCCTCGTTACTGTACGGTTATTGTACAAATTGGCGTGAGATATGTTGGAAACGTAACATGGATGGGCATGAGTGGTTTGACGTGAAGGATGTAGACGTTTGTAACAAGTTATAGTATAGAAATTGAATTCGCGATTAGGATAGTTCAAAATATATTGATATTTTTGATTGATGCCAATATTAAGAAACGCTCATACACTTTTGCTTTAAATATGTATATGACTAAAATCATGTCGTATTTTTTTCTATTAGATAATATAAAAGATGTAAATTCCTGTTCAGAAACTTTAAAAATTATTGCTATTTCAGACTTATATCGTAATAGAAAAAGGAAGTATACCTATAAAATATATTTTTTGGCTAGAAAAGTAAGAATACCAAAAATACGTTTCATTTATGACATTAATACCACCTTCAAATTTTAATATACCCAGAAAACGTTCTACATTATGCGTGCTACGGTTAGCCGCTAACAGTTATTTAAAGCATAAAAAATCCCAAAGCAAATAATGCACATAATCATTGTAAGTATATAATTTTATTGAAATCATCTTCCACAAAAGGGTTGTCACTTTATTTAACACATAGATAACTGTCTTCGGCCTCATTTCATCCCTCATACATCCCAACCGGTTTGAATAACTGTTGAATACAATCAACGAATGATTTCGATAGGGCGAGTAACGGGAATACTCGGGAATGATTATCAAATCCTGAAGGATACCGGACGACCACGCCTCTTCCGTGCCTATAAAAACCCCGACAGTTATCAAACCCCAAAGAATCTGAAAGGGGTTAAATTATTATGTGACAACGTGTTCAACAAATTTGACATTGGAATATTCTATAACAGTTACTTTATGTACCGTGTGAAATAGTTTTTGGATTGCGATGATTTCATATTTAAATTGTGTATAGCTTTTAGCAAGCAACGTTTACAATAAGATATAGTAAAAAAAATGAAAGTGAATACATTTATATTTATTAAAAATAACAGATTTAAAAATAGTTTTTCAATTAATTAATATCACTTGCAAATTGTCATGTACCATATTATTTTGATTAAAAACATACATTTCATTTGATTAAAAAATAACGTATCAAAACCAAGACGTCACTCATTTTCCAATCGATCGAAGCCAAACATAATAAAAATGGACAAACTCGAAAGCCGAGTTAATAAACAATAATATCAATCAGTCCGACTGTCGCGCCGTTTGATATCGATTCTAATCGATTCTGTGGCAAAACAGAATTAATTTTTCGAATAGCGCTCATTTAGCTGGTGAGATAAGTTCGTGGCGTGGTCGACTTCTGGCGCGGCGTTGCGCGTTCAAACCGGTCGGCGGTTCATTCACTAACGGACCGTTTTGTTGCCAGGGCTACCAGGTGTTGCTATAATAAAAAAAGGTAAAAACAGAAGAAGCAGAAACAGCCTATACAAAGTATAATCTAATACAAAGTATAGTCTAAATTTGATCCAATGAAACGATGGAAATTGTATAAACAATGTAAGTCGCAACGACATGCTTCCAGTGTTCATAGTGATTCTGAATTTCTGACACTCAATAGACTAATAACAACGCCTCATGTACGATACCACTTCTTTGCTTTTTTGCTTCGTGACATTGTTTACATGAATTCTATATTGTCTTTCTATATCTGGAAATGTAACTTAGCGTAGGATTCAGTTGCTCCAAAAAACACGGGTCAAGTAATTGTTTATTATTTTTTTACTATATATAAAACTGTCGAATGTATAAATTAAGGTTTTATGTATATCTGGTTCGACATGCAAACTATTTCGCTCGTCGTAGATATTAAATAGTATCTAATAATAGTTCATAAATTTTTATATCTCAAAAGCTGACGCTTCTAAATTAGGCAAGCGTCTGTCCATAATCTGACATTATTTCATAGACTCAAAAGTGACTGGCAACCCTACGTGTAACTAGACACTGAGAAAAAGTTATGCCTCATTGACCATCATTACTCTCCGCACACCGAGTAATCATATGTGGTTATACAAATAAGTATAGCAATATTGCTAGCGATTCGTATTTGTGTTACGAAAGATTTGAAATATTATCTGTAGCAGAAGAGAAAGCTACTTTTAAAAATTCTAGCAAATTCTAACCGATGTATCTGGAGTATAACTAATACGCGACAATTAAAACCCATTTATTTTTGGTATGTAAATTAAAACTTCTAATGTAAGGTAAATTCGATTAATACAATTTTATTACATTTCAAAACTGAATCAAGTGCTAAATTCTAAAATATAAATTAATAAAAACGAAATGCATAGACTAAAAATACGAAAGAAACAGGTGAAAGAGACGTTATAACACATCTGTCGTTTCACCTAATTTTTGCCGCTATTTCGGAACGCGTCCAGTTCTCCTTTGGCGCGAAAATAAAAACAAAGATGGTGGTCTTCGTCGAAGTATCACTTCGCGCTTTATGATTGATTATTCTCCGAATTTATGCTGAAAGTGTTACGATGATTTTCTATTTAAAAGGAATATACATTAATTTAAAAATATATCCGTAGAATACAGGATTATCTGTTTACATACAAACAACATCTATTTAGGTTCGATATGAAATCAACGCCGACTTAATACACATTTATAAATACATAAGTTAAAGGCTATAGAATCTCTCGAAAGCGCATTTTTTTCACTCTGATGTTACGCTTCCAGACACAGGTCTATGGTAAGCTTCACCTAACACAGAGTTCGCGGGAAGCTCACGTCCACACGAACTAAGTACATCGAAAGTTCATTGAGACGCCTGTTTCCAGAGTTAACACCTATTAAATAGGCGTATTAATGCGTTCTTATTAAATACATTCATGTAAAGTAATTATTGCTGAGTCGACACCGAGATGTCAATCACTGAGGGACAAAAGACACACTACGGCTGGCTGTAGATACAACATCATCATCAGCCAGTTCACCGCTGGATATAGGTCTCCCCTAACGCTCGCCTCCTCTATTGGGAGGTTTTTGGACCATTTCCCACCACGATGGACCAATGCGGGTTGGTGGGTGGACCGACTTTTAACATGCCTATCAAACACATGGTTCACGTTGCTTATCAGACAATTGGGTGATCGGCCCGAATTGCCCTGACCAACTAAAATGAAAACAAATCTGAAAATATTTTTGAGTCCCCGCAGAATTTGAACCGACGACCTCCGGTTTCTAAAGCACACGCCCTTACCACTAGCCTACGGAGGCAGTCAAGATACATTGCTTACATTTATCCCCAGTCTACTTTGCCTCCTATATAGATTCGAATATTTCTATCTGGCATACTCAGTACGTCGCATCTTCAAAAGTGATTTTTGTTTCGTAACATCTTAATTAACCAGACACCGACCTCAACGCCGCCCTGGTTTTCTTGTCAAACGCCAGTCTTGTTGGCAATAAGCGGGACATACACAAGAGATCAAATACCCCGACTTCTAAATATTTATATATCTTGAGTAACGCATCAATAACATTTATCTTAATTTGTTTTGTGGCCGTTGATTAAACGCATCGGCTACTAGAAAATCGAACAATATTAATTTCGATGTCTGCTTTCGGGCGTCAATAAAGGAATTAATTAAGTTAGTTTAACATAAGTTGTTTTTGGTTCAGATAATTTTATTATACAGTCGATAACGTGTTCTAACATCTAAGGGCTCTTATGTTAGAATTAATAACAAACTTGTACAATATAAAAGTAGCACTTATTATTGTGTGTTTTTCAGATTGTTGTTCCTTTTAAATGGATTTTCTTAAGTTAAAAGGTAGCCTATGTTATTAAAGCTGAATATAACTTTAAAATGGCGAAAGAATACTTCAAATCGACTCAGTATTTTTTGTATTTACTCCTTACAAACATACACGCAAAAATGCAAATCATTCCTTTTAAAATATTAGTATAGGGACTAGTTAACTATGATTTGGTATCTTCTAAAACAAGTTAAAGTCTTATACATATGTCCCCAAAAGTGAAGGCGTCCGAATGACGGATCGCTGTTTTATTTAATAGCTTGTCATTAGACTTGTTTGAATAAGCTCCATGTATTATTTGGCTTCCTATAATGTAAAAGTATTGAGACCAAAACGTAAATATTTTCATGTGTTATCGGACTGGAAGTACTTCATATGTTGATGATCCCTTCAATATTGTATAGTCATTAACTTAAATAAAATTCGTTAAAGTTTACAAGCTAGTATGTTATTATATATAAATTATCAACGATAATAAAGCTGTCATTACCGGTGTGAGAAAATAATTTTTTAAAACAGGTTCTTGCAGCGTAACAACTTTAATAAACCATTCTTTGACCGCAAAAACTTTATTGACATTATAGTAATACGTTACCTCCGTGGCCTAGCGGTATTGGCCCTTTATTAATAAGTCGCCGTTAAAACTAAGTCGTGGGTTCGAATTGCGCGGAAAAAACTTTGTGTTTTAGTTATTTTCTGGTTTGTTAGGAGAATATGGGCCGATTCTGAGATCATCTTACTTTTCAGACAGTTAGTTTACCAATTGACTTTGCGTCAGTTGAGCATTTGATAAGTTAAGACTATCGTTGACAGTCGTTGTGGAATGTGATCAAAATAAATTATAAATTACTGAAAACCTATTACTCCTTACAATGCAGTTTCCCCTTTGGCCTGAGAAGGTCAGATTTCACTCGTTTTGCGTAAAAACTGTCATTGAGGTAAATTTGAGTTGTTATCTATATACTTTAAAATACTAAATACATCTAATTATTTTAATAAAAATCAGGGCCAAAAGAAACATTCACTTTTTATTGCCCTTTTTCGTTGCCGTATAGGATAATTGAAAGTAAGTTATCGAATAATATATTTACTACTTTCTGTGACTCATCATCCATCATCATCATCAGCCTGTGTCAGTCCACTGCTGGACATAGTCCTCCCCTAATGCGCGCCACCGCTAACGATCTTTGGCTATTCTCATCCAGCCCACACCGGCCACTTTTTCTGTGACTATTCTATTATAATTAGTCATAGATATATACTAAACACGCTTAAACATTATCTGTTTGAATGTGCATTCAAACGTAAAAAGTGTCGTCGCTAGGCGCGTGTAACTTAATACAATTGCCTTGCCCGGCTTCGCTCGCTCACCGACGACAAATCGCTCGTGCATAATCGTAAATACGCTTTTTATGGGCCATTGAAGGGACCGGCTATTTCCGGTTTATTGAAAACCGGCGAAGAAGCAGCGTACACAGGTAGTTAGCGCTCGCAAAGTTTCGCAATTTCTATGGACGTTGGTGTGGTAGGAAAAAATCGTTTTTGTTGGCAGACGGTGTGGTGCCGATTGTGTTCAAGCGAGATAGGATTCCTTCCGAGAATGTCGGATGCGACTGACCGATGGTGGAGTTAATGAGAACCGCTAGTGGATCTACGTTTATTGTGTGAAATCTTTGTGCCACGTGCCTGTTGTCTAACTGAATCATTTATTAATTGTACACAGTTCTTAAAAAGCAAGTGCGCTTTGGCCAATGAAATCTGTTACGCTTTCTTTAGCGACGAATCGTTTGTTTTACGGCCGTTGACAATTATATATCTATCTTTAGCCTTGACCTGCCCATTAATAATTACATCGTTATTTGCATTATCACTAACTAACTAACCCATCGGTATATAATAACAATTCTAACACAGTAGTAAAACTCAAGTTAAGCTTAGCGTCTGTCGGTCAGCTACAGTGAAATAATGCTATGCAAGAATACTGAAAACATCTGATAACTAGTTTGTAGTTTTGTTCGTTGAAGTTTTAAAGTTTTTAAAGTCACGGTACACACATTTTAGGAATATTGTAATCAACATTAAACGCCACAAAATACGTAAAGTCTTATATGATAGGTATAATTATTAAAGGACGAGTTTAGATGTTTCTATTAAATTACTGATTTGAAAACTTGATATAGCACAATCCGTGCACTGGTGTGTTCGTAATAACTAATCTTTGTAGTGTTGCCATCGCGTGACCTAACGGTAGCTGACACAATAACTGGTTTTAAATATACTTCACGCTTTTGCAAGTTGATGATGGGCCAATATTATGTTTTGCTACATCGAAATGGCACAGTTTTTATGGGGGGAAAGTGAACTGTTAGGGATTCTGTAAGAATAAAAATCTGGCTACTGTGTTTTGTGGTACGTTCATATACTTATATTTATCCGCCTGAGAATTATTTAAGGCGTTTGTTTATACTTTTTGTTTAAATTTAGACATTTTATAAAGTGCTACTAAATTAGATTTAAATAACAGTTATTTGCGACCGTTGCAGAGCTCAAATAGAACCTATAAAAAGGGCTGCATATCCAGGTATTGGCACCAAATATAGTTGCGGCAATAGAGATCCGTCCACAACCAGAAATACGACACCGTCCACTTTTTCCTGAGCGCGATCCGCGTACCGTATAAGCGTAGTATAAGCGGCTCCATTCACTCGCGCCAGCGCGCCATTCACAGGCTGACAGACCCGCCGGGCGGGTTCGCGCCTTTTTCGCCGACCGGGGATTCCGAGGCGAGCGGAAATCGACTCTCCGACCGTATATAGAGAGACCACTTTCGCACGGACGCCGGGCGCGCTTACGACTTTATTCGAACGGCTATTTTCGTCCGGGAGCGCGCGCGTTCTCGAGTGCATCTGATAAGCTAAAATAGACTGAATGTAGTTGCGTTAAAGTGTATATTGGTTTGGCTTGTCTTCGCTGCGATTTTATGAATGAAGCGCAACGTCGCTAGCGGAAGCCGTAGTGCGGCTTTCCCGCGCGGCCGGTTTCATTAATAATTAAAAGGCAACTGGCGGAATGGCCGGACGCGGTGATGATTTCTAGTCGCATTCGGACGTGGGCGCAGTTTCTGGACCCGACACTTGTAAACACTACACTCTAGTTGTTATTGCTTAATCTGTGGCCATTTACACGATATCAACACGGGTTGACAATTATAAATAGTAATATCTACAATAGTTTATTACTTACAATATTTACTGCAACTTAATACTGATCTTATAATAAATTTATGTTACAAATATCTTACATTGATTGTTCGTGTCATATCGTTTTTAATCTGCGGCAGGATGTTTATAACTATCGAACGCACGGTAGCATTAGGCGGCCGCAAAAAGTGGCGTAATGAACCGACATTACCATACAGCGTTAGTGCCCAACTAATATCACCCCAGATGTCGTAATGACGAATAACGGTTAAATACGAAATAAAAATTCGACCGATCATTACGCAATTTCTGATGGAATGGTACGTGGGAAAGAGACGGCGCTATACCAAATCCCCTCGTTAGACAGAGATGGGGGATGGTTGGTTAGAGCGAGAGGGCCGAGTGACAAAGCTTTAAATGAAACGAGATAGATAAGGTAGCTAGATACGCGCGTCCGGCGGCGACTTCCTGTCGACTAGTGCGGTGTATGCGGCCAGCAATATCGATGTATGCGTTCTTTATTCAAATTGACGGTGTATTTTTAATCTGCGACACGAGGCTTCGCTTTTTTTTGAGCCTTTTAAAGGTTAATTAATTTTTGGCTGGAATTTAATACTGATTTAAATTTTAACGGTCTTTGTTTTATATGCAGATTTATCAAGTGATTTTTAATTTTTTTTGAAAAGGTACTAGGATAATATAAAATACTCTAAACGTAATAAAATATTTCATCGTGAGACATAACAACAACAGAGTCGATTATCGCTTAGAAGATCTAAGCTCATTTCCGTCTATAATGAACTGTTACAAAAACTATGGACCAATTCATACAAATGTAGGTTATTTCTTATACGAGCGGTACGCATACACGCGTAATGTTAATATTAAAGTGAGTCACATGCACGAGTGTAAGCCGGTTCCTAAAACAAGTAGCCACAAATAAATCTACGCTGTCTAATATCGGAGTGAGGCTGATACAACGGGAGCGTCTTACGCTTCCAATCGATATCTGCCTTTTCGTTGTAAATTGTCGGATACAGGTATTTTATCTCGGGTCCAGATGTATGGGCGCGATAAGGGACCAAAGAAAACCATATTCTAATTGAATCGAAACAAATTGTGGCGGCTCACATCTGCGCCGACGCTTCCGTTGCCCACATCCTCGATGTTTAATTGGTAACTTTTTGTTCTCGTCCTTGCGCTAATCCGATTAAGTTTGTTGTTCTAAACGAGTAATTTTGGTCAAAGTTATTACAGTAGTTATTGCTGTTACAAAAACGAGTCTTAGTTTATTTAAAGCGATATCTTACAAAAAAATATAAAGTTATTTTACATAATTAATATTTAAAAAATCGTAAATAATTATAGACACATTAATAACAATTGCATTAAAAATATCACGCATACTATTATTTTTTAATACTATTATAGAATAACTACTGGCAGAGAAACATGTCATAGACAAGCGTACATGAGGCGAAATTAAAAAAAAAACACAAACAGACGCGGGAAAACTACACGGCGCTATGTAAATGAGTGCCACCGCGGTTGACGTTTGTTAGTTAGTTGGTTAAAACATCTTCATAATTGAATCCCCCGTCCCTAGTGGAACGGCGGCAGCTTCCTGCGCCCACGCCCGCTAATTGTGGTGCTCTTTTTGTTTGGCCGTCCACTCGCCTTAACTCGATTACAGCAATCAGAGCCGCGCCCTTTGGCCCCCGACGCGATGCCCCGGCGTCTGGGCGTCCATTACTCTGTGCGTTCCTTTTTTGAATTTCCGAGAAATTTTTCTTTTTTTTTTTTTAATTTCGCATCGCGTTCGCTTTGTGTTCAGCCCAGTTTGATATATTTTTTAATTTTTAAGTTCAGACTTATAGCTAAGTATAGGACTCATATTGCTTTGGCTTAGAATAGTATAGATTTTATAAATCACTTTTACCTGTGAATGATAATTATTTTAAATTTTTTTTAAAAACTTGGTCATTAAAGTACTGTCAAACTTTAATAAACGACGCGTGTAAGCTATTAAAGGTTGTATTCAACAATTTTGTATTGAATACATATGTAAATTGTTTTATCGCCGCTACCCAAAACGCATTGATGTAACAATCCAATTCACTGTTGACAGTCGCACCGCTAACTTATACCAAACAGGACACTAAAAACCGAGCGTCGAATAGCTAACACAATGTTTGTTCACATTTCTACTCAATTAAATGCTTCGTTTCATTCATGCTTAATTATTACTAATACATTGCCACGACAATATCACTCTTAGCACGCTCTATCTAAAAGCCAATATCGCTCGTAACGCCAACACGTCATACAACATTGTCGCATCGGAACACTCATTTATGAATGAACTCACAGATCGAGCGACTTCCGGCTAACTGTTGAGATAGTACGACACTCTTCCTGGTTCCTGCTATGGTATCTTTATTACGTGCCAGCATAAACAGACCGATGCGCGATGTATCGATTATGAAAAATGCTCTCTAACACTGTAATAATAGGGCACAAAATCGATTCGAACATCGATTGATGAGAGTTCATTTTAGCTTTATCGAGCTCGTTCGAAATATGAATAAAGATACTCTTAAAGCGATCGTTAAGCGTCTAGTCAATATTGAACCGTATGATGCAGTGTTAAGGTATACATTCGCGTGTTGCGATTAAGATGGTGGCAGCGTCCCGTGGAACGTGTTTTCCCCGTGTCTCTATATCCCGACATTTCACCGTTACGCAATATATCGTGAATAATTAGCGGAAGGGGATATTCTCGTGTCTTATGGCCGCGACTCGATTCTGGTTTTTCACCGGACGCTTCCTTACGTCCGGCTGGCTGCCATTACGGTGTTGTAATCTGCGTCCGTTGCTTGAGAAAATGTACACAGATTAATATATTTAGATGATAAAATGCGCAAGGAGTTGGTGGAGGTTGGCAATCCTCATGTCTTCAGATGAAACCTAATGTTAACATATTTGAACACGCAGTATTTTACCATAATTAGGCTGTCAAATTCACGTTGACTCCGTACGAGTTTGTCATCAGCCTGTGTTTACGAAACTTTCTATTTGTTATGATCTATTTCTATATAGGTACAGTTATATATTTGACCTACATAATCAATTCGATCTATAATTGCAATTTAAAAATATTATCATCATCAGCGTGTGTAAGTCGACCTCCCCTTCTCCATAACGGGGTTTTTGGACCGTATCCCAGGAAGAAGAAATTCTAAAATTATATTAATTACATGAACCAATGATGGCTTCATCATCAATATCATCATCATCATTAGCCTGTGATAGTCCACTGTGCGACCTAGGCCTCCCCTAGTACACCCCTATCCATGAGGGGGAATTTGGACTTTGTTATTGTGTTGGTGGTTGAACCGACTTTTTACATGCCCATCCGAACAATGGATCATCTTACTTTTCAAACCATTGGGTGATCGGTCCAAATTGCCCTAACCAACTAGGAAACAATGAAAATTTGTTAAGTCCCCGCAGAATTCGAAGCCACGGTCTCCGGTTTCTAAAGCACACGTCCTTACCACTACGGCTACGGAGGCAGCTGAAAAAATATTATATTGAAATAAAATAGATTGGGCACTTAACAGAATTGTAACACTCGGTAACTACGATGGATATATAACACGAGTCGGTTTATAAAATATACGATGATTGCTCTTAATTAATATTGGCAACAGTTTAATCCCGCTTGATGTCGCTTCTTGTAGATAATAAAATAACAATTTTCGAAACACACTCTCCGAGATAAAAGAGTTTTCATACAAGCACGACGGCGAAACATTCGAAATTTATTATACCAGCCTCCAGACTGATGCGTCGTCGAATAAGAGGAGAATTATCTTAATTTACGATAATTATTACCAACTAATGTTGTATGAAAAAATCGAGAGAAACTTCGATTATGCACGCGAAACTTAAACACTAAGGTCACATACGGTTAGAATCGAAATAAATCGCGCGCGCTTATTCGCGTGGTAACACTTAGCCGTTGACATTCAGAAATATGACAGGCCAATTTCGAATCAAGATGGATGCCGGCTTGTGCAAATTTAATTGCGAAGATGTTTCGAAGCCTTTAAAAAATTTATTTCTAAATTTAGTAAGATCCTGAAAACACATAATTTTGTTTATTAAATAATTTTACACCCACCAACCCGCACTGGACCAGCGTGGTGGGATGCGGCTCTAAAACTCCCTAATGCGAATTTTTTTTCGATGGAAACTGGCCGACATCAAAACGCAGATCGCTCAAACGGAAACAATTATAACGATATCCTTTTAAACGTTTCCCAAATCGAATGTAACAAGGTTACCCCGAGATTTTGTTATCTGTGGTCGGCTTTAGCGTTTTTTCTCACGGTACGAACGAAAATCGGTCGAATTCGTTAATTTATTCATCGGCGCCGAGCCGAGCGGATTCTGGTTTGTGCGTGTGGTGGTTTTTGCGCTTGGACACACGTAAATTGTCAGGTTAATAACCAAAGGCGCCTTAATTACGGTAAACGCATACGAAAGTTATAGTATTCATAAGAATACAGGGGTTAAAGGAAATGTTGTTAACTGTTGCATTTATTTCATTAATGATAATATTGGGCAAAACAGGTATGATGTGTAGTTTTGAGGCTTTCACCGTTGCGCATCTTCAGTTAACATACTGCAAGCTTAGCTTAGTCTGGATAGTGTTGTGGTAACATCCCCAATGATAAAGCAATACTCGAGCAGGATCATTGAAGCTACATTGAAGTCTCGCATGTTTAGCATGGGGTATTAATTACATTTCCTTCGCTCGTAAATAGACACTTAAAAAAACATCATACGATATTAATACCGTTAGCAATTCAGCGATATAGGCTGGCAGGAAATAGAGAGAGACTGAGAGAGAGAAAAAAAAACGAACACGAAAAAAAAAAAGCACTCCACAAACACATCGGCCGTCGATACCCGTCGGTCGAGAATCGAGCTCCATTCATAAGTGGCCGACCGGAAACCTGGTCACAAAAAGCGACGCTAGAACCGGTCAGTGCGTTCATTCACTAATCGTGTGATTACCTGTTGGGGGGGGGGGGAGAGGGGGGTGTTCTTGGTGAAATGGCCGGCCTCGTTAATGTTTCTCACGGTGGCGCCGGACTTCCGACGGAGGCCGTTGCGAAACACTAGTTCCGCTGCTTGTCATACGACCGAAGTTTGCACGGACCATCCCGGTTGGTAGAGGTGTAGATGAAGACCAGGCTATAGATGCTCGTGCTTGAAAGCCCTGGCTGTCAATACATGGGAAGTCTCAAAAGGAACAGAAGAGTAGCTCACTATTTAGGTCGCAAAGCAGTTGTGTGAGAACACAAAGGTCAAACGTTGTAAACAAGAGGCATATCATTGCCAGTCTGCAATTGTCAAAACGGTGCACATTGCCTAAGTGCGAGTGCTCGGTTACTATGGACTGAAAGTCCTACTATGATCTTTGCTTTTTATTGAAAAAAAAATAAGTTAAAACGCGTTGTTAACGATATTGAGATATATGTAAGGTGCTCTTTCTTAAAGCTACATTTCTTTATTTTTTATTTGTTTATTCTTTTTGCACAATAATACATACAAAGGCGGATTTAATGCCTTAGGCATTATCTAACAGCCAACCTTAGGGAGGTTGTGAAAAAAATAGTGTGGGTGCACTTTTAATACACAATAAGAAAATCCAAATCTTTTGTAGTTTTATACAATATAAGAGTACAATTAATAAGTATATCTTATAATAAAGGAACAATAAATATATATTACATAATATTAAGTTTAATTTTAGCACAAGGCGATGTGTCCAGAACGGTCTATTAAAATCAGCAAACAAAGAACATTTATCTGATGACAAGTGATACGCTGTGCTTGTAGAAAACGCAAACCAACCCACAAGTCAGCTCGCTGCTGTTGTTTCTTCTAGTTTAAGTTAATTTAATAATTATACTTACTATAGTTTAAGACTGTTCAACTAATATTAGTTTCGCTTTTAGCAAAAAGTGTTGGTCACCTGGTTTGTGGGAACGGTAGCTTCTCGCGAACTCTATGTAAAATAAAGCTTATCATAGACAAGGGGCAGATCACCCAATCATCACAAAAATAAGATTTTCTATTAAGGACGGCAACATAAATAGACAGTACCGGTTGTCGAGACAATACATGTCATCAAAGCACGTCAAAATCTACATATTTAATGACATCTGACACGTCCATTGAATACAGCTTGCACGTTTCATTGCGGAGTTCCACGGTAAGAAACTGTTATTCTGTTCATATTAAGTGGATTAAAAATCAAAATAACTTAGGGAAAAGCTCCGAAGAGGATTACTTTATACATGGCTTAAAGATGTCTCCGTAACATGATAGGTAAAGACAGTAAAGGGAATAGACCAACGAATCAATAAATCTCGAACTGTGTGAATGTCCTCTTAGATTAACAGAGCATCACTTAAACATGGCTGAAGTCGAACACTGATATAGTTAATTTTAATCAAAGATAGTCAACTTCACTTTAAGTGAAGTCGACTGTCACTTTAAACTTTATTAAAATTGAACAGCTGCCTCCGTAGCCTAGAGGTATGGACGTGTGCTTTAGAAACCGGAGGTCGTGGATTCGAACTCAAAAAATATCATTCTTGTTTCTTAGTTGGGTAGGGCAATTCGGGCTAATCATCCAATTGTCTGAACAGTAAGATGATCCATGCATCATCTTACTTGTAAAAATCGGTCCACTGTTTAACCCTGTATAGCGTGGATTAGGGAGGCCTATGTACAGCAGTGGACTATTACAGACTGATGATTTATATATGTGTAAGTATGTAAAATAGAATAAAAAGACAAATAAACACTATTTTTATTTTCAGACACAAAAACTCAGTCTTCGGAGTAGAAGTATTAATTTACAGTCTTTTCAATCATTTTATCTCTTTAGTTTTATCCAAATCCTGTACGTTTTATTTTAAATAAAAAAATATCAGGAGTACAATATAATAAAATGGTATGTATTTGAGGGTAAACGTGTGAACCAGTACTTTTGTTTTGCCTCGATCTTGATAAGCCAAAACTTCGACCTCATCAAGACTGTTGTTATCAACGTGATAAGCATCACGATAAGAATCATCGGTTGCACTTGTTATCAGAAACTAATCTATGTTCGATACTGCGCCCAATTAAATTTGAAACCTCCATTTCGTTTTAATGGACCACAAGAATCGTTTGACTCTAAATATCAAACGGATATTAAGATTATTTTAGTACCCGTATGAAATTTCGCCTGATAATTCGTCTGGGTAAATAATAATAACATTTGCAGAGGAACTACACAACATCATCTAGTCCAAATGTAAGCTAAAGCTTGTACTATGGTGTAAAATTTCTATATATATCTTTAACTATGGTGTAAACTAGATGACTGATAAATGCATATTCTTAGTTTTCTTTTGTAAATATATACATATTATGTAGATACAAATATCCTGACACGAGAAAGACACAATATTTATCCCGTGGTGGGAATCAAACCCGAACACTGGCTAACATTCAGGGTGACTAAATAGTACGGCAAGCGAATAAATACATTGCTTCTATTAAAAATTTTATGGTTCTTTTGCATAAAAATGCCACGGAAAGATATGTTATAAAATGCATGAACACTACTAAGAAGATGACAAAATCCATTTTTATATAAAGTTGCTATAACCAACGAACATTATATTCGTTGCTGAAAGTATATTTACCGACTGTTTATGTTTATGAAAAAACTGCCCCTACATTCCGATCGCTTGTAACGAGATGTTATATAGGCTGCCAGAGTAAAAACAGTATACTGCATTAAAACTATATTTTAAAACCCGTAAAGTTTCTGTTTAGATTAAAGAAATTGTATTTATTTGTTAGAATTGGCAGGTATTTCAAAAAAATCTTTCAATGCATTAAAAAATAGCATATTAGGTTCATCCCAGAATTTATCACAGGTAAAGCTTGTCTTAGAAGCTTTCGAATATTTGAGTTACCAGGGCTTCATAATTTGTACTAAGACCTACTTACTATATTTTTGGCGGTTAGGAAGAGCGATCCGATGTTGAAATAATCCAAAAGCTACAAAACACTGTTAAATTAATTTGTTACCGAAAAGACTTATTCATTTATAGCTATTGCCCGCGACTTTGTCCGCATAATGTAAAAAAAATATGTGTCTAATATATATAAAAAATGTAGCCTAAGACCCGTCAAATTCAGACTAGCCGTACCAGCGATTAGCCGGAACACACAGACAGACAAGCAAAAATTTTAAAAATGTTATTCTGCTATACGTACCGGTGATCTATCACAATCTTCATTTAAAAATGGTTCTTTTAATGTTAAAAGAGACACTCTAACTTTATTATTACTATAGGTATTATGTATCGCAAGAAGCAAATCCGGGGACGAAAGCTAGCTCATAATATTAACTAAAACCTCCGAACCTTCTTCATACTTTTATATACAGTTATCTAATTAGTTTTAATTTTTACTTTTGTCTCGTGAAAGATACATGGGCTGATATTAAAGTGATATTAGATTTTATCGCAACTATCTTACAGTTGGCCATCTAAGTAACTTGAATGCAGCTTAATGAAGATGCGTTCATATTAAGTTAATGTTGAATAAAACTAGGAACGGATTTTATAGATTTTAATCACTTTATAACAAACATGATCAAGCAATAGGCAATGGTGTCGGGACATTTTAAAAAGTTAGACATTATTAAATCCGTAAAATAGTTTCATTAAATTTGTGTTTTATTTTTATAACAATGGATTGATTTTTAATTTAACGTTAAATTTAAATAATTACATAATATTTAGGTTTTGTTATTATATAAATAACAAACAACTAATATTGTATTAATAATATTTAAATATCTTTTTCTCGTTGCATTACATTCAGCCTACGTTATTTTCAACAAGAACTGCTAGACCTACGATTTACTTTTTAATATAATTTTAACTAAATCTATACAAATTAATACAATTAAAGTGCTTATCTTTAACATCAAAAAAAAACCTATTTAAAATGATTACATTCAAAGTCAAAGTCAATATTATTTATTTAATTACTGTTGAGCACTTCATCATCATCAGCCTTTGTAAGTCCACTGCTAAAAATAGGCCTCCCCTTCTCCATTAGGGGGTTTATGGACCGTATCCTACCACGCTGGTCCATTTATCGCCGGTTCACAAACTCAGAGCCATCCAGAGGAGAACCGGCTAAAACCTCTGCGGTCTTTCTTTTCCAAAACTTGACCTATACATATTTTATTACTTACCAGGGGGATTTGCAAGCGCAGAATATAAACTACTTCCACACATCTTGGTCCTTTATATAATTAGTAACAGAATAGGAGGCTTTTTCTATAAGCGTCGTTATGACAACTTTACGAAAGCTCGAATCATTCAGTTGCATTTGGCAGTAATTTAATTTATTTTACATTCATATACCATTATTATGATATACAACCGACTACATATAACTAAAAAACATTTTTGTAAATTGTTGACGCTAGACTGTTCTGGAATGGCCCGACTTTGACGGGGCTTACACTGGAATATAGCCGATGTAATTGACTTAATTTTACTTAAGAGTTTTTAATAGCTAGATTAATTTAAAAGTACACGTAAAAATGTAAATATATAAAAGGCAGCGCGAGTCCAGTGACGTTATTTTGAAACTAAACACTGGCAACTGCAACTCAATACTTACGACTGAATTATATGTTAATGCATTTAAGAGATTTTCTAAAAAGATTTTGCAAATGATAATAAAAGGCCGCGCTATAAATAATGCTATCTGATTTTATTCAGAATCCTAATGGATGTGATAACAATCAATAATACAATTAAATATCTCTGACAAAGATAACAGGTTTTCTAGTGATATTAGATATTTCGCAAACGCAGTGATAATTTACGTATTTATAATACTAATTATATTAGTAATATGTCGCCTACTAGTACTATTAGTACAATATTTATTAGTGAAACACACTTAAAACGCTAAAATAATGTTTCCTGAGTTCGTACAATTGAATCTGAACACTAAATTCGAATTTACATTGTATTTCTTACATTAGTAACTGTAAAATAAATGAAAATCTTTTTCGATTTGAAGATATACTTATCAGTATTACATCATCGCATTAAGCTTTAACAAAATACTTAATAGTGTTAGAAACCAAGAACGCAGTTTGCATGTTAATAAATTATTAGTCGTAATATTTTACAATTCCAACAATATAGCTTTTCATATTCAGTTTCATTATAGTCATAGCTAGTTCGATCATTGTTGTCTTGGAACGCAAATGATTAAACTAATTTTCATAAGATTTTATAGTGATATATTTTAAAGGCAAAAAGCAAACGAATTCATGCCAATATCCTTACCCCTTTAGTAACGAAGTGGCCTTGTATGTATCATCATCATCAGCCTGTGTTAATCCACTGCTGGATATAGGCTTCTTCTAATGCACGACTCCATTAGGGAGTTTATGGACTGCATCCCATCACGCTGGTCCAATGTTGGTTGGTGGGTGACCTACTTTTAATATGCCATCCGACGCATGGGTCATCTTACTTTTCGGACAATTGGATGATCAGCCCAAATTGCCCTAACCAACTAGGAAATATTAATGAAAATTTATTGAGTCCCCGCAGGATTCGAACCGATACCGAACGACATACGGTTTCTAAAACACACGCCCTTACCACTAGGCTACGGAGGCAGTACATACGACATTGTTAAGTTTCGTCATTGTACAACAATTGACATCTCACTGCCAATCTGTCAATAAGAACCTGAAGATGTATGACTTTACTTTGTTGTTACTTTATTTGCTATTTCAAGCCAAATGAGGCTTTGATTATATTTTTCTGATCAGAATAATATGTAAAAACTTTCAGATGTTAAACATAATTAGGCCTATTTATTAAGAGTCCGCGCGCTAAACACGGGTTTCGTAAATTCGCAAGCATTCTTTCACTGCCTCTCTATGTACATTTAATTGCAATTCTCAGTATTTTTAAACACAACAAAATAGTGACATTTTGTTGCGTAAAAATGTGTATTGTTAACTATGAATTATCGTATTCGTTATCGCTTGAAGATAACATTGTGCCGTGGCTCTCTCGCTGTGACAATGCGAAACAGAGTTGGTACAACATTGAATCATCGGGCCCCATGTCCTTTATTTGTGCGGTTGTGTTTGTACAGAGACGGAAAAGTCCGGCAAATATTGCCTTGGACTTAACTTTATAAGTTAAACGAGAGTTATGGTCCTTTTCTTAGCCAATATATTGGTTGTTAACACCTTTAGATTTTGTTTGTTGTTTTGTTTCATCAATGTTCAACTATTAAGGATGAGTCTCCATTAAAAGGGTTGTAATTACAATCGTTAATTCAATCTATAAAACATACGTTTGTAATAATTGTTATTAAATCAGTTTTTTCTGTGATCTGAAACTTCTAGGGCTTATATGTATGAATTCTTTAACAATACAGTACACGTAAACATTTTCAATATGTCAAAAAATAGTAATGTATATACATATAGAAATTATTCAATTAGTTTGGTATAGATGTTAAGGTTTATATATTTTTACGACTGATTAGTCACAGACCTTTCAAAGTATTTGTGATTGGTATTTAACATACTGAATAAGCACTTTAAATTACTTTCACACGGTCAAAGTGTATTCAGAAAATACTAAAAGAATTTAGTGTGATATCTATATAATAATAATTTAAGTCATCTACTTCCAAGTAAAGTAAAATGCAAAGTGCCACAGGTCTCTTTGCGTACGTTTCGTAGAAAAATTCTAGAAATGTGACGTCACCTTTTGTTTGAATATCGTGATTCAAAGGGGCTCCAAGCTTAATGATAAGGATTAAATACCTGGCATATAGTAATAGTTTCTAGAATCGTTTGTGCAAAGGTCATGGGAATATTTTAGTTGAATGGAAAGAGCTAGAACTGTGTGTGGAAAAATTATCGTTATGCTTGTATCACATGAATGTAATCTCTGACTGGTTGATGATGATGTGCTCTCTGAAGCAAACATTTACCGACAGTAGCTAACTGCGAGGGAAGGGGGTGAAAATCACCATTTTAAATATTTATTCGTGTAGGTTGCTTTTCTAAAAACTGTATGGCTGGAAATAATCCGAACCGTCGGGAATAAATATATTTAAGTAATGCGAAAAATCCGTAAATTAGTAGATTTGATAAGAAGATAGTTGTTTTAAAATAACCCTTAATGTTTTTATTTTAATTTTCTTTATCTACCTTCTTTTATTATTATTCTGCGTTCACATCATGCGTATCTGCGCTACACATGCTTTATATGTTTGGTAGTTTAGCGGCACTCTTCGGTTTGAATAACGCTGGAAAACAGTTTAAATAACCTTATTGCCTAAAGAGCAAGATCATCATAACAAATAAGATAAAAAGTACATTTTTTAGCAATGATGTTATGCTTCCAGACGAACGTGAGGTCTTTGGTAAGCTTCATCTAACACAGAGTTCGCGGCAAGCTACTGTCCCCTTGAACCATCTGACCAAAACTTTTTGCTAAAAGTGAAGACCACACGTACAGAAGGTACGGGAGTTAAAAAATACATGGAAGTCGCCCTGCCTTTAAACTGTATTTGATTATACCTTGTTTGATTGTTAAAGGATCTTTTTATGACTTAAGGCAATACTAGAAATTGAATGAATCTAGATCGTGTCGATCACATTCGACAAACCGCAACATTAAACCTTAGATGCCACACCTTCGCTATACTGTACATCTAAATAAATTACATATTTTATTTGGCTCTAGTATACATTATGCCTTAAACGATAAATATTTGTGCTTGCAAACATGTGCGTAATGCGTCGTACCATTGTTCTTAAGGCCCGTTCAAATTATCCGTGTAAAAGTTCACAAATAAATGCGTCGGAACAGGTCCCAGCCAAAGGTCGTGTTGACTCTATCGAAGGCAAGACCAAACAGCCATCGGGCCGTGTTTACAACGTGTATACAGATAAGTAAATAACTTTGCAATGATTTCCATGAAGCATCCAAAAAGATTTAAAAAACGTCTAAAAACCCGTCGAGCGTTTAATGCATATTGAATACTGGCCGTACATGAAATTAACACTATTATATTTATTTTAAAGGCGAGATTTATCAAGTTTTACTGTTTAAATATGTATCCTATACCTGAGCCAAATAAAGAAAAGAGTTAATGCAAACAATGTAACCAATAGCAACGAGTTATCGACAAAAAGAGCTAAATAATGAACAATATGCTTAATTGGATATGCCAGTAAATGATTACAAACGAAAATATCATTTAACCGTCTCATAATTAGCATAAAAATTACTAACCGACCACTGTTTAAACATCGAGAGTTATGAATGAAGGATATTCGAATATTAAGGGACGAACTCCACAGATGGACGAATAAATCCACGTACCTTCAATCTAACCAATCCTTCTCACGGTCGGCACTCGCGAATGTATATCATTGCGGGCGAGATCGGCAAATTTATCACGACCCCCGTTCCGTCTTGGCGTACGTGGCATCCTTAAGGGTTCGGGGGTGTCATGGTGTTCAAGGGATCATGCAAGGGTGGCCGCGTCGCGTCGTAGGCGGCGACCGGCCCGTTTCCGCCGCCAATATCTCGTGGGAACAAGGCTACGGTTCACAATTCGAGCCCCATTAAACTGGTTTCTCGTTTGCAAATTCGCTGCCTCCTCGACGCCTTTCACGTGGACCTTTTTCATCGTGATGCTGCTGTACGCTCGAATCTAGTGTTTGAATGACGATTCATTCGGCATCGGTTCGCTTTTGGCCCTTTTTGTCGGTTGGAATGCATTCCCGCTCGATTGGTATTATTATTCGTGTATGCAAATGTATTTTATGTACGCTCTTTGAATCTTTATTTACATCGGTAAAGTATGTAAGGATTAAACTAACAATTACTCGACTCAAGATTGTCCTACCATTATTATTTCAACAATCAAAATCTTTAGTATTTTTTTTTCACTAAAACTGAGCTAAGGTTAAGGATGGTAGCCATTAAATTTCTTTAACCTCGTTTAAACATTTTTTTTTATGATTAAAAAACATCGACCCATACGAAGCCAGGATAGATCACTAGTGGAATTCTTGTTAATTGTTATGTTTTGCGAAACAATTGGCATTTTTTTTATTTATTTATGTTAATCATGTTTCAAGTGTATATAAAAAAATTATACACGTCATCGACACTCACGAGAAACATAAAAAAACCGAGATATCTTCGCATGGGCCGCTTAATGTATGGACTGGACATAAATTAGTAATAACGACCTTCGCTCACACAAACTGAACGACAACAGTTACAGTTAGAAGCGTACAGTTATAAAGTTCATTTCAGAAACACGTCAAAGCATATCGACGTTAGAAAACACAAACGTGGTAACTGACGGTAAAATAAAATTGTTTATAAAGGTACACTAATTATTACACTATATACGCGAATATCATTATTAAATAAAATTACTTTACGGATTTTTTTTTTTTTTTTTTTTATTCTTTATTCAGGTAATCAACAGCTTATAATTAGAACACAATAAGCAATAAAGGTGTTTACAAGTAGAAAAGCCAATAAAAGATTACCACATATTCAAATGTTATCACACAGTAAATTTAGTTTTCATTAATAATAATAAAAAATACCAATGGAGAAGCATATAACTAAAGTAAAACACTACACCATTACAATGCTTATATAAATTACATCAACTGCACTTAATTTACACAATTAATGTACTAGTACAGATAACAACACAGATGATTAACAAATAACATTAAATCAGTAGAAATTGAATTTTAAATTTAAATCTAGAATTTAAAATCTAAATTCGGAATCTTTTGGGATAGTATTTCTAAGACGTTCTTTTTAAATTTGATTTTGTACAACAAAAGGATCGAGTTTACTAAAATGTTTGTTATATATCTTACACAGTCTATTAATGGTCTCATTTTATCGCGTTTATTTTACATTTTAAATTCCTCGACGTTTAGAACACTTTCCAGCGGTGTGGTCTACCCGTGACCTACCCGTTATTTAATAATGTTCATAAAGGCCGAAAAACAAATGAAAAAACAAATTTTTGATCATAACTTTTATCGTACTTAATTTTTTTTATAAATTAAAAAAATATAAGAAAGAATGTAATTTCATTATACTTAACTAAACTAACTTTTTTATACACTAGCAAACCTCCCGCCCCCGCCCCTCTACACCTTGTGGGTGGAATTTTGTAAAATCCGTTCTTACCTTACCTCTACTCTGCTAAAGGAATATTCCAACTAAATTTCAAGTCGCTACGCCTTATGGTTCCAGAGATATCGTGATGAGTCAATATATAGGTTGGAATCTCTTTTATGTATATATATATAGATAAAGTTGTCATTTACGTCAGTTACGACGTTACTGTTTTCTTCTTACGATTTTGAGCGCGCGTTAATATCGTGGATTGATTTTAATCGACCGGTCGTCCATTTGCTCGGCCACAAAGCAAGTGTAGAACTCTATTAATATTCCTTTCTGTATTTTAATTAACACCATCTTACCGTGTGTCTGTTACGTAATCCCTTAAGTTATGATTATAACTTTAGATCGACCGTAAGTTACTCGGTCTGTAGCGATAAATCTGTAAGTAATGTATAATTTTGGGTATTTAAATCAATTTAAATGATATAGAATCGAACTTTTAATATTCTCGTAGTTGATTCAATCGGTTGAACTATTAGAAAAATAATCGATATGATAACGCGGTAGCGAAATAAAATATAGACACTATTAAAGCTCTACGTCTTGTTATTATATAAGACATTGACTACGCAGTCCTTTAAACCAGAACATAATTTTTATCTATCAGAAGATACCGTGTCTGCTAACTTCGTTAGCCGCGCAATTATTCATATAATAGACTTAAACGCGTAAGTAGACTAAAGGCAATACCACTATGCAAAATAACGATTTGTTAAGTAAAGTTAATAAAATAATATAAGTAAATTGACAAAGGTTTTCATCATTATATCAGATGATCTGTTTTGTAACACCGCGCAATTTGTTAATGTATACTAATATTCTTGTCCTTTAATAATAAAAAGACTTAATTTTTCGTAGCCATATTGCTAAATTATTGCGATCGGGTAATAACTAATTCTTTGTAAAAAGTCAATCTTTTGAATTTTTTAAAACTATATTTTATTAAGCCTTTCATTTGAGGCAATATTAAAATATATCAAAAAGACATTTTCACTCAATATTCACCTAACTTCCCCACGGTGTCAACTTACACCGGATGACGGGTAACCCTGTAACAAATCCAAAAACTGTTATCCGCCACTTAAACTTGATCCTTATTGTTAATAGATTTAAGTTCCTTTTTGCGTGTTATCCTGTCTTAGTCAAACAGTGCTGCTAAAATGAAAAAAAAAGGATTGCAAAGCCACAACCGAAAATGTACTTTAACGTTTATATAATAACGTCCATTTTGTGATGTAGTTTTTCGGCACCGGAAGGACACATTGTATACGCTTTCGCTACCTGGTGATAATGCCCTTTGTTAGTTGTGGATATTAACAATTATTCTTCACCGATGCACTTGAGACTTCCTTGACCGGTGCATTCCTACTAATAGTATTTTAGTAGGTATTTACTAGCATTGGCCCGCCATTACGATCGCGTTGTGATGGTGAACTCTTAGAGGAACTAAAATTTGTTTAATTTAAAACGGTTTATTTAGTTCATGCAATTTTTTATTTTTTTTTTTCAATTATTATTTTATTTTGGTATTAACTATGCTTTTTCATAAGGTTGGGCCGTTTAATAAAAACCGGCTCATTTTCTTTAAAATATGCCTGAAATAAGTTTTCAATAATGCTAGGGATAAGGCAGTACAGGCATCTCCCGTACTTCCAACATGTAAGACTCTCGAAATGCGCTAAGAAATCATAACGACGAAACTGCTATATGTCGTCCCTATTAATTAATTTTAAAGTGCTCAGATTCGAACCCCAATACAATGGATTGCTATCAACTGATCCATTGAGGTCTGGTGTTGTTTTGTGTGCGTAGGCATTTCCTTGCCATGTTTCGAGAGGGCCTGTGGCGCATCCCGTGTAGCACCTGGCGTCAACACAGATGTATATTGATTTGTGATCCCTTTGTCCGTAATGCACAAGCTTTTTATCGATTGGCTGAATTAAGTTCGGTTATAAAGTTTAATTTAATACAGCGATACCCTTCTGTATATCTAGTATAAAGTAAACATAGTTACTTAAATTGAGTTAGAAGAGTTGTAAATCATAGATCATATTCCAAATTCGATCGCTTAAGAATTTGTACTTGCCCTTCAGTCCATATCAAATATTTGATCAAATTTAGTAATCTCTATATATTCCCATCGTCTGTTTTAGAATACTTTAACTTTGCCCTTCCAGTCCATTTTTCCAAGATATTATATAAAGGTATTAAATACTAATTGTCATTCGATTAACAATTTTTACGTGGAGCCATTAACATCTGACCTCAACAACCCAAAGTATAAACGGATTTCATGATTTGGATTAGATATTAGTAGATTTGAAAGAACACACCATACATCCATCGATTGGACCAGGCGTGGTGGGATTCGGTCCAAAACCGACTAATGGATAGGGGTATATCAAGGGCGGCCTATGTCCAGCAGTGGACTATAAAAGGATGATGATAATGATAAGACTTAAAAGAACTGACGTCCTATAACGATTACCGAATCTGATCTTGAGAACCCGCATTGGACCGTGGTGGTATACGGTCCACAACTCCCTAATGGATAAGGGTGTATTAGGGGAGGCCTTGGTCCAGCAGTGAGCTATCACAGGCTGATGATGATAATCATGACAACTGGGATCGATATTTACACGCCACTCCGGCGCTTGTATCAATTTACTCGTGTTAGACCCATTTTGCTATAATCAACTAGATAATAATGATAAATAAAACAAAGTTTTCCGCTAGATTTCAACTTACTACTTTGTCACAAAAGCCTTTTTCTAATCTAAGCGCCAATACCACCAGAACACGGGGAATACTTCAAGTGTTTCTAATACATAACGCTCAGCTAGGAGTTATAATCGTTGTTTATTCAAAACATGTAATTTTAGGAAAGCGTCCGAAACAATGTCGTGTTGTAACCGCAAGGGCCGGCGACAATGGCGGCCGTATCCTCTGTTTGTCTTCGCGAAAGCCGAACGTTGCGACAATCCATTTGTTTAGGCGCAAAATTTTTGAAAGCACGCCACGTTTTACAACTGCGTGGTACTAGATTTGCGATTAGGTAACCTATACCTGAGACACTATAGGTTATAAGCCATAGCAATGATATGGAGTCTTACGTCACTCACTCTTATTGATGCTTGTTAGCAAGCTGTCGAAAACAACTAGGTGCTATATATATTAACAATGCTTTAGATATAGTCAACTTTGCTATGGTTTATATTAAATATATACGAAATTTGTTTCGCAAATTACAATATGTACAGCTTTGCGATGGATTACATGAAATTGATATATACGAAATTTGTTAATGTTTTAACGCAAATAGCAGCAAGCCTTCCTTATTTCATAGGAACTACGGAGCCAGGTGAACTGTTGTCTTTTACTGCCGACGGACATAACCGTCCACATTTTAAGTTAATTCTTTACATTTGATTACAAGTTACATAATTTTTGAAGTTATCAAGAAGGAAAGCCAAAAGTAGCGTAGTTATACACAGCTGAAGCTGCTAACAGCTTCAAGATCTCTCCTAGCTGTAATGTTTTGCAAAAGTTTTATGGAGAATTGCTGTTATATTTAAACCTAGCTATTTAAATACCAAAGAATAAGATAAAGAATGTTGGCTACTTTTGTAAGTTATTTATTCTCTAAGAATCATTTTATCAATTTATTTTCATTCACTCCTTAGTTTTTTTCTATTTATAATACGTTTTAACTCAATAGCTGTCACAATAAGCGACGCGTGCGATACCAAGCAACACGCTCCGTCTGTCGCCGCGCCCAGAGACGAACAATGCAACCCCGTCGCACGTCACGCGCCACACCCTGAGCATACCCAAGCATGCCTTTTCACGTGTTAGGTAATAAGCATGCTTGAACGATGAGCTCTAAGCATACGTTAGACACCACACGGGTGAAACTTGCATACGTTTTAGATGCCTGGTGTATCTTTAAGGATATATGGATGTAACTAATCCTGGTTTGTCAGATGCAGTATTTTTTTCTTTCTGGTTGATAAAGTATTTTAAGCACTTGTGTAGTGTACTATGTTGAAAGCTTTAAGCTGTCGAGATAATTTAAAGGTAATAATTAAATAAAAGTAAAGAACTAAGCCGATCAAAATTCATATCATCAAAGTTTATTGGACTTATTTTAAGCAAAGTATAGTTTTACTGCGTTCAAAAAATTGAGCAATATCGACGTAGATTGAAATCATCGAAATTGAAAACAAGCGTCAATTCGGCAAGGTGATCCCTTATCCGCAAAGCGACTAGAGACACAAAAAAGCGCCTCTCAAATACCCCCAAGGGCCTATGAATGGTAGTGGAAAGCGCGGGCGGCGTAGTATGGCCCTTTCGCTCGGCGTGCAAGCGGGAACGGTATACTGAACACGCGTCGGTGTATAAGGACGGGGCATTCATTCATAAATCCACCATCCGGTCCGCCGGCGATCGGTTCATCTCGCTCTCACTCGGCAGGTGCCACCGGATGCTGGCTAAAACCGTAGAAAAGTGCAACGACGCGTAATTCATTATAGATTCTGTTAATCTGAAGCTACGTAGAGCAAGATAGAGTCTAGATAGAGCTAGGAAGTCTAGATGTCGTCGGTCTAATTCTCGTAATTTATAATAGGTTTGGGTAATGTGAAACCGAGCGAGTTTTACTTATTTCGTACTAGGTCGTGTTGTACGATAATATGATATGAATATGAGTCTATTTGTATTGTTAACTACGCTATATAACTGAAAGTTTCCGTCGCTTTACCGTCCGTTTGACGTCCTTTTCAGTAGGTCCGTGTGTCTATCTCGTTGAGACCGTTGCATGTCCATCCTGATATTCGGATATCAATGTAAACCAATACACAGATCGTAGAGAGACAAGTGCGTAGACAATCGCCGGTTCGCGAGCTCGCTGGGTGTGCCGCGGCTCGCCCCACTGCCGGCCCATTCAGCCGCGAGTAGTCTTGCTCGGACCGCTGAAGCGAACGGTCGTCCATCACGCGCCCCTCGTACAGAGCGTCGCGAAATCGAGAACCGAACCCGGGAACCTTGGACATACCGCGAACTGTGCTACAGTGCCTGTGCCCGATGTGATCAGTAAGCCGACGCTGGATGTAACGATGGCCCGAATTACGCTCAATGGGTAATTGCCTCGGAACGGATAATGCGACTTTGCACGCGTGGGCCCGCTGCGGTTCGCTTTGTTCGGTGGTTTTTGAATATTTATATTTGAGTAAATAAACAAAACACCGAAACGGTTTACGTCTCTCGATAAACGGCGGTTTTGTTAAAAATTCGCCGAACAACGTAAGTAACGTAATGACGTATAAGTTAGGGTTTTCTTTGACGATATAGCGATCAACTGCCTGTTGCGTATTGGTCGACTGTAAACTGTCTGAAAATTAGTAAATATTAAGGATAACTAAACGTTGTTATATTAACATTTCTAATATTCGAACAACACAAAGAAAATTTGTAAATATCCTACATAAAACATTTTGTACAATTTACTTTACCAATATTTGGTTTCAACGTGTCCACACTAAACTAGACCGAATCGATTCACACCTATCGATATCGTACACGGCCGTACCGCACATCTTTGCCCTGTCAGCAATTTAAAAAATATAAAATTAAAAAAAAACCGCCTCACCATCCGCTCGCAAACACAACAAGCGGTGAGTCGAGTGAATTTTAATACGACGCATTCGCCGTTGTCGGCGGGTACTCGTTATCAGGCAAACGGTCGTGGGAATGAAAAAAGCGCCTCAAACAATAGCACGTAGATAAGAGACAGGCCTTATTTAGGGTGGCCTTTGAGCAATTCTGCCCGCGTTTCTGTTTAGACTCAGCTGTGAGATATAACTTGGAAATGGCGCGCTTACTTGGATTCTAATTCGCGACGTTAATGTTATTATTAATAATTTCGAGTTATATTTATTGAAGCATCGATATTGGTTTTATGTAAACTTTGTTCAGAACTTGTGGATGGTGAATTTAGTTCTGATTTGGTTTGTTTTTCGAATTTTTCACTGTGGAAAGTAACCGCTTGTTTAATGTTGTACAGTTTAGTTGGAAATCATAATTAAATCATTATAGAACTAATTTCTGTAACATTTACAAAAAATTTAATGTACTTAAGTCGATATATGTAATCCGTAGCCTAGTGGTATTGGCGTTTGCTTTAGAAACCGGAGGTCGTGGGTTCGAATTCTGCGGGGACTCAACAAATTTTCGTAGTTGTTTCCTAGTTGGTTAGGACAGTTTGGGCCGATCACCCAATTGTCTGAAAAGTAAGATGATCCATGCGTCGGATGGGCATGTAAAAAAGGCGGTCCACTCACCAACCCGCATTGGACCAGCGTGGTGGGATAGGGTTCAAAATCCCCTAATGGATAGGGGTGTATTAGGGGAGGCCTATGTCCAGCAGTGGATTATCAAAGGTTGATGATGATGATGATGATAATGTAATCCGTATTACTAGATATGATTTTAAATAGAAATGAAGACAACAAATATTGCGAAATACAAAGCAAGCAAAGCAAGTTCACGAATCATTAGTCAAGGACTTTTTTTAGAATGTTCATGCAACCGTTGCTTATTGTTTTCCAACATTTTCGTGTACCATTATACTTGCCTACATTGTAGAATTGTTTAACGCATATGAAATATTCGATATGTATAAAATGAAAACGATAATTTCTATTTCAAAGCTTTTTTTCATATATACGATGTAGTGCAAACGTTTTTTATGCAAAAAAACCTTCTTATCCTTTGTTCTTGCATCAACTATCTTGTATATTTATTTTAATACGCTTTTTTTAATGTTTTTTAATGTGAAAATAACCTAATTTCAATAAAATATTTTTAGCGCATTTTGTGTTTGGACAAGCGTTAAATATAAAATTGCATTGTAAATATTGACGTAAACAATTGTAACAAAAATGATTTCACACTTTACATTAAACTTACATAAATTCTTGCACCAACACGTTAATACCAATACAATAAACGACCAATATTCAATTGAACCAAGCAGAACATGAAATTTTCGCAGTTAGCGAACCGTACGAATTGTGAGTCACTATTGAACGAATACAGATTAAAAAGAGTTCAACCCACAGGTTATCTATCGTTATTTTATTTCTAGCTCGATGAAGAAAAAAAAACAGAAAAAGCATAGGGAAAAAACGTATATTTCAATATTTTAATAGATAAAGACCCACCTCAAATGTTATGTCAGTCAAGCTATAGCACCAACTCGCCAAATGTGATGTGCTATATTTGTAAACAAACCTTTGCTTATAATAAATTTGATTATAATGTTCAATATTAAATATTAACTAAGAGGGTGAAGAACCTAAGATGATTAAAAAAAATTCCGTGTCATACTTCCAGGCTTAAATATACCATATTTAATGAGCTTTATACCAAAAATCCTGTTACATTTCAAACCGGTACCCGATTTTTTCCACATTATAAACTGGTGTTTATTTTATATAATAAAAATATATGACCATTTAATAGTACCATTGAATATTAATTAATCGCGCAAATGACTAATTAAAATTTGACATCCTCCCGTTTATTTACTCGTTTATTAAGAATACTTCTTAATAATAATTCAAATGGTCATATTTTTTTCTAAATTAATCATGTTTGACGATGTCTCCACAAAGTTTATCTTGCAACATATGCTTAATAGCTTCTAATGTTGTCGATAATTCTAATTCTATTCGACGGAGGTTGTACATAATAAAAAATATATTTGTCACTGGTGGTTATACAAATTGAATCTTTAATTATGAAAAGAAAAACAAATAGCACTGCGTATGGCACATAATCCATAATTAAAACATAAAATATAATAATTTAGATCATTCTTAGAAAAATACAAGAAAATTAATATAAGTCAACTAATTATTTTAATGACCTTAAAGATTCATAGGACTCAGAAAACAATATTAAAGAAATTTACAAATATTTTGAAACGAATAATTAAAGCTGTTATTTTCTTTTCACTCAGTGGTATCTACACTATTCTAATAAGTATTTTATGTAAGTAATATTTGATAAATTTATTTAAAAAAAGGCATACTTGTCGCACAAACTAGCGAATACTAAAAGACACCAGAACGATCGCTTTGTTCTCGTACTGTAAAACTGTTACATAAAACTCGACTGACACTGAACTTAACCTCGCCAACTCGATTAACATACAAAAGTACTGAAAACGTATCAATTTGAATGTCTAATTAGCGCGACCGATATTTTTTATCCTGACAAAAGAGTCTGCGAACGTGGAATGTCTTCTAACGCGATAAAACCTTAATTAATAGCCAGTGAAACTAAAGTATGCGCAATTTCAGCAATCTTTTGATACTGACTCACTAAATATTGTCGACTTCCACTAGACCTTCAAAACAGAAGCATCTAACAATGATACTCTGAAAAACGGTCATGTGCGAATCGTAACCGTAATTGGGGGTTCCGTACAATACTTCATCGTCATCATCATCGGCCTGTGGTAGTCCACTGCTGGACATAGGCCTCCCCTAATGCACGCCTTCATAATTGGGGGGATTTCGGACCGTATCCCACCACGCTGGTCCAATGCGGGTTGGTAGGTGGACCGACTTTTTACATGCCCATCCGACGCATGAATCATTGTACTTTTCAGATACTTGCGTGATCAGCCCAAATTGTCCTAACCAAACAGAAAACAATAATAATACAAAGTTGTTTTCTCGCGGTATTCGAACCCACGACCTGCGGTTTGTAAAGCAAGGGCCAACACCCCTAGGACAGCGGTATTTACAATACTTAATACTATAAAATGTATGTATGTTTTTTTAGTCGAGAAACATTCTTTTTTTATTATAATCTGGTGTCTATAGAAGCGAAGTCGAATAAATAACTCTGATAGCGCTCTCATCGGTGGAACATCGCGTGATGAGTGATGTTTGGTGACGGTTTGCGTAGATTTATATCTCATTCGGCTATTATATAGCATAACTTTATTTTTTGTTAGTAACATCAGACGAATACGATGTCTGTTTTACCGATGTTATCAATATTGTTTTCATAAATTTCCTGAGAATCAAGAACAAAAGAAATTATTTAAATGGGAAAACTGTGTTAAGGACTATTATTTAATCTATCAGGATTATATAGATAAAAGATTTAGATTAGATTCCGCGATCACAGATGATGAAAACGGTAATCTAGCGACAGGGTCCCGTATATTCACCAAGGAACCCTAAAAAAAGGTAATAAAAGCCCGTTGTTCGACGCTGCCGCGGCAGATAAAATGCTGTCCGCTTTATCGCCTACAGACGTCTCGTGCCGCCCACGTACCAAAATAGCCGCGAAAATCGGCTTTTCCTCGCGTTTCCCGCGCGTAGGCGTTGGGAGGCACCGGCGAAGGCCCGCCCCGCGGTCAACACGCCTCGCTCTCAATATCGTCGGATTCGAACCTGAAACTTCGCGAAAAACGCCAAATTTCTCTAATAAGACGAGCTTAAGCTGGTAGCAAAAATCGCGCTATATCGGTCAAAAAGACCTCTTAAGAAAGCTTAGTAGACACTATGATAAGACATGTTAAAACAGTTGAAGACCGTAATTACCACAGCTTCGGAATTGCTTCGTTTGATGACGTCATTAGATAGATAGTGATGACGTTTAGTCGGGTATTTTCCGCTGGCTCTAATGGCGTATAACACACCCTAATATGGACCAAAGCTAAATAAGATGTGGACGTTTAAAACAAAGCCATCGAAGGAAGGTCTTAACTGTTGAATTATCGCTCTGTAAATCTTAACTTTACAGTCAATCAATAAAAGGTGAGACGCCATTTTTTTACAATTAGCTTCTTTGTTTAAAAAGCTCAATGTTCTTCATCTTAATCTTTCTCTGGTATTCGTTCGTAATATTTTCAGATTTCAATTAGATTAACTCTAATACTGTATTTAGATATATATCTAAATAATACGTAAATTATTCCCAGTCAGTAAATTTGGTCGCCCAACATCGCGCATAAAAGATAACGTCAATATTCAAAACAGCCGTTTGCAATTGTAAATTCACTCAAAAATATAATAAAATCCGCTTGTAAGCATCTCTGTCAATTTTGTTACAATCTCCTGAAAACTAATGAAAAGTCTTCAAGAAACATTTTGTCTTAAATATCATATAAATTACATTCAAAACATTCTTACAGGCCTACCGACATTTAAAAACTGTAGCATTAGCTAATCTAATTAATATGTAGATTCAGAACAAAAATTGGATCACCGACGATTGCCCATATAAGTTACACGCGCATAGCTCGCAAGCCAATGTGGTTTTTCTATTTCGCACATAATTCCCAGAAACATTCGAAAGTCCAGTTATTAACACCAGCTCGTAGCTCGATTTTAGCGCTTACGGCCGTATTAAGCTTCTTATTGGTTGGCATAATCCATTTTAGGTGTATAATTCATTGAGAGCGCAGTTTCATATAAGTAATGGCTTACTTTTAGGTACACGATAGGCGTTTCTTATCACCAACTTGCGGTGCGTGACACCCTTTAATAAATTCAAATTAGACACTTGCAACGTATTTTAAGTGGCATTCTGTGTACTGACACATTTCGCTGCGTTATTGTACTTGTTGGCGGGCGCGTTTTCGAAATTATGTTTTTGTTTACTTCCCTTGATGTTACTCAGTTTAAGTTTTAAAAGTTAGTTTTGGTTTATTGCCGGTGAATAATTTTGGCGAAGTATGTAATGAAGTTTAATTACAGAAAATGAAGTAATTTGAATACGCAAGATATATATTTTCTATCGACGACAATGATTTTTTGTTGACTATGAAAAAAATAACTCAGTATCAACAAGAGAGATCCAGATACAAAAATATCTTTCATCCTTATCTATTTAGATGAAATCTTGATACTTCACTTATTACTCTATACCAAAAAAAGACTGTAATAATCACATATTTATACTTGACTATTTGTTAATTGCAATAACCCATCTTATTAAGTTTCTAACGATAACAATTGTTACTAAAATAAACCTAACTTGCCATCAATCGTAACATTATGTAGTATCTCAACTACATAACCATCCCGTCCGCACACAATATATTATCGTTGAATCCGTGCTGTCGCGTCTCAACGAGACAAATGATACATTTGACATAGATCAGGGGACAGAGGACGCGTCTCGTAACGTTTTAATTGAACGGTCTAAGGTCAAATCGCTTGCGGCCCACCGCCGCCGCACTTTTCACGTCCGCGTATTAATACTCTGTTGCGTATTCTGTGCTTCTTTTAATGTCTACTCTGATAATGAGTCTACAATAAAAAATAAAAATATATCAATAAAAAGTTCTCATGTTCGGAGGAACGTGTTGAAATTATGGCCATCTGACCGTTTTTCTTTTTTATCTACTGGATATTTTCATTGGGGGCTTCTAAAAACTATTAGAGAGACCGATTGTTGCTATTTACTTTATTTAGTCTTTGTCATCCCGATGTTTTTGTAATAATTGCTATAAATATAAAACAAAAACATTTCTTCTGTACAATTATTTTAGGGTATTTTTTTTTATTGAAGCAAACAAAATCATTTCAAATACAATCACCATTCGCATACATTGTCTGCATCGCATTATCGTACATAAATCGAGACACTATATTTGCGAATCTGTGGACTTCTGCCACAGATCATCATAGCCGTACAGAGCGCGTTGTCGATTTGTTTTGCGCTAAAGCTCCGTTGCTTGCGCGCGACACATTGTTGGTGCATAACACGCGAAATGTTTTACAAGCTCGCATTGTTCCACATTTGAACGGCGAACGTCACAGACGCTTCGGCGAAGCGGCCATTGTCGCCGTGTTTGTTGTTGCGCGCGAAATCTCGCGACGCCATAACAATTGCGCGGGAAATAACTGCACTAAACGCGAGCACGAATTCCTTCCGACACGATGGTGAAAAGGATTTTCCGTTGGTATTCTTATAAAGATGTTGTAAAACGTAATGCTTTTTTGTGTTATTAATTAGCTTTTAGTTCAGGAATAATATTGTAACAAAGTTTGTATTTTTATATTTGATCAAAGACAAAGATGCCGAATTAAGAACCTAGAAGTTTGTCATTGAATGTAGTACCTTTTAAATTATGACACAGTATACTTCTTAATAAACCGTATAATCGTTGACGATATAGATATTTTGAAACAAAAAATATCGAAACATATAATATTCCGTTCAATACAGTATTTACGACCGGAAAAGATTTACCGTTCTTTTACAAAACCAACAGCACATATGTTTCTAATAAATAAGTAAATAACAATAGGAAAGCAACCACAGTATCAAGTCATTTTACTTATTCACAAAGCACGCTAGTAACAGAATCGTATTTACCACGTCTGACTTCAATAACATTAATTTATACTTGCACTGCACTCATATCCCTTTGTGACTGTCCAAAATGTATGCGGGTGTCCACTTTACCATTAAGAGGGGTCAGAAGATGTAACAAATTGGCCCCTAACCTTGTCTGACCCCCCCGAGAGCGCGCAATAATTGACATTTGACCGTTGTGATTACACTTTGACAATTAAAACGTAGTGTTGATTGCTCTATACTGCTAAACGTCTTGAAAGTTGTGAAGAACTTTAAATGTTTCTATTTTGAAAAACTCTTTTTTTAATGCAGTAAGCAGTACAGATTACAAATTAATGTCTAGACTAAGAAAAAATGTAATGGTTATAATAGTTACAAATATTATATTTTTTCTGTTAAACAGACAAAATAAACCTTCGCTTTTGAAACTGTTTATTTTTCAAAATAATGTACTTTCAGGTCTTATTTCAATTACCTTCGCAATAAAATCAAATATTCGTTCATCGCCTTTACACCTTAAAATCCTTATTAAAACGCGTTTAGTTTAAAAAGCATAATATTTTGCACGTTTATTAAAAAATCAAAAAACTTAAAGCTTAGTCTCGTTACAAATATAATTATAAACAAAATCACATTGCTCTAAATAGAAACCTGCAATATTTTATAATAAAACTTGCGGGAGCGAATTTACTAAAAGATAAGCAAGATCCTTGTTAGAATCCATGTAAGGCTTCATTCAGTCTTTAGTATTATTTAAAAAAAAAGTAAGCTTGTACTTGTGTTAGAAAAACAGCACATTTTTTTACTCCCAACAAAAGCACGATATTTTTTATTAGTTTGTAACAGGTACAAATTGTTTACAAAATACCAATATACGTATTATAAAACTAGTATTAACATTTTAATTGTTAATATATTTTTTTTACATTTACAATTGGCAAAAGTATGGTACAAAAGCTAACCGCATTTACGTGGCAGTTACAAATTCAAATTATGTATACGAATTGATATTTTTTCATTCCATCCCACCCGCCGACGCCAGCATTACACTCCCATTGTCCTCCAATATTGGTCAACTGGTCATATTGTACTCCACGCGGGCACAAAGGACGCTGGCGACCGTTTCAAAGGAATCTTCTAGATTTTCGATTCAATTCCATTTTACGGTCACACGCATTATTGTGACCTGATTCTGTTGTTATAATAATGTGTGTTAGTTTAATCTTAAGCTTAATTTCATGCATATTTAATGTACTTTCTGTTAAAAACGCTATCAATTACATCGTTTTAATGTTAGTAGCTTAATATTACAATTTAAGTTTCGAAACGTTGAGTACGTGATTATTATTGAACAATTTTTGTACTATTGACGTGAGGCATGGTACAAAAAAATTATATTAATATAAATAAATGTTAATTAACTTTTTAATACGCCACACACAAAAACAATTTTTTACTGTACTATTGGCGCAAAAGGCTCTCACTATTTTTTAATCATAATTTCGTTATAAAATCAAGGTTTAGTTGAAAGACAAGCAATGTTATTACTTATCCGGGTCTAGATTTATTTTCACTAAACTTAAACCCTATCAGCCAATCCCAACAACGCCTGATAAAATTCGCAATAGACTTATTGCCGTGCGATTTAAAGTTAACCAAGTTTATTGTAGCAACATATGAATACGACTATACATAAGTCTGAATGAAAACAAGTACACTTAATAAATTCTAACCTTGTGTGTCATAATTCTGAAGTAGCCGTACACGAGGCAAACAAATTTGATTTTTATTAGGACCAATTCATCCTCCCCACCAATGCTAACAACGTTAGATTGAACGCTTATTATGGTGAGTGCTTCAAAACTTCTAACTTAGTTCACGCTACGTAAAACATGTATGAATATAATAAAACAATTATTGTACACGTGTCTGTTAAGTACGGCAGTATAACAAATTACTTTATTGTAAGATAGCTCTTTTAAAGCGAAAAAATCCGTTAAAAGTCTTTTTATTTAATAATGTGAAGCTTTTCCCAAGAAAAAAAAAAGTTATATCTATATTACATCAATGCTGAGAAATACGGGTGGTTCTACAACTCCCTATTTTGTTACAATGGTTGTGGGAAAATATTTTAAAATTGAGAAAACAAATCTCATTAAATAGTATTTAAACCCTCTTACTTGTGGGCCGATAAACACCCTAAATAATCACAAAACAATCAATTACGACCCCTCGGTACAAGTTATTAAAACATTGAGATGTATTGCAGTTAACCCTTGAACTCCCGAGTCCAAACTTATCAATTTGGTGCATTAATCGATTGGCTATGTTTGTTACCAGCGTGTTATTGTTGTTTAGTTTATAATTTAATCTACAATGACGACCAATTATCTATTTGTTAAGGATATCGAATTACTTTATTCGTTATAACGTGTATTATAATTTTTATGTAGTAATTGAGGCTTATTCTCATTGTGCGATCTCGCATAGCAGTTTTCCTGAAGTTGATACTCGTCACAGTACGAAATCCAAAAATTGTATAAAATCTACGTATATATACATACATAACATCAAACCTTTAATACTACTGCAATGGTTATTCGCTTTGTCCATCTAGTGCTATAAGCCTTTTGGATTGTAAAATTCAGTTACCAGTGGCTTTGTAAAACAATTTAAAAATATGAATTAAGAAACCGTGCCCATTATAATAAATAAGCAGTATTATCATATCACTTAACGTCTTTGAATTAAGTAGTTAATAAATTAGTAAAATTATCATGGCGCCTTCATTTTAAGTAGCAACGTATGTTGTGAGTATGTTATCTATTTACGTTATACAAACTGGCAAAATAACGCGTCACGGACTAGCGATCCCTGTGGGAACATAACAGGGGTTGTGCGGGTGGTTTGGTGGTTGTATGGTAGGGTGGGAGGGAGAGCGGCAAGTGGGGTAGCGGGCCGGAAACGCCGGTGCCGTTCTACGCACCTGTGGGAACCTCCGCTTTCGGCGATGTTTTATAGCTGCGACGTTCAGTTCGCGACTAATTGGAATACTGTCAGTGTCTATTAAGTTTTGGAATTATGAACTTAATGTATTTAAGTAAAAAGTAGCGTTGAGTGCTATTTAGTGTTGGTTAAACGTGGCGATTGAAGGTTATAGACGGTCGTAGAACATGAGTGTTTCCGAGTTGACCATATCTTTTTTGGTTTGCGTATACAATAGTACATAGTTATTATAAGTCAAAAACGTCCTATCAAAGAATTTAGCTCGGTGGCTAAACAATATAAGTAACGACTGCCTTATCGAGAGACGAAAACCGTATGGATGCAATCCAATACCATTAAAATAGCGTACCTCTCTCCATTCAGGTGTAATTAACCAGCAATGAACATCAACCGACAGAAATGAACTTTTCAAGTGTGACGTAATAAATCAACGAACAAAATGAAGAACAGCGAAGAATGTTTACCCTGACGCACGAACGGACATAAATCGAAACAGTGTGATATTTTCATTATACATTAGATATAGTGCTATGTGAATACAGATCTGTTGTTATATATTAATATACAAGTGAACAAAGGATATTGTACATAAAACACCAGTGAAAGACTGATCGTTACCGAGGTTCGAACCTGCTGTCGGGTTTGAATTTGAACTTGGGCCGCAGCGAACAATCGTCGGGGCGACAGTGGCCATCGCAGGCATGGGAATCAAGGTCATGATGAAAGCTTTCAGTAAGCCTAAAGGTGAGTGATAAATGATATTTAAAAAGCACAAACTTTAACACGATATTAGCTATAAAATGCCGACCCAAATCAGATTTGGAGACTGATATCGTTACCCATAGCAACGTCATGGTATCACACATGTATCGTTCTCATTGGGCTACGGCCAGGCAGGTTGTTGTACTAAAAGATGTTACACCAATAGGAGGCTATTAATGTGACGTCATTCCGTCACTATGGGCTATGTTGTGACCATCGGAATAAGGATCATCATGTAGTATGCTATATGTAATAAGAATAAACTTTGTAATACCGCACAACAATGTTATAAACCTCTATTAATAAAGGTAGAATTTTTTTATTTATGATCTGTGCAAAATGGCGTATAAACTTGTGGCATTCCAGCATCAACAGTGATTGAAACTTGAAAGAGGATGTCATGGGTTATAAATTTGTTCGTTTAGAACCACCCACCAACCTGTCATTGGACCAGCGTGGCGGGATACGGTCCAAAACCAATGAGAAGGCGTGCATTAAGGGAGGCATATGTCCAGCAGTGGACTAACACAGGCTGATGATAAATAATGATGATGATAGATCGTATAAAAACTGACCCGTTTTGCTAAGGTATATGTTTCTTGCCGACTTCAATATCACATCCAATCAGCGAATAGTGATTTGAACACAACAAACATCGACATCGATATAATTTATTTGTATACATTAGCGATCGATTGTGCAAGGAGCCATCCTCCTATGATGCAACACTCTCGGTTTCAAAGCTGCCCCCGTTGCCAACGCGGCGTGACGGTGGAAAAATATGAAAACGCCGCGTTTTCTGATGCGTATCATTATATCGAAGACGCGTTGTTATTTGCAACACAGGCCGTTTCCTTTGTGGGACGTTAGCCGCTTTGTTAAGACTATCCTGAACTGAGTCTAAGTTTGACATTCAATTTATAAAAAAAAGGCGTATGTATTGCATACTGTAATTCATGTTTGGCAACCTTCCGTCTATAATAATACGTTTACGACTCCATTTTGTTTTTAAGTTACCAAATATTCTAGATCGAATAAGGTATATTTCACTTGTGTTGTGATATAAACTGACGCCCTGGATGTCCTAACCATTTTGTAACTAGACTTAATACGTAAATTGTATAACAAATTAAAAGAAACTTGTATAGCATGCAAGATTCTAGCTAGATTATGAAATCCATTTGGCATTTCATGTGCCAATTGTGGTCAAATATACATGGAAAAACAACTACATCCACAACATAGTTCAAACAATAACAATTTCCACATCACAGTACAAAGTCCTTGACCGTATCAATTTTATCAAACAACACATGACGATTACCGAAAACTCGTAGCGGCCAACAGTCCGACCGAAACGGGTTTGAATCCACGGTAGCGTGCGACCGGCATCGCTTTTTTGTCTATGCCCAGAGCTGGCGAACTAATAAGACTAAACACCTGTTTCGACATAGCATGTACCGTGAACTTAGGGTTGTGCAACCACGGCAATTACCCCGCTCTGATGATCTTGAAAGTGAAGACCTTGTACGAGTAACGTGTACCGACTTTGTATACAATTGCGCATCTGTTTTGATTCAAGGACAGAGAGTTGATGGGGAGAAGGGTAAATATGTACTATAAAATGCTAATATAAATGATAAAGTACTATAGAACGTCACGTGACATTGTATTTAAGTCATACATAGGTCTCTTTATTTATGTCTTGTTACTATTTTATGACCTATATTGCTACAATTATCAAAAAAACACATCATGCTATAAATATTGTAACCTACTACCGCGTATAAATATTATTTGAATAATTTGGTAATCAACTCGTCATGGAATATTTTTGCACTCACTTTAATCTTAGATATATTCTTTTATATTCGACGTAGTTTTAAATAGACAAATAACTACAAGCCTAATTTTTTTCTCAAATTGCGTTCCATTTCACTCAACATAAAACGAAACAATAGACCTTGGATCATTGACAATTCGTCAATAAACGAAACGGAACGTATTAAAAAAAGGAACACACGGCATCACACATCCGAAGTGTAACGTAACAAAGGATTTTAACTGTATCTAGTACGCTCCGCGAGCGTTCATCAGGAGCGGGGGCGGCCATTCACGTCGGCGATTGGCCCATCCGGTGTCTCAATGAGATGATGCGCCGCCTCTGTCATTCGGCCCTCGCCTACGTACCTATTAATGCTTGCATTATAGTAAACTCGCCGCGGATGATGAATTAACCGTTGCTGAGCTATGCCAGTTTTTGTTAACACTTATTAGTCTGAGACGCGGATTTGCACGGTAATAAAACAAAATGGCGTGATCCATTGCCTGTAAGAGTCAAATGAAACAAAAACATTGAAGAAACGCGTGAAAAGCGTGAATCGAACAATGTTTTCATGACAAGCTTACAGAGTTGCGTATAAATTTAGATACTAGCACTATCAGTGTCACTTGCAATGCATCTTTCTGGAAGTAAGTATACTCTTTGAAGTCCGTCAAATTAACCACTTTTGTCAGGAATTCACAGATTCTAAGACCTGGTGTAAGACTCAGTAGGCCAGGGATATCTCCCCACCATTAGCGACATTAGCATTTTACACTAAGGCCTTAATAATTAGGTACTACATGGTAATGTTTAACCCTCATTTACCTCTCTCGAATGAACCTAAAGCTTAAGTACCAGGTCAGGCAATAATGATGCATTCTTTACAGCAATATGCTTTCCTCTGTGTATTTCAATGAATGGTAAAAATAAATTTAAAAATCCTACCAGCTAGCTGTCAATTACCCATAAATCTGTAAATTCTTACGCCCGAGATAATTTAAAAAGCTCATATTCGACTTATGTTAGTCCGATAGTATAAGCTAACATAAAATATTAAATAGCTCGATTTTATCTAAGCATGTGTATTATCCCATGCAATACGTAGATATATGAGATTTCCTTTATTTCGTGCACCATTAATACAAAAGTAAATGCGTCTACAATTGTTGTTTATCTCCGCAACATATACTTTGAGTTCCATTTTGCTCTCTTTCAAGCGCTCCACATCACGTAACATGTTCAAAATTACCGTAACGCACAATTGTGCTGCTAACTCGTTCGAAGATTGGGTTGCCGTTGAATAGGGCCAGCGGAAGCCACCGTTTATGCGTGTTGCTTACCCGAAGTGGCAACGAGTGCTAACATGCCACAAAGTTTGAAAACCATCGTACTTTTTGGTAACATAGCTTCGTGGATAAGAAGATTGAGATATTAAGTATATAGCAGCATATAGCAAATTATATTTTGAATAAATGTAAAGCAAGTAACCCATGGCAACAAAGCAGTGTCGTACGTATGGTTTATGGTTATCATAACAAGTATTAGTCGACTTAGAGATTGAACTCAATGACTATATTACTTCATTCAATAATATTTTTCCAAATACACTTGTCTAATTACAAAATTTCACTGATTTTATCGCATTTAACTACTTTTAAATGTTAACGTTTTAAACCCTTTCAGCTTCCATGATCAAAGAACAGATTTTAATTTTATTTAAGACGCGATGAAACCCCTTAATAACTAGAATCTTCAGTATCATATTATCATATTCCTATTCCACATCTTACATTATCAGCCTGTGTTAGTCCACTGCTAGACATAGGCCTCCCTAATGCACTCCATCTCCCTTATGGGGTTTTTAAAATGGGAGTTCCACTTCTTATTAAAATATATATTTTAAACACACACTATTATTACTTTCGACGCGTGAATCGACTGTAAACGTTTCATTAACTAAACGATGAGTTTTTGTGAAGTCATTTCACGGGTCGGTAGACGAAAAACCGTTTGGAACAACATTTTTCACCGCGTTACGTCCACCCTTCGCATGCATCGACGATTGTCAGAACGATACGGGCGTCTGTATGGGAAATATTTTAAACTTCTCTTTGGTATTATAAAAAGGTAGTGTACACTAACTTTGAGATAATACAATTAATGGCGGTTTTAATTAGTAAGGTTATAAGTTATGACGCAAATATCTTAACGTTCACCTGGTGGCAAATGGCAAGTTTTTAACTGAAGAAACATATAGTAACTAGGTATCTACTCGCCGCTTCAAGACAAAATATGTTGCCTCTTGTGTACTTACTAATTTGACATGTTAAAGTGCCTAAAAACTGAAAAAGGTGTCAACTCTTGGTACTATCGTGTATTCATTTTATAATATGCAATGATAACTGTTTAATGACTGCGTCAGACTTTTAGCGAGAGAATTTAAGGTTTTAATATTAAATGTACCTATGACAATGGCTGGTATATCCAGTGTTTAATAATAAGCAAATTTGCTTACTGTTCCTTTTTTATCTTTCAATTATGGAAGGGGCTGTATGAAATTGTATTATAATGCAGCCTTCGTTAACAGTTCTTATTATAATTAACACTGGCCGCGGACAATTGCAACGCGCCCGTCGCACGCGCCTCTGACGTCACGCGACGTTCCAAGTTCAAGCGAACAATGGCGGTGGAAATGGCGGGCTTTTGTTCCCGCGCCATTGTGCCAACGTGTCAGAGGTAACCGTTGGCGCGGGTTTCGTCCGAACTTCTGTTAATAGACGGGTATTAGTACATTTTAACAGATAATCGCTTAGAACACGAGGAAAAAACTTTAACATGCTGTTAAGGGGTTTCGAGAAAATATAGTTGGTTGTTGCTTGATAGCTGTATGTAGGAATAATATTATTAATATCAAATTTGAAATAAAAGGAGAGATAAACAGTTGCTGTTCGTATTTACTTACTATTGAACATGGCAATACCACGGCGGGGATGTAAACCAGTGGGAATGCACTACTGTTCTGTTCTGTGAAGAACTCCGTAGAGGGACATAACATCGAACTATCTCGAAGGAAACATAACCGATATCTCAAGGCTGTTAGCTGGCTCGTGGCGTTTTAAGCTGAAATTTCTAAACAGGGCGTAACCTCCGCTATTAGGTGAATGTCCAGTTCGTCCTGTAACGTCATAAAAGAAAAAAAATATTGACTATTTTGTAATAGTATAAAAACAATTACAATTTATACCATTAAAATTTCAGCTGTATTATCATGACTGAAATATAACTTACTTAAGTCATATTCATTATAATGTATGGCTAATACACACAAAAAAAATAAAAATAACATTGCAACCGCAGCTAACTGTCGAACCATAACCACGCATAATCCTAACAACATCGGCCGCTAACGCAACAAGTGTCGGCCGCGGCTCCCTCGCGCGACCCCTGTTCACCACCTGTTGCGAATTGCGGGACCGGTCATTTGCATAATACGCACGCAAGCACGCTAACGTTGTATTTACAACGTTTTAGGACTTTATTACTACATTTGAAGCCTAAAATGTTTACAAATACATCGAGAAAAGGGATAATTAGGGTATTATTATGTCTAAGATTGTGATTTTGTTTGTTTAAGCATGGAAATATATAATGTAAATCGTTCCTATAGCCGAACGTGTAATGGAGTGTTTATACAGCGTAACCCAATGAACCGACCCAAAAAGACATGTCACAGAAGTAAACAGTATTACCATTAGTAACAGTGGTGTCGTACATTTCGGGTAACATTCAGTATTGCCACTGGATGATAACAGAGAGTATAATTTACAACTTGTATGCCTATAGTATCAATTTAATAATCTTAAATTCACGCAATAACGTTATGTACCTATTACATTTTCACTGTGATATCATTAAGTTTATTTTGTAACGGAGGGTTTCTAAATAGTATTAAAGTCGAAGCATTTCATTAGTTGCTATATGTACGAGAAATTTATATAGAGCCATAAATATTCACTGCACTCGGTCTAAAACTTGGTGGGCCGAAAAACCCGAAGGCCGCTCGCCCAGGTGATATTCGTCGGTCATGCGACCGCATCTCCTACTCCATTGTGTCCGTTATCCACGCCATTCATGATTCGACCCACGCGAAGACTGCTAATTGGCCAAATTCGTCAGAAAAGCTAGGATAAAACCTAAAGATCTAAAATTGTCAAATTTGCCTTGAATACTATCAATGCGAACTGGTGCAATATAACTTATCACTGCATAGTATAAAACAAAGTCGCTTTTTCTAACCCTATATCCCTATGTATGCTTAAATCTTTTAAACTAATTAACAGTTTTATGTGGTTTTTTTTTTAATAGATAGAGTGATGAAGAGGTAGGTTTATGTGTATAGCACATGCTTAATATAGTAGGTGCATTCATTATTGGCATAGCACCCGAGCGAAGCAAGGGCGGTCCGCTAGTAACTTATATAACGTGAAGTCTAATAGGAACTCGTTAATAGTTAGTTTTTCATAAGTTTCCTACGTGTTTTCCCGAAGATGATTCCGGTTTAATAACATATTGTTTTTTACAAACTCCGTAGCCTAAAAAGAAGTAGCGTCATAAAATAAATAAAAAATCTTGCCAAGCGAATGGTTATTTTATAGGTTTGCTTGGGTTTCATTTCATGTCTTTTTAATTTTTATAAAAAATCTTAATAATTCTTGATGCCTTACGATGGAGGAGGTATGTGCTTCCATCAAATGTATCTTATCGAGCTTCTTACTTTAACAAATCCGTAATTCCATAGATATCTCAAATTATAATTGGCTATCCTTTTATCGATAGAATTGATCCACTAGCTAAGTAAATACATTATCGATGATAGCATCGTAGTAGTTTTAGTTGGACTATAAATAATTAGATGCAATATCGATTAAATACATCTGAATGTACTTGCAGGATGATCTTGGTCGGTAACGATACATCGATTAACCTTAAATCTCTCGATTAATTACTTTAATTACTGTGACGGAGATCAGAAAGCTGTTCGTAATTTTGTTCTTCTGATCTTTAAATTGGTTCGGACGAATGTTGTCGGAAAAACTTTTCTCGATATAAATGTTAAAATTCCTTCTTAAATGAACTCAAAGTTACTTTAGTAGCACAATAAATGCACGTATCAAAATATCAAGCTCAAAAAAATATACTCCGTAGGACAATAGACTACTTCTTGTTAATTTACAAATGAATATTTATCACCACATTATTGATACAAAATTTTATTATGTTAATTTTTATATGATTATGTCATGTTATTATTTTATTATATGCTGGCCACAAAAACGAGAAAACGATTAAATTAATCATTACAATATATTGAAATGTGATAAGTCATATTTATTCATTGAATCAATATTGCATTCTTGTACGAGTGAACCAACTTATTATTCAGCTGTTCATACTCGGCGTTGCACAAAGTGTTTTATCTCGCTTACAAAACAATAGCTTCCAGATGGAATGAGAATGAAAAATAACGTCTTAATAAACCCCACGTCGACATACAAAGGAACATTTAAGTGACATCGACTTAATCAAGTCGGTGCACCACCTTTTAATTGAATCCGAGAACGATTTTAAGCTATAACTTTTTTGCGTTCAGATATTTATACAGTCGTGTTGCTATTTAAATACGCTTATATAAAAAGCAAGTGGATTACAGCGAAGTCTTGAAGTTTATTGTAGTATGTTGATACCGTTTAAGTTAATCTCGACATATGTTTCCAGCAGTCCAATAAAACAAAAAGTATTCGTTGTTCTTCTCGATCAACTGACTTAACTATAGCTTCTATTTGCACCATCTACCTTTAACCATCTATTACTTAACAATGAGAAGAGGACACTTCAATTTGATCAGTCAAATTCACGATCTCCCGTACGGACATCACAATGAAGCACTAAATAGTTCAGGGCGCAGGCACGCTCCCCGAGGCACTCCTATATTACCGACGCCCCGATGCGTCCATTGCATTGTTATTATCCGGATCATGACTTGCACTTGATGTGGAATTATCACTGGCCGTAAGCAGCGAACGGTAATCGTGATGCGAGTGCACCTGCGCGGGATGCGCTGCGTAAATCACGACGCAACGATCGAACGCAATTAATATCACCTTGGGCGACGCCGCGTTGCGGGCACCTGATCGGTACTTACTATTGTTATATTTGCCCAATCTGATTATTAATAAGACCGAAGAAGGCTTTTACGTTAAATAAAGTTATTTTATTTGGGCTTATTTATTTTCACGTGCTGTGTAAACAACGCTATACGTTATATGACGATAAAATGTTTACATACTCTCTTAGGCTACATGAATTTAGATAACCTAAATAAATTACATTAAGAAAACTTAATTACACCGTCATTACAGCTTCCATAATAAACGCATTCTCCAAAAAATCTAATCGCACCCATTACACAAACGACAAAGGACGTGCCGTGGCCGTTTATCAAGCGACCGAATTCAGCCACCGAATAACGTTTGGCCGGATGAATTATTAACACGTTTATTACATTTAAATGATATCTGTGCGCGGTACTAGAGATCGGCCCGGCTCGGGGCAGCGACCGTGGGAGAGGAGTAAAAATCACCGCATCTCAGAACTGGTCGGCAGGTGTGCTGCGTACACGCACACGCGCGGCGCACGCACAGCACACGCGCACGCCCGCCGTGGCACGTCCACGCACGCACACGCACGCCACCCACGCACACGTCGCTATCGCCACGCTTATGAATGGCCAACGCACGCACACTCGCGCACCGTTCCCGCTCGCAACTGATTTATTCCATCCAGGGCCGTCGGGAAAGGAGATCGGCTATTAATTTGTACGACGACTCGGTGTATAAATAAGTTTGATAATGATGTTAATCCAGCCAGATAGGGATCTGTGACGCAGTACTTCCGAAAGGTGGCGCCACCGCTCGCCTTTGATCTTGAAATTGTACTGGGGAAACTCATAATCGTCTATATTACGGTCATATCTAATTGGATACAAATTTAATGAAGCTATCTACTAGAGTTTATCGCGTTATTGAATCTCTGAGTTATGAGTTGCTACGCGCTAATGAAGAGGTAACTGTAAATTGATCATTTAACAATAGCCGTCTATTAGATAGCAATTGCACTGCTATCTCGAAATCTATATTGGGCGTATAAGTATGGGTTGTATGAGACTAGAAATTGATTTATCTAAAAAAACTTCGAGTTTGTCATGTCAATTTCAGTAAGGTAGTATGCATCGTAGTCGTACTCCTCTCTTTGGTCTTTGTAAATCTGACGCGGCTTGGTCGTTACGGGTTACTTTGCTTACGTCGTCTTAACTTTAATTTCTTTCATGTGTAGTAAAATAAGTGTAAATAGTAATGGTACGTTTTATTGTTGCAGACATCCCGTCGCAGGTGCCGCCGCTCACGCCCGGCACCAACAAGAAGATGGCCGAGGCTCTGAAGGCCACCTTCGCATCCTGGGAGAAGGAACAGCTGCGTCTGAGTGTCCCCAAAGGTACGTGAAAAATTTATCTATAGCAAAGGCAAGCTTAATGCCTGAGACATTATCTACCAGCTAACCTTAAAGTGATAAAGAGATATTGAGGTCGGTGCACGAGTAAAAGAAGTACAATATGAAAATAAATTAATAAATATTTCCTATAAAAACTTAAAGTAATCTGACACAGACTTTATGAACAGTTAAAATCAGGTTGAGATAGGAATAGGAACGTACCCTATGGGGAAAGAGATAGTCACTGTATTCTACCCAAAGCGGTTCAAAAATACAATCGTCATCATATTATGCATAATTTAAGACTGAATAAGAAAATATACTAATTAAAAAAAGATATTTTAACCGCAATCCGAGCAATATTTATAGCCCAATAAAAACTGCCCGTTGTTTTAATGTTACGTTCATATCGCGAGGCTAATGGCATATGTTTATTGAAATTTTCATTTTCAATAACGCTTTATTTAAACAATCTTCATAAAAGCTTTAACCATTTAGTGTGAGTGTTATTATGATTTTCATGTAACATTTAACAATTAAACTAAACATTATACCCCCTTGAGAGGTGTAATAAAACAAGGTTATTTCAATTATAATAAGAAGCATGCGCTACAAATAATTTTCAAACCTTTAGCAAAAGTGTAATGGCGAAATAAACCGGAGTTATGGCTCCGTTTTAAATTTCCATTTTGTCTATGGTATAATGTTTTACGTATTTAGCTTATGCGATGGCTCTATACCATTATGAGTTTTAGATACTAGCTATTTATTCCGCCATTAGATTTTACGATTTCAACGAAAACACTATAATTGTAAGGAATAATGGTCCTTTGCACAAAAACCTACAGAAGTATTCTTGCATACGTTTAAAGGTATATGGTGGGATTGGCATAAATATGGTAGAAAATGCCTTTGGCATTAAGCCGCCTCTTTACTAGGACTGCATAAAGTGTATATGACTAAATAACTATATTTTTTGTAGTACACCTATAACGCCAAAACTACTAAACGAATATAAAAAATCACCGTTATAGAGCGAAGAGGCCAGAATAATACATATATTACAATATCATCATCATCATCATCAGCCTGTGTCAGTCCACTGCTGGACATAGGCCTCACTTAATGCACGCCTTCTCCATTAGGGGGTTTTTGGACTGCATCCCACCACGCTGGTCCAATGCGGGTTGGTGGGTGGACCGACTTTTTACATGGGTGACACAACTGGCTGATCGGCCCAAATTGCCCTAACCAACTAGGAAATAACAATGAAAATTTGTTGAGTCCCCGCAGGATTCGAAACCACGACCTCAGGTTTCTAAAGCACACGCCTATACCACTGGGCTACGGAGGCAGTCTGTCAATTATACAGCAATTAACTATTGGGTTCCTCCATGAAAATGATACTGTTGTTAAAAATTTATCTGTATTATTTATAAAAGACCAGACTTGGTCAATATCCACAGGTTTAATATCCACTTATCCACGGATCTTTCGCGTTTTTTTTAAATTAACTTCCGTAGTTTCGGACTCTTTCCTTTCTCATTTCTAATTTTGCATAAGTGGATTTAATACTAATAATAATCGCGAAAATAAAAGGAATGGTCAAAAGACCAGACACCATAACCGTTTCCATTGCATACTTTTACAAAAAGTTTCAAACACCAATATATAGTTAAAAACTACTAAACTAACTTTCGCTACTTTATCACAATAAATTATTCGTGTTCTTAACCGTTAAATATAGTAATAAACAAGTGACCTGCACAAGAATAGAACAGGCATCCTAGCTCATTGCGCATGGCGAAAACGGCTAGACCCAGTCGCCGTGTAATACTAGAATATTTGCATATGCTAATTGCGTGTTCAGGACATGCGTACAGCTCTTTGTTGGTGGCGCTTTACCAGCTTGTTTTATTCAAGGGGCGTCCTGGCTTGCGACGGGTTTTTATGTACGATAGATGCATTGTGACTTTATTTCTCGTAAAGAAAGCCTCTTGGAAAGCTAAAAACGTTATCGACTAAAAGAATAATGTCGTATTTACCTTATTTATATATATGATTGTGCAATAATGTTCTCTTAGACGATTTCGACAATAGAGGCAAATGTAATTCAAATTCAAATATCTTCATTCAATATTGAAGTTTACACCTTGACAATTGATTGACAAACACGCTACCACCGGTTTAGAAAAGGTCGCCTCAGACCTGAGAAAAAACAGCGAAAGAGACTTTTATTTTATGCTAGAAGAACTAGTTAAGATCTATTATTTTATGTTATCTTTTAAAATAATATACAAACTAATTTATTCATACATATTAGGCAAATTGAACCAAACCCTACAGCGAATATACCATTACCAGGTTTTGTTATCTTTAAAAAGTTTTAAAAAAGAAATTAGTCTTAGAAAATTACAAAGAACTGTTAACACTTTGGCAAAGCTTTTGCTAAGTTTAAATACACCCACTGATGGAGTTATGTTGGAGATTGAGTTCGTACACGATCTAATATGCTTGTACAAAAAATGCTTACACTCTTACAAAGCGCACCTTCGCCTAGCTTGAACAGATCCAACGATAGCTCTATTCGCTTCTCATCAACTAAGCCTCAGTTTATATAAAGGCAGGATCTTATCTCTGATGGCTATTCTTTTTTACAACTCCGGCCTTAGGACAGGACAGGTGGCGGGTTCGACGCCCGTGATACGCCGGAAGTTCGTGCGTCTGCGGCTCGTCTATTCGCGTTTCCGGTTCTCTTACACGACGCGCGCACATTTGAACGATCAGTGCGAAAGGATTTTTTAACTGTAGTTTTCATTTAACACACAACAAATTTAACTCATATAATGTTGAAATTATAATACATTTATAAACACATAATAATGTTAAAGAAAGAGATAACCAAGCTGAACTTATTAGGTTATAAATTTGATTTTACTATACGGCAAATATCTTGTGCATTGTTTTTCTTTTAGTATAATATACAATAATTTTCTTGTTAAAATTGTATGGCGTTTAAATGATGTTTAATTTTACAATACGAATGTTTTTGCAGTTAAACAATTGTGTATCTCACTACTTTGATGTACAGAAAATATTAATAATACGCTACATATACATATTAATGAGACAATAAATATTAAAATGTTTAAATTATGATAACAAGCTCGAATTTACACATTAGTTATACTTTATCATTCTGATTCATAACCGCAACTGTTAATTTACGAAGGCGTTTATTATATTAAAATTAAAACTGATACGTTACAAGTCTTATTTTTTCACATAAATAATAATTAAAATATAAAATTTTAAACGCGGCCAAAAATTTTGTTGATTTAATATTTTTTATTTTATTTCATTATATTTTAGTGATTTGGTCTTCTTTTTATTTAATGGTTTCCGACGTTTCGCCCCGAGACAGACGGGTTTTCCGGTTTGTTACGTAAAAAATATAATAAAATAAGTACGTACGTAATTTGTACTCTATTTTTTATTCCCGTAAAAAACAGAAAGTATTTTGGATTAATTTAATAAAGTTAGTGTTTTGATTTTGCAAAATGTTGCACAAATGTAGAGTGAGAACAGCCTACCATGTCTATATATATACAACAATAAAGTCCTTTGTATATGTTAACAAGATAATCCTTATCAGCGGTACAGTCTTAATGGTATATAAAAACGAATGGGCGCTTTAAATAGTTACAATCCGACTTGTAAGTGTGAAATGGCTCAATAAAACCACGCGTGTTAGTCTCGTTTCCTTTTTATCGACATCGACGAATTGTTACACGGGTTTTTTATCGATAAAACAATTGCACATTGCCTCGCTGTTAACGAGTGTTGTCCTTATCGATATTTTCTCGTCTTGGTTTTAATTGGAGCCGTGGAAAGTTGCTAGTGGTGTGACACTGCAGCCTGTCTACGGCTGATTGCGCTATCGATGTAGAGTAATGTTGTCAACTTGGAAAATGACTTTTCGTTTTTACTGTGGCAACATTGTACAATAACCATAATTATACGTCGTCTGTATTCTAATTGTCTTTAAAAATATAGAGCATTGTTTTGTAAACTGGCATATGTACGTGCTATAATAAAATAAATTTTAAATAATACAGAAATATCATAATTTGTTACATTGATGTATTATTGAGTTAGCAATTTTGTAATTGTTAGTAAAATTAATCATTATAATTATATACTTACTTGCAACATCGATTATAATGTTGCAAGGAAGAAGAAAGCATTGATGTTAACTTACTTCAAATTTATTAAGAGCATATATTATTGACTATAAAGTTAATAAAAGATTTTGTATATTTAAGGCTTACCATTAGATTTAACTACTTATCAATATTCTGGCAACACTACTTTATAAGTATGGTAGTTATTTAAATGGCACTAAATGCACTCCTCGTCGCCGTCTAATGAGAAAATTATAATATAGTTGACATTCTAAAAACATTACCTAGACCAAGAAGAAAGTTATCATATCACTAACGTAAAGACTGCCGGCTAAGTCTTATAACCGTACATGTCGATTTAAAATCGTTAGTATATAAATATTTTTTTTAAATGAGACAGTAATGAGTAAATGCACAAAAGAAACACAACAATCCGCGAATACAAATTTCCAAGTATGTTTTTTTTAATTTCATACAAAATCCACGCACTAACACCTATTTTTTGCGCTACATCGAAAGGATACCTTAATTTTTTTGTTACTTGCCATTTCATGACGCAAACACGAAATCTCTCATAGTAGAAGCTTGCAATTTCAGTGACCGTTCTCTTAACTATAAACTGCTAAGCCGCGATGTGACAATTACGTTGAGCATTTAAGAAATGCTTTATACATGACGAATCGCACATATAAATATTGAACAGTGACATTAAACTTAGCCGTAGTCCACATCAAACGGACTATCAATAATTCATTAGTCGTATTTACTATGCTTCGTAATGCAAATTGTGCTGCCCAAGGGAATAGCAGCTTTTTATTGGAATAAGTCAGATTCATCTTACGTTTAGAGAAAACCGCATTACTTTGATATGCAGATGCGTGTTTGATTTAGTTCGCATTTTAACATGTTTGTTGCATCTATTCGTTTAATGTGCAAAAGCTTACGCTAAGTAGTATTTTATTTTTTGTTTAGTAATTGTACTGAATACTTACATTGTAAGCTTAAGTACCTAGCAATAACTCATAGAGATTACACTAATTCTTAAAAAATTGTGGACTTTTAGTTATTTTCATGTGTAAACTATGAGATAAAGTTTTATAATAACCCATTTTGCGGTTCTTGCGGAAAAGAGTAGTAGGCATTTGTCCTGTAACATTCCTGTTTTAATAATATTTGTAGAATTGAGACATCACATACAATACTGATAGAAATTAATATTTATCCACGCAATATTCAATCAGTCCGCACAAAGTTTTACCCCAACTAATAATCTTAAGAAAAAGCGTCAAAACAATCGTAAATGCTTCAATGCACAAGATTCAAGTAGTGTTTCTCTACAGAAATTAAGGACTTTATTATCCCACCAAAGATCGTGTCGGACACAAACTGGGCGCCATCTTTGTTAACATATTGAAAGATAACTGACAGATAAGATAGGTTTTTATCCCGACATCGCTTGTTAACGAAATTGGTCGATTACCCTAAGATAAGTGAACCACTGCAGCGTACATTTGTACCGAGATAACCCTTTATCTCATTAACCGTAAAAAGGCGATAATCAAATTGTTTAGTTTAATTACCGAGCAGTTAAACCCTCTTCGCTGAAATTACGAACGGTAATTACGGACGTTTTTATGCGTTCGTGGAATATATTTAAAGCTGATTATGTTTTTTTTCGACTTGAAACGTTACGAATGCTGCTAATTGTATGTTTTTGATTTCGATTACGTCAATATTGTTAAAGTCGATTTCTTATAAAGTTATTATTTCTATATCGATACCAATTCAAAATGTAGTATAATGTTCGTTAAGAATAATAAAAGTATATCCAGTTTAATAATATATGATATATTTGGTGTTTTGATCTTTTTTAACTTTACTGACTTTTGATCATATCACAATTTTATAAGCCAAGTACTTACTCGTGGCCAGCTTTACACAATAATAATTCGAGCGAATTAAACTAACTTATTGACTACTTCATCAACATAATCCTCATCATCAGCTTGTGCTAGTCCACTGCTAGACATAGGCCTTACCTAATGTATGCCTTCTCCATTAGGAACTGTTTGGACCGTATCCCACCACGCTGGTCCAATGCGGGTTGGTGGGTGGACCGACTTTTTACAAGCCCATCCGACGCATGAATCATCTTATTTTTCAGACATTTGGATGAATTAACTAAATCGAAAACAACAATGAAAATTATTGAGTCCCCGCAGGATTCGAACCCACGACGTCTGGTTTGAAAAGCACACACCGTTACCACCAGGCTGCGGAGGTAGTTTTGACTACTTCATTGTATATTAATTAACAATAAGGTCTTAATAATAGCTAATACACTTAATTTGACAAGATGAGCTTTTGGTCCAGTTCAAAAGCTCTCGCGCGGAAATCCATTAAAGTCACTCGTGAACATTACCGTGAGGGAAAAATTTAAATCAATCACACGAGAACAGGAATGTTGACTTAGCGTTTTATGCCTCCGTTTATTTGCTACTGTTACGACGGTCTGCGTATCCGCTGGCACGTCCGATACGATAATCTTGGATAAATTTAATAAAAAATATTTAATTATTTATCATTATTGATAATTTAATTTTTTTTTCCGAAATTAAAGCTATTTATATTGAATATGGATTTGTTAACAAGAACGATAAAGAAATTAGCTATAATAGAATTAATTATATTACATCTCGCTATTTTAGATATGTTTAAACAAAATAAAAGGTCTTATGACAAAACTGCATATTTATTGGGTGTTAGATTAGTTATTCCAATAATCTATTTGGTTTATATAATTTATATAATGATTTTAAAATATTTACAGTTATTAATTGTCAGATTATAATATGAGAAGATATCTCATCTTCCAACTTCTTTAGACCTCTTTATTTAGAGAACGCAAAGAAATAGTATCGCCGCCCACAATATTTATATCGACTGGCTATTCGAATGTCACGTAGACATTATTGAATACAATTCTTCTGGAAATGAGGAATAACGCAAAGCCTCCCACCACTATCGTTAATAAGTAAACAGTTTAAAGTAATGGCCTATTATTATCTCTTCTACGACATTAGAAAATGCCTTTTAGGGAAATGTCATTGTAATTTTTATTTATTGAAATTGAAAAATCCCGTATCGCATTTGACAACGGACACAGTATTCCAAGCCACCCGCCGCACAGATCGAAGGCATCGGTCCCTTGGGCGGCCTCAGCTGAAAGGCGCAATTAAACTAATTATTTATTATTATCCCTACTTGCCGCTTTTTAGCTCCGGGAAAAGCGGAGTTCCGCACTCGCTGGCAATTTGTGACGATCCATAAACGGACATGTCGATTAGCCTTTTTCTTTGCAGCACTGATTCAAATATATCAGTGAATGTGAACCGGAAGCTTTACTGAAAATATATTCTCCAAATGGCTAAAAATATTTCGTACACACTCACTAGAGTTCGATATTTGTGCTGTCCAGTTTCAGACATATCGAAGGTCCTTCAAGTTTAAGAAGTTGTACCGTAATTTTTTACAAAAGTCAAAATTTTCGTCAAGAAAGTTGCTGTTCGTTTTATTTTCTCAAAGCTTGTTATTAATATATATATGCAAAAAACCGTCATATCCTGTAAAATGTTTGATTTTTTTACGCGTACAGAATAATATTTTCAATTTAACAAGATAACATACGCGTTGGTAAAATACCAAAAAACAAGTTTCAAGACGCAATACCTTCTTAGCGAAAATTCTGGTTCTGGATTAAAACTGTGTATGAACTGAGAGTAAAAATTATAATCAAACATTTGCTAGATTTTTACAATTATCATAAGTTGTTTTAATATAAACATACTATCAATGTTTAGTATGATTTTCATCCCAAAGCTGCTCATCTCCACTTAAAACAAGTGAGGTAAAGACATTCGACGGAACTTCCTCCACGGATATCGAAGAAAAACAAACATTGTATCCGACACATTTTTAAACACCGCGTACTCATACCGAACGCTGCGCGCCATTTTGTCAGTGCTTTTGAAAGGGAAACGGAAAAGTTTGTAAGCAATTAACAGGTTTTGTTATGATTAAGTTATCATTCCTTGAATGTGGATTACATAAATTTTGATTAAATGTCAAATCTTGGATGCAACAAGATGTTTATAAATGTCTAACGTTTATTGAACATAATAGACACATAAGTAAAGCAACCAGAACATACAAGTATTTAGATAATTTGTCAGCTAAATTTGTCCCTTATCAACACAACAACATCATCAGCCTTTGTTAGTCCACTGTGACTTACTCCCATATACATCCTATCCATTAGGGGTTTGAACCGTATCCACCACGCTGGTCCAATGCGGGTTGGTGGTGTACTGACTTTTTACATGCCCATCCGACCATGGATCTCTGACTTTTCAAACAATAATGATCGGCCCAACTGTCCTAACCAACTAGTAAACAACAACGAATAATCTGTTGAGTCCCCGAGTTCGAATCACATCCTCCGGTTTCTAAAGCACACGCCCATATCACTAGGCTATGGAGGCAGTCCATAGTAATTTGTCCATAGTGTCCAAAAGTATATTACTCTTGAAAGAAATAATCACATTTTGTTAAATTTTAACAGTAGTACTTTATTCGAATTATTAAACAAACGTATGTAATATAGAAATTCAAATAATATTTCAAACCAATGACCAAGATTGACTGCTATATATATGCCTATTAACGTTAAAGCCATTACGATTTTTCGGAAATTATTTAAACTAATAAAATCACAATCGATTCTCGGTCGTAATCGATATATTCTTAAACATACCGATAAATCGTTTCACAACGCACTCCCTTCAGTGTCTATTACATCTCTAATGTAATTTACAGGATGTAGTGTAAAAACAAAAAATGGTCGATATGATTTTTGGACAATTAGAAATCACTCTTGGTTCATTCATGGGGCAGCGCGAAGGCCGCTCGTCTTCCGCCGAGTGTTGCAAGTTCCGGTGTTGGGCGAACGGCTAATTGTGTGTTGCCACACTGCGCGTACGGCGTAGTACGTTACTATTGTCTTTGGATTCGAAATATGAAACTATTTATGATGAGAAATGTCAAAAGTCAATACATTTATAATTGATTTTTATTTAAATTATCCGCTTATAGATAAAAAATATACCTATATAAATAAGTTAATTTAATAAAAAAATAATAAATATTAAATTTCCATGCCTATCGATTTTGTACAAGAAATGTTCGCCATAAGCCCTTGTAGACTTTTGACGGACTCCTTTTGGTTTCTTGAAACTTTTGTACTTTCATATCTGCATTATATTATTTATACGTTTGAGAATATCAATGTATAGCATTTAATTTAAATTTTTATCTGTGTATATTGAGACGATGTATGATGATTCCTTTTATCATAATCAGATTTAAAAATAAAGCTTAATGGACAACGTTAAGCTTAATATAAATAACAATAGTTAAACGAATTATGAGATTTAATTTACGTACACAAAGTCAATCATAAATAATTACTTAATCGACGCGAAAATTCGGTCGCGCTAAATGGTTAAAAATCTCGTGGGTTGTAAATAGTCGTAGTTTACCAATAAGAACGCTTGCTTCTGGCGTGTTAGACATTAGATTTGTTTGCATTTATTCCTTAATTTATCAAATTGGCTAAATTATGTTTGTGTTTTTTATACAAATCCCATATCATGTATCTTCTCAAACAGATCCTCGTCAATGGAGCGAGGCGGCAGTCGCTGCCTGGCTACGTTGGGCTGCCAGGGAATTCTCCCTGGAGGGTGTGGCACTGCAGCAGTTCGCCCGTGCTCAGGGGAAGGATATATGCGCCATGGGAAGGGACGAGTTCGTGGCAAGGGCACCCGCCTTCATGGGCGACATTCTGTGGGAGCACCTGGAGATACTGCAGAAAGGTATGATTATGAGTGTTGATAGATAATAAAGTTTTTACGGATTTTATCGCGTTTAATTACTTACAATTGTTTAAAATTATTACGTTACTTACACTCGACGTTTCGAACCCTTTCCAGGGTCCATGGTCTAGTTACCATATTATTTATCATGTATACACAACAGAAAGTACAATTGTTATAGGTAAGCGAGTAGTTCAGCTTTTGTGTGTTAGTAGATTTATAAAAGTTTTTAAAGAACGTTTGTGTGTGAAAGAATATTACTGCTGTAATAATTACTTAAATGGTAACACACACTGGTATAGAGCCGTTTGCTCCAGGCTATGTAATGAAATTAAAATCATGTACTATAATCATCATCAACAGCATGTGTTAGTCCACTGCTGGACATAGGCCTTCTCCATTAATGTCGCCTTCTCCATTAGGGGTTTTTGGACCGTATCCCACCACACTGGGCCAATGCGGGTTGGTGGGTGGACATACTTTTGACGTGCCCATCCGACGAATCGGCCCAAATTGTCCTAACCAACCAGAAAACAACGATCACAAAGTTGTTTTCCCCGCGAGATTTGAACCCACGACCTCCGGTTTATAAAGTAAGGGCCAAAACCGCTAGACCACAGGGGTGGTTAGCTATTAATATTACAACTTCAAAAACGTATTGATTCAAAGCATCTCTGGTTTTGAAAGATTCCGCTCGCTTAGCCAGAATATACTTAATATCTCCCGAAACATGAGAAAAAAGGCTACAAGAAAGCGATCTATGGAACCTTTCTATATTAAAATGCTAACATATAAACTAGTTAACTTTTAATGTCTCGTATTCTCTCGGAATTATGTCTTAATAGAATGCAACTTGTTAAAAATACTTGTCATTCGTAACGTAATAACACTTGTCAACCAACAAGCCCCTTTATTAATACAAAATAAATATTTTACGACCCTGTTTGTCATTTTATGTCGAATATAATAGTGTGATTTGCGTCTTAGAAAAAAGGAAAAATATTTTTCGATTTCACTCTCGTCATTTATGAGGCCCTGGTACTTTTCTGAGCGGCCTTAATGCCACTCGTGCAATGACAATTGCTGGTATTACTGTACTGAAACCTTTTATTTACCGTACGTAAGTGTCAATATTCTTGTACGAACACGCGCCAATTGTCTCCTTCTAATTAAATGAAATACAGACAACCAAACTAGTACTAAAGACATAAAATAGAAATGAACATTTCTTGTTGTATCCTTAATAATAAAGAACAAGGTTTTTAAATTTCTTGATGATCTTTATAAACTTTTATGCTCCTCACTAACAGTATTATATGTTGACGTTCCAAAATAATAGAGTTATTAGAACGCTATCCTGAACCATAGTAAATTTATTCTTTAGCTTCTACTTTAATTGCACTCGCAACAATGCTCTTCAAATCACAATAAATACAGGTTTTCGGGGTAGATACAGGCAAATAGGAAACCTAGCCTACCGAATAACAATTAATAACCACAATGCTTTGTAAGGAATCGGTCATAATATTCCTTAACGTTAAATTATGTATATATCAAAAAAAATAATAGAGATAATTAATAAAAACTTTAGTAATATGTTATTCTTGTTGCAGATGTAGAGAAGGAGCGTTCCCTGTTAGCGAATGTGCCACCCAATATGTACGAAAGCAACGTCTGCCTTCCCGAGCTGACCGACTACATCCCACCACCAGCACATCACTACAATAACAACAATACCGGTGAGTTTTACTTTGATTAATCATCATCCCACAGAATTTAGTAAACGAGCTCTACAAAAGCCGAGTTTCAAAGGTAAGCAGGTAAGAAATTAACTTTATAATTTAAAAATTTAACGTAGTGTGAGCTGATTAAATATATAGGTCAAGTTTCTATAAAAAGGACAAAGAGGCGGGTCGCTAGACTGGAAAATTATTTACATTTTTTTTTGGGTATAGCTTTGACACAGATCATTAACCATAGTCTAATTAGAGGTAATTAATAACATTACCTTTTTCCACTATTATACATCAGTTTATAAATTAAAACTATTTCTTTGACGGATCATTGTTTTTATATTAATCAGAACCCCACACATTGTCCCAAACCGGCCATAAATTTTAATTTATCATTCCCGATCGCCAGAGGCATTAACGGACAAATCGAAACATAATCCTCATTACATAATCTGTGGCTTGACGTTATCAGCCAATAAAGATAAAAGACTCGACCTTACACACGAAGCGCTAAAGTCACTCTCGTTAAACTACCATTCGAGATAAACCGACAATTAAATACTATTTAGTAGTTACGGTTAATAAATAAACGCAATAAAAAAACCGGTGTCGTCTACGAGTCAAGAGATAAGGGAACATAATGCACATATCATTTACTTTCAAGTATTTTAAAAAGTATAATCGTACACAGATGAAAAAGTCCTCGCAGAGAATCGATTTGTACTTTAATTAAATATCGATTTGTACATATAAATTCATAAATGTTTTAATTAATGAAAAATAACTTAAATGTCTAATAATATTAACTTAAATTCTTGATATTAAACACGACAAAATACTTTAAATTATTGTAGTATCTAACATCATTACTTGATTTTGAGATATATGTATACTTTAAATTATTAGTACAAACTTCTATTAATTTCCGTTTAAGTTCTAATTAACAAAACATGACACACATCATTTACTATAAGCCTGCCGCGAATCGATTATTACATATCGATTAGTATGTACTGATAACGATCATCAGAATTTGAATTAATTGCACTATCTATACATTCTGAAAGCCGCAAAGAGAATTCAAAAGATCGAAGCAATCGTTAGCATTTTAAGCGGGAAATTTTGAGTGGGACAATTTTCAAATAGATACATCGGATTTCAAAAAGGTAACTTCATTAGCATTAGTGCATTATTCTGTGTTATATTCGGGCTATTTATGGTCAATCAGAGATAAGATTCGTAGTGGTCGCATACTACCGTAAAATGTAACGTGCATAGTTATTTTTATCTGCCACAAGATTGTCATTAAATTAAAAGAGACGCCGTTCTTTAATTATTCTATCGGCGATCCATTGATATTTTTTAACTTTAATATGTTAATTAGTTAACATTTTTTAATGACAACTAACTTATGTAATAACTAAAAGAATGTTATTCTAAACTTTTATATGCCTTTAAGTTGAGTTGGCGGAGGAATTTTAACGATTTTATGTGTTTTTTATCTTATTTATATTAAAAATAGACCGTTGGGTTAATACCGCCAGTATCTCTAATGTCAATCAAGAGAAAAATGGTAAATAAAGATATTCCTAATTATTGAGTAAAATATTTAATTTTAAGTAGAGAAAATAATTCAAATACTCCATTTATAGAGTTTATTAATTACCAATCTAGAAGCATTTGAGAAATAATTTTCGTAAACACATAATACATTCCCAAATCTCAGTATATCTATAGTTAACGTAGAATAAATATTTTACAATACAGCGACTCTGGATAATGTCAAGCGAAAGATCATTTCCATCAGATATAAGGCGTTTTTACTGCGTTATAAATCATCGGAGCTGTTTTGACTGTGCGCTGCCGAAATAAATAATGTGTGAGACGAGCCTCTTCCAAATCACGGGTGGTCTTGTAGACAACTCAACAACTAGTTTCATCACGATGATACGAGTATGGTTGTGCTTTTGACTTATTTTAACGGGTTTGTTTCGTTATTGTTTTAGGTTATTTTCTGTTTGAGACGCGTTTAATTGTATCGCTTTCGTATTTACAAGCAATAATATTTTTTTGTGGGTATATTTTTACTATTTGCTTAGAAAAGTATTTAGCTAAACTTTTTGATATTTACAAACTCATAAAGGTTTTTTTCTTTATGTTATTAGCAAGGTTATCATTTTGGAAAATATCTATATAGTGAGTAGCAGAAGACTAATCTTACATACCATATCAAGAGGCATCGTAATTAAAAGATGTTATATAAAAATAAAGATCATGGTTCATGAAATCTATGCTATTAATTAGTTAGATTCAGAGATCTTAATGGTTCTAACAAATATATATTTAATAAAGCGTATAATTGACATTATTAAATCGTTGTTGAAAAAGAGACAAACGGGACGATCTATCTTGTGAACACGACGAGACATCCAAAGTTAAATCATAAGTGAAGGTAAATAAACGCGACTAAATCCGTTAAAGTCCAATCATTCAATAGTACCAAATAACCTATTCTAATCTTTTATATTTTCTATCTACTAACTTACTTCTTATTCTATCTTTTCATTTGTGAACTGATAGATGCTTAGTTGCACTTACAGTGGCCGTCTGAAATAGAAAACGCGGGGACTTACGAGTTTTCCACTCGGCTGAACGTCTGCCGCAAGCAAGCGTCGCGACCTTGGCCGTTTTTCCGCTCTCTTTCAGCCCATCCGAGGTCCACGTATTACTAATGTCGCTTGTAACATGTCGAAACGTGTCATCGTATGTTACATTTACCGTTTCACTTGTGAATTTAATGCTGTTGTCGAAAATCATCATCGTCATCAGCCTGTGACAGTCCACTGCTGGACATAGGCCTCCTCAATACACCCCCATTCCATTAGGGGGTTTTGGACCGACCTACCACGTTGGTCTAATGCGGGTTGGTGGGTGAACCGACTTTTTAAATGCCCTTCCGACGCATGGATCATCTTACTTTTCAGACAACTGGGTGATCGGCCCAAATTGCCCTAACCGACTATAAAACAACAAGTAAAATTTGTTGAGCCCCCGCAGGTTTCGAACCCACGACCTACGATTTCTAGAGCACACGCCAATACCACTAGGCTACGGAGGCAGTCTGTCAAAAATACAAGCCAAGTCCATCTTCGCCAGTCGTTAGTTTTTTAAAACTTGTTTGTTAACATTGTTATAGAGGTAAATCTTGGTTGGTCACAAGAAAACCCCATGATAACTTAGGAAAATTGGTACTGAAAGAAATACTAAGCGATATCACGAGGGAGGTCGTTACAAGCTGGTTACGTCTCTTGTATCTAGTATTAACACTAGCCCATTGAAGACATAACTAACTACGAATTTTTAGTAAAAACCACTAAGTTAAGTATTGTTTTGTTTGGAAATTCAGTCGGGTGTCATTTAAACAGACGTAAACATTTCCATTTCTCTTTGCTACTTTATTTGAGAAATGCTATAGGCGATTGCACAATGTTAGGAAAATTCAATGTAGACGTGCTGCTTCTCGACTGTTGTCGTTATTTGTTAAAATGTTTAATGTTTGATAAACGCTATAAACTGTAAATTAACAACACGATATACGCCTGTAATTTAAATACGTATTCTTTTGTAATTAATAAAAAAAATTAAATCGATAAAAAAATCGATTACGCACCGATCTACGAGAATGTATTTAACATTCTAACCTAAATCGCCCAACGGATACCGTGAACAATCGTTCGCGCCATTTTAACATTGCTCATAAATGTAGCTGATACTTTTTGTGCGCTATTGCCAGTGTCCGGTGTAAAAACAAGGTAAATAATAAGTAATTGGCAAATATGTAAGCCCCTACCATTGCTGGTGCACTTTCGTGCGGCAATGAGTTTGCCAATCTGTCTTTGCGCGTCGGGACGCCACGTTTTGTGCTCGCAGACAATAAGCTTAATTAAAACTTTGTGATAAACGTCCGATACTAATTTAATTTTATATTCGTTCGTGTAATCGAGACGATAGTGAGTGTTGCGTGTGCAATAAATATGGGAGACTTGGATTCTGGTTAAAACCATGTTTTTGCATCCCAGCTCTCGTGCTAGAGAGACAACTGAACTGGACCCTTTGATTGTCTGGAGAGGTGAGTTAGTATTACAAAAATTTTGTGAAGAACGGTTAAAGTAATACTGATGAGGTTGACGTTACATTAAACAAAAATTAAAAAAAAAAAACAATTTTTTTGTACAATAAAAAATGCGGAGTTGGTCAAGTTAATGGTCAGTCTACTAATAAAGACAGCCCGCAACCAATTATTAATTTATGATATGAACATTCAAAATGCTTAATTTAAGGAGTACCTAAGTCGAGAGCAATCTCATGTAGTTGTTTTGCATTGATATAGCTTAAACAGACTTGATATAGCTTTTATTAGCTTATTGTAGTCTGTTGTCAATTAGTTTTAAAATTCTCCATCATTGTTTTGATTATTGCTTCGAATGGCTTAATTTTGCGCAGCAACCATAAAATTGTACCATTTAATTTAAATCTCGTCTTTTATTTGTATTTTTAATGTTTACAGCTGCTTCTTAGATCACTTTATGATTGCAAACATATAGTTTGAATTGCATACTAGCTTAACCTCTTCCAGGGTTTTACTATTCAATTACGGCAAAAAAAATCTATCAATTTATTTGGCAGTTCGATTAAAAGGCACTAGTGTTGAGTTTAGATATCAGTGTCTTTTTCTCAATTACGACATACTTAAACGTGCTCATTAAATGCAGCTATGAGCTTAACCATTTAACGATGACTTTACCACCTTTTAATATATAGGAGAAAAGTATCCAATGTTTTATTTTTTTAATTCTCGTGCAACCGCCGAAGAGGCGCCGCCATCGGCCCGGCTGGCCGTTTCCACGTCCTCGCGTCCAGCGGAGCGTTGCCAACGCATGCAAGTGGGCCGCACGGCCGAAGGTCAAACGCACAAAACACGCTCGCCGCTTTCGCAATCGGCCATATTAATAAGTGCGGTGCAGCGCTGCAATCCGGCGGCGTCCGCTGTCGCAAGCGCCGGTGCATCCTCGGCTTGCGCCAGCCTAATCGCCGGACGTACGGCTCGGAAGCGCGATTTGCGAAACCGGCCCGCTCGGTGCCACGGCCGGCACTGGCCCGATGCTCGCGCTCGATAGTGTTCGAAATTAGAATTTTTTCTTTTTTTGTCTATAACTTTTTGGTAAGAGCTCTGGCTGAAAATGTGCTTCCAAATTCAAAATATTAAAAACAGCGTTTGTTTTTCCTAACTACGAAGTCGACTTACAAGAGCCAGTTTGACAGTTCTAATTCGCGTGCTAAGCTTATAGCTTATCTTAAAGAAAACAAAATGTGTGTTGATGTACTAGTTTAAAGTAAAATCAATATAAATATAACGAATATTTAATTAAGATGATTTCCATTAAATTGGCCACGCCCTTGCCCTGAAAGTTTTAATATCGAAGCTTTCAAAATTATATGACACAAAAACGTATGAACACCACGTTGAAAACGTTTTTAATTTTTAACTAAGTACACATCAAATGAATGTTATTAAAACAGAAAATAAATCCGAAGCGACGAAGTTAACATTACTTTTCATTAGATATGTTAATACGCCACACGAATGGCATTCAGCATATCCTGCGACCGTTAATGACTGCTTAATGAATCGCAACGCGCAATTAAAGCTCGACATATCAGATGTAAATCAGAGCGACAGGGCCCATCCTTATTAGCCTTTTACGAGCGCTGGCAGGTGGCCTGGCACCAATCGTAATAATTTATTGCCATTAGCGGTACAGCACGGTCAATCTAACGATAAACGGCGACGCCCGGTATCCTGCCCTACGCTGATTTATCGATACGCCCCGCCCTATCAAGGTGACCACTAGATATCGTGTAGTAATGTATGCAATTGGGTGAGTTTTTATCGACTGTGCAAATAGTGCTTAACATCGAAATCGATATCGGCGCGCGCCTCGAGTGCTGTCACGGCGCATCGAGCTTTCCGAGTTGTCGATAACTGGATAGGTGTCGCTTGGAGCGGCCACATCCGGCGGCCATTGTGGCCCGGGCGGCGCTTCCGGCAACCCGATATGTGCTCCTGCGCACGTGCGCGGCCTTTTTCGAAATTCGAATTAGGGAATTCGGGAACAAAGGGCGCGGTGGGGAATCCTCGGGCGCACTCGACGCGGCCCGAACACGTCTGCTATTACGTGCCTGTCAATCGAAATAATATATGTATGGCATTTTGGGTTTTTTTTTCTTTCGGAAGAGTTTGTATAGGAATTTTTTTTTCATTTGGACTCCCAAACTACAACTCGTAGTAAACATTGTGACATGAATGTGAAAGATTAGATCAAACTCTAGTTCGAGTAGCTGAAAGAAAGCGCCTAACATAATGTAAAATGATATAATTCCATTTTAAATCCGCTTCTGTTATTATTCAACTATTCGTCTGTCACGGTATCGACGATAATAACGCGATAGATCCCTAAACATTACATTCAATAAGTACAGCAATTGCGTTAATACAAGAAGCGATTTAATAAGTCCAGTTTTATTAGAAGATAATTATCAATTTCTAACACGGGTAGGGACTACTCAACACAGTTGTATACAATCACACTAAGTGTTCACTATCATATGTCCAATTATAGCACCGTCCAATCACTATGAAGTAAAAATAAAAATAAACACACAAAAAAAATGCAGATAAGATAAAATTATTATAAATGCTCGTTGTATTTACTTAACAACAATGTCCGACATCCAACATTCAGATAACATATCGCGTTATCTAAGATAGCGAACAATCGGGCTATTTAACGGTTGTCAAGACTTAGTTATACATAATGCCAGGGGGCAGGTAAGGGTACACTTAAGGGCTGCCACGAAAAGAGCAAGGGGTACTCCTGCTCACTCAAGACCCCAAGGGACCCTTAATAAAACCAACAAGGGCCCTGTAGGCGCACAATCAATCCGTTCGACCCCTCCACGTGTCCTCGATTCGAATCCGAATCAATTGTCGAATACAAATCAAGGCTAAGGGTCAGGCGGATCACAAAGGGCGTTTAATATTCAAATTCGATTCTGTCAATGTTGAACCTCTTGTGTTGAACGCTTTGATGGCAGATCGCGATTTATATGTTGTATTATTGGGGTTAAAATATGTTTTCGTGGAATAGAAGAATGTTTAAATAGTTGATATAGATCTTGTTTTTGAAGATTTAAATACATCGGTACTCAATACGAGGCAAATGTGATAGCATCAGACTATGAACGTAAGGTTTAAAACCCGTCACGACAAACTGGACGTATAAATACATACCAAAATTTGATGGATTATTGTTCTTAAAAATGTTATAATTTATATTTGAAACAAATTTACACGAATCTATTTATTTAAAGAGTGAAAACATGCTTGTTTCCCATGCTATTTATAGTTGTAGTTGCTAGTTTAAGCCGTACGGTTTCGAAGCTCTTGTGTTTGTACATTATTTATATCATATCAGTACATGGTCATAGCACATGTAATTGCAAAAGATAATGTCGATCCTTCGTCCCACGCAAGTTTCGTTTAATTGTCACGAAACGGATGGATTCGCGTATTCGTAGAAATACGCGTTACAGATAAAGTTATCGGTGACACTGTACGCTATTTATTTTTTATCAAATGGTCTATTGTACTATTCGCTTAATAAGTAATTATAATATTACTATTTCTTTAGGAACTGAGCATAGTAGTAAATGCGCGCTATCGTCTTACAGAATTTGTAGATATATATGTAACAATGAGCTTTAAATGGTTTCATCATCATCAGCCTGTGATAGTCCACTGCTGGACATAGGCCTCCCCTAATACACCATAAGAGGGTTTTGGACCTAACCCACCACGCTGGTCCAGTGCGGGTTGGTGGGTGGACCGACTTTACATGCCCATCCGACGCATGGATCATCTTACTTTTCAGACAATTGGGTGATCGGCCCAAATTGCCTAACCAACTGGGAAACAACAATGAAAATTTGTTGAGTCCCCACAGGATTCGATCCCACGACCTCTGGTTTCTCAAGCACACACCTATACCACTAGGCTACGAGGCAGGTAAAGCAAAGTAGTAAATGGTTTTCAATATTTAAAATGAAGCCAATCAGCCAGTTCCTTAGCTGAGGATAACTTAAAAATTGTTAACAATCGTAATTACTTTCAGTCCAATTAAACCTATAAACTGAATACAGTACTCACGCATAGCTTTGAATCAATAACATTCAAATGCATCCTGGCCGTTTATACCTCTTAGTTATTTCGCAACACGATAATAAGGTTATCAAAAGGCCAGAGTACAAAAATGCATTGTAATAAAGAGCTTTATCAGAACATCGCATGAAATCTTCACACAAACAAGTAACGAGACACCCGAATCGGGTATAATTCAATAAGCGAATACATATTAGGCCGTTTTTTACCGACCCAAGTGTTTTATGCGAAATCGCAGGTGTTTACGCGTCCATACTAGCCGGTGTGGGAACGTGATTCCTGGATTCCGGGACTCCGGGACTCGGATGATCCCGGGGGAATTCGCGCAAGTATCGTGTTACGGCGCCGACAAAGGGCCCGACGCGTCTGAGGCGAATTCAATTAATTGCCAAATACCAAATGGGAGCTTTCGGCGACGCAAGAACAAATATCCGCGGGCGGTTCATTATACGTTATTAGTCGGTTTCCACTCAGTGATCCGTTTAGCTGTTAGAATTGTATTAAGGAGTGTCGCAGTATTTGTCGGGATGCTTTATCGGTCGAATTTTGCTGTTTAATGAACTTTAGTTTAGAATCGAGTGACAAACAAAATCATAATACTGATATTGTTCCAATGATTCCATCATAAAGACATGGATGACCATAATTTTATGGCGTTGTGTTGCTTTTTTCTCAAAATGTATTATTTGATTAAAGCATTTAAAAAAAAAAATACGCGTGTATTTGAATTGCCGATATTACAAACCATTTTCAGCGCTAGCCGTAGCAGCTGGTAGGACCCATCTATAAAACTTGATTAAACAATAAGACGCGCTCTGGTACTACTGGTCATATCATCATCATCATCATAATCATTAGCCTGTGCTAGTCCACTGCTGGACATAGACCTCCCCTAATGCACGCCTTCTCCATTTAGGGGTTTCGGACCACGCTGGTCCTATGCGGGTAGGTGGGTCTAGTCATATAGTAAACACAAATATTTTTTCATTCATATTACATTTGACATGTGCGGTTCGATGTTACCAACATAACAGAAAATATTCGCTTAACGATAAGCGTTATTAAAAAAAACGCGTCCCTTGTATCTAATCGCGTTATTAACAAGGGTGGGTGATGCCGGATGCTGTGGGCGCGATTGTCCTCCGCGACAGTGGCAGTGATAACGGGTCACTGTGACAACAATGTCACACGAGTATCTGCTATTTTTGTGCTATCGGTGATTTAACAGATGTTGATAACGTTATTGTAACGCTTCAGTGGAGGACTTGTTTTATTTTCACTGTTTACTCAAAGTTTATGTAATGAAGCTTATTTTGTGTTCAGTCTGTATTTTAATAGCGATAATATTACTTTTTAATTAACTGATGTCGATGGGTTTTCTATGCAGAAGCCGAGTAACTAATAAGTCTTATGTCTTTTTTAAAGAAACAATAATATCTGTAAAGTTTAACTTTACTAATTATTTTTGAAATTTTGCTTTTTCGGTAATTAATTAACAATAAATTTATGATAAAAACGCGACTTGTCAATGTAAACGTGCATAACGATAGCGCATCTACGCGTCAATGTCGAATCAAAGCGCGGGAACGTGTCACGAGCGTAATGTTCCCAGAGAACGTTCCAAATTTAAATGCGGATAAATGTCGCATCTCGCGCCATCTCGCCGCATGACGGAGGCCGGGCGGAATGAATTATTGGCACCGGAAGTGACGTGGCGAGTGCGCTCAATTTAAAACGGAGCACACCGCTCGGTGTCGCCCCACGAAAAAATACACCGCCCGCCAAACCATAGAGCCGACAGATTCGCTTTTAAACGTTACATTTATTCAATAATGTGCACGGAAAAAAGAGCATCGCGTCGTCAAATTGCAGGAAACGAGTTATTTTAACCTAAGACCCGGGCTAATAGACAATATTAAATTGAATTTCAAATCGGTCGCCCAATCGGTCCTGTATAATCTACGGCGGATGTGACGTGCTTTTTTTTTTAATTAGCGCTGGTTGGATTTTTTACAAATTGCAGGCGAACAACTCGTAACGAAGGTTTGATATCAAAAAATTGTTGTGCTGCCATATTTTAGGTGATACCACATACGTCTGATGTTAATCGAGTATGTGTCGTTTAATTTATGCTAAAAGAGCGACTGAGCTTGGTATAAACATCATTAGGGAACACAACCATTTTAAGCCATTTTGGTAATTAATTTTAGTACTCTTATACTCCAGGTAATGTCACAAGGTTTTTTTTTTTTCAAGATATTTCGTATTTAGGAAACAGGCCTTTTGAATAAATGAACCCTTTTTTGCACAGTATATCCTAGAACTCATTTAAATAGTCTACTTCGCAATTCAAGTGTCAATACCTTTTTCATCAATATAATATCGCGTATAAAAGTAGCACTATAAGCAGCCAACCGCCAGCTTGACAACTGCGCTCCCCGCACGGATTTATGGCCGGCGTTGTTATTTTTTTCAGCGTTTTTATCTAAAAAAAAAAGAACGATTGTTTATCTGTCACTTCCGTCGCCTGCCGCGGCCGATACGCTCACTAGCGCTTTATTGTTTACACTTAATGTAATTCAAAGCAGGGAATTCCTCGGTAAATTGTATTTTTAAATTTGAACCGCCGCCGCCGCCGCCGTACAAGAGCGGCTTGAATATCGAGCGGGCATTTCAATATCACTTTGCCTTTTTGCGATCGACATTACGCGGATGCCATACGTAATTCGTCTCTCTTCTTTACCGCCTGTGTTGCTCGTGGAAAAAATATGTACGCCGTACGGCGGATAAAAACACGATTGTCTATGGTTCATATAGTTAAGTCGTTTGGATTAACATGTATGGTCATTATAACAAGGATTACTGTCAATTTACCTTGATTTGTATGAACGTACTAACTTAAATTACACTAGTTGGCATTCGAGAACTCCTTAGCGTGAAAAATTACACACAAATATTTCAAATTAATATTGCTGCATAAATTTATAGAGTGCCAATTCGATGAAAGTACAGCTAAAACAAACAATTAAAATGGTCGACAATTTAACAATATGACAATTGAAATATATGAACGTATTCCATTTCAATTTCCCGCCCCCACCACTGCAAGGCCGAGATCCAGGGAGATTGTTCCAGAGACAATATCCCGCGCCTGTTTATTTCCGCGGACGCCATTTATTCTGTATTAATATGGCAAAGTTATTTCCCGCGCAATCTCCCCGCTCGCTAATCGCGTTTCGTTCCAGAGCCTCTGAAGTCATCGCTGAAGTCGACCGAGATTCCGTAATGCATATCGATTGTTCAACCATTATTTGTCACATTCGCGTACGCACATACGATAATTAGTATCACGAGATATAAAGTTTCATTCCCTTAAAGTTCAATGAACTCGTCGTTGTTCAAATTTAAAACAAGTCACTATGACGTTTATTACTTCAATAATTTTGTATCACTGTACACTAACATTCTGTCTACAATGTTTGATACATGCAAATCATTGCTTAGGAAATAATTAAGTCGATGCGTCACCCGTCGATCTGCCATTGCGTACGTGGCGCTGGCTGGGCAATAAAAAAAAAGACAATTCGGATCTACCAACATCGAAATCACTTCCTCCCATAGACAATGGCGGGCCGTATCCGGCCGAACACGTGCTCAGGTGTCTATTATCCTACGGGCTCCCCTGTTATTGTGTCAGGGTCCAACCCCTGTAACTTGACCCGCTTTTGGGCCAGCGCCGCCCATCGAGACTTCGCCCTCCCATCTTAACATATTCGCAACTGAACATGATATCTCGAGATGTACATCTGTTAAGTATCGCCTTTATCAGACATGTTATCATTGGGCGAAAGTGGAGTTACGCGTAATATTGTGATTTCCATTATTGAGCTGCGACAGCTGTATAATGGATTAGGATGTCGTGATAATACGCTGAAATGTAATGCATAATATATGTACGTATAGTTAGTCAACTGCCTCCATGGCCTAGTGGCAAGGGCGTGTTCTTTACAAACTGGTGGTCGTGGGTTCGAATCCTTCGGGGACTCAACAATTTTCAATGTTATTAGGGCAATTTGAGCCGATCACCCAATTGCTTGCAAAGTAAGATGATCCATGCGTCGGGTGGGCATGTAAAAAGTCGGTCCACCCTCCAACCGGCATTGGACCAGCTTGGTGGGATACGGTCCAAAAACCCCCTAATGAAGAAGGCGTGCAGTAGGAGACAGAAACAGGCTGATGCTGATGATGATGATGGTTAGTCAACCATCGAGTTGTGTATTTTACCGCAGAACAGTAGTGCGCAAACACTTCTTTGTTCCAGTTCGTAGGGCGTCTTAGCCAGTACAATCACTTGGTAAAAGAATTCTAAAATTCTTTGTGATAAGGTGTCGAGTAGCATTTTGATCGTACTCTACATTTGTGATTTGCAGGTGTTTATAAATAGCAGCATCCTGTACTGGTTTATTTATAGAAACTATAAGTTACAGCACAGTAATTAGTCGCCATAACCTCATGATTTAATAATTGGTCATATTCAATTCAAGAAAACAGTTGTGTAGTATTATATATAATATATACAAAAATATATTATGTGTATATTTCGATTGAAATAGATTGTTTATGTTAAAACTCTGTTTCCACTTGTTACAACATTGCTCGGACGACTATATATCTACATCATAAACGACGACAACTTCCTTCTTATTAATACAGAGTATGTGAACAAGTTTTCTTTATTATAGGTACACTTTAAAGCAAAACCAAGAGAGACTTTATTGAAGCTTCAAAATAATATTTCTTTTCCATAACAATACTTATTGCAATTAATAAATATATTATATCCGCCAAACATTAAAACAATATGAACTAAGAGAGGTTTATCTTGAAAACAATCTTTGTAAACCTACTTAAGGTTTCTTTTCAATTTACCACAAGCTTCTAAAACCACAGTAGATGTATGAGTTATATCCAAATCATAATAATTTTATGCTTAAACCAAGAAGTATACATAAAAGTAATTTAAATTCAAACCGACGTCGAAACAATGCCTACCAACCTCAAGGCCGCAGCGTCACATCTCATAACTATTACACATAGTTACGATTTAACGCGCCACTGCCATGGGAATTAGTAGAACAAAAACTCTCGAATATTGTTTAACCGCTCCATTGTTATTTAGCTTCCAGTATAGCACGTATAAAGTTTTCAATATAGTTTTAAGTAAAAAGCTATGAAACAATCACCGTTGCTGAACTTTAGCGTTATGCAAAAGACACTGTTTACATTCAAATCGACTCACGTTCATTGTTATGTTAAAAGTTAAACCGTGTTAACTCAACTGGTGCGTGTAACTCTGAAGTTAATACGCTACAGTAACGATATTTAAGATAACGCGTTTGTTATTTCGTTATATCGTTGCTATAACGACCGCTTGTATCGCTAGGAGGAAAACGAACACGTTACATAACGATATTGTTTACAGATTGGTTATATTTCGTTGCTAAAATAAAATGTGGGGGTGCACAACGGTCGTGCAACAGTTGGTCATGGCGGCTAGCAGGTGGCGTGACAGGTCCTACGTCGGAGTCGCTCGGCTCCGTTCGGGGGCCCCCGATTCCGCCCTACAAGACGGCGGAAAGCTCAGTCGAGTATAAGACGCCGGGCGGTGCGGTCGTGTCTAGACGCGTCTTCGTAAACACGCACGTCGTGTAACAAAACGCGTATTAATACAAAAATACTTCTTAGATTATCATCATAAATAGAAAGCTAATAAATCGTTCGACTTTATATATATTCAGTTGATCATTCTATTGGTTAACTTGTGATGAAGTTGTGAAAACGGATCCGTGTAAAAGTGCGGACATGCTGCTAGTGGAGGCGCCTGGTGAGGCCCCAGGGTTGGGGGCTGCACCCGTCCACCTGCCAATGGCTACCCTCACCAAGCTGAACTTCACGGACTATAGTGCCAAAGTGAACAAGCAGTACGCGGACAGTGCCGAACAGAGGGACAGTAGATTCTACGGTGGCGGTTCGAACACTAGATTGGGCTACGACCAGACAGTTTGCGGGAAGATATACGACCACAACAGGCTCGCGTTCGACTCGACGATTGACAATATCGCGACGGATTCGTTCACTTTGCCCCCAGGTTGGTTATGCACACGTTATTTGCAGTCAGTTGGTTTATTGATAAAGTCATAATACAGTCGTCTCGCTGTAAAGTACATAACAGTTATTTTCTAGTGAATTGTTAGTGAAACTAACTTACTTGATTAATTGATTATATATGCCTATGTCTTAAAGCTTTGTGATATATTATGGTGTTTCTGTATATGTTTTAATAGAGCTCATAGTAACGTCATTCTTCCATTGTAATTAGTTAGATCCTTCAGCTATTTGTGAGATTAATGTTTGCTATATCACGATGAATCGTATTCATGTCTTTGTTGTAGTAAATGTTGTTTTATTTAACATTTATCTGAGTGACACGTTCGCCCGCTGCCCTTATCGCGTATGTACGGTACAAAGCTCGGTACATTATTTCAGGAAAACGGCAATTTAATTAACGAAGGTCTTTTGTTTTCTTATCACCAACCGGCCTCGTTAAAATATTTCCAAGTTGAGAATTCGTACTTCTCGGTAAGTGTTTGTAGTTTGTTTCTTAATAACTGATAATAATAATAGATATACATAACATGTATATTATTCAATGTTAAAAATGTTATTTTTTTTCAAAAGTTTTTTAAAAAAATATTTACAACATACATTTGAATTATTCAGTGCAAATTTATCATAACCACAACGATAAGAAAAGTAACTCACCTACATTTAATAGAAATTAACCGTTTATAAGGTTTGTAATAAGTCCAATTAATTCCTTAATAGATTCGTTAGTCTTCAGTTAGTGTCTATACAAGACAAAAAAATATTAAAAATCAACAGTTAGGTAAATCGCAAAATAAACTGAACTGAAAAAGTTGTGTAGTACAACTTTTTATAATAAATCTCAACGGCACTATCTCCGGCGCGACATTAAACGCATTAGCTCCACAGATTATAAAAAGCGTCGCCCGATAGACCGGAAGTACTTTCGCCGTCGCCATGTTGGATCCGGCGCGGCGCACCTCGCGCTTCCGCCGCGTGCCGCGCATAAAAAGCTCCGTCCCGACGTCACGGACCGCCATTTGCATATGCGTGGAAAATAATTATTACCTTCCGATAATCATAGATCGAATTCGTTAGGCTATAGCGAAGACTAGTATAATATTATTATTACCCGAAACTTTGAATTTCTTTAATAATAGTCGCACTATAGCTCATCATCTAGTATAGAAAAGATACATCAAAACTAATAAGGACATGAATAAGTTTGATAGAGAAATAACTATTTATTAATGACGTGAACTAAAACGATATATCATATTTTCAGTTGTTTGAAGTGAAATTTTAAAAACTGAATTTTAGAAACTTGATAAAAATGTTTTAGGTGGGTTTGTGATCTTTAATTTCAACTACTAGCAATTTGTGTTTTTTTTTTGTTAAACCTCTTAATCGTCTTGTGTTCGAAGATCACAATGTATCATTGATTTTTTTAATTCGTGACATAATAACGGACATGTTTAATGATAACAGACTAATTGATGTCACGTATCGATTAACGATGCGCATGAATATGCATACATCGCTCGTGCTATGATCGCAGTTGATTTGTGCTACAACGCGTTTAGGGTGGCTGTACACTACTGACTTTATTAATAATCCTCTGAAACTATCCTTTCAACTAGTATTCAGTGACACTGTCCCTATATTCTCGGAACATGTGAAAAACATAAACTTTTCTTGTTTTCGAATGAATAGCTAATATATACGAATAGGAAAAGCAACATAAATTTGCTTTATCATAAAAATTGTAGCCAAAATTAAATCTTTATTCATTATAGAAGCATTACAAGTCAATTGATCTACCACCGGTTCGGAATTGGAAGCCTCGGACCTGATAAGAACCGGCGCAAGAAACTCTGTAGAATATAGTTAAAAATTAAAATATATAACTTTATGGTTGAATACTCAAGAATATTAGTGTTCAAACTCACGAATAACGTAAAACAAATAATGATGTTTGAATAAGTAATGGGAAAATATACACACAGACTTATTACCCCAGCGCCTAACGCTTAGTCTACTGTCAGCCTAACAGTCAAACGGCGGATGGTCAAAAATGGTGAGCAATAAGTGCTAACGGTGCAGTTCGCGCACCTTTCAGAATCGTTTACCTTTTGAGTTCACGAAAATCCCATTCGGTTACGTGAGCACAATTCGTATTACTGCTGATCAGTAAACGGATTATAAAATATCATTCATTCGTTTGGCAGAGCGTTGACATCGTAAATATTATACGTTATTATTGTGAAATAGTATAGATTATATTAAAATATTAATATTATTTTGCATTAAAGCCATTTTAATCCATAAGTATATTAATATCTGATGAGTACGTTTCGTCGTAACATATATCCGCCAATCCTAACAAAGTTTGATTTTAGAAAATTTGAGGAATTTAGACATAAATTGTAAAATATAATCAATCGCTATATCTTTCAAGTGAAAATAGATTTTTTTCCCTTTTCTTGTATGTTAGGATATGTAGTGAAAATTGAACACCGGCAGACACATTTAATAAATACTTGATACATTTTCCGATTTTGTATTGCTATAGAAATGTATTATTTTCATGATAAATTTCTTAAATTTAGATATTTTATAGTATCTCATTATTGATTGGCAACCGAGTATCTGCCTTCTAATAAGACCTTGTTTTTATTACCAAAGTACTTCGTTCTTCTTGTGGTGATAAAAGAAGTCATTAGCCGGTCTCTCGATTTCTTGAAATCTAGTCTAAATTTTATTATTATTTAAAAGTCAGGGCACGTCAAAAACTTCAAACATATATATTCAATTAATTGAATAACTTAATTCAAAGATATTATTTAAAATTACGAAGTTTAGACGCCGGTTGTTCTACGTACCTGTCTGTTTAAAACCGCAAAACACATATATCGCATTATGTACTAATAAAAATTCATTATTAAATTAACTCAACCAGAACCATAAACATACATTTCTATTGACAGTTATCACATGGCATCTACCCGGCGGCCATATTTTATTTTAATTGTACATTGTCACCTGAATAACCTTTAGATAACCTAGCGAATGCCGGCTGTATGCACATGCATTTTCATATATTACCCGGTCCAATATCATTAGGACGTAGCCGGCGTTAGACAGCTGTCTAATGCACACTTTTGTTGTAACTTTAGCGACTTCAAACGCACCTGTTAATTCATATATTTTTAATGAGCATGTGTAATAAAAAATAGCTTGAATAATATCGTAATTCTATATTAATTTAATGCTGAAGAGTTCTTCTGTTTGTTTCAACACGATAATTAAAGGAAATATGACTAAGAAGTATATTGAACACGCATTGACTTTCAGGTAAAGCGATATATGTAATGTTACCAACTTTATGTCAGTCAGCTGGTATTATTAAACCATGTTAAAATATCCTAACGCAATTTTCTAATTAAGCGTACGTCAGAGCAAAAAGTAGATTGTTTCAACGATACTTATTTATCTTATTTTATACAAACTTAATTGGGTTATATCATTTGCTAACACTTTTTGCTAGCATAGATATGGAGATATAACCTAATTGACTCGAGCCAATGTTTAATAGAAAAGTTTTTATGCAACAATCCGCAAGGGCGGTCGCCATATTCGGACCAGAATACACCATTTCAAAATGTTTGCAATAATACGAACATAAAATTGGCTTAACAGATTTGCATTCATCAAAACATTTACGAACCATTTACGATTACGTTTCATCGAATGTTTTAGTTCATAAAAGTTTTACATCGAACTGTATGATTTATGTGTTTGGCGATAAATGTTTATAAAACAATCAATAAAAATATTATGACACTAGAAATGTTAAATTATAAACAAGATACAAAAAATCTATATATTAAAAAATTTATATTCGAGATGTAAACATAATTTTTAATATTTTTTACCCTTTCATAGGATGTATATTTCTAACGTAACGAAACAATTCATCATTAATATTCTCCATTGGGCACGTCCAACTATACGTCATTGAGTCGTCGCCTGTGACGTCACGACCGCAATTCATTCATATATCAAAATGGCCATATCCGGCCGCCGCCGGCTCTATCATATTTTTAAATCGGCTTCCGTGCATCTGTTATTTTATACTGTCCACACTACAGCGCTCTGTTCATAAATAATCTGTGCTATTATCGCGGGAAACATTAAATGTAACTTTTGACACGTAGTGACGTTTAGAAAAATGTTTTATTTTTCTTATTGACAGTTTTGTTAACTTATTGATTACAAATATAAAACACTGAATCGTATATAGAGTTTAACAAATATTTTGAAATAATTATAGTTTTTAGTTATTTCTCCTGTTGTTGTAATGTTTATAATATTATAACGATGTTATTTACCTATTGTCTATGAATAAACTTTTTACGTATTTATCTGCAGATACAAACTTACATATTTTCATATCTTTGACTTCTTCTTCCACCGCGAATGACCTCTAAATGTTGCTTAATTTAAGACACTTTACTTAGCCAAATAAGATATAGAATTAATCAACGAAGTCTAATTTAAAGCAGTAATGGCGCCACAATGTAGATATTCTAATTCGAAAGACATACACAACGCGATTTTTTACCTAAACGAAACAATTTTGAATTTCAAATTAGACGTATTTATTCCGAAACTCATTTGACCGTGATCTAATCGAATCTTTTTTAACAAACAAATTGATATTTTCTCGATGTATTTGAATATTTATAAACCAAAGTCTATCTTTTTATATGACTTTTTTTCATAGCATGTCGTCATGTCACGTAGATCCATTGATAGCTCCGTCCCCCGTAGTCGCCGCGTATCCTGTCTGACTCGCATTCATTATACAACCATTCATATCTATGAATCCTTGTGGTAACATAATACACTTGGAACAATGCTAAATCTCTCTCGCTTTAAATGTTAACTCTTATATATTATATATACTATGCGTTTGACTTCAAGCACTCATATGTTATTGTAGTACGAAAGTGCGCGTAAGAACAAATAATTAATAAAAAATGTTATAAATGGAACGTGCTTAATTTGCAATTGTTTTGTAATTGATTGTTTTTGTGTTGTATAATGTTTAGCTTGTACAAAAAATATAGTAATTTCAGTTCTTGAGGTTCTACATCAAAAGTTACATAACAATCATTTACATAAATGCATATGGAGAGCGATTATTTATTACCTCCGTTTATCCATTTTTAACCCTCGGGCTTAGTCGTTTTAATCACTAATCAACCCGTAACATTGCTATTGTTATAATAAACATATTCAAATATAATAATGTCACTTTCGGTGTTCCAATCCGCGCGGCTCCGGGCGAACGGCGGTTAGTGGTTTTTGTAGTGCGGCGCGCAGGTGGCCGGACACCTGCCGTAACGACTAGACGCGGCATACGCCACGGGAACGGGGCGACTGCAGCTCATTTCGTCGTTAGAGATTTGGAAACACTATAACTGCCTACGTAGCCTAGTGGTATGGGCGTGTGCTTTAGAAACCGGAGGTCGTGGGTTCGAATCCTGCGATTTGAATGACTCAACAAATTTTGTTGTTGTTTCCTAGTTAGTTAGGGCAATTTGGGCGATCACCCAATTGTCTGAAAATAAGATGATCCATGGTCGGATGGGCATGAATCGCACAAACGATTGGATAGGGATACGGTCCAAAACCCCCTAATGGATAGGGGTGTATTAAGGGAGGTCTATGTCCGGCAGTGGAATATCACAGGCTATATATAATCCTACTAATAATTCTACCTACTGGCTAGTAGAGAACTAGAGTAGTGTGTTCGACTACTGCGGGGACTTCACACTACATAGCCTTTCGTGTTCAGATAGTTACGGCAATTTAGGCTGAACATAATCCTTTCGTCGTCATCATCATTATCCATTATTATTGCTTGTTTTGGAAAATGATCTATGCTTCATTAACACGTAAAACTTAGGTCCTACGCTACGAGTAGATCTCTTACCTTCCGCTTTGGCTATACAACTCTTCGGACCATGCAAGTAGACAAAATAATAGACGATTAAATACAATTGTTCCGCATTTAATCGACCCTGCTATAAACAAATAACTTTATCAGTTACACTTTATTAAATAGCTGAAAACTACATACTCTTCATCTTCTTCTTAAATAGAACGATACCAGAATGTTTATATTATTCTACAATAGTTACAATAAATATTCTATTGTATTCTAAAATATTTATGCAAATAAAATTACTAAAGACTGGATAATATTTATCACAACACGTTATTTCTAGGCAAACTGTGCATAATGTACATGTCTCGTGCCGGACGGGGGCTTTTAAGAAGACTAAACTTATTTCTCGCATATATTGTATGCTGATATATAAAACATTAGTCTATAGCTAAAACATATACAATGACAGAGCGGATTTCATTAAAACCCGTAAATTATCACGATAAAAACGGGACGCGGTGAAGGTACGATTTTTATATCGGCAGTAAATATCGAATGTGTCTGCGTAACGCCTTGTCGTTACGTGATGTTTATAATGGTCAAGTTGAGGTCATGCGTCATGCGATTTTTATGATCTAATTTTGTATATGTCTGAAGCTCGATTGAGTCGTTTTGTTAGAAAAGCGAATGCGAAGGGAAGTTGTAGCCTGAAACTTATAACTTGGGTAAGAAAATTGTTATTGCAAGTCACTTCGCACACGGCGACCCGCCTGGCGTAGTGGTTTGCGATCGTGACTGTAACGTCAGAGGGTGTGGGTTCGACACCACGGGAAAAATAGTATGTTTTTCTCGTGTCTGGGTGTTTGTAATAAGTATTTATTTACAAAAGAAAAGTAAGTCTTTGTATTTATCAGTCATCTAGTGTCCACAGAACAAGCTTTACTTTGTTTGGGACTAGATGATGTTGTGTTAATCGTCCGGATATATTATTATTACTGTTCACTTCACTTCGAACCTAGGAAATGTGTTAGAATCTTCTTTGTATATACTGCATCGTGTATTTTATACGTTGGAGCTTGTATTAAAACGATTTTATGTAAATAATAATCGACCAAAGGATGTATATCTAGACAGGAACAATATTTCAGATTGAATAATGAATCGCAAATACTATATATCCGATTCGCAAGTGAACATTGCGAAGAAAGCGATGCATCTGATTGACTATTTATCACATTTTCCTGTAATCCAAGACACAGGCCGATCATATTTTAAACGAAACACGTACAAAAAACAATAAACAAGATTATTAGATATACACCAAAGGAAACAATCAATAACTAAAACAACGGTCAACATATTTATTCTGCAGAAAGAGCATTAAATAAATTACGTGCATCGTTTAAAAATTAAAAATAATAATTGGGCGTGATAGAGAATATCTGCATGACAAAGCGCTGTTTCTCGTGACGTTAATATATTTAACATTTCCCGTCGAAAGATGCTCCAATTTTGTATTTGATTTAAACACTCACCGATGACAGCGATTTCCTCTTATTTAATACGCGCATGTCGTTTTCCCACGGCACAAGAGATATTTATAAGTTTTTCCGGGATTCGTCCATGTTGTGTGTGACAATAGCGACTTTCTCAATATAAAAAAAATAATAATGGGTATTTTTGTCGCCACGAATACAACTGACACCTTCATAATACAATCGTAAAATACAAAGGTTTATCTTTTAACAATTTAACATGTTATCGCTTTTTAAATTGATCTCGCTTTATAATTTTGCATTAATAATAAAAAAAGCATCAAACTTATTTACGAAGAAGCCACGTAATTGGCGTGGCCATTTAAATATTTAATTATTTCGAGAGGCAACATTACGTCGGGCGCGCGGGCGCTGTCAACGGGCGCTCACCTGCGGCGGGCGACGCTTCTAATTTTAAAAAAATCATATTTCGACTTCCGCTCCAGAATTGGCGCGCTGTGCGGCCCCGTTCGAGCGTTAGACGCGACCACTGCAAGGGTTACACTCGATTTAGTCGCCCCCTTATTATTGTTTTGATTGCTTGAACTGATTACGAATTACTATTATAGTAAATAATGCTAAACATACGAAAAATAGATAAATATATATGCAAAAGAGAAAAATGTATTACGGAAATTGGCGCCAATTAGAAGTTTTTTTTTTAATATGCATCTGTGGTTCACCAGTGCCAATGCCAGTAGTTCCAAGGTCCGCTTTAATATCTTTTTTATCTGCAATGACAGTTATTACACAATATACATTGTTACAAACTACCAACCGCAGTTATATAATGAATATTTTACGCGACCAACATGCCAGTGTGCCATCGACGTACACCATATGGCAGGCTTAGCGCGTGCTTATTAAAAAAAAACAGCGCCAGAGGAACTTTTCGCGGGTCTCGTGTTACACCGAAAAGAGCGAGTAAAAAATGGCGACAAAATCGAGTCGCAGCTGCCGGGGCTAGGGTTACTGGCACATGTGTCGCTGAGCTTAGTGCTTCCGAGCCCTAAATTCCTTAAAATATTACACAAAAGAAAACCAATGAAGTACTAGACAAAAAATTGTATAGACGATCGTATTAAATTAACTTAACTTAACCCAAAGGTTGACTGGTAGATATGCTTTTGCGCATTAAGTTCGCCTTTGCACTTAATTGTGCATAAAGCTTTAATAAATAATTAAAATAAAACTACAAAAACCCTAGCTCTCAACGACGTCGTTGCACAAAGCGCTGTATCGAAAACTAAGTTCTTACAACTGTTTCTGTGTAATATTTAACCAGTTCTGATAAAGAAGCACAAATTTAATATAATAAATTACAGTACAATTTAAATAATGCTTAATCATAACACATCATTGTAAGTAGGTACCAAATTATGTTTGACTAGACATATTTTTCATTTCGTTGAATATATAATAGAATGTTTGATTATTAAAATAGAATTAAGCAAATAACATTCGGAGTCCATTATTAAAGACTTATGTGCATCAAACGTTCGTCGACAGAGACCAATCAGAACGCTTTCTTTATAGAACCATTGACATTATATTTGTATATTATAATTATAGTACGTATAAATTAAAATTTCTGTTCTATAATTAACTAGCAACCCCACAACCCCACTTGTGGGTGGAATTTCGTAAAATCTGTTCTTAGCGAAAGGCACTCGTACTCGGCGAAAGGAATATTCCTACCAAATATCAAGTCGTTACGCCTTATGGTTCCAGAGATATCGTAATGAATCAATACATAGGCGGGAATCTCTTTTATATATATAGATTTATAATTATTATTGTTCTATAATATAATCATAATTATAGTATACTTTATTATGCGTCGGATAGGCATGGCAAATTCGTTCCTGCGCCTGATCTCTCTCCGGTCGTGTCGGTTTTCCGTCCCATCGGTATATGAGAGTAAAGGAGTGCACCAGGATTTGGCCGTACACGTGTGCACTTTAGTATCTCCTGCGTCTCTAGCTGATCTTTAATATAAATCCGGCGCCGTTATCGAAATTGACCCAAATAACTATATTAGTATAATTCTAGTCTTTACAAGCTTTAGGTAAATTTACTCTAGCATAGCACATCCGTAAAAATCTCCCTCTTAAGTACGGGCAAAGTTCGAAGCAACCGTTAGAAAAAATAATAAACTCAAAATTTCAATCATTATAAATTATTTTATCATAATACCACCACGTCATAATGGACCAAATGCGTTCCGTTAAAGAAGCATTGTCATTTTATTTTTTAAATTCTCGTCTCTGTAATGTTCTCGAACGAGGATACTTTTGGAAATTTAAGTATTTGTTTAAGCATAAATGTCATGGCTTATCATGAAAAAAAACATAATTGATTGTATATTTCAAACTTTAAACTGCTACCACTTTTTTATTCAGGCTGTTTGGAGTTCGACACTTTATGTTAAACACTTAAAAGTGTTCGTCAACAGGAAATGCATAATTTACAAGAATAGTTAAATAAAGAAGATCCATTATAATTCGGCACTAATTAAAATTTGCATTCAGTTTCCTGTGCAACTTGATTTTATTATAATTCAATCGCGATTTTTTTATAATCGATTGTTACGAGATCGAGAAAATGTTTGTATGCTTACACGTGCCACGATTTGTATATTTTTTTATTTTAGAGATATTTATACCACTGAGATGTTCAACACTTTTTTAATGTCGTCTATTTATTTCTTAAAATATTTAGCTCCTTTATTTAATATTAGCTTATAAGGAATTCTTTCTCATCTGCGGACATTTTTTAATTTATTATTTACGACGAAAATGTTTTTTCGAATATTCATAAATAAATTACTCGTTCATTAATAAAATCTTTAGCATTTTCAAAACTTTCCTGCTTTGAATATAATGACGATAAATTCATTCAACTAATAATGACTTACACGCGTAAAAGAATTCCAATCGTTCTCGCCACACAATCATATGTATATTTATGATTTAAATTGAATAAGAATTTATTTAAGTCATTTAAATATTCATTAGTCATTAATTTCAAAAGATAATAGAAACGAAGTAAGTTCAACAGCCAATCTAACAACTGAGCAGAGTTGGAATCAAGCTTGCAAATTACACAATCTTATTTGCTAAAAATTATGTCATTCATAAAATTTTATGTCGGATTTTTTTTAAATAAGTAAATATTTTTTTTAATTTTATAATTAATACCTTTTTAAATCTACTGCTGTTTTTTTAATTTAGACTTTGATACAGAGTTATCGTTAATGTATTTAAATTTATTTCTTACTTTCATGCACAACAATTGAAATATAATCATAAATGCATTTCACATTCAATTGTTACAAAAAAAAACATCTACCTTTAAAAGCACCTTTCGCGCCCTTTTTCATCACCGTAAAGAATAAAAAAACAAAAAACCCCGTCCAACGATACGTCACGGCGCTGTCCCGTCGCCCTTTTACGAAAATGGAACGCGGCTCGCGGCCGCGGGATGCGTTATCCGCGTTTCGCGCCAATGGTCGGCCGACCTTCGACCCGTCGAGGCGTGGCGCGCGACGCCCGATTGGCGCGCCCCGCCCGCTCCGACGCCCTCCGCGCTGCCTCCGTGCTCCATACATCTCGCTGTATCGACGCGTCGCGTACTCACAATTCTATTGATTAGTCTGACTAGTTCGGAGGGAGAAAACTAAATTGAATAAGCAACGCCGAAAGATTCTCTGTACTGTTTACTAAGATACGTTCATTGAGGCATAGTACAACAAAGTAACAATTATAGAGTTTGAAGAGGACTTATACATTGTTTGATTGAATGAATTCGAAGACGTAATTAGAAGAAACTTGACGTTGGTACAAACATAGTTTCTTAATTTAATAATCTACAGTTTTTTATTTATCTGTTATGAGTACAACTTGATGTATTCTTACAAAATGTCTCTGTCTCGTTTAAATCTAACGAAAGAACTACAAACGTTAACAAAAAGTATAAATGAGCATGTTACATAAATTAAATTTTAATTAAGTATATTCTTGAACGTCCTATTTTAAAGACAGTAGACACAATGGTGACGTTACAAGTTACAACTTCAAGCTACATTAATTCTATTTCAATGAAGATACATTTACGACCGGAAGTTATTCGGGAGATTCCTTTAAAACACCGAGGAATGTCCACAAGTTGCGCGGGGTCGCGGGTTCGGATCCCACGGGGGCTTTTTGTCGATCCCGGATTGGTTGTTACAGGAGGGAATCCCGTAATTAGGTGTTTTCTGCTTCATTAAAATACTCCCATTTGTCGTTTCTACGTCAAACAGTGATTAGTTTGCGCCTTTGTTCTTTATTTGACGCCATTTATTTTTACGGTTTATGCCCTTTTTTACACTCCACGTGACGTACTTTGTTTGCGCCGTTGTTTGTTGTTTAATTTTGTATCTTAATACTTGATTTAATTATATATAAAAATGTCAACTTCTGATAAATCAGATACATTCATATGTTAAAGTAAAGTATAAAACTATTGAAATTAATGACTTTTTATTGTAAAAGAAATAATATTTATTGGCACTGGAAGTCACAAATCTGGTACATTGTATACCAAAAAAGCCTTCCGGTGTGTTAAGGTGATAAAGCAGTGAGTTTCACAAATTTATCAATCATTTTTATAGTATTCCAATTATAATTATATTTCATCTTGCGTAGAATTTTTCCAATGTCTATTGTGATAAGATTCATTGTCTAAACAACTAGCAGCAGCAAAATGCACAATTCAATATTCGGAACAATATTTTTTGCCACATCTCCGTGTTGGTCCATTTGAAATACGACTTCACGATCGCCGTACGCCCTGATACGTTTATAATGATAGGATCCGTCGGACAATGAGTATGGGAACGAACCCCGGACCGCGCGCAAACGAGCCTAATTGAGATCGGTCGTTTACCGGGTGACAATTGGTGATTCGGTGACTGGAACAAACGTTGGGTCATTCATCCTGAGTCAGCGCGTCATATCAATCGGAATATACATATATCGATCGTATAAAATCAAAAAATATCCTATTTTGGTAAATTTCATTAATATAGTGAATACTTGAATATTTTGAAAGCAGATAACAACAACAAAATCACAAATTCAACCAAGTAGTAGAATTATTAAAATATCGTTATTAATTTTACATTGATCTACTATCAACTAATATACTTTGAAGGGTAATTAATTTATATAATATATTCATAGTTAAAATATTTTTAATAATTATATTAAAATATTTTAACTATGAACAATGCTACTCTTTACATTTATCATCATCATCATCAGCCTGACCTATACATTAAATGGGCTAAACATAATTTCGTAATCGTTAAAATAAAGTTACATAACATACATACATACATAATCAGCCTTTGTTAGTCCACTGCTGGACATAGGCCTCCCCAATACACCCCTATCTATTGGGGGTTTAGACCGTATCCCACCACGCTGGTCCAATGCGGGTTGGTGGTGGACGACTTTTACATGCCCATCCGACGCATGGATCATCTTACTTTTCAGACAATTGGGTGATCGGCCCAAATTGCCTAACCAACTAGGAAACAACAATGAAAATTTGTTGCGTCCCCGCAGGATTCGAACCCACGACCTCCGGTTTCTAAAGCACACGCCCATACCGCTAGGCTACGAGGCAGCAAAATAAAGTTATTTTACTATATTTTTAATATTTGTATATAATATACGACATATATAGAGAGTATACGTTTCTGTATATTATCGTTCCCTATACATATATTATCATGCGCAAGTGTAAATGCATTCACAATCGTGCGTGTACTGACCCCTGAAGTGGCTACTTGACTGTACATTGTACCCAGTGGCGGTCTATTGTTAAATTGCCCAATAGAACCAATCGACGCTGAGGGCATTTACCAATAAATAACATTAATATACTACATTTCATTTGCAGACAGAATACTAAATACTATTAATAATATAATACTGAGCTAAACAAAACCGTATAAATAGTTAATGCTTATAGTACACACGAAAATGTTTATGCGTATGGTATGTAGTATTGTAATGAATTTACACAGAAATAATAGATTTGATTATTATAGATAAATATACATAATTTTACTTTATATCAGAATAACATATAAGTAAAATTATGTATATTTGAGATTTTGATAATTAGGCGTGATGGCAAGCCTGTTATGAATATACAAAACATTGTAATTTCCTTGTAGATTGGAGAGTATATGATCACAGAATCATTACTTTGGCTCTATGATCGAAGGTGTGTATTGTGTTAATCTTAAAGTCACTTTATGTCAATGTAAAAATTTCGTTAATACTTTTTCATCGTCAATCATGAGTATTTTTAAAGAAAAGTTACGCTTTTCTATTCGAATTTTATTTGGTTTAGTTTTTAATTAGATTATCATAAATATGTTTTTATTGGGGCGGAAAATTACGATAAGAGTTGCATTCAGAGCTCAATACCAATGAACGATACTCGATAATTGCAAAAGGATATTACTTCATATAAACGAATTAAGCGTTTTAAGTATATCTGAGCGATTAGAATAACTCGTAGCGGATGTGACTTAATACTCTTTTGTTCGTTTAACTGTTAAGTTTACGGTTCAAAGATAAATTTTTATTTCGATTGCAGTTAACATTTGTTCTTTAATCATTCGAGTTCGGGTTTAAGTCGTTTGAATGATATCGAACAGATAAAAATCGATTGTTTTTATTGTATATCGTTAAATTTAAGTTTTATAGCAAAGACATACTTCACTTCTTCACGGTAGATGGGATAAGAATGATTTCATCGCTGCGTTAACGCGAAAATGACATAATATTCGTTTAATTGTAGTAAATTGTTGTTCATTTAATGAAATGTGAAATAGTTTATCAATATTTTGTAAAAGTAAAAAGTTTTTGTCACTGATTACAATAATAAAGCTCTCAGAAAATAAAATAAAATAAATAATTATTTATAGACATATTATAACTTACTTACTTAAGGTAAAGGCGCTGATTGCAAATGCTTTATGAAGTGGTTAAAAAGCAAGAAAACAATTGAAAGTATACGATGACAACATATCGTTTAATGCTTTTGTTACTTTGACGATATGCAATTTTGTAGTGAAAGCGTGATACTTAACAACAAACTGTCATTCACCGAGTGACTTAAGCATAGCTTTATTTACTTACACCTAAGACGAATAATACATGGATTATCTCTACTGCTTAAATATAAACTGTATGTTATAAGCTATACATATGATATTATAAATAGAAACAACATTGACTTTAGCCAAATAGGCGCTTTGTTATTATACGATGGGTTCGCAACATGCGAGCGAACGATTTGAGCGCGGGTTGGTGGCGCGGCCCGGTCCGGCGCGGAACAAAGGGCGCGCCGTGAACCGCGACCGTCGCGCCTCGCCAAGCGGGCCCCGTGCGCCGACGCACACGCGCGATATACTGGCCGCGTCCTGATTTTTTACGTGTCCCCCGCCGATTCGAATTTCGAACCGGTGGACTCGGACTTTTTAAATGGTTAAATGGTTGCTTTTTATTGTGCAGTGGCCAGTGTTTTTTTTTTTAATTATGGATTTTTCGGTTAAATTTATTGCTATTATTTAAATGAAATTATACATGATATTTTAATATGTAGATTAATGCTATAATAGTTTATTAATCATAGAAGGAATGATTTTTTAACCAATTTTACTCTTACAAACTGGTGATTTAATTAATTCTTTAATTTTGAAAATAACCATTTATATGATATCTAATTTGATTATTTTTTTGCTTTATTAATTAAAACTAAAGCATGCACCGTCATCATTTCACTGAAATACTAAATCATAGACTTATTTAAACAACTAAATTACTCAACATGTAGTGAATGGGCGTTTACTGACCAACCAATAGCCCATTGACAGTTTCTAGTACTTACACAACTTCGCTTGCTTGCATTAGATAAGCTCGTATCGTAAGTAAACTATTATGAAACTATACAACCATTTACGTTAAAACTATCCGTTACATATTTCCTTTGGAACTGTGTTGTCATGAGGTAATACATTCTTAGTGAGATTATAACTTACGTGACAATTATTTGCTAATTACCTTTTAAGTTTGTCAAAGGTTTAAAGTTGTCTAATTATTAAATTCAGAAAAATTATAAAACATTCTATTAGAAGTACCAACAACATATTCGGGCCAAAAACTGTCCGATAAAAACCGAAGTCTGCTATTATTTGTAGGGACAATTTTTTCCCTCCAAAAAAGACGAAAATACTTGACGATTATCAACCACAATTCTACATCTAGTAAATAAGCGAGTGTAATACTTCTATATTTCAATTTAAATTCGAATTAATCTTACATAACCAGTTATCTAACCATTATCCATTCGATTACAGGCGGCTACACGACCGGCGGTCCCCGCGATCCCGCCACCTACTACCCCGAGGCGGCGGGGGCTCCCTCGGCGCCGGGTGCTTCGCCCCTCGAGGAGTACTACCCGCCGGAGTACCCGTCCGGGGCGCCGCGCCGCCGCCGCAGCCCTACCTCGAGGATTACTACCACCACGCGCACGCGCACGCGCAGCCCTTGCTCACGCACGAACACAAATACCAACCGCACACATATACAAAACCGTATCCGAGAAGTAAGTGTATAAGTATATTATTAATAGTATTTATAATAAGTCATTTAATCAATCCTACACTATATTATATGTCCTCTAAGATTACGACTACAGCGGCCGATCAATATTAGAGATCGCAGGAGATATATATAAAATATGCTGCACAAGTGTACGCGCAAACACAAGTGTACGCGCTATTCACAAATTCTTTACACAAATTCACTCCTACTTCCTTTACTCTCAATGTCCAAAGTCCGATGGGACGGGTAACCAAACGACCGGAGAGAGGTCAGGCGCAGGACCGCCACATTACATGCCCATCCGACGCATGGATCATTTACAGGTCGGGTATTCAGCCTGCATTTCCTTGACCAACTAGGAAACAGCATCAAAAGTTGTCGAGTCCACGTAGAATTCGAATCCATCACTCTAGTTTCTAAAGCGCAATTCATACTACTAGGCTACGGAGGCAGCCAAACTACATAAGACAGGTATAATAAAAATGAACTATGTAAAAAACAATTAAACAAAATAACAAAAGCACATTTTATATGTTAAAGCGTCTAGTAATGCAGAAGATACCAACAGCGTAACAGTTTTTATTTATACGGACTAAAAGAGATGTTCAATAAAAGTTAGATAATTTCTCCTCGTCGAAGCATAGATTATCTCATTTATAAGGATTTAGGCTAGTCCGACTAGATAACAAAAAGTTATTTGATTATTTTTTTTATTGCAACTTTTTGTATATAAATATCACAGAATGTATTCAAGAGTTTTAATATATCTTTTAGTTTAATTTCATAAAATTAATATTGAGATTTATGTTTCCACTCAATAGTTTAATAACAAGCAAGAATTAGAATCTGTAGATATATTTCTATTATATTGAATTCAGTTTTGTGTGTTCATTTACATAAACTTGTAATAGTTAAGTTGAACCAGTCGTGTCTTTGAATATGTACATCTTTAGGTTTATCAATACAACTCTAAGAGAGGCTTATCGAGACATTCTACACTGATACCACTTTAGAATAATCATGTATTATCTCTTCAAAATACCTCACTTCTGATACAGACGCCTTATTATAGTTTTCAAACGGCTTATCTACGAGCTAAAGATTTACTTTATTACCGATATCTTTGTCAATACCGAACCGCATCTCGCATCTATCGCTATAGAAATATAAAAGCTACATATGTTACAAGATATTGCACTCAAGTGAAATCGATTAATAGTCAACTGTACTGTATAAGTCAATAATTATAATACGGTCTGTAATGTTTAGATTACAATCATTAGAAAGAAACCGTCTGTTGTTATTAAGAAACTTTGTAACGCTATTAGGCTTTACTACTATTATAAAGCTTGTGCTCTTTAGTGCAAATACCTGAAAAGGGAAAGATGGATTAAGTATAAATGATCAAACCCACTGAAACAATACGACTTCGTGACGATAGCGACTCACGGGTTGACGTCTCGGTGAAAATTCATAAATACCAACGCTAAATGTGTAAAGTCAGTTCGTTGCTATAGTTCATATAGATTTTTCCCAGTTCATACATATCAACTTTCTTGCCACTATTAATAAAGCCTAAAAATAGAAAGAAGACCTCTCGAATTAAAAGTGAACATTGTGCAACATTAAAATTGCGCCTGTTGGTAAAGCTGCTCGTCGACAAGAATAATACACGTTTCGTCTCCACTTGGCTTACATACTTTAATAACTAATATTTGGCTAGTACAACCTGGGTAATATTTTTCCCTAGTACACATTTATTAATATTAGACCGAGCCTTTTCTAAGTGATATCTTTCCAAAAGGCACCGGCGGTCGCTACGGCGGCGAGGTGTACGGCGACGGCTACGCGACCGAGTACGGTGGCGCCTGCGAGTGGAACGAATGGCCTGCAGAGCAGCATCCTCTCATCCCGCAGGATAAGCTGCCGTACCCAGCTTCGGGACCATGCTTCACTGGTACGTACCTGGCTTAGCACAGGTTTTTGCGTCATTCGTGTCATCATTATAAACTCGTTAGTTTGGTGTCTTTATGGTTAGGACATGAAGCTTTAAATCATTAGGGAAACAGGGATAGGGCGCCACACTCCAATTTTAGTACTAAAATTGATCGGGTTATAAAATAATTAAATCTTTTGTTTACGCGAATTCTACCCCGTGACCACGGCCGCTGGAAAGTTTTTGCAACGTCAATGTAAAAATATATGCGATAAAATTCTGTTATTCAATAACCTTAGAAATAGTAAAAATATAATCAGATGGTAAAATTTAGTCGGCTAAGTGCTGCAAGCGGCCGAATGTTCATCGCGGTGCATATATTTGGTGATTCCGATAAAAAAACTAGAGAAGCTTAACCGATTTACCTTTTTCTATTGTTATATATCTATTTTATCTTTTATTGTTATATATCTATAACGTATACATACGCGATATCGTTTATTACTGGGTAAACTAAACGTAAAATCTTACATCCTCAGGATATCGATAATATTTGTCTAACGCTACATGTTAAAGATTTGTTTTCCCTATATTTTCGAACTTTCCCTACTAAATAAGTGATCGTCTTGTAACATCCCTACATACTATGCAAATAACATACATTAAGTATGTATGTATATCTGTTTTTGACTTGAAACTATCACATTTACGTTACAATATTACGGTGCATAGTAAAGCGAGCGTATCAACGCGCAGGTTCAGGGCCGATCCAGCTGTGGCAATTCCTGCTCGAACTGCTGACGGACAAGAGCTGCCAAGGCTTCATATCCTGGACAGGGGATGGATGGGAGTTCAAGCTCACCGATCCCGACGAGGTAAGTACTGTACTTTTACATACTATTATAAATAATATCACATCACACATCATCAGCCTTTGTTAGTCCACTGCTGGACATAGGCCTTCCCTAATACAGGGTTTATCCATTAGGTGGTTTGGACCGTATCCCCGTATATTATGCGGGTTGGTGTATGAACCGACTTTTTACATGCCCATCCGACGCATGGATCATCTTACTTTTCAGACAAATGGGTGATCGGCCCAAATTGCCCTGACCAACTAGGAAACAACGATGAAAATTTGTTGCGTCACGACCTCCGGTTTCTAATATACACGCCCATACCACAGGCTACGGAGGCAGTTTCAATAATATATCAACAACAAATTAGAGGTGCCGTATTTACATTATACTTCGGTGACTATTTAGGCGGCAAAGCGGCAGTGTGAGGACAACACCGTTTTCCGGTTTGAAGGGCACCGTAGCTAGCGCATTTACTGGGCAAACAAGACGTAACGTACTATGTCTCATGGATAGGCAGCGTTATTAATACCTCTGGTAGCGCCGATGTCGATGGGCGTCGGTGACCACTTTCCATTAGGTGGCCCGACTGCTCGTCTACCTTCGTAAGCAATAAATAACAACAGATATTTACCTGATTGAAAGCCAAGCTCTCTTTTGTGTCTCTTTTAATGCAATTCAACGTTATTCTTTACAAGTATCATAAATATTTTGAATCAAAACGATTTTTGAACAATCTATGCAAATGTAGTATTTTTATAAAACGGATGAAAAAACAAATCCGTGCACATTTACAATTTTGAATTTTGGACGTTGATTTACATTTGATTATTTTTAGTGTCCGTTTTCAAAAACAAAACATAGCGATGGTTATGCAAAACATTCAATACGATACGAACAAATAAAAGTCGCTTTATCTCCACGTTTCGGGTCGTTACATTAAAACGGTTATCCCACAATAAAGTTTCGTTTTAACTGCTACTATCTATTGCTGGAGTGTTTAAAGTTTTAAGATAATATGTTGATGAGGTGCATACATTGGTATCGATTGAAAAGTTGGTACTTCCTATTTTTACGAAGTTTTACTTGAACTGTTTGTTTAAAACTTTCAATTTTTCATTGTTCTTGTTTTTTTTTTGAGCAACGTTAGGTAGATTAAACGTTAGGGTCGTATTTAAGTAACTTCTTTATCTATTTTTATATTTAAATTCATAATGTTTAGTTAAGTTAGCAGTTCCCTTACATGTTACAAGCAGCGACAGCACAGAAGCACAACCGTAGCTTAAGGCTACTGTAACAGTATTGTTCTCCCACTTCTGTTTTTAATTTGAACCGCGTTTTAGTCAACTGCAGTTGTTAATAAGTAACATTCAATATTTTCGTGTAGTATAAGTTGTTAAACATCATCACTTATGAAATGAGTCTCTCGCAGGTGGCAAGGCGTTGGGGTATAAGGAAGAACAAGCCCAAAATGAACTACGAGAAGCTCTCGCGCGGCCTCCGCTATTATTATGACAAGAACATCATACACAAAACTGCTGGCAAGCGTTACGTGTACCGCTTCGTATGCGATCTACAGAGCCTCCTCGGGTGAGTTTCAATTATTTAAATAATAAACTATTATCTATTCATTATTATTATAAAAAGTACGCATAAACAAAGTCTAATGTCAAGCTGTAATAACATCATAACGTATGGCTCGTATTGGCGGAAAATAGCGTGGCGTTGACGTCTCACAGGCGGTCGACCAATTAAAACTCTACAAAGTAAGAAGTTAGATTCTTGTTTTATTGTTAAGTCACTCTGTACTCTGATTAAGTACAATTTAATTAGTTCATTTATGTTTTCTATAACTTTGACAAGATAAAAGTAATTAAGTATTTTGAATACAAAAATAGTAACTTAATAATATTTATATACGAGTAAAAAAACAAATCTGTAACATTTTAAGTTTAATGCCGAAATTTGTATTAATCCTACTTTAATGGTTAGTTTATAAGGGCTTATTATATTATTAATGAATAATGAATCACCGAATTTTCGTGAACAATTTTGAACCCGAAGACTTTCTACTGTTAAATTAAGGACTATAACGTTAAACCTAAAAGATTCGACTTCACAATTTGTATATTTCACAATAATTTAATATACACAACAATTAAAGATTGAAAAAATCAAACATCGATTAGCAAATTTCGAACGAGTTGAATAACATTCCCGCCAAATTAGCGGACGGCCATCTTGAATGATCCTTTTGCCACCACAGTTGGGATAAACAAAGTGCTTAATCTTATATTAATCGTTTAAAAGATTAACCAAAACCCCGCCCGTTTACTACCTGTACGATAATAAAGAGGTGACATTTTCACTTTTGGATTTTTAAAAATCGTAACACCTGAAGGACGAATGGATAATGAATTTTGTTTATTTTCTCACGGCATTCATTTTAGTTCACTTTTTGTCACCATTTTTGACTTTAGACAGATATGTTTGTGGAATCATATTTGAAGACACTAGTGCTTTACAATGATTGACACGTTTTTTTCTATTCACATCATATCAATTACTATTATCCTGTATAATATTACATTACTATTCTGGTAAACCATCAACAAACTAAAGTTATGGTTGGTTTTTATGTACCTACATAGAGATTTAATTTCAAATTGTAGTTGACGCCTGTTCTTAAAAGTTCTAATTTCTAAACATAAAATAACACAGAACTATTTTTTTCATAATTTTGAATCCCATCACTATATTGGCTTAGTTATTGAAACAATAACGCCTATGGCCATTCCGATTAGCATCGGAGGTAATTTTTATGCGAAGGTCTCTATGAATAAAAATTCCTATAAATAATTTACAATATCTTTCATTTACTGATTAGTTATAAACTATTATCGAATAACCTCCATATAATAATAACATTGTAAATGCAAAAACATTCGAGTCAAATACGTGTTATAAACATTCCGTCTTTGCGCTTATAACTTGTGAAAAATAAAAACTAGCAGCATTTATCCGTTTGAACATTTAATGGTCCTCCGCGCAATTAGACTCCATTGTCTTTCCGCAACGTAAACTTCTCTAACAAAGTAACGTGTTATATGTTTCAATGAGGCGATAAATAATATATTCAAACACTATTGAATAACTTGCAAAATACTTGAAGTATTCAATTTGAAGTCCCGAACCTTATTCATGGTGCCCGGTCTAAAAGTTGAGTAAACGATACATCTTTATTATATGTCTTCAAATGTTGGAAGTTTATAAATAAGCTTGTACGAGTATCGTTTACTTTGTACACACTTATATAAAGGAAAGTTTTATACTGAATATAGTATCAAAAGGAACGGTATGACGCTTTTACAAAAAACAATTGAATTATACAGTTGCCTTTTTACTTAAAAATGAAAAAAAACTTCTTTTATAAACTCGAAATTTATAAAAGCGTGTTTAAAAATTGTTAAGCAACATCTCTGACCACCTGAATATTGCACATAATATAGATAACAACTAAATAGAGGAAAATGGCGCGCTAGCCGAATTACTTTCAAGGTGAGGAATAATAGGGCTCTCTCGCTCGCACATTACGGGAGTGACAAGGATGGCATCCCCGAATGAGGTAACAGTCGGTTGGCCGAACGTAATTGCTAAAGATGTTAGGGTGCGTTCATAATGTCTTTGAAATGTGGTCTATTATTGTTTTCTGACACACTAAACTTGGATATAGTTAATATTTATTTGTTGTTTGTCAGTGTGGTTTTGAATAAGTTTGATCTTGCGAAATTTGAAGTAAAATGGTTTGATCGTTGGTACAATCTGACTTACTTTTGATCTAGTAGAAATTTGAGTATTTAATATCTGCACATTAATTGTAATACCGTTTTGTATTACAATTAATGTGCAGATATTAAATACTCATGTTATTCACTGTTAATTGATTAATAGCAGTTTCTTATATTTCGACATTTATGTAACGTTTAAATTTTGATTGGCTATGGTTTTGGAAAATGCAAAAGTTTGACACCAACTTTCGATTCATAAATAGTAAATGTTTTATGTGAAAGAGAAAACTCTTTCAAAATAGGTTTTATACAATTTTTACATTTTATTTTAAAGTTTTGAGAACTGACCGAAGCGCTTAACGTGATAACATCTTCATAAATTTTAAGGAAAATGATATGTTAGCTATTATTAGTCACTTAGGTGTTGGTTCATGTTTGGACCATTGTTTTCAAGCTAGCAATATTCTGGTTTTTCCATTTAACCAATTACAAGTTAAAAATATCTTAAACCATTCATACTAGAGTTATTTTTTTATGATATTAAAATACAAAAAAACCCAAACTGATTTAACATCGAAAACAAAAAATCATCAATAGTTATGTATGATACAGCAATAGTTTTAAGTAATCACAAAAGATTAAATATTGAAGTAGCAAAATGGTAACATATGCGTAGAATTTGTTTGAATTAAAACGCATTATGTTTCCACTTCTAGTCTCCTCGTTCATACATTTCTGGTCGCATTTGGCTCCAGATTTTAGCTACACTCAGAATAGATGTCATCCTTGTATTGTTCTGCAACGAAGTAACGAAGAAGCGTGGAATTGATACTGAGTGACAATCGACTAACATTCGAATCGATTAATAGTAAATCGACTAATAGTAACACCATACGTGCAAAGTCGCTTCGTTATTTTGGGTTACTGTGTAGTCTTCTTCCCTGTCTAACTTGGCTAAAAAAATGATATACGTTAAACAAAGGGTTTCCTAAAAGGTGTCCTCTCGTTCCAGGATATCGCCTGAGCAGCTCCACGCGATGTACGAGCCCAAGATGGAGAAGAAAGACGACGACTGAAGTGACCGCCACAGCATCGGAACACCCCCGTGCCGACAACTCGTGGACTATAAAAACGTTCGCAAACGACCCCCTGACAAGTTTATTTCACCTTCAGTTTGAATCTTTACTCATCTATAACATGGCTGTAATCGAAAACTTGTAAAAGGCAGCGCCTTTTTTTAGTTCTCTTTGTATTAATAGGCTTTCACTCGTTTATGCTGGACACATTTATGACGACTGGTTTCACGCAACGCATGCATTGTTTCTGAGCTGAATCGATTATTTTTAGTGAAATTCTAAAATATATTGCAATGCCAAGGTTGGATTGTAATTAAATGATATTGAAACGGATATATTTATTGTATACGCAATGGTGCTGTAAATTATGTGGACGTTATTTGACCTTTTCTAATGTAAAATAAATACGATACTCTCGAAATCGGTTTTTCAATTGAACGAACCAGTCTGAACTAATGTGTCTCCATCAATCACTATGAACTTTCACAATCATTGTTGAATAACGTCAAAATTATTTTCTCATTTCGATTATCCAGTATTGCTTATTTTATTATCTGTAAAATTTCGTCACAAAACGTCGGACTTGATCTCATGAGCATCCACCAGTGGAATATTATACTTATTAAAAGTACGAACGCGCCGCTTTCATTACGGTTCTAACATAAAAAAATACCAACATATACATTTTTTATATATTTAAGTGACAATTTACGACCAACGGTGCCTTACTGTTTCACAATTTATCGTTGTTACATTATAGTTTCGTTTTATAAAACATCGTTCGTTGTCACAATGACACTGACAACTGTCGTGTCACATTAATATGTCACTGTTGACATTGTCTTATCAAATGCACAATATGTTATAACCGATTTCATAGATAATTTATTGATTTATGGTACTAGTGACAGTTCTTTTGAATTTAAGTTTTAAAGCGCCGATCGGAGCGCTGCCAATGTGTAACGGAACGTCTTAATTCTAATGACAGATGGATGATTTTTCGTATTGTTAACATTTAGGCAGAAGTTAAATTAAGTAGCGGTGCCATTAAAACATAATCTCTCGACTAAATACAGTTTCCCTCGCGCGTAATTTACGCGTATCCATCTAAAGTCGATGTAGCAGATTTATTAACAGATTCAGTAGAACGATGTACTGAATTAAAAAAAAAACGTATACATAGATTAAATAGTTAATTCTGCTATCGATTTAATAGTACTGTAAATATAAGTTAATTTTGTTACTTTATAAAGATAAATTAGGTATTATATTATAATAGTTATTAAGTGTTGTATGTTTGATTCGCAATTGTTGCAATATGCGGTTAAAGTAATTATTGTTTAGATCGATGGACGCGAAAAATTATTATCCATTCTTTTTTATCTATTCAAAATGTTAAGAAAGTCCAAAGATTTCGGGAAAACTTAATATCCACCTATTGGTGAAATTGTTTTGGAATTACCAAAGGGTTCGCATTTGGGAGAAAATACTTCTACTAATAAACTACGACCAAAACGAGTCTATTTAAAAAAACGTATTTCTGGAACGAATTGATATTAAATGTAATAAAACAGTAAACAACACTGCAACATCGGGTGACGTCATCTGTCGCTGATCTCGTAATAAGGGATTGTAATGTCGTAACTAGTTATGAAATTAATTAGATGTATTATTTTCAATTTTTATAGCTCCTAGCGTACACCGAAGATATTTCGATAAGTTTTTATTTTGTAAAGTTTTACTCCTCCATCAATATCATACTCTGTTGCGAGTGCCGGTGCCCAATTGTTTATTAGTGTATCGATTTTATCACAACGGTGCTCTGTAGCCACGTTTTATCATAATAAATTTGTATGTCTTCCCTGTTTGTTTGTTTCAATGCATTAAATGTATAAAATCCGCATAGAAATCATCAATTGTTTCATATCATATCGTTGATCCGCACGAAAGAGTACGTAAGCGTTTCTTGTACATTTAATTGCAGCCAAATTTTTAATGTACGTATAAGTGTCGTTGTATGTATTGATGGAAGATATAAAATTAAATATATATATTTACAAAATCAATATGTTGTTTCATTATACATTCTAAAATGTTTTATCGCCATTATGATGACTTTTGTAAATAATCTTGTACCGAGTTCCTTTGCGGTCATGGTTGAATGAGTTCGACGCTCATTAAAACCACCCAGCACCCACTTCGCATCACTTCGCCTCGCGTGGTTAGTATTCCTACGTCTTCCTACGATCCTACGATCCTACGATTTATACGCATGCGCCATACATACCATAGCGTCCCCTGTCTTCCGGTACGCACCGAGCGACGGCGGTAGACCATACGATCCACGCGTTGACGCGTCTGCCGAGGCATCAACGGCGTTTTCATTCTCTTTATTGAACGCAATATATTTAAAAATTAATGACTAATTTAAAAACTACCGAATCTGGACCATGACGGATTCTTCTGATGCAGCTTCATCCGCGCATTCATCTCGTGGAGTAAACGCCGCGTTGAGGAGATACGGATTGTTGGATGCAGGATCGCTCCAAGAAGTGTCAAACTCCTAGTACAAAAAATGGACGTTTTCTATTTGTAGAATTCAAAAAACGTTTAACAGTAACGTGGATTCGTCACTACATACTATTTGCTCATAAATCGATAGATTTTTTATTATTTTATAATTTTAAATAAAACTACTTTACATTTTTATTTAGTTTTTTATCTAAATGTCTGTCAATTGGTTTGCGTACGACACCTTCTGCAACATTTCCAAGAAGTTTGACGATATATATATCATGAACTAATAATCAAACTTTAAATACAAGTAACATGTGTTCAAATAACGTTTAATTACAAATGGCGCTTAGTAGTTATGATCTAAGGGGCCTATAGAATATACTAAACGGTCTGTACTCCTGATATAATAATAACTTGCCTTCAATGATAGAGAGGGTTCCCGTTTATTTGTATTTAAGGAAATATATTCTATTTTACGTGAACTGTAAATTTAACATGTAAGATAGGCAGCACTCATACTATTCCTCCAAGACAATCGATGATTTTTATTGTTATCATATTTAGAGAAATTCAGATTTATTCAGATTTTTAAGTCAAGACACAGATGCACGCGTCCTCTTCTCTGACTCTCACATTCCAGACAGTTTGACGATAATTCGAACTCAAATGAAGCTTTAAATCAAGTAACATGGTAAATAACGCTAATCAAATGGGCTATGTGTCTGTTCCTAAAGAGCTATACACTACAACTGGTACTGTACTCTATATAAATAACCCTCAATGATAGATTCGTTTATTTTATTTAGGAAGTATATAAATTTTACGTAACAGAATAACATTAGAAGTAGCAGCAATTATAATGTCCTCAACAATCTGATCCTCACTGCTAGTAGCATATTAAGATCGAGTCTTCAGTAATTGAAGGTGCAGGAAGTATCGAATCGCTTACCTGTGAATCTCTACATTGTTCCGACTAGTGAATAACGAGCAGATTCAGCTCGAGTAACCGCAATTGATCTGTGTACAACTCCAAGTAGTATGCAATACATGCTCGGATGGGCATGCAAAGATATTCACCAACTTTTTTCTTGTAGCCATGGAACTTTGCAACGAATCGAGCCTCGCGTTTATATGGATGCATCCAGAGGACGTGGTGCCTGTCTTTTGATCCATCCCGTACTCACACATACTTTTAATGCGGAGATTTAGCACTCCCAGCCGTTTCTGGAAGCAACCTTGTCCGGTTAGCGCATGCGAAGTTTCGAAGTCGGGCTTGACCTAGGTTTCCCTCAAACACTCGGCGATCATCGGTAAAAATTTCATGGCTAGGAAGTCAAGTGTCAAAGTCAGGGACTTATAAGTGGCAATTATGAGCGTGCTTAGATCCCCATTCGCATTTGCATGGGAGTTAGCCTCAATCATTACAGTAAAATCATTGGTGTAAGCTGCAAATCTAACTTTTCTCGACAGGCAGATATAGCAAATCATTCATAAGAATGTTCCAGAATGTAGGTCCCAGGATCGAACCCTGTGAACGTTTGAACCTATTAAAGCAGCCTTCCAGGTCACCACCCTATCACCGAGAACCTATATATCGTTCGGCGAAGTACTCCAACATCGTAAGATAGATGTTGGGAGAAATCCTGCTTTTTAACATAGAAGAATTATGGGCCACCATGCATCGCCAAAGGCCTTGGGGATATCGAGAAATATTACCGGCACATATGTGCTGTTCTCCCCGGCTCTCCTCAAGATTTTTCTGTTTAGCCGAAAAGGTCGAGTGACTCCCGCAGAAACCGTACTGCCCGAACGAGATACGCCAAAAAACTTTAGGTACACAAGCAAGCATAACTCTTTCAAGGTACTTGCCAAGATCGAAAGGAGCGTGATCGGGCGCCTACGCCTTCGAATCAGATAATGACTAAACATGTTTTTTGGTACGGCCACAAGTTTACTATAGTCCATATATTTGTATACGCCTACTATAGCAAAACTACTCGGAAAAGTATAAAACCTGAGGAAGCGTAAAATATTGCCGGTCTGGCACGGCACTTTAACTATACTTCACTTTGGTCTGGAAACAACCCGAAGAGAAGGCGTAAGCCACGGAGGGCTAGGCTTGCCGCAAACTATTACAAATAGTGCGACGTTTTCCACTGCTTTAGCAAGAGAAAGACGAGAAAGGAGTCACCGTTTTTTTTTATAGTGGGCTTACCCGCCCTGTTGTATGACTGTGAATATATAAATATGCTGCTCCCACTATGCACCTTTTCCAAGATGACGTTTCAAATTCACCCGCTTTATCCTTGACGTAATGTTGGAGTTGCAATCCTTTTCTCTTCCTGGTCCGGTGTAATTCATAAAGAAAACACGTTAAATGCAGCTTTCATGCGGTGCGAGTGGAAATTTTTTAATTGTAAAATTCGTGGATTTAGTACTCATATCTACCCCAGTAGTAAATCCGAGATGACTCTACTTTCGTTATTAATGAGTTAAAACGGTTTAAACTAGACAATATGATTTTACTTTTGAATTGATTTTTTAAAGTATTTTAAAATCGTTAAATCGATATAAATCGTGAATCAATATGAACATTAAGCATCTGTCAAAATGTTTTGCTGTATGTCAAAATCATAACCTACAATTCGATTAACTATAAAATTTACAAATCTAAATAAAAATGAAACTATCACAGGTTTTAAATAGACAACATATAGGGTTTATGTTTAAAAAACATTGGCTTGTTCAAGGTAAACGAGTTCCTATAGACTCTGGCTTGGAGTCATTACTAAAAGAAAAGGGTATTCCTGTACAAGATGCACTTGATTTTATTAAAGAACCAGAAGTTCGAGAAAGGTATTTGATGCCAGATAATGTTATAGAACCAATCTTATCTTAGAATTTACTATATTATAAAAAATATTGTCAGAAATGTTAAATTTAATATGAAATATTATTTGTGAAGAGCAATACATTAACTTCATATTTCAGAGTACAAATTGTTGGACCTTACGAACAACCACTACCGCTAGATGAGAATCATCCTGAATTTAAGAGTAAACCTTGTCTCACATTAACCAACGATAGTGTTCTATTAGAGGGTATTTCTCAAGCTCAAGTATTAACAAAGACAATAATTGCTAAAGATAAACTACCCAGCAAAATAGAGGAACTTGCTGAAATTTCTGTGCCTAAAACTGTGCACGAAAATGTCAAGAAAGCAATTCTGTCAGCTAATGTTTTCGACTGAACAAAAAAAACTGCCTAAAATTAAAGATCCTGTGAGACCGGCATACAATTTCCCTAGAATATTGGGAATATCAGATAGGAGACGCAAGTAAGAGTCGATTATTATTATGTACACATTTATTTTCACTTAAATAACATTTACAAATTAAAAAATGTTAAATACATAAGTTATCTAATGAAGATTATATCTAATAAATTAGGTAAATATATATTTGTTGCTGAATCCACAAAATGTGACTGAGATGAATCTGCCTGTGTTAAAATTTGTAACTAGTATTTTAATAAATATGCATAAAATGTAAGACATAAATTACCCTTAAAATAATTTAATTCCAGCGAAATAATTACAAACAGACTGATGCAACTTGTTGAAAAATGTAATGACTTTGAATTGTCACAATCAAGGTTTGTTTTGAACGATGTTCAGACAAAAACTGTATTTGATAAGGAAGAAGACCTCATACAGTTCCAAAATATTTCTAATATCCTTGTTACAAGTGAGAAACCATTGACTCATGACACAGAGGAATGTGACGTCACATTTACTGAAATCCGGATTTGTATCCTGTGAAACATACAATTACCTTACCGCCTGAACATTTTTATGATCCAGAAAGTATTTACCGTAAGTTTCGATCCCTTGTGGCTAATAAATATTAGATAAAGTCCCAATATTAAAGAGATCTTTATTTATTATATTGGAATAAGCACATACAACTGTAAATATATAAATATTACTTTAAGAATTCTTCAGGATTTTATAATGGATACTGCTTCATGATATAAAGTTACAATATTTCTAGTCGAGCACTTTTATGTTTGGTATTATTATTTCTCATATAAATAATATCTAAGGGCCTTAGTTAATAATATTATACACAATCACAGAAGCTTTTGTAACATTCCAGCAATCCCACAAACGGTAAACAAGAAACATCCCCACACAAGTTGGTTGCATTTCAATAGTACAGAAGTCAGCAACATTTATGAAACACCAGTCACAGATGCAGATTGAGGGCAGAGCGTTGACCCACGCATTTACTGTTGCTTCAGCATATGCCAAACAAATTCATGGAGTAAGTTATCCCAAGAAATTACTAGCCCGTTAAATATTTCAGTCTTAAGAGTCCATCCAGAAAAATAAAAATCAGTTATGAATATATACATGTGCTAAAGAGAATATGTTTATGAACAATGCAACCTGCGAGTAAGGGACTGTCCATAAATTACATCACAAGAATTTTATGTTGTTTTTACCCCTTCCCTGTCCTTGTCACAGCTATATAAAGACAAAGATATAATATTTTAGCTATATCTTTCATTTATTATTGTTTGTGTATTGATATAATCTTATGTTTACACCAATATAGTTAATATGTTTTTAATGTTTATAGTACTTGTTTTAAAATGTAGTTTTTAAAAATAAAATGTCACAAAATTTAGGAGCTCTCATCACATTTTGTTGACCTCCTCACTCCCTTGTGACATAATTTATGGATGGTCACCTTATTTAACCAAGGAAATAGAGTGCATGGAAATAGAGTAAATTAGTGTCAAGTACAGATATTTTGTACATCTTTATACCTTTATTATAATCAAGTATCAAAATCTCTAAGATATCAATTCAGTTGTTTATAAATAAATTAAAAACAAATTAAACAAAATAATCCACTCATTTAATTGTTGTAACAAAATAAATATAAACTCTTACAGGATCAAGTTCGAAATCTGCCAGAACCGATTTACGTGAACTGCATACAGACAGACGGACAGAAATATCATTTCGGTGTATTCAAACTGAACACTTTGAATGTTGACAGTGTTGATGGTACAAAGAATGAGTGGTTCTGCAAAAACGATTTAAAATTGTATGACCGCAGTGGTTATTTCAACGGCATGCCAGTCTTGGAGAACTACAATCAGAAAGTATATGGCTACATTAACGCCTTTTACAACTGCTAAAATATACGTAGTCAAAACCTTCAGTAGGATAGAAAATTAATATTTATACACTAAGTAGATGAGTTTGAAGAGATGTGTAAAAAAAATAAAGTGTCATTTAAATGTATTCATGTGTATATCCTTTTATATTTACAAGAACATAAATACATTCCTTGGTTTGTTTTCTTTTGATTACAATACACAACAATGCTTGCATACCAAAACACTTTATACATTAAAATCAAATCGGAAATGTAGTTCAATTTCCAGCCAGTCCGTTTATGCTTGGATCATTTCTCCATTTTGAACTTCTGCAGTCGTCGTCTTCGCAATTCCTCCGCGTTGGCGTCAGTCTTTTCCCTACGAAAATGTTTTTAAACATTTAGTTATATTAGGACAATGTCCTGCCTCCGTAGCCTACTGGTATAGGCGTGTGCTTTAGAAGGAGGTCGTGGTCGTGGGTTCAAATCCTGCGGGGACTGAACAAATTTTCATTGTTGTTTCCTAGTTGATTAGAGCAATTTGGGCCAATCAACCAGTTAAAAAGTTAATTAATCCATGTGTTGGATGGGCATCTAAAAAGTCAATCCACTCACCAATCCGCATTGGACCAGTATGATGGAATATGGTCCAAAACCCCCTTATGTATGTAAGTGAACTGAACAATATGTACAATTAAAACACAGAAGTAATGTTTCATATCATCATCATCATCAGCCTTTAATAGTCCACTGCTGGACATAGGCCTCCCCTAATACCCCTATCCATTAGGGGGTTTTGGACCGTATCACACCACGCTGGTCCAATGCGGGTTGGTGGGTGGACCGCCTTTTTACATGCCCATCCGAAGCATGGATCATCTTACATTTCAGACAATTGGGTGATCGGCCCAAATTGTCCTAACCAACTAAGAAACAACAATGAAAATTTGTTGAGTACCCGCGGGATTCGAACCCACGACCTCCGGTTTCTAAAGCAAACGCCTATACCACTAGGCTACGGAGGCAGTTAATGTTTCATATACTACCCGTATTTTAAATGCCTAAAATTAAACATTAACTAACTAATATTCAAAATTTCTTCTTCAAACTCTTTATACTCTATAACATTATAATCGGAATTTTGAAACGAGACAAATATGTGAACTTAAGTGGCACAATGGATTTTTTTATAATCACTTATTATATCAGCAACTAGGGAGTTTATTAAAAACATTGTTTAAAGTAATCATGTAGTAACAACTACTACTGCATACTGCCATATATAAGACATGTCATGTGATGAAATGGCCTGCCTTAAAATATAAAAGTAAGTATTTTCTCATCTTTTTCTTCAACAGATAGTTATTGATACAAATACTTAAGAAGACTACAATTTTTAAATTATCTTATTTGCAAGTTACCATAACATAAACAATTCTTAAAACATTGCTTATCAAAACTTATTATTTAAATTGTGTATTACCCAATTTCATACCTGTCAATATTATTCCCCTCGGTAGTCGAGACATCTTCATTCTCTGGTAATGAAGCAGAGCTAGTTGACGGAGTGGCAGCGGCTTGTGAAGTGGTTGGCACCACATCAGGTTCCGTTTTTACTTTCACGGGCGCAGGTTTTGAAGAATCGGTTTTACTGGAGAGAGATTACATAGATTAAGTTTTAGTAAGAGCATTTTTTTATCACTTGAAAGCAGACGAACATTCGGCCTATTTGATGTTCACGACGAAGTGGTCACCGACGTCCATTGACATGGCAATACCAAGAATATCACCAACGGCTGTTTACCGTGAGACAAAGATGGATGTTACCTCTCGTTTACCCAGTAAATACGCTGGCTACGGTGCCCTTCAAACCGGAACACAGTAGTGTTTTCACACTACTGCTTGACGGCAGAAATAGCCACCTCGGTGATACTACCCCAGACGGCCCCCGTACAAAGGGCCCTACTACCTCTATTCCTAGCTGTAACTAGCAGTTTTAACGAACAATAGGTTTTATCTATGTTCGATTTTCTTTTAGAAAACCTAGTACATAATCATTTGCACTATATAGTTTCTTTGAGGTTTTACATTTATTTGAAGTAGCAAGCAATAATCATAGTAGTAATAAAAATATTCAATACATTTACAATGATAAAAAAAAATATAAAATGCATCATTATCATCAATTTTGCATAACTTGTTTGTTACCTATTGTTTGTCGAAAATACTTACACTAGTATAAATAAGAACGCCACTAGTACACAAAGAACTAATGTTACTTTTCTGATACTTGTAAAACTTTCATACATCAGCATTTTGAACGACATATAATATAGTGGATGAAATATAAATTTTTGAATGCTTACGACGGATCGGTCTGCGTGGCGACAGTTGAAGAGTTCTGCGGCAGGTTGGCTACGATCATTGAGTATTGCTGCATCAGAAGCACTGAAGCATCCAACATTGCTTGGATTTCACGAAGTAGCTAGAAATAGTTAAGCACAATATTTCAAATTGAATTTTTTTAAATAGAAAAAATTATAACAATATGAGTAAACATGCCAGCAATATAACTCAACTATTAATAATGTTTAATGTTGAACAGTACATAAAATTCAGTAATTCAATATCTAAGTAATAAAGTTATTGTAAATCATATCATACATATATTGCTCGGTATTAAGTAATCTTGATTTTTAAATCGGTTGTGGTATGGTTTTCATATACTATTAAAATAAAGTCTTTTAAATTGAGGCTAATGTATAATAATATGTAAGCTGTATAATGTACTGTTATGAGAAAACATGTTTAAAGATTCTATCTGTTATTTACGTTTCCACATAATACAACAACTGAAACGATTTAAAATATGTAACTGATAGCAACATAGTGACTTCATACCTCTAGTATTCTATTTTTTTAATTGTGTTATGCTGTACACACAAAGACATTTCGTTGCCATGGGTTACATTGTTTATATCAATTCTGTCATTAGGGTCTTAAATGACAATAAATAAGATATACCTTTTGTTTTTTGAACCTTTCACTTGTCCTAAACATAAAAACATACAAATTGTGAACAAAGTGGTTACCTGCAACCTGGCCTCGACATTGCGGCGCTCATTACCCTCCAAGCGTTGCAGTTCAGCAGGGGTAAGGCTGGCAAGAGACGCGGGCCGTGGCGGCGGCGGTGGAAACCCCCAAGCCATCATCGCTGGAAAAACATATGCAATTAAATATTTTTTATTAACCTTTAAAAATGTAATATATGACTCACCAAAAATAACTAAAAAATACTACAATTCTGTTATCAATAGAGGTTTAATTTAGTTTTTAGGATATTGCATCATGTTCTAAGAAATCTAGATTCGACACTGGGAATACTAATCCAGATTTGTTGCTTAAGAAACAAACGCACTAGTTTAACGCAACTGAATTCAATTCTAATACAAAAGTAAAACTAGTTTTAAACTAGTCCTATACTTTAAATTTGTAAGAACTTGAAAATTTCAATTTAAAAGATAGATCGTAATTTTTATAACGTAATTTCTTTAAGAATATCGAATTAACACTTACGTGGAGGCATATTGGGGAAGGGTGGGGGGACCATGTTGGCAGCTGGAGGGGGAGTAGCAGCATTGCCGGCCGAAGCATTGCCATGTGGAACATTGGCATTCGGAACATTGCCCGCCGGTGCATTGACTAGCGGCACATTGACTAGTGGAACATTGATTGGGGTGCATTGCCGAGGGTACATTAGCGGGGGGCGCGTTGGCGTTGGGGCCTCGGCGGGTCCCTGCGGGGTCTCCGGCACGGGTGCCCTTAGCACGTTCAGACGGCAAGTGGGGCACGTTTGCTGACGCTGGAACCACAGGCGAAGGCAGGCCGCGTGGAATATGTGGTTGCACGGCAGCTTTTTGGCACCTGGAAGAAATAATACATGTAAAAAATCTATTTACAAGTTTTATAACAATAAAGTCCTCCGAACCTCTGAAACGACAACTGATCTGTATTATATTTATGCCACCTATGTTGAAGATATTAAAGTGCACAAGTGCCACTTCAGCTTTTATTATTCCCATAGTCCATTCAAAAGAAAATTCATTAGAAACCACACAAAAAGTTTTATACACATTTTTCAAATTAAGGTACCATAACCTAGTATATAATTATCAAAGGATTATGTTTATGTATAATGTTGATAGATGATACACAGCACATTAAAAATTTTATAAATAAGGCATTGTATATGTGATCATCAAAATCCAAATTGAAATCTAATGGCATTATAGAAACTAAGTGGACTATCAAATAATGTGAATAAGTGAATAAATTTCACTTACATAAGTGAAATTTAGGAAATATTGTGATACATGTTAAGGTAAGAATTAATGTCCGACTCGAACTTTCGGTTTCGGTTTCGCCGAGTTTCGGCCTAAAAATCAAGTTTCGGCGAGTTTCGGTTTCGGCCAAATTTGGCGAAACTTTGCCGAATCCGAAACAGGTTTCAGAAGTGTTTTCAATTTCAAAATAGTAAGCCAAAGTTAAATGTATTATTTGCTACAATCGAGCTCAGGTCAGTCAATTTTAGTTCAGACAAACATTCCAAATTTGACAAAAGAAATTGATGATTCTTCTAGAAAGACGAGAAGGAACAAATAGTAGTGAGAACAAAATATATATTCCTTGAAACCAAAAAAATAAATACAAATAATACTGGAAAGTGTAGCTCAGATATTTGTTGTGTTAATAAAAAAATCTTCTAGTCTCTTTACTTTTTTTCTGAATGTAGTCATTTGTTTGCTATGTGTGGCGAAATGTTCTTGAAAAATGAGAAAACCCAAGTGCGACCTTGTCATTAAAAACTACTGTTATAAAAAGTTAACAACGCAAGAGATTTATTAATATATATTAAAGAATTACCATCTGATACCTAATCCAAGAAACGAGCATTTAATATAGAGGTAATCAACGCATATTGACACAAATTTTGAATATGAGAAAAGTCTCCGCAGGATGGGTGACTTCGAAGATATCTTTGGACAAGTTTTAAGAAGATTCTAAAAACTTTAAATCTAGTTTTGTGGCAGTGGACGAAACACGGGTTTATCCCGAAGGATCTTCAGGCCGTGGCCGTGGTATATGGCCGGCCGGGGTATGCCTCAATATTTTGGGACTCAGAAGTGATATTGTTGTTTGATTACCTGGTGCATGGAACCATTATTACAGATTATGCAGCTTTAATCCAAGGTTGAAAATGGTTTCATCTTAACAACGTACCAGCACATAGGTTGGCATTAGCTGATCTTCACAGATCTGGTGCCAGACTATTTTCATCTTCTCCAAATTGATACAATACTATTAGGAAACATGTTCAAAACTATATATAACAAGTAAACGATGCATGTAGTGACCTTTTTGCAGGACCAAGACAATCCATTCTTTAAAGGAATTGTAAGCATTGAAACTTGGAACGCTGGACTTAGTGTGTCGGTGGACTCGGAGATTATGTAGAAAAATAAATAATTATTCTACTGTCATAGTCATTATATTCTATCTCATTTTACTTTTTAATCCCTCGAACTACAAATACAAACCAAGTATTAATTAGTAAGATTTCAAAATACCAATACTACCTTTTTAATGCTACAGTCACAATTATTAATTTATTTATTAATAACTCATATTGCTATAAAAATTTAATTAAAAAAATGTATATATTTTGATATTTTGTTACATAAAACATTATTAAACTGAAATAAACATTACCCACGTTTAATATACTGTCTCCATTCCATGACTAAAATATAGCAAAATAAAGTCATAAAGCTCCATATTTCAGTATTTTAAGAATTCATTTACTTGACCACGTGAGTTTCGGTTTCAGGTTCGGTCGGAAAACAGTTTCGGTCGGACTCTAAGTAAGAATATGTTTTAAATTTATTGCTTTTTAAAATTCATGCCACAAAATATAAATCACCTTTAACACAGAAACAATTTTTCACCAGCCTTAAAAAATTACATCCGTGTCTCATTTTTCATGCTACAAAACAAAGTTTATGCACTAATCTTATATATGTACTTTGTAACCATCTACTTATATGAATAAAGTTAATGTTTTCCAACGCATTCAACAACCTTGTGAACAAATAATTGTTGCATACAAAAATTGGTAATCAAGATATATTAAGTTTCACTGGCCTCGTGTGGTTATTGTGATTTATTATTTATGCTGTATCATTATCTGATTTCTGTATTTTTAATACTTGCTTTCCGAATATTGAGTTCATGTTTAAGCTCTGGACAAGCTATCTATTTATGTAATTCTGTTGCCATTCATGACATTGTTTGAAAGAATTCAAAGTAAAAGCTATTAAACCTGCACAAGTATGATGTATATTATAAACAGTACTGTATTGTTTAATTATATACGTGCCATCTGATTGATTTCTGCCGTGAAACTTTAGTAATATAAATTACAGATCTTGTATGGGATATATTCTGATACTAATTATCTGCCTACTACAGTTTAGGTTTTCAGATGTATTGAAAATCGGTCTAAGGTATCTTTAAACTGCATAAGCATAACTATACCATAATTGTATTTTAAAAGCATAATTTTTTAGGTTGATTAGTAATTTAATATATGAGGTCAGTGCCTTCAAATATCCTGTTACTCCATACACTTGATACAATCAAACCTAATTGCTAGTCTCTCTGTGACAAAACTGTTAGAGAAGTGCAACCATAATCTAAAATTGCCTTAGAATAAATTCTAGATATATTGCTAGCAAACAACAAACCATTACAGTAACATTCTTACCGCTGTGCATTTCCTCGCGACAAATTATGCACTCGTTATCGGCGGCGGCCAGCTCAGCCGGAGTTGCGTCGGGGTAAAGCGTGTTCATGTTCCTTATCGCACGCCGTGAAAGTACAACATCGTTATAGGCTTTCTTGAAGCTTCTAGAACATTAAACAAGGAAAACATCAAAATCTGTAAATGCTTCCATATCCCTGAATAAAATGTAAAAAGAATTAGTTTTTTAAAGAATTATTTTCATGCGTGTAAAGGTATTAAAGCTTAATGCCTTAAAATTTAGTCATTCATACATTTAGTAAATATATATGTTTTGGTATATCAAATTTCAGCTATTATTGTTTAAAATATTATTATTACAACTAATTTATAGAAATATTTTTTGTTACAATAATTGAAAAGCATGTCTGTTTAGATAAACTGTAGTTAAATTTATATGATATAAATGTAAATAATTTTATTACTCTTTCTTACCTCATTGTCTCATACATTGGTCTGAATGCAAATAGTGGCAAAGTATAAATCCTGACCATAACAGCAACAAATCCTATATAGAGGAGTACTTTGAGGAAGTTTATCACGAGCTCCTGTGTACAGAAGTACGGCTGCTTTGCTCTCCCAAGGTGCCTCCCATCTAGCGTCGATGGCATGCAAGATATACTGAAATTGGAAAGAAAAAGTCAAATACATTTGTTAGCTTGCCGTTACATACATTCAACACATTACTAACATAGATTGATTCAAGCAGATAATTTGACAGTTCTTATATGTTTATGTGACACGGATAGAGGATGGAATAAAATATTAATAATAAGATGAATAGGACAAACATAGAAATGGTGTTTTTATAATAGTAAGTATACTAATAGTTTTTATGAATATCAGGGACATAGAACATGTATGCTTGTTTAAGTTTAACTAGCTTCTGCCAGTTATTATTTGGTTGGTGAGTATTAGATTGGACAAGGTCACAGAGACAGTTATGTACAAACAATCATAATAATATAAATGTAAAATTTTTCAAAACATCTCTTGACCTTTCTTTTTAAAAGTATTTAATAGTGTAATAAATTTAAAAACAATTCCAAATTTACTTAAAAGATGAATTTGATTAATGTCAAACATGCATAATATTTGTCCTTCAAAGCATCAGCAGTAGCAATTGTTTATAATTTTTGTAATCAAATAAGATATGTAGCAAATGGACAATAAACAATGCAATATAAAGTGCATATATAAATATAAGCTTCAAACTATTATTATTATGATACAAATCTTATATAGCATATCATATAGCTACGGCTCATTTTGTTCCTAATAATTTGTTGCCTATGCACAGCATAATTTGCATATCATACTAACCTTAATCACAATATTGACAATCATAATAATCAGGATGGCATATTCAAATCCGAACACCAACTGTACTGAAGGTCCTTTGGACGTTGTAAATAAGTAAGCGTGGTGGATGAAAAACAAGTCGGCTTGAGTCAATAAAACTAACAGGGTAGTTATCCTCACGTGGAATAACCAACCAATGACGGGGCTTCTCTCCATCTGAAGGGAATAAAAATAACTGTAAATAAATATGTAATTTTGCCAAGAACTTCTTGAAATGAGTCCCCTTTAGTCCCCGTTGATGGGCCCCCTTTTACAGTAGGCAACTATATTACAGCTAAATAACACTCAGAATGAATGTTAAAAAACATAATGTCAAACACTTTTTAAACATTCTTATGTACAGGTGTACCAGAGTCTTATTAAATCAATATGCAGCATTTACCTAAAGAGGACCTACATTTTTAGCATGCATTAAGGTTAACATAAGAATTTGTCAACACAAATTCTATTACAAAATTGGCTTAACAACTTGTATATATTAACATTCTGTGTTCTAGTTTAAAACATAGTAATCAGATACAATGACAGAACAAAAGGGATCTGAAATTGTATACTCAAGGCTCTGCACAAACTTTATCATAATTTGCATTTCTTAATGGCAAAGAATATTTTTAGCAACAATTACACAAATTGCTTGTCTTGTGCCACAATTATATAAAAACATTAACAATAGTTTTAAAATAACAGAAAAAACTTTTATAGCATCATATTCTTATCAGAATCAGGGCACCAATGCAAGACTCTTATATATAATGTTATTGTTAAAAGGTACATATATAATTGGGATTAGATATTATAAATCTTAACTTTTGCAATACACTTACATAGTCCACTCTATCTTCAGCAAGCCAATGGAATGCTTTCAAGAAAAGCAATAGAGTGAATAGAGCTATAAACTTAGGATTAAAGTCATCCCTAAAGACAGTGAATGCTAAGCAAGTCTCAGTTATTGCATACCAGGACCTTTCAATCAAATGCTGAAACAGAAAAATTAAATAAGGATGTGTAATTCAAGAATATTAATGAAAAAATAATAATTTAAAATTTTCTTACATATATAGTCTATTTTAAAATTTATGTGGTTCTTAAAAGATCAATTCAATAAACTTATTTCAAATAATGTAAAAATGTAGATGATCATACTAAAATGAATAATCCTATATGCACAATGTTATCAATAGAATACCTCTCTTGTAAGACAAAACTATGGAATAAAAACCACATCCTTTTGATCCAAAAGAACTACTTGCCTCGAATTCTGCCGCGCGGAGTTGCCCGAAAAATATTTTTCTCAATAGTTTACCAACTAGAAGGACGAGGATAAATGCTTGTAAATACATTACCTGCAAAATAAATTACTGTGATGATTTGACCGCAATTTCTTTACACAAATAATGAAGTGTAATCATATGTCAAGTGAAACATATTGAACATCAAACATATTGTAAGGTATTGAGGAGTCTAAAGACATAGAAGAGTCCCATAGAAATATTGAATTATTTTAAAGACTTACAGCCATGCTTGGGTTCGAATTTGTAAGATAAACTATTGATGGATAAAACTGTTTCTTTTGGTAATAGGCATTGCCGATTACTACAGTCGTAAGGCCTAGACTGATTATGGTTGCAACTAAAGCCTTCATTTTGCTTATCACTCAATACGTCCGACACATTAAAACACTCAAAATTTTCAATTGAAATGTCTTGGGATTTTTCTAGGTACTCCAAAATGGTATAATTGTCAACAAATACATTTTCAAAACATCGTTTCGTATCAGTCGCTGAATCAAAAAACTAATTTTGACGTGTTCAATGTTCATTAGTGTCATTCATATAGATAACATATATACCATTGCATAAAATCACAAAGAAGGTAAGAAAAGTGTTGCCTAATTATTTTGTGTGTTTTATTTGGTGCATATTTAGGGAACCTTTACAGTTATTAACAATTGTTATATAACTAATATATAAGGCAAATAACAGTAATATAGCTTTAGCCTAAAACTAAGTGTTTTTATCTAACTCTAATCTCTTAACTAAATTACTGAGGTGATATGTACATGTAAAAAGGAACGAAATAACAGAGCATTGGTACCTACCTAACCGTAACAAAAAAAAAGTAGATATACAGAATCTTAAACTTGTAACTTCAAATAGTTGGCCGATCACCAGTTATTTACTTTTAAAATTTTTACAATAGCCATGAAGTGGAGAAAAAAAACTATCACAAAAACGATTTTGATTTTAAAATGTAATACATGGCAACTGCAAAAAATAGATTGACAAAATGAAAAGCTGTCATTTTTCGAAGATGGTGTACGTGATTTGTTTCATTTAGTAATTTATTTACAAATTACTGATTATTAATTTTCAAAACATGTGATTTTCCAGTTTAAGTGTAGTGTAAACATCGTTTGTTGTGAATTCATCTCTATTCAATATTTCAAAGAGGTTTATTTTAAAACAATATATAACTTGCCGCGCAGCTATAACAACATATACAATACTGTATTTTATTTTTCTATCTCAAAAATGATGCTATATTTCCTTTTTTCTGTAATGGTTCTTTAATATCTTGTCTTCGGTTTAGAGATTTTGTGTTTGAGTAAACATATTTAAGAGTGAAAAATTCAACAGTTTGATAAAAATACACACATATCTATTATTTTTTGAATTACAGGTTTTGTGAAAGAAGCGTAAATTTAGAAACAAGATTGAGCTAAACATGGTATGCAAAAAATTTAATAATATAATAATTTTTATTATAACTTTGTCAAAATACATTGTACTTATAAAATCTACGCATTTGTCTCCTTAGCAGGGTGATGATCCGCCATTCTTGCCGGTTGGGACTGATGTGAGTGCAAAATACAAAGGCGCATTCTGCGAGGCAAAGATTAAAAAAGTTGTCCGTAACATAAAATGCAAGGTAAATCTAACTCTTTTGTTCTTACAAAGAACATTACCAATGTTCTGAATGGCAAAATCTTTCCCAATAAGATTTCTTCTCTTTTGTGTCTTTCAATACACAAGAATAATGATAGAATGATTTAAATAGCCTTTATAGTGATTTTACCACTTAAAATCACTTTGAACACCCAAGTCTAGTAATCTGTGTAACACCAGCAATTGGCTAACTGCATGAACATGTATATCTTTATATTAAGTCTTCTTGAAATGCATTTATTCTGTTGAATATCAATTTTAAGGTCACTCTTAAAGCTGGAGGGATCACCACGGTGAATGATGACATGATTAAAGGCACACTACGAGTAGGCAGCACAGTTGAGGTAAAACAAGATCCGAAAAAGGATGCAATGGAGGCTGTCATCACAAAGATTCAAGACTGTAGCCAATACACTGTTGGTAAGTCTCTATTTTAGCTCCAAAATGTACTTGTTCTCTACAATTACCAAAAACAATCAAAAGCAACTGATTTAATTGATATAATATTATAATTTATTTACAACGTCAATCAAATTTAGATGTTGTCAAAAATTAAAAATTGTCAAGGTTGTTTTGTAGTAAAGGGTTTTGTATTACAGTAAAATCATTTAAAAATTAAATAAAAATTACTTTACTACTGTCTCCTATATCTAAACCAATTTAGATAAATAAATAGTTGTATCTTTTACTTATAAAAGTAAAATAAAACATTGAAATCATGTAAGCATTGTGTATATCAATATAGAATGGTATGGGATCCATAAAGGTCTTTTATGAAAATACAGAAATACCAAAACCGAACAAAACATAGAAAAGTAAAGGAGGTATAATGATAGTATATGTGCTATTATTCTCTATCTGCGTGGAAAAATAATTAGAATGCTTTACTTTCTGATGTTATTAGACTTGCCATTTGTCTCTGAGTACATAGATTCCAATTTATATTAGCACACACACACACACACACACACACACACCGGTGCAAAGTCATACTCAAAACATGTGTAGCGTTCTTATCACTACATGAGCCTTCACTTTTAGCCAAAAATATCGGCCACCTTGTCTGTGGGGAGGGTAACTAACCACAAACTCTGTGTTAGATAATGCTTACCAAAGACATGAGTCTGGAAGCATAACATCCTTGCTAAAAAAGAGTATACAAATATTTTACATACAAATCTATGAAGTTGTTCTTGATAACATTGCTGATATATTCTATTTAGCTCTGCTGTAGCTAAATACTTACATACAAACAATATATTGTTTCTTTTCCCCCAATTGTCTAAAAAGTAAAATGATCCATGCATTTGAAAAAGTTGGTTCACCCACCAACACACATTGGACCAGAGTGATGGGATATGGTCCAAATACCCTATAATGGAGAATGCACCACATTAGGGGAAACCTATGTCCAGCATTGAACTAACACAGGCTGACGATGATGATGATGATGATGGTGGTGGTTCTTTTAGAAATCTCAACTTTCTTTTGGGCTTATGTGATGATATTTTGTCATCTTACCCTTTCAATAACAGTTTTTATGTAAACCAACTGTAATCAACCTTTAAACTTATTTTAAGTACTGCTGACTCAAAATAATTGTAAAACATGTTTTTGATGACCATGTCATACAAAGTTTTATTTAGCCCTGATAACTCAAAATTTGCAGTGCTGAGATATTAACTGACTGCTCTATATTTGTAAATAAGGGTAATTCCATTAGATGGTAAATAGATATCAACTTATTAAGAAATAAAATCATGAGCTAAGTAAAGATTCATCAACAATTTACTTACTTACTTGCCAAAATAATTAACTCTACTTTCTATTACTTACAAAAAGCCTATACTCTGATTTTGTTGGTTCTTAGTATGCAAAAATTTGAATTTATGTTTAAGTCATAAACTATACAGTACAATAAACGCGATAAAATCCGTAAAGTCATTTTATTTAATAATTATATACAGTACAATCTCAATAATCAGTAACTATCAAAAATTGGAGAGTGAGTCCAACCAGATTATTGGAATGTTCAGATTACTAGATTATAGAGGGAATAAATGTATGTGACATACGTCTGCCTTAGTGCAACTTGTAGTCCTGACTAAAAAACCTCTTCCCGCATGTTGCGAAGAATTATAATCATCATTGGCTGATATGTTTCCCGGATTATTAGACGTTCCGATCTATCGAAGCAGCAGATTAGTGAGGTTATACTGCATTACTATATTTTTTCAGTGTTTGATGATGGCGATATTACAACACTACGTCGGTCGGCCTTATGTCTTAAAAGCGGTCGGCATTTCAACGAAAGTGAAACATTGGACCAGTTGCCGTTAACGCACCCGGAGCATTTCTCGACACCGGTGATAGCTGGTAGGCGCGGCCGGAGAGGAAGGGCTCAGTGAGTTACAAATGTGTTACTTTTGCACATTATCTAATATCAACAAGGAGAACAGTATTTAAACCTAAATAACAAAAACACCGGTTTTTCTAATTTTTTAACCTATAACTTTTATATAGGAAAAACACATTTATTAAACATGATTGTTTAAATGTCACTTTAAACATAATATTATTATACCAAAAGTTGTGCTATTTAGTTATGTTTTGTACTATATTCATAAATTTCTTTACTACTTTCAAGGCAATATAAAAATTTCCATATTCGTTGATCATGTTATTATTCGTAAAATTAAGAGATAAAGCTATATGACCATAACCAATTAGGAAAGGATGATAACAAAGGTCGTTCTAGCAAAAAATCGATCTATTTGTAATTTTAACAACAATATATCGCTGTCTGAACCTGAAGTATGTTTTTATTTAAATTTTCAGCAGCAGAATTAGAACCTATGTTTAATTAACTGTCCTACTCATAGGTCCGAAGAGAGTGAAGGCGAAGGTATATCCCGTCGCGTGAAGGCGGACAGCGAGCCACACGTTGGCCGAGTGGTTCTCGTAGAAGCTGGTGGTGGGGCAGAGCGGAGGCGGCCCCACCAGCCAGCCTTCCCGGCCCTGGTGGTGGCACCCACGGCCCAAATAAAGGTCAAGGAGGATTATCTCGTGCGGTCCTTTAAAGATGGACGATAGTAAGTGAATATTATTTTATTTATTACTAACTGAATCGTAACACAGTAAGTGACACTGCTGCCTTGTGGGGTGAACGGGTGATTGACTGTGAAGTTATGTATGTACCAGATGGACATTTAAAGATATTGTTCTTCTTTATTTGCTTTATCTTTCTCTGGTCGTGTCACTTATTCGTCTCATTAGAATGTGAGAATAAAAATAAGAGAGAGTGTACGTGCGATGGTTTCGAAAATAGATCGGGCACCGTAGTCAAAATTGACTCTGGGGATATTATTCTTATTATCTTTATTTTATTTATCACATTAAAAGCAATTTTTTTTCTGCTAGACATTAAAAATGGTACATCCAAACGTATATACAACGAAAGGTGCAAGTACCTTAAAAGAGCCTTAAGCCTGCTGCTTAAATAAAAAAATCTATCAACTACCAGTTGTTAATAGCAATGGTTAATACGCTTTTAATGTAAATGGTTAACTTGTTCAATGGATTATGCAGCTACACAGTACCGAAGAAGGAGGCCCGCGAGTTCCGCAAGGGCAGCGCGCCTCTGGAGTGGGCGGGCGTGGAGGCGGCGCTGCAGTACCTCAACAACGGGGTGCTGCCTCCGCATTGGGATAGAGACACGCTCTTCAACGAGCCGAGGAACACCTCTGATGATGTGAGCACACCTAGCATTTACATTTTCCATGTTTTTTTTTAAAAGACGCACCCGCTAACCCGCATTGGACCAGCGTGGTGGGATATGGTCCAAAAACCCCTAATGGATAGGGACGTATTAGGGGAGGCCTATGTCCAGCAGTGGACTATCACAGGCTGATGATGATGATGCAAATAATGCGAGAATTAATAGAATTTATTAGGAACTAGAAATAATTTTTTGTTCTTTGCTCGAGTTCTTAAAGTGCCATAGGTAGTTTTGGCATATAATATTTAGTGTTTTCTTGCTATAGCAATCAAAAATATATTTTGTTATTGTTTTACATTAATAACGTTTATTGCGTCTATGGTGATCAAACTTAGGTGTCTTTATATAGCACGCTATATTTAAAAGATACAATTAATAAGCAATTATTACATTTCAAAGATGATCAACACCCCAAACACAATAAAAAGCTTTTCACAAATTTAATAATATCAAATTCTTAGGCACCAATTTTTTTTTTTTTTTTTATTTATTTATTAAGTAAACAATTTACATAAGATAATGGTAATAACACTTATTTTAAACCAACAAGGTTTATACATAAAGTGCAGAGCGAGTAAACATCGATTTGCTGTGCTCATGTGTGCATACAATTATCATATACTAAATTATTAATAATAATAACACTGTAGTATGTAATAATTATTACATTATTGATATACACTATATACATATATTATGTTGAGAGTTGGGCAAATGCAAGTCATAATGGTGTCATGTTTTCGAAATAGTTTTGTTTATAAATAAAAGAAAAGAAAGTCGGACTTTGGCTACAAGGTAATATGTTTTATGTGTACTTATCAATATTTTCTAGAAAAAGTTTTTAATTTATATTTAATATTTTCTTTGTTAGAATTGGGGGCCATTCTAATGGCTAAACATCATGTGGGTGGTAAAGATGGCCGCGGTTCATCAATAATACTCGTTCACTTCTAGCGCCAATACTGTTTGACATAAGATTTATTTATATTTCTTGCAAGTCTAAATTGGCTACTATGATTTATTTGTTTACAGAGCTCCGACGATGAACCCAGGGAGGAGAAGGACCATTTTGTGGCACAATTGTACAAATTTATGGACGACAGGGGCACTCCACTCAACAGGAACCCGACCATCGCGAACCGAGACATTGATCTGTATAGATTGTTTCGCGTAAGTAAATCTATCTTCTATCTATATATATATATATATATATATATATATAAATCAATTGCTGTTCGTTAGTCTCGCTTAAACTCGAGAACTGCCCAACCGATTTGGCTAATTTTGGTCTTGAACTATTTGTAAAAGTCCAGGGAAGGTTTAAAAGGTAAATGAATACATATAAAAATTATAGGAAATTGAAAAAATTATATTTATCTTTCTACCTACATATTTGTTCTATATATGTGAAAAATAAACTTAATTTCACTTGACTACAGTTATTATATTTACTGCAGTTGTTAACTATCTATCAGATTTTTTTTATATGTTGATTGATAAATCATGTACAAAAGTATAGATCTTTTATCGATTAAGGTAGTACGAAGTCTGTCGGGTCAACTGGTTTACAATATATTTCCAATGTTAATTGAAGGAATTTAATTTAAAATTTCACCTGAAATCCTTATATTTATCTAAACCTTAATAAAAGAAGGGAAGTAATTACCACAGAGATGTCAATGTAATACTCATTTGGCGCGAAAAGTCGGGCCCTTATGTATAAAAAATTTGCGATTAAAAATGGCCGCGTTTCATTAAGAAGAACGCGTACTCTGCTTTCGCCATTAATTTTCTACCAGATTGTTTATTGATTCTCTAGTGTTTAGAATTTAAAGTAATTAATTAATTACTTTGAATAAATGTTTATTTAATATTAATAAGATAATTTTATTGTGCAATGATTGCACCACGAATTACAATATATGATGTCTCAACTCCTTTTTTATTCATCTATACTTGATAGAAACGATTAGATGTCTGATCTTGTAACTTGTAATTTGACACAAAAGGTATGTGCGCAATTATTTTTGCGTTTATTTCTTCATTCGATCATCTAAGCAAACATAACACTAACAAAAACTAATCGTAACATATTATTATTTTTTAGTAATTACGATTTTTCATGCTTACAGGTTGTACAAAAACTTGGTGGATACAATAGGGTGACTAATCAAAATCAGTGGAAGACCATAGCCGATAAAATGGGCTTCCATCCGGTCACAACGAGCATCACCAATCTCTGCAAGCAGGCGTATAAAAAGTAAGTAGTTAGTCGTCAATCAATTGGCATTTAAAGTTTTTAGAGTAATATTAAATATTTAAATATTTTCAAAAGCTATGGCACGAGACTTGGTCAGCGTATATATAATAACTGCCTCCGTAGCCTAGTGGTATGGGCGTATGCTTTAGAAACCGGAGGTCGTGGGTTCGAATCCTGCGGGGACTCAACAAATTTTCATTGTTGTTTCCTAGTTGGTTAGGGCAATTTGGGCCGATCACCCAATTGTCTGAAAAGTAAGATGATCCATGCGTCGGATGGGCATGTAAAAAGTCGGTCCACCCACCAACTCGCATTGGACCAGCATGGTGGGATACGGTCCAAAAACCTCCTTATGGATAGGGGTGTATTAGGGGAGGCCTATGTCTAGCAGTGGAATGTCACAGGCTGATGATGATGATATAGCCTAAAATTACTCCTATTTACATCAGTTATCTTTTGGTAAGAGTCCTGTCAAAATAGGACCAGCTATTTCAAATATTAATATAATTTAAAAAAATGTTGATTTCGCTATATGTACCGGTTGTATAACATAATATACTCATTTAGAAACGGTTGTTATAGTTTTAAAGAAAGACACACCAATTTTAATATTAGTGTACATTATTACTTTTTCACTTTACTTGAATTAAAAATGGAATGTCGTGTGAAAAGATGACTGTTTTCAAACAGTATTGGTGTTATAGTAAGTATAAAACATTTGCTCGTTGAGTTTTGAAAAACTCTACCACTGGTTCTAAACAGTTCGCATTTGACCTGAAAAGAACCGGAGTAATAAACTCAGCTGGCTTTTTTTATATCACAGGTTTATAATACGTATTTTATGTATCGTAAAAGAAAACACACATATGTTCCTTGACAACTTTTTTAAATTTATAGATAGTTGTACAAAAGATTTTATTAAAAACGCTACACAGTAATTTAATCATCGTTCTTTGCAAATCGGCAGGTTCCTGCACAGCTTCGAGGACTTCTACCGCAAGCTGGGCGTGACCCTGGTGGCCCATCCTCGCGGCGCCAGGACCCCTCCTGCCGGAAGGTCCCTCATCAGGGACAGGGACAAGCAGCCGCCCACCTCCTCCTCCGCCTCCTCCACGCCCACTGGGACTCCGGCACAGGTACTGCCCCGGCTATGTCTTTTAATCGTTTCATCATCATCAGTCTGCGCCAGTCCACTGCTGGACATAGGCCTCCCCTAAGGCACGCCACCGCTTCCGACTCTCGGCCTCTCACCTCGGAACCTTCCGACCCAGTGACGTCACCTAGTCGAGCCTGTTCACCTGAGAACTCACTGCCGATAGTGCATTCGATGGTAATTCCGACACGCTAGCTTACTAATCCGGTGGGCTATATCGGTTAATTTTTTACTGCAAACAAAAACAGACAAGCAGTCGGGCCCCTGATGGAAAGTTGTCACTTTCGCCCGTGGACATCAGCTTTACCGTCAACGCGCTACCTACCGTTAGTCAGGATGTAACCTCTCGTTTACTTAGTAAATGCGCTGGCTATGGTGACCTTGAAACCGGAACACGGCTGTGGTTTACGGATGGCTACGTCCATTAAAAAGCCGAATTAAATATGGAATCTATTTAAATACAGTCTAATGTCCAAGTTATTATTAATACTATATGTCGAAGTGTGATGATGCAAAAACGTACACTGCGGTCGTGCAACCACTGCGCCAGAGGGTGCGGATTCGATTCTCACCTCGGGAAAAGCATATTGTGAACATTGAGTTTTTCTCGTGTCTTTTTTGTATCTACATATATAATATGTATTTATTTACAAAAGAAAAGTAAGTCTATGTATGTATTATTGGTCTGGTTTCCACAGTACAAGCGTCGCATAGTTTAGGACTAGATCGTACCGTGTTATTCATACAGTCGAATGGCTCTGATAGCTTTCGCTACCATATTGTCAAAACATACAATTGAATTAAACAGTTAGGCCCTGTTTGATTTTCAGCACTATAATGGTTTTTCATCACTGTTTTTATCAATTCTGAATCCTATATGACTCTAATGCGATTGAAAATAACTCCTTAAGTGAATTTTCAGTGAATTGTAAAGGAGATGTTAAACACTGATTAACGTCTCTAATATTAAGGCTCTACGTACCGTTTATGTGTTATATATCCTCAAAGTTTTTAACGGCTTTACAATCCTAGCTGGAAAGTTTACTAGTTACAAATACACAATCTTTTACTATAAAGAATTCTTGAAGTGAAGCTTATTACAAAGCTTTGAGTTTAGGTTTAGTTGCATTAGTATTTTATTATATCAAAATATTAAATATAACTAGGAATTAAATAATCTAATTTTATATTGTCTCATAAAATTATTTTCTCCATACAGCGTGGCAAAGAGAAAGACTCTGATAAAAGCGAAACAGACAAAAGCGACAAAAGTGAGAAAGAGGAGAAAGTCGAGAAGATGGAGAAGCCGAAGGAGAAGACAAACGTTAGTGATGAAGAGGACAGCGCTGACAATCAGCCCCTAATCGTAACTGCGCCCAAGTAAATATAAATCAAATAGTAACATATCTTTTAACCTATTTTTTATAGCATACTGATGGGATGTGATCACCGACGCCCATAGACATTGGCAATACCAGTGTCATCGCTAACGTGCTGCCTACCGTGAGACATTAGAAGTTAAGTCTTGTTTAACCAGTAAATATACTGGCTACGGTGCCCTTCAAACCGGAACACAGCAGTGTTTTCACACTGCTGCTTCGCGGCAGAAATAGGCACCGTGGTGGTACCCACCCAGACGGTCTCCTGTATAAAGCGGACCTACCACCGGTATATATTACCGACCCCATGATTAGTCTAGCTAGATGAAGTAATTTTACTAAGCTATTGACTTGCATCTGACCTTTACAACCCAAAGGATAAACTGTATTCTAGATGAATTGTTCAGATATAAGTTTGACTCCTAAAACTCAAGATGCTTACGACTGACTTACTTTTACACGCCCATCCGACGCATGAATCATCTTACTTATCAGACAATTCGGTGATCGGCCCATAAAGTTCTAACCAACAAGAAAACAACGATACTCGAAAGTGGTTTCCCCGCGAGATTTGAACCCACGACTTGCGATTTAAAAAGCTAGGGCCAATACCAAATTAGACTTTATATTCACGTACAAAATGGTTAATATCGAACACTAGTAGGTGAACGCGTTTATGTTTGTGGATCGCGAAATGTTTGATCCCTACGAGGTTATCCCTTGACGTTGTATTGCTATTAAAATATGACATTAGACTTAGTTTTTTTTTTAAAACAAGTATTATGTGTGATAGTACTAACCATCTATCAAAAAGTAAGCGTTACGTCTCGTTTCTTCAAGTACCTTATTTACTGTACTTCACTTTTTGTCACTTATCTATTAGTTAAGATACCGTTCTGGACAGTTTTGGTTTGTCAAATCGGTGTTTCTAATATCCCCCAGAGTCGAAAAGGAAAAAGAAAAGAGAAAGAGAAAGAAAAGGAAAAGGAGAAAGAGAAAGAAAAGGAAAAGGAAAAAGAGAAGGAGAGGAAAAGGAGAAAGAGAAGGAGAAGGAAAAAGACGAGAAAAAGGATAAGGGGTCACCAGCAAGCACCAGCGAAGAAAAGCCAATAATGAAATCGCGCTCGCAGTCGAAGACACGCAGCTTCACTGCCAAGACGGAGTCGCACGCCCATGAAAAGAGAACTCCGAAGAGAAGGCCGTTCCTATCTAAAAGTAAGCTATTTACCTGCTGTTATTAAGCTAATATTTAGAAAAAGTGTTTGAAAAATGGTGTCTAAAAGCTGTAGTTGGCCTAATTTTAATGGGTTAATAAATAAAAAGATGTGATGCATTCACGATTGTAAGATTTTGTTTGAATTATTTCATTATAAAATCGTAAAAAATACTAATTTACGCCGGCGGTGACATCAAAATTCCAAAATAGTAGTTTTTTCTGTCAAATCTTATTTTCTTTTTAATTTAGGGTTTCTGCGCAATATCAAGTCTAGTTCTTGTAATTCACATAATTGCTATGTGAATTATGCGTTGTATAAACATATATCGGCAAAACTCGTATGTAATTTTTCAATTAACTACCTCCGTAGCCTAGTGGTAAGAGCGTGTGCTTTAGAAACCGGATGTCGTTGGTTCGAATCATGCGGAGACTCAACAAATTTCTATTTATTGTTTATATTAAAATATATATAATGTTGCAGCTGGTGAGAGTTCAAGCACGGGTACACCGAGGGCTTCCCGACGTCCTCACGCTTCTACAGATAGCGACAGCTCGGGTCGCGCTTCTAGGTACAGGCTTAAATATAAAGAAAACAGCAAATAAATGTGACATCGACTATTATTGAAGTATCCAAACATCAAATTAAATATTTATTAAAGTTTTAAGTTATCTTAATTTTGTTTTTAAAAAAATGGATAGTATTTTTTTTTAATCCCGACCGCTTTTTTCTGCAACTGTTTATAAAGATAATCCCAAACATTAACGATTGATTTAGATTGTCGTATGACAAATATCCTTTAATATAATAAGTAAATATTGAAATTTGAATATTAAACGTAGTTTATTGATCGCATTAAAAAGTTTTATTTTATTAACGCACTATCACTACACCATCAATTAAGAAATAAGCATATAAGATTCAATCATCTTCATCATCAGCCTGTGTTAGTCCAATGCTGTACATAGGCCTCTCCCAATGCACGCTTTCCCCGTTGGGGGGTTTTTGGACCGTATCCCATCACGCTGGTCCAATGCGGGTTAGTGGGTGTAAGAATCGATATTATTTGATAATCAATAAAAGTATTTATTTAACGTCTTGTATGTGAATACAGCCGATGCGGTCCAACAAAGAAGATGCAAAGTCGCCGAAGCCAGAGTGCGAACTCCGCCAGCAGTGGGAACACTATAGCGTCCAACAGCAGCAAGAGGCCGCGCAAGAGGAAGAGTACCGAGTTAGTATTTGTTCATCATCATCATCAGCCTGTGTTAGTCCACTGCTGGACATAGGCCTCCCCTAATACACCCCTAATCATTAGGGGGTTTTGGACCGTAGTCCACCACGCTGGTCTGATACGGGTTGCTGGGTAGACCGACTTTTTACATAATAATAATATAATAATAATAATATAATAATAATAATAATAACTCTTTATTTTGTAAGTTAAGGTACATAGTATGTGAAAGCTCTGAAGCCTGTGCTAGTATAAACTGTGTTACAGGCTTCAGCATCTTCCCAAGTAATGACTGAATACAAAACAATTAGTATTGAATATTTAATATTTACAATCATAAATACTACATGCCCATCCGACGCATGGATCATCTTACTTTTCAGACAATTGGGTGATCGGCCCAAATTGCCCAAACGAAATAGGAAACAACAATGAAATTTGATGAGTCCCCGCGGGATTCGAACCTACGACCTCCGGTTTCTAAAGCACACGCCCATACCACTAGGCTACGGAGGCATTTGTACTAAACAATATCAAATTTTCTTGTTTATGAAATCATAGTTTTCTTTAGAAATTTCATTTCTAGTATGGTTAATATCATCTACATAGGATTTTAATATTTTTTCATTAGTACCAAATAAGTCCTGGAATAGATATAAACGAAAACTAATCATTAAGTAATAGCTTAGTTTGCATAATTCGGAATCGTTATTTGCTCTGGTTGGTATTAAGTTGTTTTTTATAGGTCACATAGACACAGGTTGACTTAGATTGATTAACATTTTCTATTGTTGTACGTAAAAAAATATATAGCTATGTTAATTAATTGATTATAGTGAAATTTTAATTACAGTACTGTGTATTAAATTATTTATTATACTTCAGCCAAGTTACAAACAATAATCAATAGCATGTAATGGCAGCGTGGCGTTTAACGTTCCTATTGGTTCAGTAACGATAAAATTTGACGGCATTTTTATGTGAATGTGAGTTATTTTGTTACATATAAATCCCTCACTTGGCTTAATAATAATTATAATATCATCGTGTAATTACAGACCATCGATGAGCGAATCGACTCGATCCGGCGGCGTGAACACGAAAGCGCAGGTCGGGGACAAGTTGAAGGTCTACTACGGGCCGACGCAATCCGAGTCGAAGGTACGATCTGTAAGCTGAACCGAATTTATTATTTTATTTTATATTAATCAAACTACATATTTCAATTCGAGTAGAGAATATTTTTTATGCATATAAAAATATATTTTAATTAGGCTTCTACATAGGGGCCAGCGTATAATATATTTTTGCCACGTTGCATATTTTTAGTACATTGTAACCCACCGCAACAATGACCATACGTCTAGAGTTCTTAGTTTCTTTGTTTACATAAATTCTAAATCTAATTTGGTTAAATTTGACTATTTATTTTAATATTGTTTAACATTATTTTTTATGCAACTTGAGTAATTATTCAATCCCATCTTATGATTACTTCTCTTATAGCATTCTTTGGAAGAACTTAAAATAGAACCAATTTAATCCCACAACCAAAAGTTCTAACTTAAACACCTACAAATATGATTTGAACAATAAAAAAAAATTGATCATAAATGAATTAATTAAACTTTGCACTCGATATGATTTTATATTAAACGATGATTACGCGAGTGTCGAATCTATTCAGGTAACCTACGAGGCGAAAGTGATCGAGATATCGTCCGAAGGGATGCTGCGCGTTCACTACACGGGTTGGAACACGCGATACGACGAGTGGATAAAGCCGCAACGGATCGCTTTGAACGTGACGCAACACGACGCCCATAATAAGAAGGTATTTGTATTATGTTTATCGTGAAATAGATCTTGGAAAGGTTCTTCATTGCATTTACGCGAATAATACACACTAGTTTTAATTACATACTTTAAGGATATTAGTGCGTTTAATTTGTTCTACAAGTATCTGAAACGTCGGAAAATTGTAGAACAAATTAGACGCGATAAAATACGTAGTCTGTTGTTAAATCACGAATAATTAGAGATATATATTAGAGACCATTCAACTGCTCAGGTGATATTATAGTTTACAAGTGTACGCGCAGACACAGGTTCACTCGCTCATCCTTCAGTCTCATAGTCCGATAGGACGGAATACCGACACGAACGGAAAGAGATCAGGCGTAGGACCAATTTTGATGCCCATCCGACGCCATGGGTCATGTTACTACCAACCAACTCGAACTTAAAAAATTTGTTAATTCCCCACTGAATTCGATCCCAAAATCTCCGGTTTCAAAAGCGCAAGCCTATGCCGCTAGGTTACGGGGTCAGTTTTATATAAAATTCAAATTAACGAGAAAGTGTTTATATCTAGACCGATTTTTGTAGAGAAAGACTCGAAGTTCATCGTCTTTATTCGTTAAGTTTTTCCGCCATTAGACTTTGTTGTGAACTGATTTACTGGCCTTAAGATTCTTTTTGTGAATTAAAGTTGAATATGTCCTTAAAATGGATGCTTGAATTATAGTAAGTTAATTAGACATTTAGCATACCATATTGTACATAGAACCTTACAAGTTGTCGTCATTTAATTAGTTGTCGCCAAAAAAACCTCATTGTATATATAGATATTTAGTGTAAGGATTTAACTTGACTCTGATTATTAAAGAAAGGAAATGTATGTTATATAAATTAGTAATGATTGTAAATAATTTTTTTTCTTTGCATATTATCTTTCTTCCAAAAACATTGATGATTAATAGATTACATTATAATTCATCCCTCTTGAATTCTTAATTCTGTCGTAATTTTACGTTTTGTTTTTTCAGAACACAGGCCTCAGTAGACGGGCGAGGACTAAGAGAACTGAAGGTAAGTTATATCCTATTGTATTTATGCAAAATTTGTATTTAAAGAAACCTTGTCGCCATTTTGTTTGTAAAAGCACTAACATTCTTTTAACATTATTGAAAAATGTTTCTTTGGCAGAATCCTCAGCTCGTTCCGATTCTGACAGTGATTCGGACAGCGATAGCGACATAAAACCTTCGTCTAAGAAACCCGACGACAAGTCCAGCATAAAAAGTAAGTAAATTCAATCATGCATTAGTTCATAACTTGATATGGATATTTTACGCATACTATAAATCTTTGCTAACATTATTTAGTTTCAAAAACCTATTTGCTTCTACGGTCTAGTAACTACTTACTTCAATTGCGAATAAGTAATCATATTACCCACTTACTTTACCTTTACTTGATTACTATGCTCTCATATTTTTTTCTTGATCATGCATTATTATATTATCTTTCAGCACCACCTAGATCTAAAGACGCCAAGTCCAGCGACAGCAGCGGCTCGAGCAAGCCCCGAAAGCGCCCCGTCCGCACCACGTCCACGCCCTCGATGGTTTCGCCCGCCAAGAAGCCGCGCGTCATCAGCGGCCACCAGCACCAGGGCAGGGACTACGACCTCAACGAGATCAGGTCCGAGCTGAAGGGGCTCCACAGCGTCAAGCAGGAACCGGAGGACACCGTCAAACAGGAGGTTCAGAAGGAACCCAAAACCCCAAGCCCCATACAGATCTCTATTCAGCCCGCAGAACCACAACCACCGGAGAAACAGGCCGAAGACGTATACGAGTTTAAAGAACCCGAGCCGTTTGAGATTGAACTGCACGACGAGAAGAAGAAACGTATGCATCGGATATTCGACGATATCTCTCCTAGTAAATACACGTCCACCCTCTCAAAGTCTCTGAGTGAAGAAATATCAGAAGACCCACTCAGGACGAGGACGGCCACCTTAAGGTCACCATCGCTGTCTCCCTTCAGGGATTTCGCCGCCAGAGAAGGCCCCGGACACCAAAGCCCGGAAGAGGACTCGAAGGACGGGCTGTTCTCGTTGGACGACGACTCATTCCCGGGTGAAGGCAGCTCAGGTCCAATTTTCGAAGGATTCACACCGGCCAAAAATCAGGAGACCTATTCAAAGAAGAGTAAAGTTAGCAAGCTTCGCGAGCTGATCGACGATTCGCCTGACAGTCCCGCTGATGATGAGCGCTCTTCGGAAGACGAAGCCGAGGAAGCGAAGGAAGAAAGCGAACCAAGCCCCGAAGAGCCGCCACTTCTAGAGATACCCGAAGCTATGGACACAATCAAAGAAGAAAAACAGGACACCGAACCGGCCAAAGAGGAAATCGTCATAGTATTAAGCGAGCAGCTCAAGGAGATCCCAGAGCCACCGAAAACGCCACCGCTCCAAATCAAACTAGAACTGCCTAATACGACCGTAGAAATCGTTCCGTCCAAGTCGCCGGCAACCGTTCAGAATCGAACCTGTCGATGAAGCGAAGACTGCGACACCGATCGAGAAAGAGGAACCAGTTCAAGTGCTCCTTATACCACTCCCAGTAACCGAACCTAACCCACCTAAGCTGAAAATAGACAAACTAGACCCGGAGCCGATACTAGCCAAATTCGAACCGCCCTCCAGTCCCTTGATAGACACCGAAGAGGACAAATCTGAGCCGGACAGTCCGGCCAGGATCGACGTGCTACCGGAACCGCCGCCGGGCTTCCTCCTCCAATCGGAAGGTCCAAAGATCGCAGAGAAACTTCTAAAGGCCATTAATAGCGCGAAACGGTTATCAATGTCACCACCGCCGGTAGAAGACCGTCCGATATCGCCGACCAAAGCGCTGGTGGAAGAGGACAAACCTTCCCCGATATCGCCCGAAATCAAACCGCTACCAAAATCGGATCAATTAAAACCCCTGACCAAAGACCCGATCAGAAAGATAAGCCCATTGCCGTTGAGCGACTCTATATTTGGAGAACCGTCCAACTTTATCGATTTGAAGCGTGATCTGACCGATATAAAGAAGACAAAGAGCAAGGAACCGACTCCGCCGCGACTTCAAAGCCCTCTGAATATATTGGAGAGGCGGAAGAGCGTTGCCGACCTACCTCTTAGCGCTCCCGGCAAGAACAACAAAGTACTAAGCGACACCATACAGAAGCTGTCGAGCCAAATCAACCAATCGGCTGCCAGCATCGCGCTGCCACCCTTCCCGGCTGGTGACAGGAGCGAGTCCAGCGACTCCGATGATTCGGATAGAAGGTAATTTTAGCTTTACTTTTCTCTGTATTTATGTTATTCGTTCATATGCATATCCTTTTTACTTTCATGTGCATACTTTTTCGGCCGTTTATACAAATCGAGGTAAACTGAATCAAACCGGCAATTGTGCCGGGATTTGTTAATTTATTAGTGTTGATTAATTATGTTTTATTATACGGCATTGCAAGGCTAGTTAACCATTTATCTGTTGTTGACAATATTACGTGCTCGGTTAGATTAGTTCTGAGTCCTAGTTGTAGTGCTCCCTATTTTACAAACGGGAAGACGTAAATGCAAATATTGCGTAATAACAACTTTATTTGTTGTACAAACTTTCGCGTTTATTATAAACTCGAATATACGATATCACAAACACCACTCTCAAGTTTGAAGCACTCATTATCTGTTATATGGAATTTCCAATATTTGTCAGGTTAATAAAATGTAAATATTTGTCAGGTTGATAATCGACAAGGCGTCGGAGGAGTGGGGCAGCGGCGAGGGCGCGCGCGCGCTGCACGCCGGCAAGTCGCCCGGCGAGTGGAGCGCCGGAGAGACGCTGCTCATGCTCGAGGACGCCTGCAAGAACGAGAGGAAGCACAGTCGGTTCTTTGTCATACGAAACACTTTCTCTTATATGCTTGCTTTATAGTGTTCGGTAAATAATGAAGGGCAACGCTCATTATAGTCTGCCGCGGCCTCGACACGTTGTCGACGGGTCGAATATGCGTAATTGTTCAAATGTGTTTAAAAATAACTACAGCTTTATTAGCATCGCCAATATGCCTATATGTTGTACTCTAATGGCTGATTAAGATAGGATTTAGCGTAGGCAAAGTCACCTGCTACTGTGGCGTCGTTTGGCTTCCTTATTGGTAGATAGAATTTGTGAAAAATCGCTACTTCGCAAGTACCAAATTTCAATTTAATATATATTTTTGCAATAGTGCAGACTACAATAGTATAATAGATGAACTCTTCTACCAAAATTACACGAGTATTTCCTTAAAAATTTTACGTAATCTTTAGTTTTCGGGCCTTGATCCGAACCTTGGTCGCCACACAGAACTATAATTATATATTTTTCTAGGTGCCAGCGTGGTGGTGGCAGGCAGCGGTCGTCCCGGCCCCAGTTCGGCCTTGCCCTGCGCCCCCATGGAGGAGGACAGCAACATCTCGCTGCTGCTCTGCGAGGAGACCATCCCTGGGTCACCAGCACCTGATGCTGAACCGGCTCCTCCGAGGAACAAGCACACCATGCCCTTCGCCTGCGCACCGCCGCACCACTCACACTCCAAAGGTAACATTTGTCTACCATTAAGGTATGATGATTGACTTTCAAAAACAAACATAATTCGTTTTAAGTATTCATGTATTTGTTGAGGAAATTGACTCGATCTGGGTCTCCGATTCGTTGTCACTTAATAAGTACGTCTTGCGTAACTTTATCTAATATTTCATAGAGGGTGATACCTACATCAAACATTGAAACAAATGAGCTATTCCGTTTATTAACCTAAAAATAAACATTTTCACAGGCAGCGTAATTCTTATTAAGAAGTCTTCTTTTGTTTGTACGAAAATTCAGTAATTTCGTTATGGTTACCTAGTATTTAAGAAGAATTCAATTTCATGAGTGCTAATTATGCCACATAATTTCATCGTCAGCCAATTAGCCTCACTTTCCGGTCGCAGCGGAGGAGCGGCGCAACTCGGGCGGGCGCGAGGGCCCGTCGGGCGGCGAGGAGGGCGCGGGCCCTTGGGCGCGGAGGCACGCCTTGCTGGACAACACGCCGCCCACCACGCCCGACAGCAGCCTCGACATGTCGCCCCAGAGGTTCTACGGTTATTTACATACAGCACTATAATAATAATAATACAAAATGCCATTTGGTACCTGCAGAATATTTGGAAAATTTTTGTCTATAGATTAAGTATTTGATATCAGAGATTTTGCTTCGCTAAGAGACCAAAACAAGAAAAAACTTTAAAAAAATGTGATAAAAAGAAAGTTGAAAGTATGAATAATTTAAAAATTTACCAATGAAATTAACGAATAACACAAAATCATGTAGGCGAAAACTAAGCAAAGCTTGTACTATGAAAACTAGATGGCGGATAAAAACATAGGCTTACATTTTTTTAATAAATAAATACATGTTATACAAATATGAACGCAGACTGAGTATTTTCCCGTGGTGGGAATTAGTGGCAGTCAGTCATTAGCATTTTGGCGAAAATGTCTCATAATTTCTGTTTAACATTTTTCTGTACAGCCATTTCAGACATAAGCCAGAACATTCAGACATGCAACAATTGTTAAAATTGTTGTTTTGGTATATTTCCTTATATCCCCAATGTAATCTTTTAAAAACAGTTATTTCGATATTACATACAGATAATCCAATTTTATTTATATACATATAGATATCTATCAATATGTTTGATCGGTATATCCTTAAAGGGAGCGGCGTATATCGGAACGTGACAGCCCCTCGGATCGCAAGGACGACGACGACGACGCTCAAGGCCAGTGCTCTCCCGCGCACGACTTGGATAAGCCGCATCGTAAGCACTTTTTTTAGTTTATCTATTTGATTTTTTACATTTTATTGTGACTGATGAACGAATTTGAAATGTTTTATGAGTATCTGTTAGTAGAAAAAACGTCAATTACATTTTCATGACATCGTATTGAAAGTGTGTTTATACGGTAGAACGTGTCATTAAACATTCATACAGGAAAAAAAACCAATAGACACCGTCGCAGCTTTAAGGAAATTAAAAAAGGGTTTCTTTAAGCTAAGTGTAATGCCGTCGAAATGCATTGCCTTCACACTGTCATTAAGATCCACGTGCGCTTTACTCTTCGGCGCCATTCTAGTTTGAACTTATCATAGTTTAATAAATTCCAGGTCATACTTATCTGGTGTAAATGGACGCCATAATATAAATATGTAATAATCGCGTAATTTTGGTGAATCCCTGCCACAGAGCAGTAGGGTGAAAATGTACTGCAGCGGTCTGATTACTGGGTAAACGAGACGTAACATCCCATGTCTCAGTGCGGGCAGCGGGCTTGTGACGTCCCACGGTGCCTTTTTAAGGCTTTCGTGTACCATTAGATGCACTTTATAAGAAGTCGAAAGATGTCAGGAACTCTCAGAGTATATAATAATTAAGTTAATATAATTCCAGCAAGCCGCTCGCGCAAGGCGTCGGAGAGCTCGATGGTCGGCAGAGGTCGCACGCGGCGTTCGCGGCGCGACACCGACGACGCCGCGCCCCACCACCAGCCCACTCTCAAGTATAACTTCATCGTGGACTTAGGTGAGCTTTATGTATTTTTATGTATTTAACTGCCTCCGTAGCCTAGTGGTATGGACTTGAGCTTTAGAAACCGGAGGCCGTGAGTTCGAATCAACTGCGAGGACTTATCTACTTTTCTAAATTGTTTCCTAGTTGGCTAGGGTAAGGCTCGATCACCCGATTGCCTGTAAAGTAAGATGATCCATGCGCCGGATGGGCACGAAAAATGTCGGTCTGTTTTCTATCCGGCGAGTGAACCAGTGTTTTCGCGCACACTTGTGCACGATAAAATCTCCTGCGTAGGTTGGTCACTAATATAGATCGCCCGCTGTAGTCGATATCGGCCCGGAGAACAAGTTATTTTAACCCATGGTAACGAAGTGATGACATCTAGCTTTTTATTGATATATTGTTGTCAGCGTTCGAAAATTCGTACAACGTCATTTCGTTGCTATTTAGTTACATTCTTCAGTTCAATTACAGTTACTATCTGCCAGCCATATGCATTCAACATACTATAGTAAAGAGTAATAGTAGTGCAGACGCAATTGAATTTATAGGGTAATGGATGTTGAGGCTTGAGGGAAGTGAATGAGACTCCTGTTGTTGTAGCCTTTTGTTGCGTAGCGTAGAAGAATGTTTATTAAATAAAATGGGCCATATTTATACACGATCTGAGTTGTACAATTGGTGGGTGTTGAACAAGTAAATTGACGGATTAATGATAGAAAGAGATAGAGATGGATTGTCGCGTATGTTACACACTCGCGAGTCGCGCATGCGCGTTGGGCGCGACTTGCTTTATGCGTCGCGCTCCTTCGGGAATGACGAACGTGTTGTGCGGAGGATGATGCGCTGATCGTATTTGTAGCTACCGCTACAAATTAATATCGATCTGACACCGATACGTCTGGAAAGAGGTCAATCGGGTGAACAGCCCGCACTGTCATAACTAAAAAAACAACGATCGAAAGTTATCAAGCGTCTCCGGGATTCTAACAAACTGCCTCCGAATTCTAAAGCGCGAACATTAGGAGTCATTTTTATCGAAATACAACTGGAATGCCCTGTTTTATATCTATAATAGGCTTAAATACCCGTTTATTGCATTTGTAACAGATCCATCATGGGATTGCCAAAAGCGTATCAACGTGCTTACTTCGCGGTTGGCTGATCTGAGGAAGACCTATCACTCGGTGAAGGCTGAACTGGCTGCCATCGATCGGCGCAGGAAGAAGTTGCGCCGGAAGGAACGCGAAGGTAATATATCCCGGGCCAAAGAGCAATCAATGTAACCGTATTATTTACATCTTGTTTTAATTATTTAATTATAAACGAGATGTCAGCCACTTCGACAATCTACTTATAAAAGTAACTGAAATTAAATCAATATTAATAATAAAAACGCCTAAATTAAGATTTTTCAACTTGGAGTGAAAGATCCTTATTGGTTATGAAAGGTTTGTTAATAGTTTTTCAATATTCATTATAGTTTATTACTTTATATTAACAGCTGGCTTCTGTTTTTGTTTTATTACGTGAAAAAAAAAAAGTTTTGTTGTTTTAACACAGAGATTCAGAGTCCGTCGTGAATTACATTAAGATATTGATTATTTAAAATAGCTGTGATGTTTTTACCTACAAATTGTATAAATATTCATCTAAATACAGAAAATCTTACTTTAGAAATGTGCGTTTTGTAACTTTACCGTGAAAATTACGTTATAACAAATATAAAATTACCAGTAACTAGCAGATCGATGAAAACCATGTAATAACAGCATACAATTTGTTAGGTTTAATTAAAATCATTAAATTAATTAAGTCTTCCACTTACAGCTGTGAAAGCAGCAAAAGCAGCCTGTTCATGATGAAAGCTGTTTTAAGTCCGCTGGGTTAGAAGACTAATCATTGGCGGCAAGAAGATTGGTCCTCGAGTTTATTTGGTTAAAAATAAACAATAAACAGTGTGGTAATGGAGAACATTATGATAAAATACACTGAACGATTCACAGATTCAAAGTAATAACTGACTTTGTGAAGTGAACTTTGCATTTATGTAGAGATATTATGATCTCGCAGACTTTAAATAGTTAGTTGAACAGTTTACAAGTTTTAATAAAGTGATGTGCATAAATGTGTTTATGTAACTGTGTAAAAACTGTTTGTTGGTAATAAAGTAAATGTTTAGATATAAAAAGCTATTATTGAAAGTTACTATTGACCACTAGTAAAGTGAAAATTAAAAGTGAAATGGATCTGATGTGTATGTACATATAATTGTTAAGAACAAACTACTTTTTTGTATGTACACACTTATATAATAAAATATTACACTGACATAGTTGAAGTTAGTAAATATGTTAAAATAAAATTAAGACTTAATATTATATATGTGTAATTTGCTTTACTTTTCAGCATAAATTACATCTTATTGTAAATACATAGTATTGCTTTTCCTACTAAAGATTGATATTGTGTTTGTTGAACATTATACAGCGCAAAATACTGGTCTTATATGTTGCTCAGTTTTTAGCATTATGTTTTTAAACATTTAAATTTTGCAGCTATAAATGTCTCTCATTCAGTAGCTACGACTAATTGTCTTTTTAAAATCTTAAGAAAATATTTATTGTAAAACCGTGTAATTGAAAATTTCTCGAATTCTCTTCTAGAATTGTAATATGATATACATAAATGTCTGGATTAACATTTTTGTTTATTGGAAAAATATAAAATATTAAAAGGTTGTTCTTACTTTATTCGTTTTTTTATAAACCAAATTCCTTATGACCGCTATTGACCATTGACCGCCTCCGTGATCTAACGGTATTGGCCCTTGAATTATATAACCGGAGGGCGTGGGTTTGAATCCCGCGGAGAAAACAACTCTGTGTTATCATTGTTTTATCGTTGGTTAAAACAATTTGGACCGATGACCTGATTGTCTGGAAGGAAGATGATCCATGCGTCCGATGGGCATGTAAAAAAAGTCGGTCCACCCACCGACCCGCATTGAACCAACGTGGTGAAATACGGTCCAAAAACCCCCTAAGGGAGTAGGCGTGCATTAGAGGAGGCCTATATCCAGCTGTGGACTAACACAGGCTGATGATAGGAGCAAACAGCTCATTACCAGTAATCATTACGGCAGTAATATTCTTTAACACACAAACGTTATTTTGAAGCTTTTATTAATCTACTAACAAACAAAAGCTAAACACTAGTCATCATCATCATCACCCTGTGTTAGTCCACTGCTGGACATAGGCATCCCCTAATACACCCCCATCCATTAGGGGGTTTGGACCGTAGTCCACCACGCCGGTCCAATGCGGGTTGGTGGGTGGACCGACTTTTTACATGCCCAACCGACGCATGAATCATCTTACTTTTCAGACAATTGGATGATCGGCCCAAATTGCCCTAACCAACTAGGAAATAACGATGAAAATTTGTTGAGTCCCCGCAGGATTCGAACCCACGACCTCCGGTTTCTAAAGCACACGCTCATACCACCAGGCTACTAGTCATAACAATTATACTATACATGATTAATAATATGGTCACTAGACCGTGGACCTTGGAAAGGAATGTTCATTTCTATTTTATGTCTTTAGTACTACTTCGGTTGTCTGTATTTCATTTAATTAGGAGACAATTGGCGCGTGTTCGTACAAGAACATTGACACTTACGTACGGTAAATAAAAGGTTTCAGTACAGTAATACCAGCAATTATCATTGCATGAGTGACATTAAGGCCGCTCAGAAAAGTACCAAGGCCTAATAAATGACGAGAATGAAATCGAAAAATAATTTGATTTTTTTCTAAGATGCAAATTGCACTATTACATTTGTCATGAAATCCCAAACAGTCACAAAATATTTATTTTGTATTAATAAAGGGACTTCTTGACAAGGGTTATTTCGATACGGCACTATTCCGAGAAAATACGAGACATTAAAAGTTAACTAGTTTATATTTAGCATTTTAACATAGAAAGGTTTCATAGATCGCTTTCTTGTTTTGGGAGATATTAAGTATATTCGGGCTTAGCGAGCGGAATCTTTCAAAACCAAAGATGCTTTGAATCAATGCGTTTTTGTAGTTGTAATATTAATAGATAACCGCCCCCGTGGTCTAGCGGGATTGGCCCTTGCTTTATAAACCAGAGGTTGGGGGTTCGAATCTCGCGGGAAATCAACTTTGTGTGATGGTTGTTTTCTGGTTGGTTAGGACAATTTAAGCCGATCATCCAATTGTCTAAAAAGTAAGCTAATACTTTTTTCGGATGGGCATGTAAAAAGTCTGTCCGCCTACCAACCAGCATTGGACCAGCGTGGTAGAATACGGTCAAAAAAACCCATAATAAAGAAGGCGTGCATTGGGGAGGCCTATGTCCAGCAATGGACTAACACAGACTGGCGACGATGAAATTCCCAATGAATGTAAGGCTATTTTATTGAACAAGTTATTAGCTTATATTAAATGTATTTTTGAAGTGAGATTTATCTAAGCATTAACTTAAATTTATCAAAGTTACTTTTTATTAAAAAGATAAAGCTTTTCTCATTCCCATATGCAAGCAGGCATTTGATATACACTTGATGACCGCATAAAAAACTGCGATCATTGAAAACTATATAAGTGAAGAAATGATTTATAACTATTTTAACCTTTAAGAAGAAATGACGAAAGTTTTAGTTGTTTTACTCATGATTCACAGTGCATATAACACTCTTTTGTGGGCTTGCTATTAAATATATTAACATTTACAAGTGACTGTATGTTGCATTCGCTTTTGCATCTTTTGACGTATCAGACCTTGGAATATTCACTGTCGTTGACGACATTGTCGTAGTAAAATTAATATTTTTACAACCATTTTGGGCGCTACAACGCTTTGTAACTACTACCAATGAAATATTTTTGAGAAATGGCTACTATTTTTGAATTTGTATCGCACAAGGAATAATTGAGTCAGTTATGTTTATTTATAGCCTTAAGTATATAGTCTCTTCTGTGTTAGCCAACTTTTAAGCTTTCAAGTCGATCAGAATAAATTATTATATATTTTTTGGAGTAGAGCGTTCTTCCTGGACAATGTCTAAGTAGACTATACCTTGTACTAAAGTGAGTATCGGACCAATAAGTCACAAACAGAACTAACGGGTCTAACAAAAGTCAAATGAAAGGAAACAACGAGAAACACTTTATTAGAGTAGACATTTATTGAAAACTTCCAGCAAACACTTAACAAAGAGAAGCGCGCCCTTCACGGGGCTAGTAGTAGTTGGGGTACTGGGGCCAGGAGTGGGTGTGGTGCTGGTAGGGCCCGGGCGGCTGCTGGTAGCCCCAGGGCGGCTGGTAGGGCTGCGCGTACGACTGCTCGTAGGACTGCGCCGTCGCGGCCGGGCTCTGGTAGTAGGCGCTGCCGCCGCTCGTGGTGCTCGCGCCGCCCGCGCCCGCCGCGCCGCCCTCCTTCTTCTTGCCGGCCTCCGGCGCGGCTCTGTAACGGGTGAGGGCTTATTTCTATATTCTGAAGGGTATTGTAGCTCTAGTTTATTTTTATAATTTAGACTCGGAATACGAGGTGTGTTCAAAAAGTTTCACGAATTTTGAATTTTCGCGGGTTACGTATATTCGAATTTCGATTTTTTTGTGGCGTTATGTTGGTACTCATGTCTCTCACTTATGCCGACAAGCTCGGCCATTTTGAATGTTCACTTCATTTTTGACAGCTGCTTTGCTTGCACGTGTTTTGGATTGTCTTCGATTTTTACCGATTCAAAAAATTGGATCAAAGAACCTGTATCAAATTTTGTGTGAAAAACGAAATTAAGTGCGCGGATGCATTCCGAATGTTGACTGTGGCATTCGGTGAAGCTACCTTGGACCGAAGCAACGTTTATCGGTGGTACAAAATGTTCTCAGAAGGCCGAGAAGATGTGAACGACGAAGTGCGTGCCGGACGCCCGAGCATTTCAACAACAGACGAAAAAATTAATGAAGTGGAGTAAAAATATTGGCCTATAGTCGAATCACCGTTAGAGAAGTTGCCTGAGGACCAAAACATATCGATTGGCTCGTGCCATTCGATTTTTATCAATGATTTGGGCATGAGACGGGCCGCCGCGAAATTCATGCCAAAATTGCTCAATTGTGACCAAAAACAGCATCGCATGAACATGGCTAATGAGATGTTAAACTCTATCCGCGACGACCTAAATTTGCTCCAGACGTTACGACCCGTAACTGGTGCCGAATCGTGGGTTTATGGTTATGACGTGGAAACCAAAGCTCAATCATATCAATGGAAGCTGCCGCACGAACCAAGACCGAAAAAAGCGCGCCAAGTTATGCTGACAGTTTCCTTCGATTGCAGGGGCGTGGTGCCTCATGAGTTGTCACAGGGAAGAACGGTCAATACTGAATATTACCTGCAAGTTATGCGCAATTTGCGCGAAGCAATCTGCCAGAAACGCCCAGATATGTGGAAGAACAAAAATTGGCTTTAGCACCACGATAACGCCCCTGCTCACACATCGTTGCGACTTTTTGGCCAAAAACAATACACTAATAATGTCGCAGCCACTGTATTTCCCAGATCTGGCCCCCTGTGACTTTTTCTTGTTCCCTAAATTGAAAAATTCAATGAAAGGACGACGTTACGCTACGCTTGATGAGATAAAGAAGGCATCGAAGGAGGAGCTAAACAAGATTAAAAAAAAATTTTTGAAGTGCTTCAAAGATTGGAATAACTGTTGGCACAAGTTGTTTATATATAATATAATATCTCATGGTGATTACTTTGAAGGGGACAAAATAAATATTCATGAATAAATAAATGAAAAAACACAAAATTCGCGATACATTTTGAACACACCTCGTACATCTAGCGTTCTTATTGATGTATTGTCAACGAGATGTCAATCGTTGAGTGATAATCGCCTAATAAAAACCCTATACATACATGCGCCACATATGTTATATCTATGGGTTACTTTGTTTAAATCTATTCAGAGTCCATTTTAGCTGAATTGGAACGTAATTATCGGGTAAACATAACGTAACTCCCTATGTCTTAGGAGCGGGATGTACAACATGAAAAGGCATGAGTGAGCCTGCACTCACGCGGGCAGCGGCGGCTGGTCGTGCTTGTCCTTGCGCGCCCTCTTGCGCAGGTGCTTGGCGAGCGCGCGCGCGTGCCTCTGCGCCCTGCGCGCCGCGCCGGCGCCGCCCAGCTCCTCGGCCAGCTCGCGGCGGCGCCACGCCATGGCCGCGCACCACTCCGCCTCCGCGCCCTCCGCGCGCTCGTACGACATCGCCAGATCTACACGCGGATACAACAAACACACATTAATATACTCACATTACAATACAGTACTGTAGTCGGGCATTTTCCCCTTATAACATCTGTCTCGTACTCAAGAGAAACGTTTTTATGATTGACCGTAGTAAAATTGGTACGTTTCGTATATAATGCCAGTATAAAACCACTTTCAACCCAAAAAAGGTACTATTTAACCCTTTCGGAACTGCGGGGACCTATGTGTCCCACGAGATTTCAAAAAACTCTGAGTGGCACCTAATGGGACGATTTGTCCCGAAGCAAAACCCTGTTGGGACATAGTTGTCCCATGTCGTTCTTAAGGATTTTTTGGACCACATTGTAACATACTTATAACAATTTCACGTCTTAAAAGATTTGGATACAAGCAAAACACATTCCGTCCCGAAAGGGTTAATGAGTCAGTCAAGACAGTTTAAATATATATCTTGTTCGACCATCCCTGTCACTGTGGTAATCATTAGCACCAAACTTAACTATTGCATTAAACGTACTAACAACACATTAATCACCGAATCTTTAGCGACGTATTCCACTACAAAACCATATCTAAAAATAATCAAAATCACATCAATCACCTTCCAAAACCTCGAAGGGCGTGCCGGGCGTGTGCAACGCGATGTCAAGCCGCTGCATATAAAGCCTCACGTTGAGGGGGTCCTTGGCAATGGCGTCGTCGATGGCCTTCTTGGCGGCCGACGCGTCCCTCTTTATGTGGAAGAGGAAGCGCACGTACTTAATGGAGAGAGCGGACGATATCGCCTTGCTCTTGGCGGTGGCGATGTAGCCCTCGTAGAGCTGGCAACACTTGTCGTAGTCGCCGCGTCTGCGCTCCAGGTTTACGCGTCTGAAATTGGTATGAAGCAGAGCTTTGTATGTCGACTACGGTACTTGAAAGGTATACACTAAGATGACACATGATACACTGGACCATAAACTTAAAAAAAGTTGGTCTTAAAAATTATTACAGGTTTCCTGTTTACAAAAAACATCGAAAGAACCAAACAAGCGGGAATCCAGAACTACTACTGAATGTAGTTATAAATAGCTGAATCGAACGAAACACCATACCCCATGTAGTAAGCAGACCCGTAGAGCTGCATTTCTAACATGCAGATCGCATCGTCTGCCATCAAATGAACCTAGTTTATGAAAGCGCTAGAGGAGGTAGGTTCCTCACAATGAACCATCTAGGGTAGTTCATCCGCGGTGCCTATTGCTGGCATTAATCAGTAGTGTGCAAACATTACTGTCTCCAGTTTGAGGCGCCGTTGCCAGCGTATTTACTAGGTAAACGAGACATCGCACGCCTAAAGTTGTTTGTTTGTGGCGCCTTACGCTACTTTTTATAGGCAGGGCAGGTAACACTTACTATCAAGTGAATGTCTCGTTGCTTTAACCGATTATAAAAAACGTGTTAATCGCCAATAATACATGAACAAGTGCTGTACCTATACTGTATTTGCACCAGCGTAGGGCACGTCTTCTCAATACGATCGAGTATCTCCGCTGCTTTCGCCGCGTTGTTGTGCTCCTCCTCGAAGTGCGCCCAGTGAAGGTGCAGCTCCGGCTTGTCTAGATGGTGCACAGTGCACGCTCGTTCTAGGACCTCACGCTCTATGCTCACTAACGAGGGGTCGGACTCGGAGCGTTCTTCCAGGAACTTTATAAGCTGTAACAAAACATATATCAGTTGATTATTTTGTTTGATTGAATTATATTGACTGTATCAATAACTTTACAGCAGTCTTATTCTTAGTAGGACCATGATGTCAACACACGACTAGTATGTTTATGCTGCATTTCTCAAATGAGATTGCGTCGTTTGATAACTCACACCAAAGAAAGAAATACTTTTGTATTATAACTGATACTCAAGCCAAATAAAATATGGAATAAGTATAAACCAAGTTGAATGTCAAAATATTAACAGCGCCAGAAGCGAACAAAAACGTGTTGGTGAATACGTTCACCAATACGTTCTTGTTCGCTTCTCATATTCAATCCCCACGCTCGACCCCATGTTCAACCAATCAAAGTGACTGACGTTTTGATTTCAATCGAGTTCGACATAAAACTTTACGAACGTAAATTCCATCACATGTTAGGTTGGCGTATGGTGTTTAATTTCGTCTGATTATGATGGTAAAGCGTGCTTACGACGTCATAACCAAACGCGTAATATTAATTATGAAATTTAAAGTATCTTATATTTAATATAAAGTTTATCACGAAGTCGGCTTCATTATTCTAGCCAGTCTCACCTAAATATGTTTCACTTAGTAACTAGCGACTCACCTCTACAACTCAAAGGACGAACTTATCTTTACATGAATAAATTAAATGTCATTAAGCTAAATTTCAAGGTTCTCTCCGATTTTACGTTCTATGGAGACTGCCAAAGGTCTATAACCGAGATCAAACATTTACATCCTAATTAAACGCGCGGATAATCATTGTATTAGGCAAGTAGGCATTCACCTAAAGTAGACCATCACAGTTATCCAAAGCAGTTTTCCTGCAGGATTATAACTGGCAAAAACACCAATAAGCTATGGAGGCAGTCATTACGATATAAAAGCATGATTATCTAGCTCACCCTCATCCAAAACTCCTCATAGAGGGCGCAGGCTATCAGGCACCGCTCGTGCAAAACCAGGGCCCGTTTAAAAGAACCATGCTGTTTCTCCCATTCCAAGTAGGACTTCCAATTCTTGAGCTGACACCTTTCCAAAGGTTTCACGTGGAAATATGGCCGCTTGATCTAAAAAAGAAAAGTTTCGGTTATTTACATACATACAGCCGTGTTCAGGTCTTGATGTTTCAAGGCCTTTAAACTGTTTTAAAATATATGTATTCTTAATAGAGCTTGCGCTCAAAAACGAACTTTTATCTGATATAAGAATGAAACCCGCAAAATTCAAACAAGTCAATATTGTAGAAAAATTACCTTCACCTTTTAAACGAATACCTTTGAAAAAACCAGTAACCAAAAATTTTTAAAATAAATTATACGTTCTCAGGTATAGGCTACGATTCATTGACGCTTAATTATGGAAATATAAAAGTAGTTTTATGAGTCAGTTCAAAATTTGAACTCTTCTGATTTAAGCAATTTAGCATTTACATCTAGGAAATATAATAGGATAAACTATTACTGCTTCACTCTTTAAACGAAAAGTTCAAAAGACAGCAACTCTACAAACGATTGTTAAATAAATTTTCGCTTCAGGTGATACTTCCTGATGCATTGACGCTAAGTTAGGAAATCTAAATAATTAATAGCATAAGGTTTGATCTTGTTAAAAAAATTTTAAATTTTATATCTCATTAAATGAATTAATTAATTTAAGATAACTAATAATTTCCTCTGAAGTCATCATTGGCCGAACATTCACATTGTTAACAATTCGAAGAGATGAATTTCGCTGGAATGTGCAACATAATTGGAGCTGAAATAATTTACAAGAAGTCAGAATCGATATTAATGCATCACGAATATTTAAATAAAATAATTAAAATTCTAGTATCATCAATAGTCAAATGCATAATCTTCTTCAGGTAACAAAATTTGACATTATCTTTCAATTGAACCAAATGAAACGGACTTTAACCGAAGTCAATGTGAGAAATTATGGGGCAAAGTAAACAAGTGGGGTGAGAATCGGTTACGATCGCTCAAGCACAACAGCTGGCTGACTATTAATGGACAGATCTTGGACTTGAGAACCAACCGCTGAGGTCAAGCTGGGCAAGATCGTAGACGTTTTAGCCTGTAGTCGAGACCAGAGAGCATATTCTTCAATATACCCAAAAGGATACCCAGTTCCGGTTCCATCATTCCGGCCACGGACGAGCAAGTAACGCTGACAGGATGTCTCAGCCCGTTACGGATCCTACAAGCCATAAACTTAGAGGATTTGAATGCCAAAGTGGGAGTACAAGGGCATTGAATCGTGTTTACGACCCACAGTGTGGTAGTCGAAATCACAGGGACAGATGCTGGTAAACTTCCTCGAGAAGGAAGGGCTCTTCTAATGAGTTCATATTTTAAGAAGAGGCCTCACAGGAAGTGGACATGGCAGAGTCCTGATACTGTGACAAGGAACGAGATAGACTTCATCATGACGGACCGGAAACACATATTCAGGGATGTCTCTGTGATCAATGGTTCAAAACCAGAAGTGATCACCGACTGGTGAGAGGCACCTGAACTTGATTTCTAGCGAGAGCGGTTCCGGTGAGGTCTACTCTCCCACCTAACTTCCGGCAAACCGTGATGAGCTCTGACAATTCGAAATGGAATTAAAAACCGATTATATGCTCTTAACATATCGAAAACCACAATGGCAGTTGACGAGGCCCTTGATGACGTGGTGGACTGCATAGGATGTGGGTCAAGGTTTTGTAGGAGTAAGCGTACTGGCAAGAAGTCCAAACTCTCCGATGAGACGCTCAATCTTATAGTAGGAACGTCGGCAGCATAGGAGACCACTTCGCAGATGTCAAAATTCTTTCAAAGCGGATCCGCAAACTATAGAGCCGAGACCTTCGCTGCTCAAATACGCAACGAATAACTAGAGCGATTGAGCAGAATAGAGGGTCGAAGGTTTTTGCGGAAAAGCTCGGAAGAAGCCATCTGTCGAAGCTCAGGAACAGCTCTGGCTCGACTGTTTCTACTAAGCCTGAGATCTTGTCGGAGATAGAAGACTTTTATCGCAAATTGTACGCGTCACAGGCTCCTCAACCTGATTACCAGTTTAACGATCCCCGTGCTGGTCTAACTCGGCATCATTCTGGTGAGATTCCTAACGTCAGCTTTGATGAGGTTAGTCGGGCTCTTAGGCAGCTTAAGAAGAGAGAAGGCTCCTGGGAAGGATGAAATCACGACCGAACAGCTTCGGGCAGGGGGGGGGGACCCTGTTCTAAGCGTGTTTCAAAAGGTATTCGATTCCGTCCTTCAAAGAGGCATTTCCCCCAAGGCGTGGCTTGAAAGCGAGGTTGTGTTGTTTTTCAAGAAGGGAGACATTACTCTCCTTAAAAATTACCGACCGATCTCGCATTTAAGTCACATATAAGAGCTGTTCTCGAGAGTCGTGACGAATCGCCTCACCAATAAGCTTGATGGATTCCAGCCACCGGAGCAGGCTGGGTTTCGCAGAGGATTTAGCACCTTAGACCACATCATAAGGCAAGTTCTACAAAAGACCTATGAGTATAATCAGCTACTTTGCCTTGCCTTTGTGGACTATGAGAAAGCTTTTGACCTGTGAGAAACCTGGGTTGTTCTGGAAGCCCTTCAACGGTGTCAGGTCGATTATCGATACGATCGAGGTGTTGAGAGGTCTCTATAGTGGCGTCATTTGTTCCTGATTCCGAGGGTCGAACGAGACCAATCCAAATGCATCGAGGAGTGCGACAGGGATGTTCTTTCCCGAAACTGTTCACTAATGCTTTGGAGGATGTCTTGAAGACCCTAGACTGGACTGGATGTGGCATAAGAATCAACGGCCAGTACCTTTCACACCTCCGTTTTGCCGACGATATCTTATATTTGCCGAGACCTTGGAGGACTTGCAGGAGATGTTGACAGTTTATATGAATCCTCCCGACGCATTGGCCTCAGGATGAACTTGGACAAGACGAAAGTCATGTTCAACGAACACGTTCTCCCGAGGCCAGTCAATGTCGATGGTGTTACTCTCGAAGTTGTCGATGAATATGTCTACCTTGGGCACATATTGCAGTTGGGAAAACACAACTTCAAGAGGGAAGCCGATAGGATTCAGTTGGGCTGGGGAGCATTTAGGAAGCTGAACCATACTCTCACGTCGCCGATACTGCAGAATTTAAAGACGAAAGTCTGACCAATGCGTACTCCCCGTGATGACCTACCGAACGTGGCCTCTGACTGTTGGACTGGTTTGCACAAATTTGCCGTAGCTCAACGGGCTAAGGAGCGCACCATGCTTGGAGTTTCTTTGTCGGATAAAATTCGTAAAGAATTTATCCGTCCAAGAACTAAGGTCACGAACAACCGATGGACGATGGGCCAATAAGGTTCTGGAGTGGAGGCCGCGTTTGGGAAGACGGAGCGTTGGTCGACCTCCGACCAGGTGGGATGCCGATTTCCGCGCAGTAGCCGGTTCAAGTTTGCAGCGAGCAGCAGGGGATCGGCCGTCTTGGCGTTCATCGAAAAAGGCCTATGTCCAGCAGTGGACGGATAAGGGCTGCTAATAATGATGATGATGATGAAAACGTGAAGCGTTCCCCTAAACGTTCCATACATTACAGAATTTTTATATCCATTATATCCAAAAAAAGGATAGTCTTTTTTTAATCCCAAGAATGTAGAAACAGCTTAACCCATAACAACAATCTTTTTTTACAAATAGAACTGTTATTTGTCACTCAATAATTGACATGTTGTAAAAAATCACCTATAAGAGTGCAAAAACTTTTGGTAATCAGTACAGAGCAAAAGCAGACGAAAAGCAATCCTTAACAAACCCTGACTGGGATTACTACTAGTGTCGCTACATCGTTCCAGAAAGTTCTAGCATAACATACAACATGATCCAACGGTTCGTCCTCCCCCGGCGGCAGGTCGAGCTGCGGCACGGCCCCCGTCGTCTCCCGAACCTCCGCTCTTAACTTCACCAGCTCGGCCTTCGTCACGACACCCGCCACAGGCTCCGACATCACGTGCTCTTGGAAACTGTGTAAATATTAATATATAAAGTTAAAAACACTATTAATTAAAGAAAAAATCATAGCATACTTTATAGTTGTAGTAAGAGTTATTTTCGTTTGGAAAACCTCGAATCTCTATCGGAATACGACGACGCTAGAACTTTCAATCAATTTTCGCATTAAATGAGTAGTGACATTTTCATATCCATTAATATGAAACTTTATTGTTTAGCGTCAATTGTCACATTTAATAATGTCATTGTATAATACAGAGATGTATAGGTATATAAGTTATTTGAGAGGGCACGATTAATATGTTTTTTCCGAAAAATTACGAAGGAAAACCTTTTCTCACTACATCAATAAAGCTTAATAAAGGATTGACATCAATGAATACCAAAAGAGGAGTACCATCGCATTTTATAATTCTGTTGTCCCTTTGTAATCGATTTAATGGGCATCATAGCTATAGTTAAGCCACAATACTTTCTGTTGCTTATACGAATACTATACGTGATAAATATATAATAATAAATATACATCGTCTTACGAATTTTATTACCCGTAAGTTTGAAACGTTGGGTATAATTTAAAAAAAATAAGTTTAACGCGATAATATAACATAAATAGAATAACTTCACTATTTATCATATATAGTTTAGCCAATTTAACCTCAGAATAAATTAAAACATTTAATGTCATACAAGTATAACGATACGAAGTATAACCTATAAGATTGCACAATTTTTTGGCGCCAATTATGTAAGTTTAGCAAAAAACTTTGCTCAACGTAAATTCTTTTTCTAACATCTAATGTCTCAAGGGCCAAAGGAATCAGTTGCGTCTTACACTTCATCTCTTAAGGGTAGGGCATCCCTTACTGTCAGATGGACAACCAACTTGTCCTATCGCTTTGTTCAATAAATATATACATAAAAATCTTACTTGTCAAAGTGTGACGTGTAACCAAGAGTTGGAGTCGCCAACAGTCTATCGTAGATGATGGTGACGTTGAGTGGGGTTCCATTTTCTGCCTCCCATTTGATGTACGACTCCCAGAGTCGGTCAGATCGAAACTCAAGACCGCAGGCCTCTGCGTCAACACATAACAGGAAATTAATTGAAAATAATAATACATAATCTTCTTTAATTCTTTTCTTTCTTAAATTCACGCGAATACTACAAATTATGAATAAAGGGTCTTTTGGGATATTTTATTGCGTATATTTACATTTTAATTCCGGACCGTTTCGAACACTTTTAGCGATAGACTTGTATTGTCAGGAAATAATCATGTTAGTAAATGCGATAAAATCCGTTAAAAATTTTTACGTAAGAAATTTTTGAAAAAAAAAAACGTTTAAAAGAAACTATTTATTTTTGCATTTTAGCAAGCTCTATAGAGTTTAAGGAATTGAAGTAAACGATGGAATACGTCAAATAAAACTTAAGAATTTACTTTTTAATTTTCTAGTACAATACAGACTGATCCGCCGATTGTCTGCCAAGACCATAGACTGGGCCGCAAGAATGTCCAAGTTGCTGATGATACTATTGACGGTTGACTAAAAATAGATCGATATTTATTTGACTGATATTATTGACGTTAAGTAGAAGAATTTACGACTGATACTGGCTAGGCAAGATGAATAACAAAGATAAAAGGTCTAATATTACAGAAGCAAACTTTCAATAGAAGTTATATAGACTTACCAATCGCCCGTTCATACTGGGATCTAATGTATGGCAGGTCTTCCGTCCTTGTCGCTTTAATATGATTGAGGTAATGTATCCAGAGGTCAACCGAGAGTGGTATCGCTTTGAGACCTCTTTCCAACACCTGAAACACGGCCAGTGATCAAACGTGCCCCGGGGGTTCCAGAGCGTCGCCATGACAACGGCCACGCCGTGAAAGCAAGGGAATATCAAATAGCATTATTTATATTGTCATTATCGTATGTAATTTTGGCAAATGACGGAAGCGGGGCGTCGGTAAACCAATCCCACGCGACGTCTCACCTCAATCCAATATATATTATAAAATGCTTGTCGTGCATATTACACCTGTTAACAAGCGGCCGCTCCACGCTGCCCTCCCTCTGCGGGCATCCTCCGGCACTAATTCAATTCGCTAAATACGGTCCTGTCACGCTCTCAATGCTGACATGGATCAATCGTTAGACATCTCTTATTATCAACCAATGCATAACAACGCAACTTATGTATAATTAATGTACATTAGGTATGTAATTCACAATACATCATATAACAAACACATCAATAACAAAAAAAATGAAACTTATTCAATTGCACACAAATTGTATACACCGTGGACAATGGTGCGATCGATAAGAAAATACATTCGACGGTCTATACAACCCTCCTTTGGTAACCGACGCGTTTGCGATACGAACGCCGTTGGCCTCGATGCGTTGCTGGGAAAGAAAATAATTTGCACAATACCGGTTACAACTAAAACAATTGAATCAAACTATGAGTTATGGCACACATTCAAGTGAATATCATAGATTGGCAAGAGAGAAGAGAAAAACAAAAAAAAAAGCAAATTATGACCACAACAACAACTCACCAAGGTAATTGTAGCTTAAATAAATAATACACAAGCGTTAAGGAGTGCCCGACTCACCTCTAAGCACTTCTTTTTACTTCCTTTGCGTTTCTCATAGTCGGCGTATTTCCTCCAATAGCCGTAGCAATACGGGTAGTGCGATAAGAACGCATCGTACGCCTCCCGTGCGGCTTCCACGTCGCTCTGGAAGTCGAAATATTATACAAAATTGGGACAAATGTTAAAAATACTCATACAATTGGTAGATGCACAGTAAAATTCAGTTGGCCCTTGCCAATCGACATGAAAATTCAGTTCTCATTACTTCACAAAGCAATGAGATTAGCAAAGTTTTTCATCATGATCATTTTAATTCGAATATTCAAAGGTATTAAGTAACTATCAGAATCATTAATCACTGAATGGTACTGATTTGTTTCATTACCAAGAAAATTCGAAAATTTGCAATTAACCATGTTTTAAAGCAAAGTTAAAATAAGGAATATACAATACAAACAAAGTATAAATAAATTACAGTCAACTATTTTCAACTGTAATTGGAAATAATTGTAAAGAGAACGGATCATATTTTTATGATAAAATATTATCTATCGTAATCATATACATATATAGAAATAAAAAATTTATACCTCTTGATCTACATATTGCAACAAGTATGTCCACCCTGTGAAATCAGTTGGGTCATCATTGACCACTTTCCAGTACTTGTCCAACTCAGGTAATGTTTTCTTCTTAGGCTTCTCATCTATAGATGTCCTTTTTTCAGCCGGTATTGGTTTACTTTCGCCGTTCTATGAACAAATATAAACTTTATTACTAACAAAACAATTTGTATCACTTGGTGTATTGATTAGAGACCCTAACTGTTACTCCAATGGGTGAAGGTTCAAAGGAGAAATATAGCATGTGATGGACATATTGTATTTCTATGTTGGTGTTTTCTCATCAGCCTGTAATAGTCCACTGCTGGACATAGGCCTCTAATTACACCTTATCCATCAGGGGTTTTGGACCGTATCCCACACGCTGGATCCAATGCGTTGGTGGGTGGACCGACTTTACATGCCCATCCACGCATGGATCATCTTACTTTTCAGACAATTGGGTGATCGGACCAAATTGCCCAACCAACTAGGAACAACAATGGAAATTTGTTGAGTCCTGCAGGAATCGAACCCACGACCTCCGGTTTCTAAAGCACACTGCCCATACCACTAGGCTACTGTGAGGCAGTTGGGTATATATCTTAAAAACATTTATATATTTACAAAAAAAGAGTTAGTTATTAACTAAATTTGTTGTTTAAGTTTTACATAACTTTTTAAAATACATGCTTTGCTTAGTTTGGATTAGATAATATTGTCTTATTTGTTAGAAAAAAGAGAATAGATATATCATAATAATCAATAAAACAAGCATTGTGTGTCCACCCTGTAGCAACAGACTGACAGAAATGGCATACAACAGCTTTGTTTTAAAAAGAAGGTAATCTGCTGTATACAACATGCATATGCATGCTTTAGAAACCCGAGATTGTGGATGCAAATCCTGCGGGGACTCAACAGATTTTCATTGTTGTTTCTAGTTGGTTAGGGCAGATCACCCAATTTCGAAATATCTGCAGCTGTATTTTCAACTAAAAATCAACCATTTAGGAACAAACATTTAATTCAACAAGTCACATTATTTTGCAAGTGCCATTGTGTTGCTAAGGGTAACATTCTTTACATCCATTCCATCTTTTCTATGCCTCAGGTCTGGATTGAACCTACTAACTACAATGCATATTGTGCATTCTATATTGACAAACCTTAGCTACAGCTTGCTTTTTATTAGCAGTTTCACTTTCTGAAGTGGGGACCCAGGATCATATCCATCCCTTTCTTCATTAGTTTTCCTTTTCCGAGATTCCTTGGGTTCCTTTTTGGACGAAGGCAGTTCGTCTTCTGACACAACCTGTCAATCAATGTAAAAAAACATATGTATATAGAAGTTTACATTTACCATGTAAAAATAATCTATTGAATACATAAGGAAATAAAACCAGGATTAAAAAATACAGCATCCATATATACTTTACCATATAATTTAATCAAAAGGTTACCTTAAAATATACATTTTACTTTGAATTGTAGGAAAAGACAAAGACACTGTTATTAGATATTCCATTTGATTCAAAAGTAATTATGGAAACTGAAAACTATGTGCTTGCTTTTACATATTAATGTAATTTTCCCACACAATACCATAACTTTCTATGTACCTCAGTATCAGCAGGAAGATCAGCAGGTTTAGGCCCAGGCAGTTCATCATCAGACACATTCTCAGCATCCTTTATGCTTGGTTTCTGAACGGTCGGTAATTCATCCTCAGATACAACCTCAGTTTCTTCTGCTCCTCCCACATTGTTCTGTTAAATATTAATTTTATTAACATACACCAGAGTTCATAAAAGTCCAGAATCTACTATAAAAAGTTACCAATACATATGTATAGCTAATGAAAAAATGCTTGATGATTGCACTAATTGCAGTACCTCAATTTCTGGCACTGTTAAATGCTCTTTTACACATAGTAACATATACAACTGATATACCAGGAAATGATTAAACTTTTAAACATTTTATAGTAGATGTTCACTGATTCATTAAACACTTCATTCAAGCAATTAAGGTATGGAATTAAAATAAGCAGCCTGATGAAGAACACTATTAGGGCTATAACTTTTGTATTTACAGTGCAAAATTAAAAGGTTTACAGATAGTATTAAATGTAAGGTGGAACTTCATTTATAAGAACATCATCACTGGTGGCACATAGGAGCATAATAATAAATAAATGGCTTTTTACCTCTTTCTTAATCATTGCCATTTTCGTTTTCTTGACACCTCTGGCGCAGTAGGTTTTTCTTTGTCATTTTCAGATTTTACTTTAAGCATATCTACATCATTTATTGGGGCCTCAGGTTCATTTATCTCCTTTGGGTATGAGAACAGAAGTATGTTATAAAAATTTTCCTCTATACTGTGCACATGCACATATTATGAAAATATTTAGTTTTATAGCAGAGTAGTGTAGCACAAATACACAAGTACATTTGTTTCTATATTTAACTTTGGAATATATGACTAACAATTTTAATTTTTTCTAAAAAAAGTTGTGTACACTCTATGGTTTATTAAACAACCAAACTATATAAAAAAGGACAAAACATGATAGAAATAATTTGAGTACAAACATGACATGCGACTGCTGAAAAAATTAACATATAATACCTTTGTCTTTTCAATTGTCTGATATGCTTCATTACTGCTTTCATTAGCCTTGGAATCAAAATTTGAATTACTTGTATCGTCAAACTTTAACTGTTGCGTATTTTCCGATTCAGACAATACAATATCCTTAACCTCCCTGGTACTATCCTGTTCATCATCCATGTCTGTCTTCGCTATCTGGTTACTCATGGAATCACCCTCAACGTCTGATGTAGAAGTGTTTCTGTATGCAGCTTCACTCAAGCGTGAGTCCCCGTCGGTGTTCAAAGAATCGCTCGGGAAAGTCACGGCGTTATCACCGACGTCAAAAGTATCGGCATTAAAGCCGCAAGTATTGTTTTCTAAATAATCACCCACGCTACCAGCAGACAATTCAACGGCATTCAAAAATCCTTGGTTTGAAGTCGAAGATTCATCCACTGCGCTTGCTTCTACACTGTTGAACTCTCCTTCAGTTAATAAATGTGACAATCCATTGGAGTTTTCATTGATCAAAGGACCCTCGTCGGTCTCCATTGGCCCTTCTGACATGGATTTCTGTAATATTATAAAAAATTAACGTCATCCAGAATACTCCAAACATAACCTTTGGAAGTTTTACTCACCTGCAAATCAGAACTAACATCATCGTCCATTATAAAACAAAAAGTAAATAATTATACTAATCTAGTTGCTGTGTAATAGTAACATAGAACAGGCAATATAGGCAGCAGTTTTATCAATATTGTACAATTCGTTACAAGATAATAATCGGTTCCAGTATAAAGACAATCAAGAACGAATAAACCATAGATAGGGATGAAACCATACGAATAAATAAAAGTATTCACACGATACTTTCCATTCGATATCTTAAGTTTCTTTGGTATTGATATTTAAACTGAAATATCGATTACGTATTTTAGTTATTTTATACACGGAATTCAGGTGTATAAAATAACTAAATTACGTAAAAGTACGGCACTTCCGTCAAGTCGTATCCCATACGCTTACGTTCTGGCATTGGCATTCACAAATAACGAATCATCAAAAATGTTTTGCCTAAAAAACTTGTCCAAATCTATTTTTTTTCTTGTTGATGATATTTAAAGACTTCCTTTTTTCTCTTTTGGCGCGAAGGTGTAGGGGGATTAGTCTGATAAATAGTTTTAGCTCTACGGGCATTGTTGAAAATTATAAAATTATAAATCAACCGACTGAATTAAAATAAATTCAGATTACAATCTACAGCGGCAGCGGATGATTTTTTTTTTCAGTATGATCACAGGACACAGGAAAGTCATTTATTCATATTTTTGATTGATTTTCATCACAATAAAGCATTTAATATTACCCAAAGCCAACGGTGTAGCTATTAATTACTAGCGAAAATATATTAATTAGTTATAAGTAGAAATCCTCTAACAGAAGAGTGTTGCCTTATTAAGTAATTGTAATATTTGCAATATTAAATCATAAACGTTTTATAAATAACAATTTATCAGATTTATTCGATATATTAGTTTGACAATATAAATTTCATAACATCGATGTTAATCATTCTCTCCTTATCACAAAAGTGACATCCCTCATATATAGACTGGGAAATTATAACCTCTTTACGTCACAATAATAAAACTTAAATATATTTTTTTCTGCTTCCCTATTAACGAATGAATTTGAATAAATAGTTAAAGCAAAATGTTGGGTATAAAATCAGTTATTAACGTAGCTCTCACTGGAGCGCCTAAATTTTTCAATCAACAAACGAGAGTAAGGGTTTATTAAAATCACAACAGATAGGGTAACAATATTTTGTATACAATAATTTTATACTTTTTATTACAGAATACATTCGTTTTAAGGCGAAAATGGCCTCCTCCTTTACATAAAAAGGGTGGACGCCCATCAAAACTTAGGGCCAGGCATTTTGTGTATGATTTAGTAGAGGATACCAATGTTGTTAAAAAGCCCGATGTGAAAATAATATTAAATCAGTTTGTTGAGGGTAAGTTGTTATTTTTGTTCACATTTTGTATCATCATATGGATTACCTTTAAATCGGTTGGATGTGTAATAAAATTAGTACAATTAAATTAAAATATTTATTAGTATAGTATTATAATATCATAAAAATTAACTATTAAAACAGACTTAGCTAAAATTTACATTTTACATATTATAACTAAACCTAAGGTTAATATAAGTAATAAATATAATGTATATTGATATAATAATGAACATTGATCAATAATCACATTACTTATATTTCTTATAAATTGTTTTAATTATTTTTACTTGTATGGCTTGTCTTGTCTGCCCATCCATAAGAGTGCAATAGAAGAACAGGGTTCCAAAAGTTTGCAAAGGTCCTGAGGGTCACAACTAGTAAAAGCAGAGTAAATCTAGTCGGACAGCACAATTAAAATTGATTGTTGAAAATCCTGGATATTCTGCTATACACATGTCTACTTATTTATTACAATCTATCCAAAAATAATACAAAAAAGTACTACTAGCCATACATGTAAAAATTAATAACATGTATAAAAAAAGGATAGAAAGATCTACAATACATAACCATCTGTGAAATATGAAACTAATTGAAGATAAGTAGGTGTTTTACATCTACTTATATTATTTTAAAAAGAGGTTCTAGTGTGAGAAAAATCTTTAATCATAGAGCACATTTAGTTTCATATTTGTGTTTACTTTGAATTGTTTATTGTAGGTGTTGGGAACACTGGTGATCTTTTGACTATTGGACCTAACAAAGCGTATAAAGAGTTTCTGGTCCCTGGATTAGCTGTGTATGCTAGTCAAGAAAATGTTGAAAAATATAAAGTCAATGAGAGCAAACAAGTAGTAAAACACACCTATAGTTCTCCATATGTGCAAAGGGTAAATAGTGTAACCATTATTTAGATTATTTAGAATGTGGTTTAAAACAGAGCTTTCTGACAACAAACCTAAGGAAGACAATGCTACCCTAACTTATTGACAGATTAAGGTAGTGGATACAAAGAGGTCCTATTAGTCTTTAGGTATTATTAAGGTATTCAAGACCTTCTTTTGCCCTTTCTTGTCTTTTTGAGTGGATCTGTGCCACAGTTGATTTTAATCTTTTTATGTCGTCAGACTAATATGTCCTTTGTCTTCTGTTATTATTTTTTTATTCGAATTTGAGGGGTCTATTTTACTATACTGCTCCTAAATTTCTTTGTAATTCTTTATATCCCTGGATCATATCATTATTAAAGACAGTAAGTTTGCCTATTTATGGGAATTCAAATTTTAATTTCTCTATCATCTGCTGAGATATTTATTTGAGTTCCCTTCATAAAATAAAATAATTTGTTACAACTCTCATCAAAAAGCCTTACATGCATAATTTGTTTGTATAAATTTGAATGTTACAATTTCTTTCAAAAGATTACATAGGCTGAAGGTCTGTAATTGTAATTTTTGAAATATACATTACTTCTAGTTAATATCCTATAATTAACACATACATGTATCATTATAAGCATTTTTAGTCTTATAAGTGCATTATGACATTTAATGTTTAAATTTATATTTTTATAATACAAAAAGTTACTAACACTTTTAAGTAACTTTTATTAAGTGAATAATTTTATAATATTATCGGTTAATTTGACAATGGATGTTACAGACACTTAGTTGCTTGTCTCGCCTGGTTCTCCAGATAACCATGAACAAAAAAGAACCCTGGACCCTTGAGCCTTGGCATGTTAGAACCTCTTTTCGGAAGTCGGGATATGTGGTGCCCGAGGATGCTATCATAATGCCACCAGTGCAGATTAAAGGCCCGGATTTGTCATTACAAGAGAAAGAATTTTATGTCACAGTAAAGGTATGTCATTATCATCAATTTTGCCAAATATTACTATTTTAATTTTATACAGATCAGATAATTATAATGTTGAACTAATAATATGGGATGCGCACTCTTTCTACTAAATAAATATCACACAAACTCCAAACCCCACTGAAACATAAGTCACCACATGAAAGTATTCAAAGCTGTTTGCACTCTACTGCTTTAGAGCATAAGAATGAGAATATTATATTGCATATCAAGGTGGTATTTCCCTAATCAGTTTTGAAAACCAAAATCAATTTTCGTTTTTAATATCTTCAGCCAAAAAAGCCTTTAAAAGGCACTGACTTCCCATAAAGATATCATAGCCCATATGACGCATAAGACATCTTCTTTTAAGGCAACTGGGCGTTCAGCCCATACCACCACACAAAAACCAACATACACCAAGGTTTTGCTTTTATTATTAGAAAAATAATATACTGATTGTTTTGATAACCTTAAAACTGTTTCAGATTAATAATACCGAAGAAGTAAATGTGAGATGCAGGATTCACCACTGGAGTACTGGAATTGACAAATTGCAATGGAATGAATTTCATTGGAAGAAACCTCTGGAGGCCTTAATACCTGAACAAGCTGAAGTCTTAGAAAAAATGCCACTAGCTTAAATACATTGTAATTTAATACCATGTTTCAATAGTAATAAATAGATGATAATGAACAATCAGCATTTTTTAAATTTATTTACTGTATATATCAAATCTGTGTAGGTCTTAATGTATTTACCAATTATTCATCAAAAATAATAATATAACATGTTCGTTAAATAATGCTCTGCCTCTGTAACTTAGTGGTATGGGTGTGAGCTTTAGAAACCGGAGGTCGTGGGTTCGAATCCTGCAGGGACTCAACAAATTTTCATTGTTGTTTCCTAGTTGGTTAGGGCAATTTGGGCCGATCACCCATTTGTGTGAAAAGTAAGATGATTCGTGAATCGGATGGGCATGTAAAAAGTCGGTCCATCCAATAACCCGCATTGGACCAGCTTGGTGGGTTACGGTCCAAAACTCCCTAATAGATAGGATGGATTAAGGGAGGCCCATGTCCAGCAGTGGACTAACACAGGCTGATGAAGATGAAATAATGTTTATTATATTAATAAGGTTTTTTTTAAATAGTTTCATTTTGTTATAGATTTAAAGTACTTACAATGTTTTTTTGTACTCTTGTATTGAGTAGGACCGTGAGTTAAATGCAGAGTTTATAAATGTCTAGAAACATTGCCATCTACATTATTTTAAGAGAACTTTTTTACGTCTTAGAACTTTTTAAATTAAAATATAGCAATACCAAAAACCTAATCCCTTCAGGGTATGGGCTCACGACCTACGGTTTATCGATGGAGGATGTTGGATAGTACATTTTTAAACTAGGGTTTATCAGTGAAACTATTACCGATCCAGACATTTACTAACCGATTGCGCATAACTCGCGTTTAATTATAGATTTGTGTACAGCAGAAAAAATTATTTAACATTAAGAGTTGTATTAGCTTTGCATATGATTAGTTTCAAATATTACGGTACTTTCACTTCTTGTTTTACATTTAGACTTTCTTGCGTAATTTCCTTTGGTTTAATATCATTAACATTACTTTCAACTGGTTCGAGGGGTTCTATTAAGCCTTGTTCATCATCTAGCTGTTTTTTAACTTCTTCAACAGCGTTATAATTTGTTTCTTCGATAGGAACTTGGTCGTAATTTTGCTGAGTTTGATACTCTTCTGTATCATAAGGTTGCACAGTATCTTGTTGTGTATCATGTTGCTCGTAGTACTGATTCTGGTAGTTGGGATCATATTGTTCTGTAGATTCTACATGTTCATTTATTTCAGTAGGATATGATTGCTCTTGAGGAGCTCCTTCATAGTATTCATAGCTTTCATTTTGCACATAATTTTCATGGTTAGGGTACTCCGAATTCACATTTTCTTCAGTTTGCTCATAATTTTCATGAGTTACGTATTCTGCATTTACGTTTCCTTCATTTTGCTCATAATTTTCATGGTTTGCGTATTCCGAATTCACATTTCTTTCATTTTGCTCATAATTTTCATGGGTAACGTATTCTGCATTTACATTTCCTTCATTTTGCTCATAATTTTCATGGTTAGCGAATTCCGTATTCACATTATCAGTCGCGCCTGTTTGTTCGTATGCGTAACCTTCATTTGTTTCTGTGTAAAACATATTATTTTGCTCCGCTTCAAATTCTTGGATTTCCGTTTCTTGAAGCGTATTTTCGTACTCATGTTGAGAAGTACTTTGAACGTCTTTAAGATTCTGCGTTGTCTCGATTTGAGGATTGATATTTTCTGCTACTTCCGATTGCAGAACTTGTTCAACTGCACTATCGTCTATTTCGTTGTAGGCAGTTTCTTCAGGCATGTTGTGTTTAGCGTTAGATTCTAAGTAATCTGACGTAGGTATTTGAACTTCGTCTGAAGGTTCAAAATTAACCTTAGAAACTGTTGGTTCTTTTGTTTCAATATCAACTTTGTCTGAAGGAATATCGGAATAACTTACATCACCTACGTTAGTATCATTTTGCGGTTCTAGATCAAAAACTCCTTTTTGTTCAGTATCTTTAGATTGGGCTATGGGATTATTAATTTCTTGGAATTGTTGTGGTTGCTCATATGTGTAGGAATTTGGACTAATATAAAAGTCCTTGTTGCCATCTTCTTCTGCTTGAGGTTTGGAGTCAATTTCGTACTTGGCTTGCAACTTTTCCTTTTCTGTTAAAGTTTCAGGTATTTGATAGCTGTCAGCAAGGCCTTCATTTGTATTGGATATTGAAATTACTTCTGTTTCTCCAATGTGATTGGTATTTTCATTGTCTGCTTTGATATTCGCATTTTGCGTATCAATAACACATTCGTGACTTGTCTCTCTAGGATGTGGTAAAATAATTTGCAACGTACTATTTGATTTGGTATTATATTCAGGACTATTAAATTCACTTATACTATCTGTTTCATTAAAGATCATTTTACCAGGTTCAGAATATAAATTCTCAGAATTTTCCTTTTTACATGATTTCGATTCAATTTTAACGTTATCTTCTTTCTCCTTTTGCTTTAATTCATCAAGTATATTATATTTACTTCTCCAATCACTAACTTCTTCGACTTTTGGGTGTGATTGGTATTTATTATCGAAATTAGGATCGACTGCCTGCTTCGGTATAATTATATATTTTTTACTTAATTCCTTTACCAATGCTTGTTCGTTAAACGTCGTTAACACATTGGGTGTCTGAATTCGATTAATAGGGTATCGGTAGTTATCAACGATCTTTGCATTTCTTTCAGTAAATTCCTGCCTTTTTTCAAATATTTTATTATCCATCTCACTAAAGATGTTGGGCTGAAAATGTAAGGCATGTTATTTGTTTTATTTTTATGAACCATTCTATTGGAGCGTATGCTCACAGCAAAATAATTGAGTCATTCAAGAAATATTAGTGTTGGGTAATTTATATACTTTTTTTTATTTATATTACTTTTACTTAATAGGTCTGTACTATCTGAAATGACTATTGCTTGATAAATGATAACTGCTTTATTTTATAGACAAAAAATATTAAATCACTCCTTTTAATGAGACAAATCATGTCTTCAGATAATAGTTGTACCTGCATGTTCACCTCATTGATCGAAAAAAAAGCCGGAATGAAACCTTTCAGAAACCTATTAAGTGATCTTTTATCACAAAAGCTCTTTATGATTGTTAACATATTAAAGGTACTAAGGACATACTACATATTAAGGAAGGTATTTTAGACTTTTTTGTAGACTTCATTGCGACGTCATTGCTAAGTCATCTAGGATCTAGGCACAAGATTATAAATCCTAACTGAGCCGTCAAGGAGTAAATGGTCTCACAAATTATATTATATTAATACATTGGGCTGTTCTACAAAAGATAATATATTCATACTTTTCATCTCTCGTTCTCTCTTCAAGCGTTGTTAAGCGGGTATTATTATGTAAAATTTTAAACAATATTTACTGAATCGAAATTTACCTTTTCAATCTGGCGGACTGGTACCAGAGCAGTGGTGGAACGCATTCTATCCAGTCTCTCCAATATGTATTCATTTCGGTCTTTTCGCTTTTTGTCTTCCTCCAGTAAGGCGTCGTATTGTTTTCTTATCGCGTTGATCCTTTCCGATTTGATTCTGAAATCGGAAAACATAAAGTGAATTATTGATTAATATTTAAAAATAATCGAAAACTGGATCAAGCTCTCGTTATTCAATAACGTCAATATTGTGTATTTTAATTACTTCCGACGTTAAAATTGGATGGATATAAAAATATTGTTTAATTCAATAATTCAAGGAATTTATGTATTAATATGGATTTAGTACTTTTTTCCCGTTTTTCCCATTTGTTTATTTGATACAAAAGGATCAGCGGGAGCGTTAGATTGTATTGTATTGAGCAGATGTAAACAAAGCAATGCCGTGTCGACCTTTACTAAGGTTCGCAAGTCGCGAGTTGGCTTACGAAAATCTTTCGAGACATATCTGTGCTCGTACATACTTTATACACTTTGTTCACCACTTTTTTATCGGGTTTTTCAGGGGTGCAAGCTTTTGTACCCCTGAATAACATCTGAATGATAATATCAGTCTACATAATATGAAGCTGATCTTAGTATTATACACGTTCATCTCATATCATTAGTGAATGTTTGCTCCGTTCACTTTTTCACTTCACACGCTTGCATGCAATAAAAAAAAAACAATAATAATATTTTCAACGCCTTTGTTTTAAAATATGAATTTACATTAAACACCTAAACAACACTGCTGACGGTTTTCTTTATTCTTGTCAATCAAATTACTTATTCATTTTCATTAAAATATGCCTTATGTGCATAGTATGTACTATCAGCAGTACTTCGCCGTCCCTGGTACGGGCCTTCTTCACATTCAATGCCGTAAGCACGAATAGAAAACGGCCTTGGACTTCGCTAATTCACCTTCGTCACGAAGCCTTTGTAAACAGAATTTTCTATCAATATATGTTTCCACCGCAAATAAAATATATATTTGCAAAACAATTTCACTTCGGATTTAATTTTAATTACAATTATACGCTACGTATGCGGCAAGCCTAAGATCGACTTTAACAACAAGTTTAGCTTTCCTGATGCATATTCCCTGAAACTGCTGAAACTGCTTCCCTGAAACTTTGTTATGATCATAAAAGATATTTTTAATGTATTGATTTAATATGCATATATAAAAAGCCGACCGCAGAAATTATTGCCATGAACACCCATTTTTTGATTAGTTATAACTTTCGAATCGATGGTACATTGCCGATCATAAGAGCTTGACAGAGCCTGAATTGAATAAAGAATATTTGAATGCCGACATGATGCTGCTTAGCAAACGCTATCCGTCCGAAAGTACTCTAGTGTATCTGAACGTTGCCATTGAGAGTGATTGCAGGCCATTTCTGCTATCGCTCGATACTCGCTGCAGCGCTTTAAGCTCTTTAATTGATAGATTCACACATTTGGAGAATGAATATAAGATACTCAAAGTTCTCCAAGTGCTAAACAGCTGATTTGACCCCACTAGGATTGTGGTAAAGTTTTCACACAAATATGCACTTGTTTTGAACAAAATTCAGTCCAAGACTATACATGTAAGGCCAACTTAAAACCAATTTAATCAATCCGTTTATGCGAAATAACCGTTCTTATACTGAAGTAAACAATATTTCTCAGCTTATTTTTGTTTTATTTAATAACAACAAAATTTTCTAGATTTTTCCAAGTTTCCAAGGTAGGGATATATCGCAGCCTCTTAAAACTGTTATAGTCTAACAGATTTATTTTACGTGCGATTTGTAATATATGTACCTTCTAATATTAATATAGGTACTGAGCCAGTTTTGTTTTGGGTTCTGGTCCGTCCGACCAAGTTCAAGAATCAATGTCGATAATTTCATAAAAATTCGAATAATAGATATTCTAAAGTGAGTTAATAGATCTACAAAATTTTATGTGTGTAAGATTCGAAGCAATGGAAAAGTTAAGAGTAAAGCGATAAAAATTAGTGCTAAAATTCACTAGGTAGTTATTTTAGAACACGGCTTCTCATATAACTAGTTTTCTAGTTTATCATAAAATTGTTATTAGTGTTCTAAAGGAACATGTTAATAATAAAACATATCCTTTTGTTATTATCTAGTGTAAACGGATTTATTTCAGTGTTTAAATCTGTTTAATCTATAGACGATGATATGTATTTTTTCCTACATTAACAGCGCAACTACAGCGATCTTGTTGAGATAACAAAACATAATCCTACTATATGTTTACAACCATTTAAAAATGTTTATTTAAGATTTAAAACGACCAAATTTTATTTCAAGTGTTTTAAATCTGTTTTTTTTTAGACCGATGAGTATGTTTTTTCCGACCGTGTGACCCTACGCTGCACTTCGAGCAGATTTTCGTTCGTTAGCCTTCAGAAGAAACAAAGATTGAATCCGATACCACGACTATGGCAACTTTGAACAAGACTATTTAAAGAGTATATTCCCAACCCTTGTCTATCTCAAATGCGGTAAATTTCTCTAATAAACTTAATATAAACGCTATAAGACGCGCCTTGAGGTGGAGTTGGTCATGGTCTAGAGACTAGGTTTCCTCGGCGGCCACTACTGATGACCATATAAAAGAATGCAAAAAGGTCCCTGGAACCCCACCCTTAAAGCCAGGAAGGAACAATACAGTGGTTCTAGTTAGTGCGATTCTAAAATTAGTCGCCTTTGCTACCGCAATTACGGGTGTTCGTAAGAAATACCCTACATAAAGAAAGAACGTATAAAAATTTGGCGGTGGTACGGTTCAATATAGTATATGATACACTCTTAAAATCTCTCTTGTAAAATGTGTTAACCGAAAATAAAATATTTATTATAGATACTTTATGTTTTATGTAATGTTTAGATATAAAGCAGAAAACTTTATGCCCCACATTTTTATATGTTCTTAATATTTCATTTTAATATTTATTAAATATAGAGACAGAGGTAGATCTATTCTTTCAGGTTATTATTAACAATATATCCGTATCGTTAATGTTTTAAGTACACTATGTACCGAGCAAAAAGAACAAAAACAATTAAATTTAACATATTTAAAATTTATGAAAAACACATTTTATATTACACACAAACAGTTCATTTTATATAACACACAAATCGTCAATATTTAATATTTTGTAATGAAAACACACACAGGGATGTTTAGACAGATTTGACTTGTCATGTAGACCGACCCTTCCGTCCGAAGAACCAAAGGTCGATGGGCTAATAAGTTTCTGAAGTGAGGGCCACGTTCAGTAAAACGAAATACTGGTTGACCCCCGAGCAGAGCTGCCGATCTCCGCGCACTAGCCGATTCAGATTAAAGACAAGTCGCAGGGGATCATCCGTCTTGGCGCTCGTTGATAAAGGCCTATGTCCATCATAGTCGGTGACCCAGAGGATCCAGTCACAGCTCCCCTAAATTAGAGACCGCTTGATATATAGTGTGTTATCTAGCATTATCCTTAGGGAACAGTGGTGGGGCGAAAGGACTTCACCAGTCTGGATTGTTTCATAGCTAATTTTTCCATCATTGCTTGCAACTGTTGGCAATATAATTCTTCGGAGGATTACTGTAGAGTAGCAACAAGCAGTGACCAGAATCTTGTTTTGCTTCCATGGTGAAGCCATTTTTCATTATGATGATTCGTTTCCATCCAATTATCATCACAAGTCACGGAAACGGTTTAAATCCCCGCATTATTGTGACGATTAAGCAAACAAACGCAGCAAGCAATGCGTGTTCATCGGTTTGCATCAGTCAATTCTGATTAACTGGTTCCATAGCCTAGTGGCATGCGCTTTAGAAACTGGTGGTCGTGGGTTCGAACTCTGTTGAGAATACAACTTTTTCATTGTTGTTTCCTACCTTGGTTAGGGCAAGGCGGTCCTAGTATCCCATACTGAACTTCGGAAGAGAAGGAAGAGGGAGTGTGGACGCGTGTGCACTATAATATCTCCTGAGTAGTTGGCTGATCTTTTATATAGATTGGCTGCTACAGTCGAAACCGACTCAGGAAACATATTTAATAATAACATTCTCAAGATCTTTTCAATTTGATAATATTCAATGAACAAAACTTACACCGCATTTTTAATTGTACTCCATGTTCCATAATACTTTCTTGTTAAAACAAACATTTTTTTGGAGACTGGTAAATAAAACATTATTTGAGGTCCTTTCCACCGTAAAACAATTTATGACATTAAATAAGAAGTATTATAAGAATTGTCATAGACAGAATTACCTTATAGATTTTCTTAATATTTTGTGAGGAATTAAAGCATGTTAATGTTAAGGGTCCAGTAACAATAATAACATTAGATAATGTAAGTATAATAAAAGTTCAACCTGTAGAATGATCGCCCACCTGTACATTAAACTGCATGGAATCGTGAAACCATTCAAGTAGTCAAAATTGGGGCGATTATCAGCCTGCCAGCAAAGTTAAGTAGGGTAAGTTGTACTCAGTAAGGTGAGCCTCTAAGTTTCTGGGATGATAGTGAGAGAAGCTAGCGTACTAATCAACATCCGAGCACTTAAAATAACTTCGCGGGTGATTCAAAACACACGCAAAAACGTGACCATCAAAGACCAAGATGTAAGGTAAAACCCTCGTTTACGCACGCAAATGCTAGTTGGTTCCTTTTTGATTACCAATTTAATGTTCTTATTTACTGGTTAGAACAAAGGTTTTTTTAAAGGATTTTTTTGCTTATAGCAACACATGATTTGACAGTTATCAAATATATTTGTTTTGATCATATGTTAAAGCGGTTTAGGTTATATTTGTAAATTACGTAAGTAAATACAACAATGATACATAAATGGTTTTATAAGTTTATTAGGAAGAGGACAAAGCCGATTCCAGAACAAGAGGCTATATTGTGGAAAAGACGCTTAAGTTTGGCGTACGGATTTGTTGCGTGGAACGCGTTTGGGTTATTACTTTATTCTGTTTATCAGGGTAAAGCAGATTGGGCACATTATTACGGCCTGAAAAGCGACGAAGAACACTCTATGGCACCGGGTATAGCTTATATTAAATCTCTATAAGATAGCTAAATACTACTTTCTTAATTCATTAAAAATAACTTTTTTACTATTAGTGTGATACTATACTATGGATTGGAGTTTTTTCTTGTGTAACTAAACCTAATATTTTTTATAATTTTAGCACAAGCATGGGCTAACACATTGGGCATTAAGAATGCAAAAGTTTTTAGAATATCTGGGTTTAAAAAAGTGGATGAGTATGATATAGTTGACGGCCAACAAGTGAGAACAAACAAAACATCTCCAGAAGAACAGGAAGAATTGACAGAGTAGAAAATTAATTCATTATCTAATAATGATACTTGTAATTTGTATAGTATAGTGTACATAGAATTACATGTAGATTGAACTTATATGGAAACCTAGTAAGATGGAATTTTTGTGAACAATTTTTTTACATTGTACACACTAGCATTGTTTAGTTCTATTTGGTGGTTATTTTTTAAGATGTAAATGTCAATTATGCCTCTGAGGTTTCACTGTACATTTTTCTGATATCTTCTGATTAATATAATGATATTTAAGTTGATAATGTTAATTTTTTCAAATTCTTATATCAGAATAGTCAAACCAACAAAAGTGTATTGTCGCCGTGTTTTGCCATTTCAGGTTAGGTAGAATTACAATGTAGTATATTAACAATGGCTGTATTAAACAATTGATTAAAATGTATTTATGAGCTATTTCTAAATATTCACAAATAAAAAAGTATTTCCTTTTAATTCTTGTCAAAAATATAATAACAGCATGACTAAAGTGAGTAGCACAGTTTTTTTTATTATTCAAGTTTTAGGATACTCATTGCTTTTAATTTTACTTTTAAACACTACATCAAAGGGAGCTGCAGCCAGCATAATTACTGGGGGTAAACAAGACCTAACATCTTATGTCTCACGGTTGTTAGTGGATTTGAGCCATTGTACTCTGCATTTATTATGGCTGGGGCATAACACTTATTAGGTGAATAACCTTTTTGGCTCCTTGCTTTACCAACATTATTTTTCCAATTGGAAATATTATACAGAATTTATGGGGTACTCATGAATAATTATGAATGACAATATATTTATGTTTATTTATTTATTTAGTTCACCAACAATTGTTACACTATACAATTGTACTTTACATGTGAAAAGTTAAATTCATGACTAAATAAATAACTCATGTGACAACATACTTCTATTCCAATAAGTAAAGGCAAAGTGTCAGTCAATAACATTATCAGTCTGTAATATAAGAACAAAAGTATAAAAAAGAAATTATTTCAAAAACATTACATCTAACATTATATATAAAATCATTTTATTTCATTCTTAGAATATTAACCAATTATTAATATGGAAGTTTTCAGTTGCTTTGCAGATCACAAGGTTTTATGATTATATTAAAGCATTTGCATGATGCTTTGTTAATTGTTTAAAATTTAGGAAATTTTATTTTACACCAATCAAAATTTAAAATTTTATTTCACTTAATTCATAAAAGTCAAGGTTGATTTAATGTATAATAGTTGATAATAATAAATAATCCTTATGGATATCAACATTTAAGGCACTTATGTTACTAACATCACATGTTGGTAGTTTTACATTAAAGCAGTTACCACTCATGAACTGATAAATATGGACGATCATTAACATTAGAAGACACTTTATTCAAAATAATAAAATTATGTTAACAATGTAAAAGATTTTTTTTATATTGCATAGCGCTTGATTCATATGTAACCAGTAACAAAGCATCACATTGTTAACAAGGATTATATTTTTATATTTTTTCATTTTCCTGTACTCTTCTTTACTACATAAATATAATTCCATAGTAAACACTCCTTGTCTCTAATTTAAAGGTAACTGATTCAGTTAACTACCTTTACACACTTATAACTTATGATTAAAATCACAGTTTAATAAGGCAACAATATAAGATCAGTAGTTTTGATGTGCATGGTACGTCACAGCCCTCCTCCTCCTCTCTAGTTCTTGCAACAATGCAGATCTGGAACAAAAAAATTCGTGATTTTAGTTTTCATAATGAAATATATAAAATAATACCCCTTTTTTGTTAAAAATACAATTTGTTTAGTTGTATGTACTAATGTTCTGTAATACAATCAATTGTAAACCAAATTGTTACAGTCTGCATGCTGTTTAGTAATATTTTAGATAAACGTCATAAAACATTACATTAAGATGTCTTTAAGGCACTATGTTTTTGTGAATGTTTTCCAAAAGATAGGTATAGCAATCTCTCATACATAATTGCAATATTATTTTTGTACCTGTATCTCTCATACTTCATGACTATAAGTTGTAGCTCCTGCTTGTAGAGGCGTGTCAACATATCGGAGTAACAATCTAGTTCACTTAACCGAAACATGTTCCAATGTAATTTGTGATCCAATTCTTGATCGGCTGAAAACAAAGGTAAGATAAAATACAATATTTAAAAAAATTGTAAAAAGTTTTTGTTATTATTTAAAACATTTACCGACCTTTTGAGTAAACAATCAACCAGTGCGGTATTTCCTCTAGAAGATACGGTGGTACAAGTGTTGGAACAAGTGGGCTAACCAGATAGCAACCTCCTACCAGGCAAGGATGGGCATACGTCGTTTGATGCGTGATTTCACTGCAAAAAAACGTACAACACTTTTGAATGGCTTAGGTCCTATAAAAAATGGAAAAACAAAATTACTCCAAGATTGACTCAAATGCAATGTAATAAATAATGTCTCCAAATCAATTAGCTGTCGCTTACGCTAGAGATGTTACGGTGCACGTGTTTACGCAAACAGGTGACCTCCACTGACACTCATAGTCCGATGAAACGAAACGAACAACGCGAATGAAGAGAAATCAAGCGGAAGACTGACTTATCCCACTTTACAGGCGATTGAGTGATAAGTCCGTTGTTGCCCTAGCCGCCTAGAAAACTTGGCGAATGCCCGCGGGATTCGACCCATAACCTCCGGTTTGTACAGCGCAAGCCTATACCACTAGGCTATGAACACAGTCTAATGGGCAGGCTATGCAAAAAGAAAAAAAAACTGATAACAACACTGAACATATGATAATGTTTCACGGCATGACGACATTCAATCTAGATTTCATTTGCTCTGATATGGAATTTGTATAGATAATTTATTTTTAATCAAAAAAGATTTTTCACAAAAATCTTACATACTTTTAGATAAATAAATAATGTCTTTTTTCTTTCTTATATTTCTTATCATTTTATGTTGCTTTATTAATATAAATATATATATATATATAACTACCTCCGTAGCCTAGTGGTATAGGCGTGAGCCTTAGAAACTGGAGGTCGTGGGTTCGAATCCTACGGGACTCAACAAATTTTCATTATTGTTTCCTAGTTGGTTAGGGCAATTTGGGCGATCCCAATTGTCTGAAAAGTAAGATGATTCATGCGTCGGATGGGCATGTAAAAGTCGTCCACCCACCAACCCGCATTGGACCAGCGTGGGATACGGTCCAAAATCCCTAAAGGATAGAGGTGTATTAGGGAGGCCTATGTCCAGCAGTGGACTATCACAGGCTGATGATGATTATAAATATATTAATCACCATACTTAAAATAGTAAACTCCATGATGTGGCGTAGATACTCTTTGCCATGGCTGCGGCACACTCTCCAAAGGGTGGGTCCAATGGGTTGTCTGCGTGTTGTGGTCCATGTAATAACGCCTGCCACGTAATGTTCGGTCCGCCGACCATCCAGGCGGTAATGGCAGTTCACATTCATCAGAACCTAAATAATACATGTCTGCTTTAATTTTTGTACACTATATGATAAAAATCTAATAGTTCAAGTAGAAAATTAAAGTAACAACTGAAAAACCCTGTACCATAATCTTTTTATTACTATATATTTTACTAGCTGTTACCCGCAACTTCGTCCGCATGGATTAGAAAAAATGTCCCCAAGGTGTAATGATAAAATACTGTGTATTATAATATAAATAAGGTGTTTTAATTGTATGTGCGGCTTATATATATAGGCGCAAAGTTTTATGGTTTTTGCTTTGAGAATGACGAATTTCCATATTGACTTATTCCTATTTCAATCTCTCCATATAATTTTTTTTTTATACTTTTTACAGTAAAGAGAGACGGACAGATGGACAAACAGGCAGACAGACGGAGTTACTTTTACATTTATAATATTAGTATAGATTAGACAAAGTTAATATCTAATTTTTTAAAATGTAAATAGGATGGCATTTTTATCATATATTACTACAAGTTTTTTTTCTGCAACATTATAACAATATAATATTCTTTCTTTAAGGTTTGGTCAGAACTTAAATATTTAATAATTCTATGCAATCAATATTTATCTTTTGGACTATAATTTTAATAAAATACCTTGGTTTGTAGAGATGATACTGCTACCTGGTCCCTTGTTGTGGTAGGGTAAGACAGATGCATTGACATAGTTGGAATATATTGGTGAAGACTGACTGACTGTTGTATATGCTGTAAGTGATACATTTATATATTAGGAAATATAATTCAAATAATACAGCATAAATAAAAGCATAATATTACAGTAGCACTAATCAAAATAAGATCAAGTTTTATAAATGAAAATCTAAAATAGCAACTTTTATTGGATATTATCTATACCACACTCAAACCAATAATACTGTGCAAAAACCCATCATTTAACTCAATTTATTAAAAAGATACCAAACTAAAATATTTAGATATAACTACAATTTAAGACTAATATTGAATGTATATAAATTGCACCATCTGGTTTATAGTATGTCTTATTTATTTGTGACTTTTTAGAAACTTTTTTGACCGAACTTCATCTAAGGTTGACACATAAATTACTACTTACAGTCTGTACAAGTATGCAGATGAATTGGATGAGGCGAGGGGGGATGCAACCTAGGTGTAATGCTCAGATTTGATGAAATCCTTGGCATACTGGATTCTCTGGAGCTGTACTGTTGTTGTTTTTGTTGCTGGACCTGAAATGAAGCAATACAAATATTTTGTTAAACAGTATGATGTCAAAATTTTAATTTAAAAAAAAAAGTATATTTGTAAATAGTAGTCAGGCTTTCAACTTCGTCTTTAGAGAAACTATACATTGTTATAGAAAATATAAAAAAAAGTAATAGAATAGCTTAAATCCATTTTGAATAGTATTTGCTGGACTAAGCGTAAATATTGTCATAGTTTATAATGAATATAGCAGGCACCATACATATTAAATAACAAACCAAAGAGAATTTTTTCTTAGATTAATTTTTATAAATATCAGATAAATCTTACACAGAGAATATATTAATAATGATAACCAAAGACAATTTGACAAACCTGTTGTTGATTTTGGTAAATAGGATCCTCAGGCTGTTGCTGTCTGTAATATCTGTAGCTTGGTTGGCGACTAAAAGAATCATCCACTTCATTAAGAGTTGAATGTGATGCCTGTAAAGAATGAAGAAAATCTTAAGTAAATATACATTTATTTGTATGCTATTGTTCAAAAGATTAATCAAGTGCTAATACCATATTTAAATCTAGATGAAATTGTGAGTTGTAATTGCTAGATGTACTGGCACCATCACTTGTTGACAGACTAGCAAATCTGCAATGAATAAAAAACTTGAAGTATTTTATTTCATGTAGTCTATAGCTGTTAGGGTAAATAACGAGATAAAAAGATACCTATGTGCAAGATTGGGAACGGATTCACTGGGTGTATATTTCCCGGCATGACCACTCATGGTCTGTGCTTTACCAAACTTGTTCTCTAAACCTTGTGATCCTCCATCGCTTGCTCCAAACGGTTGGCTCTTAGGTCTTCTATTGTTGCCCGTCGTCCAAACATTTATTACTTAGAAACGGAAAATAAGAAACAAATTAATGAAGTATATTTAAAGGCATAATTTTAATTTATAGCATATAACTTTTATTTAATAAAATTTGAAGAGCAGATTTTAATTAAAAATTCGACGGTAAATAATACATGGACGCTTTATTTGGACTAAACATACTTGGTAAATCTGGTGGAGTGTCTTTTTTTACATATTTTCCCACTACCCCTTCATTAATTGCTTTCTGTCCTTTGCGTGAAATCATCGTAATTGATTACTTTAATATTAACGACAAGTCTAATAAGAACTAAACTTAAATTATTTAACCTATAACTATAATTAATGTTTTGTCGTAATTTTGACACTTTTTTTTACTTCTATTGTGTTTCTGACATAATGGATACAGATTGTTACTATCTGATATTGTTTCACTAGGTACTTTTGTATCATGGATAATATATAACATATCATAATATGACGAATGTTTAATAATCACGGCCTTTATCATTTAAAACAATATTTTAACTACCCTTCATACAACCAATATTTGGAAACAATCAATATTTATATATAAATTATTGGACTGACGACTAAACATTGAAATTGTGAATAGATGCAACTTATTTTTAGGAACCAAGATTTTTTGATCTATTTAGCAAATATCTCTGGCTAAAGAATTTTTAAATCGAAAAATCAAAAAAATATTTTTTATATGAAAAAGTTCATATGAATGTTAAGTTTAGAATTATTAATAATTATATAATTTTTTGGACTTGGCAAATTGTTATCGATATGTTGGCGAATAGTATGTGAGATTGATTAAAAATTATCATATATTTTTTCAATGTATATGGACAACATTATAGAAAAATGTTTAATGAATTTTTGACGTTTGGTATAAACAAAACAACCCTACTAAGCTACTAACCTCTAAAACTAATAATTATAGGTTATGCAGTGTTGTGTATCAAAACAAATTGATCAGGCAGAAATTTGATTGAAAATATGTTTTATTTAATAGGTTTGGGATTAGGTGACGCAAAAGATATCACTATTAAAGGATTAGAAATAATTAAGAAATGTGATAAAGTTTTACTAGAAAGTTATACTTCAATTCTTAGTGTGGGCAAAGATGCATTGGTAAGATTTATCATTTTGGGTAATTATTTACTTCTAACGCAAACTTACTTGCAAAAGTGCAAGTAATAATTTATTGCTGTGGTATAGTTAAAGTTAGGCTTTTTATTATTTATAGTTACTTCATTGTATTTTCTCATATTAAGTTACTTATTTTTTTTGTTAATTTTTATTGAAGGCAGGCAATATATTTATTTAATTTTTGGAAGAGAATAATGGCAAACTTAAATTTATCAATCACTGAACTTTCACTACCAACCACCAACTATAATCTTTGTTACCCTATCTAGAAAAAATGAGCCAAATATGATATGAAATTTACATAAACTTTAATTGGCTAGATTGACTATGGTAATGATTAACCAATTATAGCCATAGCTCATGGTTTTAGCATCATCCTATTTAAATATTATAACATAATATAAAATTTTTCTACAGGGTTTTCACATCCTACTTGGCTTTTATGTAATAAATAATGTTTTAATTCTTTTTCCTAACTGTTTAGCCCATGTTACCAGTACAAGATTATCTGTGATTTTGTACTAACAGCTTACTGACAATTACTTATTAAAATTGTAAACCTCTCGTTTCTTTGAGTCAATACCCAATTTATGTTTATGGTATAGGAGGAATACTATGGAAGACCCTTAATAATAGCTGATCGGGAGCTTTGCGAAAGCAACATAGATGAAACATTGAAGGAGGCTAAAGAAAAAGATGTTGCCCTTCTTGTTGTGGGTGATCCATTAGGTGCAACTACACACACAGATATGCTACTTAGAGCAAAACAGTTTGGTGTTAAGTCACAGGTACTAATATTGCAGTGCAGGCTTGAATTAGCCGCTGTTGTGCATTTTATATGTATTGTACTTAAATTTAATATATATATAAAGACAAGGTAGAGGAAGTCCTTAACTTGCATTGTTGTCATTTATGTTGTTTTAAGTTACGGCAAACAATGTTTACACCCTATTCAGTTAACATACAACAATGTATTAAAACTTCCGCAAACGAGAATTAACTTCTTGTAAGGTCAATATCTGTGAGGGTGGCGGGTTTTTATAATAAAATTCTTTTGGAACTTACTTTAAATAATAGTTAGTACAACAGAGATTAAGAACATAATTCTAAAACATTTACATGTATAGTTATACATATATAGTATAATGTTATAAATCTTACATCCTTCTTTGATATGTAAGATTCGTAACAAAAGTAAAACTTGTCTAATTCAGAGTATTAGTATAGTTATAGTTCATTGTGATATTCTTTCTCTTTTCAGATTATACACAATGCTTCAATTATGAATGCGGTCAGTTGCTGTGGCTTACAGTTGTACAGCTTTGGGGAAACTGTGTCCATTCCTTTTTGGACAGAGACTTGGAAGCCAGACAGTTTCTTTGAGAAAATAGTTGATAACTTCAAAAGAAATTTGCATACCTTGTGCTTGTTAGGTCAGTGTTTAAGTTGAATTATTTTAATCCTAATTTTTTCTTGCATATACTAACTGTGCAAACACTGTTAAAGTTTTAGGAATTCATGTTGTTTCTAATGAAAATAATTATAAGAATATGTACAAGATGAAGCTTCATAGCCAGTGATTAGTTAGTAGTTAATAGTACCTAGTAAATATATAGCGCCGATTATTAAGCTGCTAATATATTTATGGTCTCTAAGAACAGCCATGGTAATGGAACTTGTGGGACAAAATACACATTAAAGAGCTCTTTGTAGCTCACACTAGCACTTTATTATAAACAGTCTTTGAACTGGCAAGTGCAGTTTCTGTCTGTAATTTTAATGACTAATTATCACATGTTTTGCTGTTACTAAATTGTTTTCATCTCAATAAAGCATATTGTTACTGTCACTTATGCTGTTTTTCATAAATTATTAAAAACAGACTAAATGGTACTTTATTCCTTTATTACAAAAACTTTGTTAATTTATTTATTGACTATTATAATATAAATTCTGAATCAGCTGCAAATCATCAGTGATAATCGCACAAGTTGATTTTATATTGCTGTTTAACAACACATTAACCGAACACTCAGGTAATCTGCCAATTTTTTTAAAACTAACTGTTGCAAGTAATTCGCAATAATATAAAAAACTTTAGCTTTTTTTTGTAAAAACAAAGAAGCCGATGATACTCCCAGTTACATTACCTATCTTTCATAGAGCTGTTGCAATCAAACCAGCCATTCCAAAGATTAGCCTGAACAAACACAGACAAAATTGTCTCAAACATTGTTTTGTTTTATATATCAATGTAATTATTTATCTCTATTTTTATTTACATGTATAGTATAGATAAAATCAGCGTTTTTAAAGTTTTTTTATTTGATTTTTTTTATTAACTAATGGGTTTTGTTTTTGAGTATTTTTTATATTTTCAGATATAAAAGTAAAAGAGCCTACTGAAGAATCGCTAACTAAAAAAGTTCGGCAATATATGGATCCGAAGTTCATGTCAGTTAAGGATGCTGCAACACAATTAGTTCAAATTATCGATAGAAATCCTGATACAGGTATTGTTTACTTTATTTTTACTTTCCACAAATGTTTATTACTCCTGGCAAAGCCAAATGAAATAGTAAATTGATGTATGTAATTATGTCTTATTAAAAGACTAAATAAGTTAATTATTATTAATAATCATGTTGTCAAATGCTGAGCTACTCTAATATCAATAATGTATGTACGATGAAACTTAGTCGCCTCAGATTTTATATAGGATCACAAAAAATTGTATATTAGAAAACTAATAAGTTTTAGACATAAAATATTTATAAATAGGTAATTAAAAACTATTCCATGGCATCATATTTATTGAGTTTTTACTGGGTAAAATTTTATAGATCGACAACTTGGCCATAAATATGATATTGATGATTTATTGAAAATTAATTTTTCACCAATTACTTTAAAATACTAAATAGTTTCTATTCCACAATTCAAGTGACATAAAAGTGAATAAATTTTTCAGGTATAAGTAGGCAAACCTTAGCTGTGGGTTTGTCAAGAGTTGGTGCACCAGATCAGCAAATTGCTGTCAGAACCCTGGAAGCAATGCTAGATTTAGACATGGGACCACCTTTGCACAGTCTTGTAATACCTGCGCCACATTTACACCCATTAGAAATTGATTTCTTGGAACAATTCAAAGAAATCAGTTAACTATTTTTTTTTTTATTATACAAAACTATTTTTTTATCAGGTTGATGTTGTAACTTAAAACTTTGTTATTCCATTGTTAAATGTTTTTATTGTACATTAAATAAAGCATTTATATGTTACATGTAAATCTTATAATTCATATAACATTAATTTTACTTTTTTTTGTCTATAATATATAAATGGAGAAACTTATTGCTTTGTATCTTTATTTCCTTGTTTATATTGGTAGATTTAATAATTTATCATAATAACAGTTCAAAGGTAGACTTGTGAGACAGTAACTGTATCAAATAAAGTGCCTACAGTCATCATTGGATATATAAAATGAATTTAGTAAACTCTGCATACGTACGACGATAACTAAATCGTATTAAGTAAGTGCCTAACTTCTAAAGGTGTACTGTACTGCGATATCTCCTCGGCTACGTCTAAATATACAGCTGACCGGCTAAACCTTCTTCGTGTCCGTACCGTTTTTCATTGCATTGCTTAAACCGGAACTATGTCTAGGCAAGGCATTGCAATTATCTGATCCACGACTAGAATCAGACCCATTTGTCCCACTAGCGTACTGTCAACATTAAATGTATTTGGGATTTTTTTGGACAACATTTTCTTTCATAATTGTGTTAAGCTAAAAATCATTTATTATTAAATTTCGGCGGTATCCTACAAAATAAGACTTTAATTAGTTATTTTATTCACATAGAATTTAGTTTTAGAACTTATTTATATTATTTGCAGGTGATTTTAAGCACAATAATTAAAAAAATATGCAGAATTAACTTGCTCGACATTGTCGCATCATTAACAGGTTAGCAATTACAAAGAGCACATATATAAAATAAATTTTATGTTTATATTTTTAAATCTTTGTCGTCTCAGTCGTGGTTTCAATTCGGCGTGAATCATTTCCTAAATTGTTATACATATATATATATTAATTGTTATACATATGTATATATATATATATTACAGTAAACTTGCATAAATAAATATATTAGTTTATTATTAACTAGCAACCCGCCACTGCCTTGCACGAGAGCTATGCTCATAGAGAATATACCTGCAATACTAAGCATATAGTTATTATAATAAAATTACTTTGGATTTTATCGGTTTATTTTACATTTTTAATTCCGACTCTTCGAACACTTTCAGCGGCCGTGGTACGGGGTAGACTCGATGATGTCATGCGTCTTGTTGAACCAGTGATGAACGGGGTTTCCAGATCTAGTTTTTCACTTAATTATATTTAATCTGATTCCAGACCTATCACTCAGAACAGGACTGATTCTTATCTTTCGGCCAAGTCATGTGGTCTATGCTTCGGGTTTGAATTTTAATTTATTAATTCTGGATCCCAAGCAGTGTGGTGAAACAACCATCTTCTCTATTGAAATTTGGATGTTTTTAGATCTCAATAGCCTCACCGGATACAGTCCTTGGTAGGAATCAGTGTTCTTTAGCGAGGATATTGTGGTCGATCAAATCTGATGTAATGGTTTGGGTGATTTAAGTGTATGAGTCACACTGCTCGACTATGTTGGTCTTCTATGTTTGATCGTCCAGCTATATGTTCCTTCACTGCAGTTCTTATTAAAGCTCCTTTGGTTTGTCAATATAAGAGAGAGCCGCATGTCACTAATCCTAGCTGTAGCTCCTGGATCTTGTAGAGGATATGTGCACTTGACAGTGGTAAGTAGGATATTGAGCTCAATCTTCATTCATGGCTAAATAAGTTTTGATTAGCCGCCTCAAAATGTAGCCAATCTTAGTCACGTTACGCAATTCTACCAAACGGTAGGAACACGGTCTCAGCTCACTGTGGCTGCCTTCACTCGGTCACTGTGACGCTGCTGCGCAGCAATGTGCAACATGTTAAGCAAATCTGCGACACAGCAAGCTCGCTGCGCCACGGCGGCGTACACGGTGACCAAGGTGAGCAGCGGCATACACGATTGAGCACTGCTGTCACCGTTCTAGAGGCAGTAATGACAGTATGTGAGCGACTAACATCAAATAGGCGAAGAGGTGTTCCAGTCGGATCCAATTCATCGAAATTAATGTGTAAAGCCTGCGGACAGCAAAACGTGAACACTCAGTGCTCAGATAAGCTGCAGTCGGTGCATAGTGGTGTGATGACCAGCAAATGACTATACGGCTGACCGATCATCAGACAAGGTGCCGATATAACATTAATTTTACTTTTTGTCTATAATTATAAATGGAGAAACTTATTGGTTTACTATGTTCTTCTAGTTATGAATGTGAGAGTTAATCATTTATCATATAACAGTTCAGCGTGACTTTAGTGTGCACAGTCAAGCATCCGTAAACCTAAGAACATCCTAGGATTTGCTAGGAATTCACTTGCCGTGCATCTGGCCATTCGATTAGCTAACTATTAAGTAAGTCTTGAACATCTCAAAGAGTGTACACTCGATATCTTCTCGATTATTATTAAGCTTAGGATAGCCGGAACTTGTCTAGGTCAGCATTGCACATGTATCTGACACGCTCAGAATAGAACATTTAGTCTCACACTAAGCAGTACTGTCAACATGGCTAAATGTATTGATGAAGGCCAATTGGAAAGCATACTGTTGTTCTACTTTGTTAAGGCTAACACAATCATTATTAGGTAATTTGAGGCGGCTATCCTAAAACTTATTTCAAGGTGAAGTTAATTTATTCACTAGAAATCTCTAAGATCAGGTAGTGAACTTGATTGTATGGGCCTCTATTTGAACAGGACATAGAATCTCTCTATGAACAACATATAGTTGCATAAAATATGACCAGAATCTAGACTGTGACCATTCACTGATACGCAACATTAACAGGATTTGATCATCACTCAAAGACACGATCTTACAAGAATCAAATTTATGGATTATATCCAATTTACAAAATGTTGCGTCTACATCGTTGGATCCCATATTAATAAATTAAATTTCCAAGAACTTGTGTAATATCATATTTGCAGGTGATATTATATAATATAAATAAATTGAATCCTTCATCATGTAACGTACATATATCATTACCGAGCCACGTAAAATGTTAGCGTAATAAATAGAATATATATAGTTTAATATATTAATAATTTATTTACCATACATGCTATATGATCAGAAAGCTATGCTATAGAAATATACTATATACTAAGCATATGTTATACATATATACTTCCTCTTCACTCTAATAAAAAAACCGCATGGAAATCCGTTGCGTAGTTTTAAAGATGCAAGCATAGGAATATAGGGACAGTAAAAGCGACTTTGTTTTATAATGTATTGTGATACGTGTCCATTATAAAATATACCTATAGATATAAAACCAAAAAAATGGGTTTAGACTAGAATGATCTTACGAAGTACGTTAGTCATAAGAAACTAAGGCGAGTCAATGAAATATCAAGTGTACATTCTCAGCAAGGGTTCGATACTATTATACCCTTTTGTACTGCAAGCACTTAGGTTTTATTTGATGATTGGCTCATCTTCCGGTCGTTGGCGATTGTTAGTCATTCATTTTATAAGTTAAGCGGTCGCTACATATCTATAATGTACATTGATGGCTAAACAGTACTTTCGTACATAGTACTCTTATCTTTTGTGATGGATAAAATGGATCAGTAAAACACGTTGTCAAATAAGTGTCTCATTGGAAATCTTAAAATATTTTTTTAAATTTAAATAAGGATTCCCTTAATGTGAACGTCGTATTTTTTTTGTGAAGTTGTCGAGAACAATTCTTGATTATATCAGTAATTGTGACTGCTCCAAGTTGTTTCACAGTTATTGTATATTCATCTGCATAGGACGACAAAGTTTTGCCTGCTGGAGTTTCAAAGAGAAGAAAAAAGTAAAGTACGGATAGATATTTTATAAATTTTGGTACGGGTTGATTGTTACGGAGTTGATAATAAACATGGTCTGAAGAATATAATTAATATAGTTTTATTATTTACAATTACAATAATTAAAACCGTGATATAAACAGATTTTAAATTGCTACCATAAGAAATAACATTGAAACTCATTATTGGTCCACAAAGCTACCAAAAAAAATTACACCAACATACAATAATTATTAAAATCAAATTGAATCGTAAATATTAAAAGGTACATTAATTATTATTTGGTCTAAGTTGCATATTATAAATAATGAAAATTATAAAAAAAATATACAAACAACGGAATGTAGACATACCAACGGTGGACAATTAATCACCTATTATTGGTACACATCTAGTCATAACTGGAACATGGTGGGGTCAAGTTACATAATAATTATTAATTAATAAGAATAGAGGCATGGCTTAATGCAAATTTCACACTATGTAACACTAGGACAAGTTCTTAAGATAAAATTATACAGTCTTTAAACTTTAATTGCGAAGAGTACATACATGATTTAAGATTTAATATTATATAAGATAAAGAAAAGGAAAATTACATAACACGTGCGCACTATTAGTCGAGTGAGATTACAAAACTGTAGTTTTTATAAATAGACATTAAATTAGAGTATTTGCAATGTTCATACGGCGGACACTTGTTGGTCGTCGTCCTCGTCGTCGGGCGCGTCGTGGTAGTAGTCGAAGGGGCGGGTGACGCCCTCGTGCGAGTGCGCGCGGCTGAGGCGCTCCAGGCGCGCCACCTGCGCGGCGAGCGTGTACGGCGCCTGCGGCATGCGCGGCGGAGGCACGGGCCGCACGCAGCTCGCGGTATTGCACGAGCCGTGGCCGCTGTCGCTCGATGTGGCCGAACCGGTCTTGCGTAGGGGCAAATTTACTAGTGACGTCACGCTGCTGCTCTCCGCTGACAAATCGACCGGCAGCGGGGTGGGAGTGTCCGAGTGGGAGCGCTCGTGCGCCGCCCTAGCACAGCATATCCCGGTCGCAGGGCCATCTCGGCGGTGCGAGCAAGGGGAAGGCCCCGGCGGCGGAGGCCTCGGCTGATGCGGCCGCGTTTTTGCCGGCTCCGACAACGCTAACAGCTTCCGCACCGCCTGCGGTGACGCCGCCCCGAATTTGTTGCCTGCGAAACTCTTCTTGCTCTCGCTGGCAGACGACGCGCTACTGGTGGTTGAAAGCGACGGTGACGGGTGCCGTCGGCGGGGCATACCGGGGCCGGCCCGGAACCCTCGCACTCCAACGAGAGCGCGTGTAGACGCTCCTCGTCCGTCTCCACGTGCATACGATTCAAGTACGCCTTCACGCGTCTCACCATTTGCGCCTCCTCGAACATCTTTTTGGGGTTCGGCACGTTCGACGACTTCTTCCTCCGCTTCACCGTCACTTGACCTTGCTGCACGCCAGTGGTTAGTTGGTTAAGAGCAACCATCGCATTAGAAGGCGGTTGCTTACCTAATTCCAGCAATGTTAAAAGATCGTAAGGGGAGCTGCACATATTAGTTAGCGTTCTCACTTCTTTAGCGATCATTCGTAGCTTTTCAAAGTTAACCATACCCTCGACTTTAGTGTCGTTGCCGAGATGAATGAACGTGAGGTCCTTCCTGACGACTGGATAGAACGGTATAACTGGCGACCGACCTTGCTCCGTTGTCACTAATTGTCTATATTTTGACATGTTCCTTGAAGGGTCCATCAGCATTTGTAAATCAGAGAAAAGTTTGATATATTTCGTAGGTAACTTTTCCCATGTCACTCTTAATCTGGACACAGCTCCGTGGCCTAATCCTGAGATTATAGCAAACATTGAATTGAAGTTCTTACACTCCTTGCAATGACGGGCGACTTTGATGAATTGTTTAATGATTTTAGATCGACGCACTATATTTTGTTCATTCACCACTTCAGTGACAACCCAAAACATTTCCTTATTCACTAGTCCAGCGAATTGCGACAGCATGGGCGTTCCATATCTGCTTTTCAATTCGAATAAGTCGTCCACGTACTCGGTGCTCTCGATCTGTCGGAATATACAAAAGTCTTGTAATGTCAATTGAACAGCGACTTCCACCGCGTTCAACTGCAAGAAATGCACCACGCTTTCACGTAGGAGCTCTGGTGCCATTTCATCAGGTACTAAGGTCTCACTGAGTCCATTGGTTTTTAAATAATATCTAGAACTAAGACCAATCCGTTCGGCAAGGTTCTGCAACTGGTCGGGCAAGCGGTGCTGTTTTATAATGCCACCTTGTGCAACCGACACCTCACACAATGAAAAGTTTGAACTGGGATCGTTTATGCCGAATTCACGTAGCGTTAGCATCACAACTTCTCTAGCTGTAGTTTCCTTGTGTACCAAAAGATATTTACATGTTTGATCAGCTCTATACACTTTAAGCACGTGTTCTGGGTAGTTGGAAGGTTGATATTCATCATAGCAAATTGAGATCAGGTCAGGGTTGCTGTGCGAGTTATAGAAAGAAGTACTAGTGTTAGCTTTGTTTAACGATTCCGAATTTGACAGAATACTGTCGTCTGTATGAATACCGTCAGTGATGGTATTTTTTGGCAGAAAATTTATCTTCATAAGGGCCTTGTGCAATCTTTTCGGACCCAGCGTCATAAAGCCTTTTTGCGGTTCTTTTTTAACGCTTAAAGGTTGCGGTTTTTTAGTTGGGGACTGGAAATGTGGTGTGAGAGTTATGGGATCATCACTTAACAATTCGGCGGTAGATAATCGAGCTCTTGGGTCAGTTTGCCATCGCACCATATTAGCGCAGCCTCTTTGTCTTGGCGAGTTTTCAGGCATCAACAACATTTGTTTGAATGCCAATAAATTACTTTTAACTGTAATGCTTAAATGCGTCGAACCCGTAATAATTTCCATAGCCTTAGCATTGCTTACGTGTTGGAATGACTGACCGTTTACTTCTAAGACTTGATCGCCCCTTTTCAGACCGACATCTTCCGCCTTCGAGTGCTTTTCTACTTTCAGAATAAAAATCCCATATCCTCTTTCATACCCACCGAGTATCGTAAAGTTCAAAGGTTCATCTCTCGACGATCGGGACAGTGTAACGCTTCTTGTTCGAGCCTTTGCGGAACACGCAATGTTAAGTAATCTTAGTTGACTTTCCATTTTCTCTCGCTCTAAAGCCGTTTCAAAGTTTTCAAGGAACTCCATCATGTTTGGGTCGGTTTCGAAATCAGTAAAGTGATTATTCACCCAGAGTAAGACAACTCTGGTCACTTTATCGCGGTCAGAAGGTTCAGAGAACCAGGCAAGCAACTGTTTGGCGACTACGAGCGGGCTTTCGATGAATGTTCTATGAGTCAGAAGGAAGTCTTCAACATAAGTGGAATCCCGTGAATTGTCTTCGATAAGCTGAAGCATCAACTGTTCCGGTGTTCCTCTGATCACGACATGCCCTTGCTGATGCCCAGAGTCCCCAGCGAGCCCTCTATATTCAGTAACTAAAACTACCACCCCGTTTTCATTCTCGTGCCTCCTTATATTCTCCTCGCCCTGATGCAGAATGCGGTAATAATCAGTCTGTGTGATGCATACAAACTGACAGTCATCGCATCGTGTTGTCATAACGCCTCTATGATATAATTTTTCTAAAGTCGCCTCTGCCATGCCGAAACTATCGCCGACATTCAGGTATTCAATATCACCGTTCTGATGTTCAATACCAACATGTCCGTTGATAAGCACAGACCATGAATCGTGCTCTTCGCCGTCATTCATAACGACAGTACCAGCCTTCTCGACTACAGCAAAAACCATGACCGCACAAAGAGCTTTTCGGACTGTTAGGGTCATATTCGTGAAAGCTTTCAGGTGCTGGGTGAATTCCAAAAGGATTTCAATGTCCTCGTCAGTTCTATCACTTGGATCTTTCTCTAGGCAATCCCTTACCGCATCACGTACTGTGAGACTATCCATGCTCTCTTCTAGGTCTTCTTCTTCATCTGAATCCACAATGGATTCAAGAAGACCCGACAAGTCCACCTCCATGTCCATGTCTAAAGAGCTGTGCACCGAAGTCATGGTGTCACTGCCGCTGTATGCAGAGCTGGTGTCACTTGCGTTTGAGCACTTCAGAGTGTGAGGGTACAGTTCCGGACTGTGACGGCCGCCACGCCCACCTCTCAACATTGTGATGCTTCAAACCTGTCTTGAGTTACTTTCAGCAACTGAAATGAAGAAAACATAACTATGAAAAGGTTGTTCGTAACTATAAAAATTATAAGGTTTTTAAATAGAAAAACGAGAGAATATTTTAGACATCTATTAAATAATAAGACATTACATATCTTGCCATATTTATATAGGAATTTATTCCTGTATGTGACATAAATCTTTTTCTACAAATAAAATTAAACACTCCAAATTAAATAGCCCTAGGAGTAACCTTGTCTACTTTATATTTTGCTCAATAGAAACAAAGACAAATGTGATGTTAAAGTCAAAACTTGTGGCGTTTATATGAGTTGTACATTGCAAAGTGATTGCACTATAACTGCAGTCCATAAATTAAATGCTTTAGGTTTTAGCAACATTACATTTTATTAATTACACATAAATCGCATTACATATATGGCTCTTGTGCATAAGAATTATAATTATTTAAAGACATACAATTCCTTTTGCCTTTTTTTCAAATTCAGCTGAGTTACATGTAAAGATTTACTGTAAATGTGTCTTGCTTATTCTTAGTTGATCTGATAGTTATTGGACAGTAATTACCTAATAAAATATATAACTTTAAAGTACATGATTGACTATTAGGTTAGGTAAAACAGAAGCATGCCCACCATTAGGCTAGGCTAGTACACATATTTTTTAATTATAGTTTACTCATTGTGATACTATTAAACATTAATATGCAAAAACATTTCACTAGTTTTAACAACATAAGTATAAATTAAAAGATAATGCTCTATGAAATAAATGACTATACCAAATAAGGTATGTTATCTTGTTAAGTAAAGTTTTATCACAGATTCTAATTACCCGATATAAGATAAAAACATATAGCCATTATGTTAGTATTTTAATGTTGAAAAACAAATTGAAAGCATTTATACATAGAATTAAACCAATTTCAACTCAAAGTAAATGTAAACAAATGTAACAAAAAAAATTCCTAAGTCTGAAGCAAATATTTTTATTCATCATTCATTCATTCATTATCAGCCTGTGTTAGTCCTCTGCTGGACATAGGTCTCCCCTGCTGCCTCCATAAGGAGGTTTGTGGACCATATCTCACCATGCTGGTCTAATGCGGGTTGATGGGTAGACAGACTTTTTACATGCCCATCTATTGCATGGATCATCTTACTTTTCAATCTACTGGGCAATTTAGCTGATCGGCCCTAATTGCCCAAACCAACCAGGAAACAACAAAGAAAATTTGTTGAGTCCCTACCAGTTTCTGAAGCACACACCCTGACCACTAGACATGGAGGCAATTTTTATGTTTTTTATTAGTGGACCTCACCCATTTCCAATCCTGAAATACTGTTAAACTTTTCGACAAGTGTCCTACGATTGCCACTTAAGTTAAAAATTATATTTTATTCATCTAACTTCTATATCTATATTTATCTCAATTGGCTTAACTATAGACTAAAACTATAACTCATATAAATCTTAGTTTTTGGGTGAAGAGATAGTTGTATATTAATTACTATCAATATGCTATAAAACACAAACCTAAAACTTACTTACACACAACATAAGTAGATATTAAATACAAATACAACAGTTATTTAAGAAACATTTTGAAAAAAAAAAAAACCATATATACAATTACACATATAAGCAATTATACACTGGTCAAGCTTTTAGGCTTTTGCCGAGTTGATTACACTAATGAAATATAATAACTAAAGCTGCAGCGATAAAAGTATCACATGTATATCAGGGAAGTTTTTATTTTATTTATGCATATGAAAGACAAATAGAAAATTAACCTTAAGGAAAATGTTAAAATTATTAACTTATAATTGATTAAATAATTATTTACCATTGCACTATTTATGGTACAGCTTAAGCTAGCACATTTTGCTTTTTTATTTATGAGTGACCACCATGTAATATAAATAATAAATGTGCAGTTAGAACAATATTTTCATAGTATTTAAATTTGACATCAAAGAAAAACTAGATGTGGCAAGTTTATGACTTAACCTGTGATGTTTACTTTATAAATATTCCTTTACTTTTATTATATTGACACAAACAGTATATTCTGATAACACTAGGTATATTTGTAGGCATTTAATATATAAAAAGTCTTTGTATTAGAAATTATATACTTCATATTATTTCACTGCGATAAACACAATATCAGGGGAAATTATGAATATTCTTATCATAAAATAACACTATATATTATTTTATGGTAACATTAGAGATTAATACAGCAGAGACATACCCAATTTAAATATATAATCAAAGTATTATTATTACACATTATTACTATTTCGTAGTAATTGAAAAAAATTACAGCTTAAGGTGAAAAATCGACTCCTATAATATAAATTAGTCCGAACATTACAAAAATACCATGCTACCAGAAATCTCAACATTTTAATGTTGTTTGATTATTAAGCATCATCTGTTTTTAACAAATACTTTTGAATTTATTTAGAAGCAACACAAAAGACTCATTTATATATCAAATCGTACACCTGTTTAATATTCGACACTTAATTTACACGCAAATAACGAACGTTCAGTCTTGTATACGCTTACAACAGATAAGATTAGTATTGAGAATGGCGAACTAAAATAGCATAATCATTATTTTAAAAGTTGAATACTAACTTATTACTCTTACTACTTGATCAACACCAAAACTTTTTACCCATCCTACACAGATTCCTCCTCCGCGTAGGATACGTTTTTGCCACCCCAACATTTTGCAGCATATAAATATATATTACCTACAGTTTAATTTCGCTTTGGTCTTTTAACTCACTGTTATAACTACACACATATCTAAACTTTAACCATAATATGCTGTTACGAACCTTCACAATTTCTATTTATTTTGCATTCATGGCGGAACTGTCAGTGCTTCCATGTTGCTTTCTAATGAGTCTTCCGTTGCAGGCGTTTTCAATATGTATATCACAGCACAACACAGAAAACAGCAATAAATGTTATATTACCGATATCAAATCACTTTAATGAATATTTTGTAGACGGTCAAAGTTCTAAGAAATTTAGAAAGCTACTACCACTTTCTCAACGTAGGTACTCTGATGCCACAGATTCAGAATTTAAAACAATAACACAGATCGATTTAAAGAAAAACAATACTGAAATGAATCTGATTATAAGTAAATACAGATTCAAAGCTCACTCATGAGGGGTGGATTGCAAGCTACCGTAAAATTAGAAAATATGCACTTTGCGAATCTAAGGGTTTTTAATATTGATTGATGCATTGTATTTTATTTATTTGAATCTATATTACATTTACATTATTTTGAATGTAGCTTTGGTATCTGGTCATAGTTTTTAATCATCGAAGAATATCCGCTCATTGTTGTAGCATGATATTAATATTATACTTTTATTAAGTTCATTCGATTTGAAGCTATTTTAAGAGAAAAATTATTGAAAAAAAAATGTTATGCTTTTTTAAACAAAGTTATTTACGATAAGTTTTAACATTATCTGTACCTTGAGACCTTCTTGAACGCTACTTTAAATTCCTATTAAGAATACCTCTTCCGTTTCTTCCTTGCACGACAATTTATTAAAAGACTTCCTTATTCGTCGCAAATTTTATATATTATTATTAGACAGAAAAATTAGCTTTTATTTTAATTATTAATGTAGTAACAAGTTTTTGTAAATACTAGTTTCCTTAAAATAAAAGTTGCTCAGTTGTCTATTGGAACATTTTTATATCTCCATCTATTTTCAGAAATAGGTACTTTTGAGTGCTGGCGTTTTCGCAGCAAACCCAGTGATGATAGTCTTTTAGCTAGATAGCATTTGTAAATTAATCGTTTATCAAAGCGGAAAAAGTTGCAAAAGTACCTATTTTTTCTCGTAGAAGTGCAATATATCAAAATAAGATCGTGTCTTGCGGAAAAATGCATCTAGTTTCACTGTGTGTGTCGAAACGGATGGTGAGCGATGGCGAGAATACGGTGATAGATTTTTGGTGTTGAAAATTTGCCTTGTGTCATCGTCAATATCGTTTCCAATAACGTCTGAGGTGGACAATAATAGTTTTGTTTTCACATTTTGTGTGTTATAACATTGCAAAAATCAACTATTTTGATCATTATTGTCGGAAAATTATATTGTCATCGACGGACCGGCTGATATTACACGAGGCTTGTATGTATATGTGACTTCTGCCTTCTGGTATTTGTGACACGCCTCAGAAAATAAATCTGATTTTGTGAATGGGATTGTTCCAATTTATTTTTGTGTCGTTTCGGTGATAAAGACGTTTTAAAATTACGTAACTGTTGTGGAATCTTGAGTATATAAAGAATGGCCTGAGTGTGACTACTCCATTACCGTCATGTGTGACGAAGGAATGTTTGTTTAGGCTGTAATATTCTGTTGTGACTTTACTAGTAGTGCGCGTTTATCTCGTCGCCTGGATCGGATCATGACACTGTACGGATCAAAACAAGCCTTGATTTGATTGCGCTAGAAGTATTGCCATTTGGGACACTTTTATATAAGCAAAATGTCTTCGGGAACGTTTGTGGATAGGATTGACCCGTTCGCCAAGCGTTCGTTAAAGAAGAAAACTAAGAAATCGCAAGGTTCCTCCCGCTATCGTAACACGCAGGACGTGGAGCTTCAGGCGCTGCCGTTTTTTAAGGGTTCGTAAAATTTTGTTTGAATTTGTGCTTTTAGTTTTTTTTATCTACGTTTAGAATGGTCTATATAAACTGTCGACATTGTATTGGTTATTATTAATAATAAATTTCCGTACATTACGCTTTCGTCTCTACTGGTGTCGATTTTTTATGTACCTATTTTCGAGGGCATAATTTTTACGAATAGGTTATGTTTTTCCTTAAATTTATGGAGGAATCGATGATGTTTGCTTGTGTCCTATAGTTAATGGATTTAATTAGATAGATGTATATAGTGTATGTTAACACATCTTTACAACATTGTTATGTCGTTACTGGTGTAATAAAGTTAAATATGATTAATTGTGTTTATAATTGGCACAGACAACAGTAATTGTTCAAGTTGAGATATTAAGTACCATTCTCTTTTAATTTAATTTTATCTCATTAATCATGTTATTACTTTATACTAGGATATTTCATACATTTTTAAGTATTGAATTTCACAATTGTTTGTTTTTTGTTGAACATGTGTGTGAATTTTGTTTTGATAGTGTTTATTATTATTCTTATAAACTTTTTTTTGATACTTTGCTACTGTGATGAAAATAAATACTTCTTTAATTATCTATATACTGAAGTTTTCTATGAATTAAATTCCAGATGTGCCTAAATGTGAGCATGAGGAACTATTTATTCGCAAATTGCATCTGTGCTGTGTGCCGTTTGACTTCATGGATCCAGTAGCGGACCTCAAGAACAAGGAGATTAAGCGCTCCACACTCAATGAGCTTGTAGAGTTCATCACGGTCGGCCGTGGAGTGCTCACAGAGCCCATGTATCCTGAGATTATTAAAATGGTAATGGTAAATTACTTTTGTATGTTGTTAATTTTTGAGTTGGTTGTTGGTGAAGATTGTATAGATTATTTTAAAAAGAGAACAGATGAAAAAAAAAAGGTGTAATTGATGACTAACTAATTAGGTAATTATTGAACAATGTAGTATTGCCACTATTTTGTATTTTTATGGATGACCTAACAACACCACCAATTCAACTGCTGAGCTAATGTTATTTATTTTGTAATATAAATCAACATTTTCATGGGGGCAGTTATATTATGTTACTATTAAATAAAAATAACATTAATTTTCACATTTATGGACTTGTTTTATCTTTGAACTCTTGTAACATAAATATACAATGAAAAGAAAATTTACTTCTCCTATAATGCATAAGATATGTTGTGGTATTAAAGTGGAATGGCTTATTTTGCATGGGGAGGAATTTCTATACACTGCAACACATACTTGTTAAATATAGAGTATTTATTGATTAGTTAAATTCACATCTTGACAGCCTCCAATAGGAAAAATATTAATTTTCTTAGTTGAGCCAAAGTAAATATTGTATAATCCATAAAATTGCTGTTAGTTAATAAATTTGAATAAAACATAAAAGCATAAGTAATTATCCTTTAATTTATTCTTTTCATTGTTTGAATATGATAAGTGTAAATAGGAATTTACACTAATAATGTTATAAGGTCAAAAATAACAAAAACATTTTTAAAATACCTATTCTGTTGGTTTTCAAATATAAAAAATAATGGTAAGTTTGTGTTCTGGAGATTGGTTCAATGTAGGTGACTTAGTTGCTGACCTATTGCAATTTGCTCTCATGCATTATTTATAAAGCCCATTTGTGTAAAGCAGTTCTTGTTATCACTAGCTCCTTTTTTAGTTTCTCACTTGAACATGCAGCAACAATAATGTAGACTTATTGATCTGTAATTGACAAGTAATAGCTTGTGTAGTATAAAATGGTTTAAAAAGTAAACTTTTAGTAATAGTAATGTATCATTGAGTGCCTTTGAAGTTAGCTAGACCTATATACTTAGCCAAAAAATGATAGTTTTGACTAAAAATATAAAAAGTGTCATTTAAGCATATTACTTTGACTCGCTGACTGTGTTATTGCATAATGTGAAATTTGCTCCATCCATCAGATTTTGTAGTCGGCTATTTTGCTCTGTTTTGTGTGACTACTTTTAAAGTGCTGATAAATGCAACATTATTTTTAATCTATGCCATACTCATTACATATTATAGTTAGTACAATGCTAAATATAGTAGACAATAAGTGTCACCTATCAAGTATTACAAACAGTTAATTAAATTTGTGGTTGATTGATTTCTTACTTAGTTTTTTTTTATCATTAAGTGGATAAATTCCAGTGCTAAATCTGTAAAATTAAGTGAAAATGTGGGTAACAACCTTAAATAAAAATTTTATTACATATTTTCTTTTCCATTGCAAATATTTATTTTCTAGGATTAACTAATTGTCAACAAATCCTTTGATATGTGGTTATCAATGTCCAAATGAGTATTATATATATTTTGATGAAAAATATCTTAGTTCTGCTTAAAATATATATAAACTTGTGTAATAGTTTCTTTGCCCTTCAAAACTATATAGTACTGTATACCTGTATAGTAGGTTTAGATGAAGAATTACTTTTATAGAGCTCTACAGTTATCTTAATGACATAAACTATTTATTGATATTTAATTGTTAGTCCAGTTCCTCATGAAGTTGTTCACTTCACTTTTTGCTTTATCATATTTGAGCCAACATCATTAATAATAATTTAGATTTGTTACCTAAACTTAGTATAAGATTAATAATCTCATTGTAGACTATTATCTATTCACTGTATATAGTACCAAACTAAAAATGTTATTTATTAATAGGCAATTTAGGGTCACTGTCAGTCTACAATAGACAACATACCCTGTAGTTTAGTTGGTTTTAACTCGGAATAAATGAAAAAAAAAATGTCAAACTAATGGTAGCAGATGAAAATTAGTTTTTAAAAGTGAACTGCATTAATTTCCAAACCCCACTCATTTTGTGATGGAATTTACCAAAGTTTAGCCCAATGACCAACTTTAACCATATCCACATAGTTGGGCACTTTTATAAGTTCAACACCATGGAATTAGAAATGTCTGCAGTTTGCTAAAAAGAACGCATTAGTTTTTCCTTGTAACATTTTTTGTTATCATCTTTTATAGATATCGGCCAACATGTTCCGCACTCTGCCGCCGAGCGAAAATCCCGACTTCGACCCGGAGGAGGACGACCCCACCCTGGAGGCGTCCTGGCCCCACCTGCAGCTCGTCTACGAGCTGTTCCTACGCTTCCTCGAGTCGAACGACTTCCAGCCGCTGATCGGCAAGAAGGTCATCGACCAGAAGTTTGTTTTGCAGGTAAAGTGGCCCTTGTCAAAGTCGAATGACTTTATTTAGTATTGCTCACTCTCATGAAGACCACTAATCATTAAGTCAGAATATCTATATTCAATATGGAGGTGCTATAATTTCTTATTGATTGTCAAAAAAACCAGTTCGGAAATGTAAGCCTGACCTGAAAAGGACCGACGTAAGTAACTCTGCGGGACTTTTTTTGCTTTTTAACAAACCTTCATGATATTCGAATATTTATTGCTGGGCCCGTATCTGTGTTCGTTAATATTAGGTTACATTGCAAGTTACCACCACAAAGTACACCGGAATCCTATAAGACACGCAATTCGTATATATGAAGTCAAACTTCTGTCTGCAGTGGTATCAAAGGTTGGTTTGTTGTTATTGGTAGGTTGCACTCCCACGCGATATTACCGACCATTTTGTGCTCATATAATAGAATGTAACATTTTTAGGTGACTCTCTTATTTGAGTATGGCATAGGCCTATTTTTTTATTGGTTGAAGCGATCATACGAGTAAGAAGTTCACCTGGTATAAGTGATACCTGCCCCGACCATAAGAAAAGCAGCGTAAGTCTCTTACCGCCCTGAGACAAGATGTGTTTACCAAGTAATTACGTTGACGACGGTGCTACTCAAACCGGAAGACAGTAGCCTGAAGTGTTGAAACCCTACTGGTTTTCGTCATAAATACCGTGGAGGTACTAACCCAGGCGGTCCCTTGTAAAAATTGATCGACTCCAGCTAACGCAACCAAATAACGTTAAATGCGTTCCAATCGTTCATTCTTATAAGGGGAAATTTAATAAGTGTATCATTGTGACATTAAAACGTTGGGAACGAACTACCTTTATGCGCATTTTCATTCTTGTACAAAAATATTACAGATGTATTTTGCCGGGTATTATCGGATGTAAATGATTTAGATTGCAAATATTAGTAAGGGGCATGAACTAGCAATGAAAATGGCGTCATGGCATTCTTATTGGTAGAATATAGGTCAATGTGTATTATATTCTTATTAATAGAATGTAAGTTAGTAATAAGGAGGTTTAGGGCATTCTACCAATAAGTTAATGATGCCATGACGTGACAAAGAACAAGATACGAGGAAATAAGTAATTGATTCTGATTTGTTATTTTTTAATTAACGTGAACACTATTGTATAGTGTTGCATGAAATTCGCATAACAAATTAAAGCAAATCTTTTAAAGGTCTTTGACATTGTAAATTATTTCTTATGTTATCATAATTTTCACACGCAAAAACGTGTGAATTTACTAATATAATATAATAAGATGCTTGTGTGTTGCACGACCTAAAATTATTTTACTTACATTACCTTAAGTGAGCTTATTTATTTATAAAAAAATAAACGCCTGATGTATACGAAAATAACGGGATATACATTCATTATAAAATGTATGTAACATTTTACATAAAAAATTGACATTTCCTTGTTTCCAATTACTGTTATTACTAATGTTATTAATAATGTTATTAGCTGCTGTTTTAAGAAAACGAAACTGTCGCAGAAGTATTCAATTTCTTTAGTATATATTTTCTATTTTTAGGCTTTACTAATTTTCGTTGGTCTAAAAATATTTTGTTTTTTGTATTTGTTTTTCAAAGTTTCGTCGGCATTAATAAAAATGAGCTTGGAGGAAGTGTTGTCTTATGCATTTTTTCAATATTCATTTTGAGACGCTATTGCTACCTGTGGCGGCAAAAACCAATCAGTGTGTTGTTTCACGCTATAGTTTCATTAGGATTTTTTTATACAAATTTCTCATCATAGCTATAAGAGGTTGAATTTACGTAAACAAAGTCTTATTTCAAACTAGAATGGAACAAGAACTTAACGCGTTCTTATTGGGTGATCGCTGCCATGTTCAATGCCCACGCGATGTTCATCCAATAAGGGGGCTTGACGTTTTGGCTTCAATCGCGCGACATGGAACATAAATTCGGTGATTGGCTAGGCTATAATGTGGTTTAAATTAATAATTGTTTGTATACAATATAATTCATAGGAATATTATATTTTTTCTACAATTTTTTTTGCTTAATGTGGTCTAACCGTCTGTAATTGTTTCAGCTTTTAGACTTATTCGATTCTGAGGATCCGCGCGAGCGGGACTTTCTGAAGACCGTGCTTCATCGCATTTACGGCAAGTTCCTGGGGCTGCGCGCATTCATACGGAAACAGATCAATAATATATTCCTACGGTTCGTGTACGAGACCGAGCATTTCAATGGTGTGGGGAGCTTTTGAAATTCTGGGCAGGTTCTATGATTTTTCTTGTGTCATGATCATTGATCGACGCGATTCTTTTAGAAAGACAGTAGGGAACAAATAGTAGTGAGAACAAAATATATACTCTTTGGTAACCAAAAATAAATACAAATAATACTGAAAGCGTAGCTCAGATACTTGTTGTGTAAATAAAATTTTCTTGTCTCTTTACTTTTTCTGAATGTGTCATTTGTTTGCTGTATGTGCGAAATGTTCTCGAAAGAAGAGAAACCCAAGTGCGATCTTTTATTAAAACCAGTGTTATAAAAAGTTAACAATGCAAGAGATTTATCGCGGCTCAAAGGCAACATGAGAAGAGACTGCTCTGTCATAATCAATTGTCGCAAAGTTGACTTCTTAATTTCGAGTAGAGAGAACGTACACGGAAGACGAACATGGTTGCAGCCGTCCATCGAAGCCAGTAATCAACAGAAACGATAAAATATGCTGCCATATTCGAAAACTGTATTAGCGATTCAAGAATTACCATCTGATACAATCCACGAAACGAGCATTTCTATGAGGTACTCACCGCATATTGACACAAATTTTAAATATGAGAAAAGTCTCACATGATGGGTGCCGAGAATCAGAAACAAAATCGACTTAACAATTCGAAGATCAAATTAATGAATTCAAAATCGACTTAACAAGATATCGTTGGACAAGTTTTAAAAGATTCTAAAAACTTTAATTCTAGTTTTGTGACAGTGGACGAAACACGGGTCTATCCTGAAGGATATTCATGCCGTGGCCGTGGTATATTGCCTGGCCAGGTATGGACTCAATATTTTGGGACTCAGAAGTGATACTGTTGATTGATTACCTGGAGCGTGGACCATCATTACAGATTATGCAGCTTTAATACCGAGGTTGAGTAATGCCGTCAATGATAAAATAGAGGCAAACTTTGAACGGGCGAGCTGTTTCATCTTGACAACGTACCAGCGCATAGGTTGGCATTAGCGATGGCCACGTTCAGCATGCTAGCGTACAATTGGTCGAGCATCCCTATTCACCAGATCTGGCGCCTAGCTATTTTCATCTTTTCTCCAAATTGATACAATACTTAAGAGGAAACATGTGTTTAAACTATATATAACAAGTAAACGATGCCGTGGAGACCTTTTGCAGGACCAAGACAATCCATTTTTAAAGGCATTGAAGCATTGGAAACTTGGAACGCTGGACTTGTGTGTTGTGGACTCCGAGATTATGTAGAAAATCATTCAACTCATTTTTACAACTTTTGGTCCCCTCGAACTACAAATACAAACCAATGTATTCATCATTTTATTTTCAATTTTATTATCAATACTTAGTCTTTAATGCAACAGTCATAATTATTAATTTATTTATTAATAACTGATATTGCTATAAAAGTTTATAAAAAAAAAATGATAAATTTTAAATATTTTGTTACATAAAAATATTACTAGCAACTGAAATAAACGATTACACACGTTTAATATACTGTCTCCATTCCATGACTAAAATAAAGCAAAATAATATGATAAAAGCTCCATATTTTAGTATTTTAAGAAATTTTATACTTGATCACGTGAGTTTCGGTTTCGGTTTCGGTTTCGCCGAAACTGAAGCCACGGCCGAACTTTCGGTTTCGGTTTCGGTTTCGGCCGGAAAAACAGTTTCGTCGGACTCTAGTTTGTATACAATATAATTCATAGAAATATTATATTTTTTCTACAATTTTTTTGCTTGATGTGGTCTAACCGTCTGTAATTGTTTCAGCTTTTAGACTTATTCGATTCTGAGGATCCGCGCGAGCGGGACTTTCTGAAGACCGTGCTTCATCGCATTTACGGCAAGTTCCTGGGGCTGCGCGCTTTCATACGGAAACAGATCAATAATATATTCCTACGGTTCGTGTACGAGACCGAGCATTTCAATGGTGTGGGGGAGCTTTTAGAAATTCTGGGCAGGTTTGTACGATTTTTTTCTTGTGTCATGATACATTGATCGACGCGATTACTATAGTAAGCCAAGGGGGATTGTTAAGTTTTGTATTATACCAAAGAGATTATAGAATGGACGCAAAACAAATAAGCTAAATCGTCATTCCGCTTGCAGCATAATCAACGGCTTCGCCCTGCCGCTGAAGAGCGAGCACAAGCAGTTCCTGGTGAAGGTGCTGCTGCCGCTGCACAAGGTGAAGTGCCTCTCGCTGTACCACGCGCAGCTGGCGTACTGCGTGGTGCAGTTCCTGGAGAAGGACGCCACGCTCACCGAGCCGGTGGTGCGCGGCCTGCTCAAGTTCTGGCCCAAGACCTGCTCCCAGAAGGAGGTGGGTTCGCTGTTGTTTCTATTAAAATATACCTGATATGAAATGCACTCGGTCAATAATATCTATTCACTCACAAAACCAAAAGTAAGTAAAAATAATGTTCTACGATTCCCACTACGGCGATCTACATTACAGATCAGCCGACTTACAGGAGATATTATAGTGCACATGTAGTATGCGCAGACGTAGTCCGATGGGACGGATAATCGACACGACCGGAGAGATAAAGCGCAGGAACTACTTTTTACACGCTCTTCCGATGCATGTATCATTTCGCAACTCCCTAACCAACCAGAAACTTTTTTGTTAATTACCCGCAGGATTCTAATCTGCGACGACTATTCTAATCTACGGCTAGCATTAAGCTGCGAAGGCAGTGATATCAAATTATAAGTAGAGTTAAAATATGTTAATATTTTAACCAAACCCAAACAAAGCCTAATTGTACACGGCAATTAGATATAGACTTAGTTTTCTTTTGTGAATAATTGTATATGAAAAAAATGTAATTTCTTTTTTCGGAATACAAAAATAAAGTTTAACGGATCGAAAAGTGTAATTCGGTAATGTTAATTTAACCTTTTGAATTTCTTTAACAAATCTCTTACTTACTAAAAAACGGTAAAGATTTTTTTTAAAAACGGTTTAAATTTATTTTAATCGTATAGGATTTTAAGTACTTCTATCAAATAACCAACAGTACTGAAAGTATATAGCCGTAATCAATAGATTGATGAAAAATCATTTTGCTAACTTTACTTATTCTATGTAACTTTGAGTTGTATTTATAGTCTATATTTTTCTCTGGTTGTATTTATAGTCTATATTTATTTGGCATTAGCTTTATCTTTACTTTAACTGTCGTTTTTTTTTACTTATAAAAAATTTAAACCGTGTCTATAAGAAACATCTTACCATTCAAAGAATTTAGCTAAAGAAATTTAAAAAGTTTTCAAACTCGACGTTTGAATATTCAACAGTGTTGGAATTAGACTTTCCGATCTGTTAAACTTTGCGAAGGTTATTTTCGTATTAAATGAAAATGGATTTATTTATCTTAAGCTAGTTACTTGACCTATTTGTAAGGTTGGCATATTTTTTGCAACTCTCTTAATTAAATAAAAATTGAGAGTTTTTCTACGGCTAATGGTTACATACCCAACGTCGCAGTTTCGTCGAATATTATAAACTGTTGAGCAACTAAATGTTAAGTTCTTATTGACCTTTCGATTCTTAAAGTATGTAGCCAAGGCATTTTTGTATTTATTACCCTTTTATTTATTAGGTCTGTGACTCAAAAACGTTATTTTAAAATTGCTAATAATGCTACATGTTTAACGAATTTTTAAGTAGCACCATTCTAAAAGCTATTATTTTTGTGACTCTTGATCGGGATTGGGATTAGGAGTATTAGAAATTTGTTGTGTCCAATGACAGTACAACCTCTCGCGTATATCTTCATAACTATTTATTATTAAATACGTGATATAGTTTTGTATACTGGAATATTGTTATAACTTAAATGAATATGATAAATTTTAAATATTTTGTTACATAAAATATTACTAGCAACTGAAATAAACGATTACCACACGTTTAATATACTGTCTCCATTCAATGACTAAAATAAAGCAAAATAATAGGCATAAAAGCTCCATATTTTAGTATTTTAAGAAATTTTATACTTGATCACGTGAGTTTCGGTTTCGGTTTCGGTTTCGGCCGAAACTGAAGCCACGGCCGAACTTTCGGTTTCGGTTTCGGTTTCGCCGGAAAACAGTTTCGGTCGGACTCTAGTTTGTATACAATAAAATTTATAGGAATATTATATTTTTCTATAATTTTTTGCTTAATGTGTCTAACCATCTGTATTTGTTTCAGCTTTTAGACTTATTCGATTCTGAGGATCCGCGCGAGCGGGACTTTCTGAAGACCGTGCTTCATCGCATTTACGGCAAGTTCCTGGGGCTGCGCGCATTCATACGGAAACAGATCAATAATATATTCCTACGGTTCGTGTACGAGACCGAGCATTTCAATGGTGTGGGGGAGCTTTTAGAAATTCTGGGCAGGTTCGTACGATTTTTTCTTGTGTAAAAAGTAAGCCAAGGGGGATTGTTAAGTTTTGTATTATTATATTTAAACGTATTAAAAATTATAGTATATTTCCAATATTGTATGTTTATCTTAGTATTGAATATAAATTTATAACTCCAATAACAATATTACTAGTTACAATGGCCGATATACGACGGTATACCTAATCCAAAGAGATTATAGAATGGACACAAAACAAATAAGCTAAATCGTCATTCCGCTTGCAGCATAATCAACGGCTTCGCCCTGCCGCTGAAAAGCGAGCACAAGCAGTTCCTGGTGAAGGTGCTGCTGCCGCTGCACAAGGTGAAGTGCCTCTCGCTGTACCACGCGCAGCTGGCGTACTGCGTGGTGCAGTTCCTGGAGAAGGACGCCACGCTCACCGAGCCGGTGGTGCGCGGCCTGCTCAAGTTCTGGCCCAAGACCTGCTCCCAGAAGGAGGTGGGTTCGCTGTTGTTTCTATTAAAATATACCTGATATGAAATGCACTCGGTCAATAATATCTATTCACTCACAAAACCAAAAGTAACTAAAAATAATGTTCTACGATTCCGACTACGGCGATCCACATGACAGATCAGCCGACTTACAGGAGATATTATAGTGCACATGTAGTATGCGCAGACGTAGTCCGATGGGACGCATAATCGACACGACCGGAGAGATGAGGCGCATGAACTACTTTTTTACACGCTCTTCCGATGCATGTATAATTTCGCAACTCCCTAACCAACCAGAAACTTTTTTGTTAATTACCCGCAGGATTCTAATCTATGACGACTATTCTAATCTACGGCTAGCATTAAGCTGCGAAGGCAGTGATATCAAATTATAAGTAGAGTTAAAATATATTAATATTTTAACCAAACCCAAACAAAGTCTAATTGTACACGGCAATTAGATATAGACTTACTTTTCTTTTGTGAATAATTGTATATGAAAAAAATGTTATTTCTTTTTTCCGAATACAAAAATAAAGTTTAACGGATCGGAAAGTGTAATTCCGTAATGTAATATTTAAACGTTAATTTAACCTTTTGAAGTTCTTTAACAAATCTCTTACTTACTAATAAACGGTATAGTTTTTTTCTAAAAAAACAGTCTAAATTTATTTTAATCGTATAGGATTTTAAGTAATTCTATCAAATAAACAAAAAAACTGAAAGTATATAGCCGTAATCAATAGATTGATGAAAATCATTTTGCTAACTTTACTTATTCTATGTAACTTTGAGTTGTATTTATAGTCTATATTTTTCTTGGTTGTATTTATAGTCTATATTTATTTGGCATTAGCTTTATCTTTACTTTAACTGTCGTTTTTTTTACTTTATAAAAATTTAGACCGTGTCTATAAGAAACATCTTACCATTGAAAGAATTTCGCTAAAGAAATTTAAAAAGTTTTCAAACTCGACGCTTGAATATTCAACAGTATTGGAATTAGACTCTCCGATCCGTTAAACTTTGCGAAGGTTATTTTTGTATTGAGAAGAAAGAAACTGGATTTATTTTTCTTAAGCTAGTTACTTGAACTATTTGTAAGGTGGCATATTTTTTGCAACTCTCTTAATTAAATAAAAATGGACAGTTTTTCTATGACTAATGGTTACATACCGAACGTCGCAGTTACGTCGATTATTATAAACTGTGGAGCAACTAAATGTTAAGTTCTTATTGACCTTTCGATTCTTAAAGTATGTAGGCAAGGCATTTTTGTATTTATTACCCTTTTATTTATTAGGTCTGTGACTCAAAAACGTTATTTTAAAATTGTTAATAATGCTACATGTTTAACGAATTTTTAAGTAGCACCATACTAAAAGCTATTATTTCTGTGACTCTTGATCGGGATTGGGATTAGGAGTATTAGAAAATTGTTGTGTCCAATGACAGTACAACCTCTCGCATATATCTTTATAACCATTTATTATTGAATACATGATATAGTTTTGTATAGTGGAATATTGTTATAACTTAAATGAATATGAAAAAAATAAATTTTGAGCATATTTTCATGTATAAGTCTAGAAAACTAATAAATATATTTAGTTATATGGATACTTTGTTATAATTAACGAATGTTACCTACATTTGATTACACTCGTAAGGTTTTTAACTTTGCAAAACTACGCGTTTAGTTATAAATAAACCGTATCAGGAGTAGGGTCATGGGTGTTTTGATGCATTATCGGAATTATTTACGCGCAAGTTTAACAACAACAACATTATCTCTGTGGAAATTATTATTTTTAGAAATTAAAGTTTCCAGATTTTAAAATTTTATAATAACTAGCGACCCGGAAGCTATGCTGATGGAAAATATACCTACAATATTAAGCATATGTAATGCATATAAACCTTCCTCTTTAATAACTCTATCTATTAAAGAAAATCGTATCGAAATCCGTTGTGTAGTTTGAAAGATTTAATCATACATAGGGATATAGGGACAGAGAAAGCGGCTTTGTTTTATTAAAAAGTTTAAATAACCATAATAAGTTAATTATCTATATGATTAACTTTAATTCAATGAGTTCGGATAATAATAATTGATAATATGACGTTTACGCCGGTGTTTGTAATTATGTTTACGTAAAAGTTCATGGGATGAAAAAAGTACATACAATAGTTTTAACATCATCATCATCAGCCTGTGATAGTCCACTGCTGGACATAGGCCTCCCCTAATGCACGCTTTCACCATTAGAGGGTTTCTGGACCATACGATTGTTTGCAGATGTGCTTGTAAATATTCTTAAGATGCATCTGTACATCAATTGTTCATAAACGTTACATATTTGTACATCAATTAAAATACATATAGCTGTGTCACGCCTAGAAAAAAAACTGTTGAGACCTTTCTTAAACCAACCGAGCTAAAGCCGAGATGGTATAGTAACAATTGTTTTAAAATAACTTTTTATTAACAGACATAACAACGAACATTTCCTTAGTTTGATAATACGTCGCGTGGAGCAAAAATAATATATCTTTTTATACAAACCAACATATTGGCAATTAAGCGTTATTAGTTAACATTATGTAAATATAAAACAAGTTTGAACTTATCAATTGTCTTTTTTAACATCATCCATCCTCCGTTTTACTTACATATTAAGTAACGTTCGTCTTATGTGTTTGTACTTTTGGCTAATAAACAACTTTTAATTATTAACTAAATTTAACTTAGTTTTAGTCACGTAACAAGAGATCTAATATAATTTTATTTCCTTTGTCCAATCTCGATGATGAGTTGTCCAACTATGAACTATTTATTTTTATGCGCCGCAATCAATGAAAGAAACGGACGCAGCATTTAACTGTTGAATTTGATTATATAATGTTGACGGCCGCATTTCCTTATTCTGTTTCAATAAGTCGTTACATTTTTAATGTTCAGTTTCACTGTTCATTTATTTATTCTAGTGCAATTTTATTATTCCACTATGCAAAAAACGACCCTTATTAATATATTATCACCTATACTCCAGCCAAATATGATCTATATATATAAAAAAATGATTGCTGTCGGTTAGTATAACTTAAACCTGAGAACGGCTAAACCGATTTGGCTAATTTTTGTCCAGGGAATGTTTGAAAGGTAAATATCGGATATTAGAATTGAACAAAATGAATTATATCTTTCTACGTATTTGTATTTGTTCTCAAGAGGTGAAAAATACACTTAATCTCACTTAAATACAATTAGTATGATTACTACAGTTGTTATATATCTATCGGGTTATATGTATATTGATAAATCGTATACCAAAGTAGATCTTTTATTTATCGATTCAGGTAGTACGAAGTCTGTCTGTAAAAGGCAGTGCTGTGATTTATTTCATTCGCCTTAGTTATCATCATCATCATCATCCATCAGCCTGTGTCAGTCCACTGCTGGACATAGGCCTCCCCTAATGCACGCCAACGTTTCCGATCTTCGGCTATTCTCATCCAGCCCACACCGGCCACTAATATTACGTAATATTTTACTAATATGATGATAACAAAAGTATCGGTGTTTGTGTTTAATATAGAATCTGTGTTCTGAAGTGACATCATACATCAAGTTTTCTTATTGGTTAATTGTCACCGATATGTCAATCACTTAACAAATTACAACATTCGTAAGACGCGTTACCAAGGGTTACTGTTTTTCCAAGTCTCTATTTGAGCTACTATTATACAATTTCGATCTAATATAAGCGGCATTTCATCTGTTTTAAATGTAGATTACAATAAATGTACCTTCTAGTGGTATTTTCCTGATAAACATTGAACGAACTACTCATAGACATGCTCTGAAACTGTTAAGTGATTTGAATAACAATGTACTGAAGTTATGCACTTGTATCGTGGCATCTATTACCATTGAATTTTCCTCGCTTTGAATACGATAGTTATCGTTTGGTCGGACGCTTCTTGTACTCATTATAGTGTTAATACGTTACAAATAATTGCTTATATGGTAGAGCGCATTCAATTTTTTTTATAAGATCATTTTCGTTAAATAAAAAGGTTACAAGAGAACAGCCTAATAAGATATAGCAACTACATCTCGACATACGTCTAAAGTTTAACCAAATTAACTTTGAATATATGTAAAAAAGTAAGCCATAACAATCAAGCGGCTTCGTACGCCTTATGATATATATTATATATTTACATATCGATGATAAGATGAGCAGGAACGATCCATAAATTACGGCACACATTATAGGAGTGGGTGGGACGAACGAAATGACGTCTTTGACGAATTTTTAAATCTGCTTTTAAATTCACAAATCTTTTTGTATTAAATCAATTTTCTTTGGAATAAGCTACCCACAGACATCAGGGTGGCTAAGAAATATTTAGAAATTAAATTAAAGACCAGCATACATCTGTCAGAAGTAGTGTCAGATTCGATAAGTTAAATTTTCTGTAAATTATATGGAGGTCATATAATTTATATGTATTTATGTATGTTTATATATATATATATATATATATATATATATATATATATATATATATATATATATATATATATATATATATATATATATATATACATACATTGTATGTATTTATATGTGTATGTATTATATTTTTTCCATTTTTTATTGAAATATTTTTTTTTACTCTTGCACTTACCTCAATATGCCTTTACCACCACCCTAGAGTTAGCTGAGTAGGTAATGCTTAAGGCATTAAGATTGCCTATCCGTACTTGTATTTTTGTGCAAGAGGTTACAATAAATAAAAAAATAAGTAATCACAACAAGCACTATAAATATTCAAACATCTGTTGGTATAAACGTAAAATCATTTCAATAGAAAAGCAAGAATGAATGGAAAGAAAGTATTTTGTTTTCTTTGTTTCTCTATAGCTGTGACATGGACTCGTGATGAGAGATAATGAATCGTGAAATAGTATATATATATATATATATATATATATATATATATATATATATATATATATATATATATATATACATTGTATGTATTTATATGTGTATGTATTGTAATTTTTCCATTTTTTATTGAAATATTTTTTTTTTACTCTTGCACTAACCTAATATGCCTTTTCCACCACCCTAGAGTTAGCTGGGTAGGTAATGCTTAGGGCATTAAGATTGCCTATCCGTACTTGTAGAAGTTACAATAAATAAAAGAAAAAGTAATTACAACAAGCACTATAAATATTCAAACATCTGTTGGTATAAACGTAAAATCATTTCAATAGAAAAGCAAGAATGAATGGAAAGAAAGTATTTTGTTTTCTTTGTTTCTATATAGCTGTGACAAGGACTCGTGATGAGAGATAATGAATCGTGAAATTGTTCTGATATTATTTATGGTTGTCCCCTCAGAACGCATGATGCCCTTTCATTGCCATGAGTTAATTTGTTTAGATCAATTCCAAGTGTAATTTGTTTAAACTATGCTGTAATTACTTATGAATTGTCATCGAGATGTCAATCTCTAAGCGACAAACCACTTATGACATGTACATCTCTTTTAACGCCGGTTAAATTCACTTTTTTTAAGATTTTTGATTAATAAAAGAATAATAAAAAATCTTTAACATATAGTGCCGCTCTGATTCTGGATCCACGTGTTGAAAAGTAAATGCAATGAATGAAAGTCGAAGTTTCCTTTAACATGTATCCACGATATGTACTTGAATTTTCGTTTAAGTAATTCTTTGTGTAGAATAACTTAAAACATTTTACTATTTAAGCGTTATTTAAAACAATTGATACAAACATCAAGTGTTGAGTATAAGAGTAAATAAAAAAAAGACCTGATCTAGTACATAAATATTTCAGAGAAATGTCTTTGAATTAACCTTCAATAAAGATATGCGTAAGGGTCACCAGAAAGGATCGGGCAGACAATATTCTAACGAGAGTCCCATATCCGTCCATTATTTTGTAGTTAGATTGACGATTTGATGTGCTTTTTAAAAGTTTTATTGCAGGAATGCTTTAATTCCAATAGGAGCAATATAAGGGTTCGTTAACCATTTTATCGAGTTAGTGTTTATTATATTTTTCTTGGTTGTACGCTTAAGTGTGTTTTATTTAGTGGATGCAATATCATCATCATCATCATCATCAGCCTGTGATAGTCCACTGCTGGACATAGGCCTCCCCTAGTACACCGCTACCCATTAGGGGGTTTTTTGATGAATGAGATACGGTATATGCACGTTTATACTTATTGACTAATACACCATTTGTTTTTGGTTTTTGGTTAGATGTGATATCTTTAAAATAACCAATCTTACTTGTAAATATTTATGGTGAAAATATTCTAATCACGGTATCAATAACTTGACTTAACACTTGACAAGAAAACTGTAAACAAAATTGCGAGATTGAAATCATGCAATTGATTTCGTACTGAACTCAAGTGAAGCGATTATATTTGCTTAATTTTCCAACCCGTTGCTACATTTTTATTTTTTCCTTTCAAAAGATATAATCGGCTTGATGAGTTAAGTACAGTCCTTAGGCAAAAAATTTCAAAGACAGTTCGATTCTTTGTAATTCTAAGGGTCTGCTCCTAAATTACAAAAATTACCTCTGCTGTTTGAGCACCTAACTAGAATATGTATAGCAACGATACGTTTTGAAACATTTAAAATTAAAATATAACCAAAGTGATAATTGTATGAAAAATATCTGCAACCATTGTATTAATTTTATGTATTTTTGTTTGCAGGTCATGTTCCTGGGCGAGATGGAGGAGATACTGGATGTCATTGAGCCAGCTCAATTTGTCAAAATTCAAGAGCCATTGTTTAGACAAATTGCCAAGTGCGTGTCCAGTCCACATTTTCAGGTATGCGATAATTTTTAAACACTATTATTAATTTTTAAATCACTAGTAAAGGTTGCCTGTTTCCATTGAATTTATGGGATTATTATGTCTATCTCGTAAGAAAGCAAAATTTTCCTCCAAATGTAACAAAATTGTTCTTATATGTTAAGCGTTTTCTATCGGTGTTGTGCCCCAAGCGTACATCAGGAGTTGATTTTAGCTGAGGGTTTTATGTAATGTCGTATGGGTTACATAATTTTTTTGTTTTGTAATTTCAATGAAAATATATTCGGTGATAGTTTGGCATACAATCATATTAACTCTTCGTATATAATCAATATATTGGCCATACAACTAATGGTTAACAAAAAAAAATATGTCAGTATAATCTGTATATTATCCGTGTCTTAATTATGTTTAAAGGTACTACGAACTTAATAATTTTACTTTTACTCACCGATGTTTGTTAAAAAATGTCAGGATCATCAAGACATCTCACATTTTATGTGTAATGTACTAACACACATGTTTTCTAATCGTATTTTACTTTGAATTGCAGGTCGCCGAGCGTGCGCTATACTTCTGGAACAACGAATACATCCTATCGCTGATGGAGGAGAACAACCAGGTGATAATGCCGATCATGTTCCCCGCGCTGTACCGGATCAGCAAGGAGCACTGGAACCAGACCATCGTGGCGCTGGTCTACAACGTGCTCAAGACCTTCATGGAGATGAACTCGAAGCTGTTCGACGAGCTGACCGCCAGCTATAAGGCGGAACGGCAAAAGTGAGCAACGTTTCATGTAATTCTACACGAGTATACCTGCGTTTGGTGCCCTGTACATTGATAGATGTATGCCCCAGTAAAGGAATATATAAATTAATCTTAGATTATTGAAATGGAATGTCACTAAGGTGAATTTGGCTTTTTTTTTTTGTTGAACGAATCATTTACACTGGCACAGTACTTTTGGAGTTTATTCATTAAAAACATACACACAAAAATACAAATGTTCCTCTTAGTAATATTAGTATAGATAAAAAAAACAATTTCCAGATAAAATAGATTCATCGAATTAGACTGGGAATTGATGAAGACATCCTTTGGTAATAAATATGGTGGAATACATAAAACCGGTAATACTATTAAAATGTTAAATGCAAATTAAATATGTAGTACTATAGTTCAGTAAAGTTCAAAAAATTAAAGTGGCCAGGCGCTAATACTGCTATTAGATGGGTAAATTCATTAGGGTATGATTATTGAAGCAGTGAGAAGTTAGGGTGTTGAAGCAAGAAACTTTGTGTTAAAACACTGCCGTCTTCACAGTCAAATTTAAAATGCAAAATTAAATATGTTCGGTTGTTGATAAATTATTAGAATTATTTATCCACATCCGATTATATTTAATTTTAATTTAGCAAAAAGAAACCACTCCGGGAAAAACATGTTTTTAAAATAAATCAAGGTTTTTATCGTTTTCATCTTTTTTTCACCCACAAATTACTTGAAAAAAAATTCTCTTTTAAAACGAATAATAGTTAGTCACCTTCATAAAATATGATTATGAGAAATGTGGTTTTTGCATATAAGTGCTATCATAAACGTCGATGTAAACGGCTATGAAGTGAGTTGGCGTATAATCGTGTTTAGTGGTTTAAAAAATTTGACTCGAAATCCACTTAAACATTGTAACCCACGGTGATGGAGTGACGGAAAATATCTGAGGTTGTTTGATAAATTGTCACCGAGACATTAACCTCTGCTCAATCAGACGGCCTCGTGCGTTAAGTTCGAACCCCCGTCTTTGCTATTAACATAATAGATGTCGATAGAAATAATTTTGGCTCTAAAATGAACCGAATGTTAAATTGTAACATATCTGAAAGTTATGATACTCGTATCAGTCTAAACTTGCAAAATATATACATGTTAAGGCGGCCTACTTATTAGGATGTAGTTTACCATTGCAGTTTGATATTAAACTTAGTTATTTAGAATTTGTCTTAATTTGCTCCCGTGTAAAAATTGCGTGATTTTTGTATTAAAATTTAATTATACTTCTTTCACTGTAACTAATTGGTAATGGGATTTAATGGGTAGCCAAAAAACCGATGCCTATCTATTTATATATATTATCTCAATCAAAAGCAAGTAAAGTATTATTATCTTAACCTAAGATAAGCGCTAGTTTATTTGTCTCAGAATGGGTAATGGTAACTGTATGGTTCGTTCGATATTTAAATTTTTTATCTATTTTCTGTTAAAGCACAGCAGGTTCATGAACTTGCTGTAATAGTATTTGTTATTTATTGTTTGCGTCTAAAAACATAACTAAATTTTTAGTTTTATGAATTTACAGTACGAAGAGATTATTTTAAGTATTTATTGTTGTTTTACATCTTTAATTGAGGCCGCATATGAAAAAGAGATATCAATACATTATTAAATGTCGCCCACAAAGTGTACATTGACACTGCCCTACTTTATTAATCGCCGACTACGACGTAAGGAATGTTTATGTAAATCGAAAGTTGTTCGTTTTTTTTTTATCTACAATTGCTATTGCCGACTGCATTGATTCTGTCATATGCCCGCAATTGTTTAGTAAGCAAATTTTTAATATAATTAACACATTTTTTAATATCTTCACTTACGATTTAAGGAACGCTTCATTAAAAGCTATAAATAAAAACATACAAATGTTGTACTTTCAAGACAATTTTAATTAAAAAAGGTACTTTATTTCTCCTAGTGATTTTTTTAAGTTATCGTGGGCAGGCCCCATATAATCATCAACATCAGTTGTGGTAATGGATGGTTTAACTGTTATTTGATTTAAAGACACCGTGGTCGTATGACTTACGTCTTGCATAACAGGCATGTCAGTTATGTAAGACGTAAGTCACGTTGCTACAACGTTGTTAGTCGACTGTTGCTGAGTGATTGATATTTCGGTGACAACTCCAAAATAAGAAAGCTGAATTTTAACACCTAACTTTAAAAGAACTTTATAAAGTGGAAAAAAGTTATTTAAAAACTTTCTTTGTAAACTGTGTGTTCTCTAAACTATAGGCCGGGGCCGAACGTTTACAAAGGCCAATTTAAAAAAAGGCACAATTAAAAAAAAGCAAATGTCCTTTGAACTTGTTTTAGAAACGACTCGTTTGTTTGTTCCCAGAGAGAAGAAGCGCGAGAAGGAGCGCGACGAGCTGTGGAAGAAGCTGGGCGAGCTGGAGATCAGCCACAAGCGGCAGCAGCAGGCCGCCGCCGTCGCCAAGTGATGCCCCCCGCCTCCCTCCACCCGCTAGGATAATGCCCCCCGACTCTGCTCTATACCCCAGCCGGATAAGAGTCGCGATTGACGTGAACTAATTCAAATTTCGAACTCGATTGGCGCCATTAAACCGGCCGCTCCTATTGGTCGAACATCGCGTGGGCATCGAACATGGCCGCCGTCCGCCAATAAGAACGCGTTCGCTCGCGACGCTCTCATTCGGCCGGGGTATGCGGTAACGCATCCATTTCGTATTGTCTGCCCGATTGCGTCGTGGACGTTGTTGTTATACTTTACACCTGTAATGGTTCGTTTGTGCTCTGCACCGATCTGGGTTGCCACCCCCGGCACGTTGATAATTGCATTTTGTTTTCTCTTTTCTTTTTCTATTCTTGAAAATGTAATGTCTAATAACGCCCCGTATACTGTCTAACGGTTTCCTTTCGAGCGGAGACTTGAAGCAATATTAAATGGCGATTAGGGCGTATCGAGCCACGCGTAACGGTCGGTTACATTTATACTAAACTTTATAGTGTTGAGAGAAATATATGAAAGATGCTATATTTTTAATTTTATACATTTCTTTATACTAGATTATATATGCGATGTAATGCGTTGTGCGGACCCTGTGTCGTGATGCGGTGTTCGTTCGCTGGCCGCGTGCGTTAGTTTTAAAAAGAAAATTGTTTAGTGCTCGTGAATGGTGTATCGCTCATTATCCCCGTGTCCTATGTTTTAGTAAAGCCAATTGGGACGAAATAAATGTAAACAATGTCACCATAGTAACGAAGCGGCGTCGTATGTATCGCGTTGTTCACTGTCACTCAGTGATTGACATCTCGGTGACATTTGATCGATGAAAACGTTAGATGCATGACGTCACTCCGTTGCCATGGGTTACTTGGCTTACCTCTATTTCGAGTATAATATGGCTAAACTATGGACGACGCTGTGTCATTGAAAGTGCGTCGCAAATCGGTGGCAACCCACTACCCGCTCTTGTCCGTCGGTTCTGTCTTCGCAATCCAACGCTCTCGGAGTGTCCGCGCCCCGAATGCACTGTCGTCATTACTGTACTAATATTTTATATATGTTTACATAGGTTAATGATACATTACTTTAGGGAGTTTCCAACATTGTTAAATTGTTTGAATAAGTTTTAAAGGGAAAGAGGAAAATGGCTACTGCGATGTGTGAGCGTTGTACGTATTATTATAGACGCATGATCGATTGTATTGCATTTTGTATCACCGATATTTGTAATGATCGGGCACCCAGCTTTCGGCTGAATATGATTGTACAAAACAAACAATATAAGAAAAATATCAAAGATAGTTGAATCGCAAGATGTAATATTATTAGTGCGCGGGCCTGGAATATGGCGGGGACTAGCGGGCCCGCGCAGTAGATTGTTCTATGTGAGGTCTTCATTTAAAAAAAAACGTTTAGACGCTGGATTCAAAAGTGTAATTTCGTCGTACTATCATTTTGTATAGTTACATAGTGTAAATAGGCATTTATTTATTATAAATTTATAGCGGACGATGATTTTTATACATAGCTGCGGGAGTGGACTGGCACGCGATTGTAGGTGGAATCGGTCGGAGCGAACTGGGTATAATCGTGAACACGCATACAGCTCGTTGGTAACGTTCATTTGATCATATTGGAGTAGAACAATGCTAAAGGTAGTTATGATAATTTGTAAGGGAATAGTCATTAATTTGTATGATATTACTGTAGCCATTAATTTTTCTATCATCACCGGCGGCGCGCCGCCTGCAGCGCTATACCGCGATGTATGTATGTACACTATGGAGATGTTTGTTATGTATAATGTATTAACATTGCAAAAATTAAATATATGATCTTATATATAAATTACTATTATAGAACACAGTATGAAAATAAAAAAGTTGATTCACATGAATTGGATTGTTTGTGTGCGGATGCCGCGCGCGCTGTGGACTCTTTCTCTTTCTCTCTCTCTCGCCTCGTCCCCGAGCGCTGCGCTTGTCGAATACACAACAAACTATGACAACACTATAGTTTTTCATTTCCATAGCGAGGCCTACTGTATCTTCCACGCTTAGGTAGTGCTAACCGTTGCGGATTGTATATTTTGTTTACTAAAAATATAATGTTAACCTTCTGTTGTTTGTATCACTAATGTTGTAACTTACTGAATGTCTGTACACCGGAGGGGGAGAAGTACAACTGGATTTTTGATAACACTTGTAACACGAATCTGTATAAAATAATAATAATAATAATAATAAAAAAAAACAATCGCATGTCTACGAGTAAAGTGATTTGAGTTTGTTGTTGGAACGGCCTTCATTTAGTTAGGCGGGATCGACGAGTTGGGTGTTTTTTTTTTTTATTTCTTGGGCGCGTTGAACCTGTGCTTGGGTCGATATTGAACGGCCTTCGTAGCAAGTTCAAGTTTGGCGTGTCGCCATGGCAACCACTCGCAAACACCTGTATCGACCCTTAACCGAAACCACGCTCTGGTGGTCACATTGAATTGAACACTTAGCGAGTGCTGTCGGTAAGCGATTTTCTATATTTACGTATATTCTTATTGGTCGACTTTATAAAAATGAAACATTGCACAACGAGAAACTATTTGAACATGCCGGTGGAAAACGTACCAAAAATGCCCTCGGGGCTAGTTGAATTGATGGAAGGACTCTCCAAGGAGGTTTTAAGACATAATCCTACCAATGTGCTCGAGTTTTGCACAGATCACATGAGGAAGTTGCTACAGTTGAGAGATGTTCATTGTAAGTAAACTTAAAAATCAAATCGCTGATTAATATCTGTTATAAATTATTTAAAATTGTTCATTTATTTAATTAGAAGTACTGTGATTGATAAGGAAATTAGCGTTTTAAAGGCTAACGTACCGCTTGAGTTCTTTACAATTATAAAATTTTACTTTATTTTACGAAATGTTACTACTATAACGAGATATTATTACGAATATTTGATATATTATTAATTTCCTAATAATGCTTAAAAGTGCGATGTTATACATTGCAGTGCGTATTGCCTTAAGTTCTGATGCACCAATTATGATGCCTTATGGCAATATCGTCTTATCATTGAATGTTTGTTTGCTTAATATACGCTATTACTGCAATACAACTCTATTTTTATGTTGTAGCACCTAAAAAATCTTTAACTTTGGAACAAAAAATACAAAATGCTAATAACATAATACAAAAAAGAGCAGAGAAAAGGCGTCATAAATACGATAACGATATGTTAATATTTAACCAATCCGAAGATTGTGTACTTAAGACTGAAAGCGAAACCAAAAATGATGAAGAGGAAGCCAAGCTGAGCAATGTCGTAAAAGAACAAATTTTAAATGACGATGGGGAACGCAAAATTGAAGAAGATCAAAACATTCCTACGGTTTCTAAAGAAATCGATATTGTAACAGCGGAACGCAACGAGTTATTAGACGAACCTTTGATACCTAAGGATTCTGCTAATCTGGATGGCGTTATTGATAATGAAAATTCAAATGTCAATAATGAATTGAATACAGAAAGTATTTTGAATAATAGTGACGCTCATGCTTGCGATTTAGATGTTGTTGATGCGACTAAAAATTCAATTGAAATGCAGTCGTCGAATATATTGACAAATATAATTAACAGTTCAAATGGATATACTGACACTTTATTAAACCAGCAAGATGTTCAAGTTGAATCGAATAATTCGCATGAAGTAGACATGCTAGATAAAACTTTGAATGGTGATAAATGTGATGTGATAGAAAAAGGTGATCAATTAGAAGAAAAGGACATTAATAGCTCCGTTGTGGCCGCTGGAAGTGAAGATGCTCAAAATCTTGGATCTCCTAAAGACGAGAATATTACCATAAATTTGGAACTTTGTAATGAAGGCGAAAATATTGAACGGATAAAAGAAGGACAAACTGATGCGTGTGATAATCACCATGTAAATGATACCTCTGCTACGCCCATCGCAGATTCGCAAGTAGATGTTAAAGGTAAAAATGAAGCAGATGAATGTTTGGATCCGGATGTGACTGTTATTGAGTCGCAAACAAAACTTGAAGAGCAAAATTTCGCCGAGAAGATTTTGGAAACAGAAACTTCCATTGCATTGGAAGGACAATCCAAAGCAGAAAATGAGACTAACAATAATTTGCAACAAGTAGCAGTTGCTCTTATGGAGGAAAATGAAGTTAAAAATCAAAATGAGAGTGAAACTATTTTAGTACAAGACAGTGTAACAATCGTTGAAGATAAGATATTGGAAAACGAAAATGGCTGTGGTAAACATTTAGAGCAGACTACAGTTATTGAGACGGAGAAGGTAATGAAAGCCGAAGAAAATAATAGTAAAGATTTGGAACGCAATGGATCGTTAATTGAATTAATAAATGGAAATAACGGGAAAAAATTAAGTGAAGAAGTAGAGGCCAATGAAATTAAAAAGAAATTTTAGTAAATGATGAGAATAAAATTCCTGAGCTTTTAGAACAGGACCCAAATGAAACGAGTATTGTTGTCGACAACAGTAAAGAAATCAAAGATGAACTGGACATTAGTAAATCGATAGATCCATCTGAATTAAAATGTAATGAGTCTGAACTGATTCAAAATGATAATTTTGATAAAAAGTTGGATGATAAGATGACTACAAATACCTTAAATAATGATTTGAAAAATATGGAACGTGAGAAAGATAATGAAGAAGAATCTACAGAGGATATACAATCAAAACACGAAGACTCAAATAAGTCTTCTGTAGAAATCAGTAATATGGAACGATACGATACGAAAAATGTTGCAACAAATGATGTTCTCGAGGAAAAAGTAGATTTGGTGCATCAAAGTTTTTTCAATCCCAAGTTGCCGAAGCACATATTCATGTAACGAACGGAGATACCGAAGATGACATCATTGACAAACCATTGATTTTAAATATTGAATACAGTAAAATTGAATCTGAAAATAATAATAAAACCAATAGTTTCAATGAAAATAGTTCTGATGATGCTCAAGAAATTTCAACGATAGAGTCAAAAAATTCAAAAACAATGGACCTAGAAACGGCTGCCATTACTATACAAAAAGTATTTCGTAACTTTCTTTTCAGAAGCAAAACTTCCAGTTTTGAGGACCCTACTAATATTGAGTTTAATATTTTTGATCATAACACCGCCCACAGGTAATTTTGTCCCTTGTATTCATTGTCACCTCAGCATTTTTGGTGCACATATAATTTTGAATGTAACTAACCTTTGAATAAAACATTTATTCCGCTTATAAATACAAATAATCACGTTAACAGACACGAATACTAAACTGTTGTGCGATTAAAACTAAAATATTTTTTAATATTTGTAATGACATAATTAACAAAGTTTATTGTAGGGTGCTATTTATAAGTTTTGGCATTTTTAAAAGCATAACTTTCGATCATTCGTATTATAACCTCATTGCTACTAAATATTGCAGGGTGAAATTAGTTACGCAAACAAAAACCAAATCATGAACAAAGACAAACGTGCCATTGTTATAAGTCGTATGGATACCGTATTACAAACTGTTAATGAGGAGAAATCTTTATCGCTATCAACTGACGATTCGTCTACTCTCTCAAGTGCGGCGACCGTTATTCAAGCGCATATAAGAGGTTTTCTAGTTAGGAACAGATTGAATCGCACCAAAACCGCATCCACTACATCGGATGATCCAATGGCCGCGTCGTTTGAAACCGACCCCGACCCAGCTAGAAATAAGACAGTTTTAAATATTCATATTGTGCCTGAAGGTAGACATTTCTTGAGCCGAGACGAAAGCATGTTGACATCGGTGGAGTTATCGCTAGACGGAAGCCCGCCCACTTCTACCAACCTGCACCCGTTGGGCTACGATAAAAGTGAACGTAGAAAGCAATTGAAAAGGGAGGACGCTATACAATCTGTATCGCCTCCGAGTAACAGCAGCACTCGGTTGAGCGAAGACGTAGATTCTGCAATAGAAATTGCGATTAGTGAAAAGGACAATGAAAAAGAAACATTCGATTCTAATGCTGATTTAACTGTCGGCCTAAAAGCAACCAAAATTACGAAAACAACGTTGTCATGGACAAGGCACAAGATAAGCTACCTGAGAATCAAGAAGGTTTACTAAAAGACACTACGGTAGAAGAACAATCGGATAATGCAGAAAAAATATCGATTTCCGACGAAGCAAAACAAATTGAAAATCCAGATTTAAAGTCGCTTTCCGACGTAAAACCCACATTAGAAGCTTCGGATGAATCAGATGTTGTCACACCATTTGAGAATGTAGAGGAGAAGGAGATGGAGATGGTGTTAATGTAAAATTGGAACATTCGGGAGAGTTTCACGACGTGGTGCTACCGACAAAGGTGTTGCGCAATGACACGTCAGTCGTCCGCGGTGAGTGAGGACATCTATTGTCAGGTGATAAACCATTCCGTTCTACTGAGGCCAACGCATGACTGCTAAAATGTTAGGTAGATTGTGAATACCGTTTAAAGTGGGCATTTGCCTTTCCTGTAATATTATCATGTTAATAATTGTGTTGCATTTCTGCAGTAAAGTAATTAGTTCCTTTGGTACGTCCTATTGCCATAAATATTCGTGATTTATACAACACGCCTTAGAATTCTTAAATCAACAAATCGATTAATTGTAGTTAATACTTACTTTTTAATTATTTAAAAAACTAATTTGTTAAAAACTAACTACAAATATTTTTTCAGGTAAAACCTGTAAAAAATATTTGTAGCTAGTTTTTTAAATGCTTTTGTAAATTAATGCATTCTTAGGCTTGATCAGTAGATTATTTGTCACAAAAATTATTTAGATTACAAGTAAAGCAGAGTTTTAAAATCTTTCACGTAAAAAGAGATTCAATAAACGTAGAAAAAGCACAGCAATTTGTTCAGTGGTAGTATGTCACTCGGCAAAAGGCATTCAATGCAAAAGGATAAAACGTTTTATCCAGACACAGTAAATCGATACAGATACAATATATTTTTATTTATAGTTTGTTCTGGCAGAGTTAAAAGACTAAAATGTAATTATATTTTGTATCAAAATAAATAATAATACTCTTAAACAGTCGGGCTAGCGCATGGTCTGGATTGTACAAATAAATTCTTTATACTTTTAGATAATTCCTTTTACATTAATCAAAATTTTTGCTTCTCGTTTTTTCAGATTTCCAAAACGTCCTGGCTTATTTTTTAGTGTGGAATAATTCGTAAAACATGAGTGTAATTGTAATCTCCAATAAACGTATATCAATTATTTTGTTTCATTAAAAGCTAAATAGAAAATATTAATTATATGTTGTCTTCCAATTATTAAATAACTCTTTCCAGTTATTGAAATTAAGTTAAATTAATTTTTTTTACAAGTTAAGTAAGTTATACAATAGACGCAATTATAAATATATCAAAATACTCATCATCATCATCATCAGCTGTGATAGTCCACTGCTGGACATAGGCCTCCTAATACACCCTATCCATTAGAGGGTTTTTGGACCGTATCCCACCACGCTGGTCCAAAGCGGTTGGTGGATGGACCGACTTTACATGCCAAAAATACTAAATTGTCTAATATACTAAATAATCTGTGTTGTTAATCATTGATTTTTCAACCTTGCCTAAGTTGCCAGTGCGATGTATAGCAATCTCGTACGAGTATTGCTGTTTGAAGATGTACATATTCCTTGGAGCAGGTTGTGAAATATTGATCTCTAGTACAATTAAGGTTATCTCGACCATTTACAAGTTATGATTCTGTTCAGAGTTAATTTGTTATAGCTCCGATGTGAATAAGATGATAACTTAAATGTGACCGAGTTGATTGAGGTCTGTCTAACTAACCGATGGATAGTTTTATAAATCCTAACACATGGTCGGACATAACGAAGACATTAACTTTTAGTGTCCCTTTATAAATAAGAAATATCTGATTTCGTTCAGGTATAGAAATAAACTACAAGCTCTTGTAAGTTAAGAAGATTCAATAATCAGAAATTGCGATCTAAATTTTTCTGATTGTTTTTAATATTGTTTTTTGGACATAAAACTAAGAAATAATTTTATCAATACGACACAAGTTGGAAAAGCAGCGTTGCGTAAATCAATAAAATCGACAGATAGCAACAAAATGTTTATATGTTTTATTTTAAACTCTACCATGAGCTAAAAAATGCTGGCTTCAAGAAATTTTGGTCTTTAAATTGCAACGCTGTCTGGAAAAATGTGGCCATAGATAATATTAAACATCATTATTTAGCTAAACCAGGCAAAAAAAGACAATCGAAAAGTAGGAATTAGGCCCGCTTTGCCTAATGTTTCATAAAATGCAAAATTGCTAAGCTTTTACGAATTTTACATTAGTTTATATCCTAAGTGCTGAACCTGTCATTACGATACAGACGGCAACGCATTCAAAGGCGGCACGATTAAGCTCTTCCTTAAAAATTAAATGGAAATGAAATGCTAGTTCATTTAAAGCTGTGTTACAATTTAAAACGGCCACGTCAACGATTTTTAATTGATTGGTGAATCAATCTATATGGAACTACAACAATTTAGACGAAAACTCTTAAGTTAACTTGATGTAATCGTAAATATATTTGAACGTTGGTATGTAACTATCACCACTAGTTTTTCAAGTATAAATAATCTGAAATTAAAAAGGTATAAAATGGATGCTTCACGGAGAATCATGTTAGAAAGTTCGACCGAACGGCTTACATAAGTATAGGGTTAAATAACTGTTACGAAATTAGCAAACTGTTTACAAAGAACAGACTATTTCTTTTATTAGGAAATCACTTAAAATATTTTGAATTTATCGAAAATAATGGTAAAAAATTATTTCTGGTTGATTTAAAAATGCATAGAATTTCATTTCGCACATTGACATAATCTGTGCTAGTTTTACTAATGTCAGAAATGACAAAGCTCGGTAAATAATAACCGTGTAGAATAGCTTTACTTGTATTAACTATTAAGGAGATTTATACACCAATATGCCTTTACCTCCTGCATTAGCTGCGCGACTTGCAAAAAGAGGTATATTAAAAGTTAACGCCAATGGTGATACCGTTAATAACCAAGTTTCCATTCAAGCTAATGAGGAGATCATAGCTGAGGACTACGATTTTAAACCCGAAGAGCTCAACTCAAAAGAACATTTTTGGGAAGGTATAGAAGGTGTTAATGTTGATCCTATCAAAGGTCACCGTGGCTGTCCAAATAAAAGTAACGTCTATCACGAATGTTCAAAATATTGTGTTAAAACATGGAAACTAGGAAAAATTGTACCTAACGAAACGTATTTGGAAAACAAAAAGAAAGCATTAGAGCTCTGGCCTCTGCCGCCAGGTTGGGAAGAGGTTTACGACGAAGGAACTGGACAACATTATTTTTGGAATGTTCACAACAATCTGGTATCATGGCTGCCACCAGCTCATCCGCAGGCAATACCGTCTGAAAGTGCAGCCCACTTGAGAGAGGAGAGACTATTGAAAGAAGGTGATGATAGTGACGACAGCAGTGAAGCTTCTGATCAAGAAGTTCCTCAGCAGCATATTAAAGAAAAGAGGCATGAGCGAAGAGAAAGGAACAGAGAGTCGGTTCACCATAGAGATAAGAAAAAGCATAGGGTTAAGGATAATGATTTGGATCCAATGGACCCTGCCTCATATTCTGATATACCAAGAGGTGGATGGATGTCTGGGTTAGATAATCAAACTAAAACTGGTGTTGATACAACTGCATCAGGGTCATTGTATCAAATGAGGCCATATCCTGCACCTGGAGCAATACTTGCTGCTAATGCCAAGAGTTCGCCACCACCATCTCCATAATCCATTGCTGTATTGTTATTTGGATTGTAAAGAATAAAGTTATATACTGTGCAACATTTTTTCTTCTTCATTCTTGATTAAAAATTAAGTTATTGCTGTCTGCTTACTTTTTATTGCCCAGAATTACTTGTGATCTATGGAATTGCCAACCTTCAGTCAACTTAATGAACACAATGAACTATCTAAGTTCAACTAATTTTTATGGCAAATAGAACTGAAATGCAATTTGTTACAAGTACCGAGTAATTAAAGCAATTTTCACCTTTTATACAATTTAAAAGTGTAAATATTTTTTTACCACCAAACTAACCAACAAATTAAATATTTAAAAATTTAAATTCCACAGCATAAATCAGAGAAGAAATTGTATGAAATAGATCACAAGTAGTCTTTCATAACAATTTATCTGGAAAAATCCAGCAAATAAGAAACTATATAAGATAGTTTCTATTTGTATTCTTATAATAACTCGTTGTTATCTATCTAGAAAGATGAGAATGAAAATTACAAATACATATAAACAATTTAAGTGAATAGATTTTAATTTGATTATACAGATCATGGTCAGGTCATGCATTGTTGAGGGTAACAGCAGTCACATTGTAAGACCAAAATTACTTTTAATAAAAACAATTTTAAATCCATATACATGTTAAATTTTTCATTAAATTGCTAAATATTTAAAGATAGATAAATTTTGTTTATAATTATAATTTTTAAGTATAAAGGTATAACATTAAGTAAATAAAGGTACAAAATAATTGCTTATACTTTTATTAATAATAATCAGTTACATAACAAATGCCTTAAAAAGGTCCCCGATTATTGTCCCCTTAAATGCTGTATTTAATATACACAAATATTTACAAACAAACAATTTGTCAAAATTTCAAGTTATTTTGTGACGATCATCCCTTACAACTAAATGTATATTTTGTCTACCAATAAACATATAAGTAAACATACTTATCAATACTGAATAATAAATTATGTCATAATTGCTTGTCATTGTTATTTCCTTTTGGATTATGAGTTGACCAGGTTCAGCTTTTTGTCAGTTATTATGTGTAGAAAATGTTCAGGCGTCAAAATACCAATTGGAGTCTTCTTAGTGTGTTCTGAAACAATTATTAAGTTATTATAATGTCCTAATTAGGCGATCAGGTTTTGTTTTATTTTTTTTGGGATTAAAGAAAATAGTTGCTTGTAGATCTTTCTTTTTGTCAACCATTTTCCCAAGTTATCATAGGTTATAATCTATCCAAATTAAATAACAAAGTAACAGGCATCCCTCACAACCTTCTTGAGATTAATTGCCTTTAGTTAACAAATTGCTGCTGACAATGCTGACAACTTATAATGATAAGTCAAGATGGTCTAGACAACGGAGACCTACTTTTTACATGCCAATCCAACACGTGGATAATGTTACTTCTCAGATGATTGTGTCATTGGGCCCAAATTCCTTGCCCGGATTTAAACCTGGGCCCCAATAAAGTATAGATTATATGTAAACAATATAACCCATAGTGATGGAGTGGAGTCGTGCATATAGTCATTCACTGATTGACATCTTGGTGTCGATTCAATTAAAATAACATGTTACAATAATAACATTACAGTCATATACACTTAAAACCCTATCTAGGGTTCATGGGACCAAACATCGAGAATAATTTAAATAATTGCAAAGTAATTAAACGCGATAAGATCCGTAAAAAATATTATTTATCTGTATTCGCGTAAGCAACAGTAAGTATTGGGATATGTTATATTTATACATCCCATTCATAAGAGGTAGTAGGTCTCTTTACAAGAGGCCCTTTGGGGGCACTGTAGAGTGCCTGTTTCTGCAGCAAAAGTGTTTATATACACTTCTGCCTTCCTGTTTGAAGGGCACCTTAGCCAGCGTAACTACTGGGTAAACGAGTAATAACACCTCACGAATTAGTGCCGGTTTTTGCTGCTTTGCTTATGGGCACAGCGTATATCTCACAATCAGGTGAACTTCCTGCTGATCTTATCGCTCTGACAAATTTTAAAGAATAATTCAGTATTTTCTTTAGTCATCCTCCTGAAGATGAATTACATGTCATGCTCTTATCGATAACATTTTACATGGTAATAGATTTTCATTACTTGACATTAAACAGCAGATACCATTCTGATATTGACATATGCTGTCAGGATACAATAGTTAATTCTTGTATAGACACTGAATAATTTTCCAGTTACGGGCTAGACTTTAATATACATTGTTTTCAAAGGTAGAAAATGTTTAGAAAGTTAGCAATTTTAGGTTGCAACGTCAACGCTTACGCAAATGCTATGCAAGATTAATTATACTAATATTTTATCGTGATTGTTTTTAATATATATTTTATTAAATCTATGGTCTGTAATCCTAATAATAAAGTCCTAATAATAAAGTCGAAGTGTACGTTTGTAACGACCGTAGCATTTGTTATACATATAAACCTTCCTCATCAATCACTCTATCTATTAAGAAAAACCGCATCGAAATCCGTTGCGTATTTAGAAAGATTTAAGCGTACATAGGGACGTAGGGACAGAGAAAGCTACTTTGTTTTATACTATGTAATGTAGTGATAACTGATGAATATAACAAAACATTATTTCGAATATTTATCCGTCTCTCTGTCTATTTGTTCTGGCTAATTCTTAAAATGGCTGGTCAGAAGTTCACGTCACTTTCACTGGAAGATAGCTGATGTAACTGGGAGGATATATTTATATTCCAATAAAAATAAATTAATACGCGGACGAAGTCGCGGGTAACAGCCAGTTAATTATAACAGGCCTCCCCTAATACACCCCTATCCATTATATCCGGTATTTGGACCGTATCCCACCATGCTGGTCCAATGCGGGTTGGTGGGTGGACCGACTTTTTACATGCCTATCCGACGCATGGATCATCTTACTTTTCAGACAATTGGGTGATCGGCCCAAATTGCCCTAACCAACTAGGAAACAACAATGAAAATTTGTTGCGTCCCCGCAGGATTCGAACCCACGACCTCCGGTTTCTGAAGCACACACCCATACCACTAGGCTACGGGGGAGGGTATTAATTAGGGGAGGACTATGTCCAGCAGTGGACCAACAGGCTGAAGATGATGACGAAGCGAGTGTTACACTTCTATATTGAATTATGATATTTGAATTTAACGCCTTTACTCGTATCAATGACGACAACAAACGGTGCGATGTCCAGCATGCGCGACACCAGTCCCAGATGGACCGACTTTGCGATGTCCACGCTGTAATATTTCTTCACGACAAACTTGCTGAGCGGATCCGAGATTGTGTTGCCCATATTAGCCAGCCGCCTGCGCGTGTTGTCCGCTGTGAAGAGGCCGTTCAAGTTGCTGTGGATGGAAACATATAGTGACAATATCTTTTACTAGCAGTTTGACCACGGTACTGTTCGTGATATTTTTAGGTTTTAAATGATTTTGCTAAAATAAGATAATATAGCCTGTTATTTATATTATATGTTACGCAAGATGGATGTAGTTTTCTAATGGGGAAGAATTTATAAAATCGGCACCGTTGTTTCGGTGTTTATTTATTAAAAACTTACACACAAAAAAAAACAAATCTTTCTTCTTTATGATATTAGTATAGTTTAGCATAGATTAAGCTGCCCTGTAGACTAGTGGTATGCGTTCGCGCTTCAGAAACCGGAGGTCGTGGGTTTGAATCCTGTGACTCGATCTACACTTCTAATTTGATTCGTATTTGATATTTGATAGACGTTGAAAACGAATACAAAGTTAAACTTCTTTACAAATAAACCGATAATGGGGTAACGAACCGATTATTATTAACAAAAAGATAGTTACCGATAAAAATATAGTGCTATATATACACTTTACCTTTTATTGGTACAATTGTTAGTTTCCAAACAATCTACATCTATATAGGCTTTTCGAAATAACAGGAATATTTGTATGCCTTCGGTATTTATTAATAAATCACAACATACAATCAACAAATATTTTAATAATATACAGAAATGATACCTGACAAAAATTACCTTAACAACATATATTCACCAACGGCTATAGCAAGAGCATTATAAATCTAACAGAGTTACACAATTTAAAATAAAAAAACTATGTAAAATCCGCCAGATGACGCTATTGCCGATCAAATTTAAAAGGATTTTAAAAAAACAACACCGCTATTAATACTCCAAGAATGTTTGTTGCGACGCGTTCGGCGACAGAGCTTCACGCTGATGGCTAACCAACAAATCTATAACCACGTAAATGTATAGAACGAGGAATAGTAACGTGAAAATCATTACACCGATGGCACATTTCAAAATATAAATAGTGATCACGTTTAACTAAAATTTTGACATAACGCACGTGTGTCACACGAACGATTGTATATTTTTAAATTTGTAAGTACAATATATTTATCGTCGAAACGGTTTCAATATATAGAGCCACAAAAAAAATTTTCACCTTTAAAAATTACGCACCAAGCGTTACAAGATTAAAAAAAATATATAAACTTTGGAGTGGACCATGTTTAACCTTGTTATTTTTCTTTTAATTTCCGATATTATTCTCAATATTAAAAAAAAGAAATAATTTCATTACGGTAATAGATTTAATACACAAGAGAATAAAACCTTTAGTTGGTTTAATTAATCTACCACTAAACGTTTAGACCTTCAAACTTGAAAGAGGCGTCGTAATAATAATAATAAATTAATTTTTCACCACATTAATTACACAATAAAATTAGGTAATAAACTCAGGGGACTTTTTCCATAAAGTTCTTTAAATAAATTTAGAAAACGACGATTATATTATTTCTTCGAAAAGGCCTGCAGGCCTCTGACATTGACTTTGGGTTATCGGGAAGTTATAGTGATTAGAAACCGTCAAACATGAATGTATTGTTATCTATATCTGCCGATAATCTATGTGAGGTCGCGCGTGTTACGAACAGATAGACTATTGTTCGAAGTTTTAACTGAGAAATCGACTTGATTATGACGCACAAAAAAGGAACAAATCAGATAAGAAAATTATTCCAAGTTCATTTGCGAATCATAGCGGCTAATGTTTATTAAATTCATCTAGTGCCGTTTAAACCTTTTCGTACGTTTATAACTAATATATATAATACTTAATTTAATTATAACTGCTTTTTAAAAGTTACACTTAATGAAAGGTTGTTTGACTTCGACCTTGTGATTGAGTGATTAAATTCAATGATGACTTACTCCTCATCATCCAGAACTCCAAGGGCGACTGCTTTCGAACTCTTGAGGACGCCGATCGCTTCTGAAGTGGTGGACTCTTCAGATATGTTCGTTATTGGCTCGAGCATTGACTTCGCGAGGGTTACGTCCCACCACCTGCAAATTGGACGAACAAATTATAGGAAACGCAATTATATAGAAATGCAATTGTACACCAGACAATCACTATATTTTTTTTTCACACAAACGGCCTCCGTAGCCTAGTGGTACGGGCTTGTGCTTAAGAAACCGGAGGTCGAAGGTTCTAATCCTGCGTTACGGCTAGTTGGATAGGGCAATGCGGGCCACCACCTCCCGATTGCCTGCAAAGTAAGATGATCCATGCGTCAGATGGGCATGTAAAAGGTACGTCGTTCGCTGATCCCTCTCGGGTCGTGTCGGTTATCTGTCCCATCGGGCTCGGGAGTGAGGGAATATCGAGTGCCCTGTTGGTTTGCGCGTACATTTGTGAACTATAATATCTCCTGCGCAGTTGGCTGACCTCTGAAATAGATCGCCCGCCGTTGTCGGAACCGACTAGGAGGACATTATGTATTTTTTAAATAAATAAAAGAAATTAACTAATAAATGCTTTACTTAATTAATTGAAGTAATAATTGATTACCATACATGTTACATTTAATAGTGCTTAAAGAGTCTGTAAAATCTTTCGAGGTGACGAAAATTGTAATGTATACTTGGTAATATATGATATTTTTTATTAATTTATTAGAAGTCGAATCGAAAGCTATTGTAACATATTGTGAAATCATCATCATCATCATAATCTTCAGCCTGTGATAGTCCACTCCAGGACATCATCATCATCATCATCAGCCTGTGATAGTCCACTGCTAGACCTCCTCTAATACATCCCTATCCATTAATGGGTTTTGGACCGTATCCCACCACGCGGGATCAATGCGGGTTGGTAGATGGACCGACTATTTACATGCCCATCCAATGCATGGATCATCTTAATTTTTTGACAATTAGGTGATCGGCCCAAATTTCCCTAATCTACTAGGAAACAACCATGACAATTAGTTGAGGCCACGAAGGATTCAAACCCAACTCAAGGATTAACTTGTGGAATGCTTTACTAATACTATTGGGACATATGTTGTCTACCTAAATAATCGCATAACAACTGTTACCCGATAAATTTATTTCTCAGTTACGTCATTACATTATCGCGTGACCCGATTTATGTAATTTTAATTATTCACAGATACTAAAAACCGCGCAAAAATTGTTCGGAAATCAAACAACGATAATTATGTCAAAGGGCAGCGTTAATGTGTCATAATAAATGTGAAAGATGAAAACATCTTTGCGCCATCCGAATTGGAGGTATTTGTGATAATGTATAAGAATAATATTTTTAGCGTGTTATTCATTGGGTTGGTTTGGTTTTTTTTATCTTTATATAAAATAGTTTGAGTTTTTTATTATAACACTTTCTGTTGTTTTCGGTAATACTGCATGTAGATAATATAGAACTTTTTATATTTCTAGTTGTTTCGGAACCATGGTCTCCAGGGCGCAATTAGTTTTAAATTACTTCGTTTATGGATATTCCATGTACTTTTAGACTCTGATGTAGGAACATCATCATCTTTATCATCAGCCTGTGATAGTCCACTGCTGGACATAGGCCTCCCCTAATACACCCCTATCCATTAGGGGGTTTTGGACCGTATCCCACCAGGCTGGTCCAAAAGGGTTGGTGGGTGGACCGACTTTTTACATACCCATCCGACGCATGGATCATCTTGCTTTTCAGACAATTGGATGATCGGCCCAAATTGCCCTAACCAACTAGGAAACAACAATGAAAACTTGTTGAGTCCCCGCAGGATTCGAACCCACGACCTGCGGTTTCTAAAGCACACGCCCATACCACTAGGCTACGGAGGCAGATGTAGGAACATAGTTGTCCATAAACATAAAACGCTTTTAGAACATTGTGATACGCATAACATACTTACTAAAAATAATATTTTGTTTTGTTTTTCTGAAAACACAACTTCGAAGAACAATTAAATCTTTCATGGAACAATGTATTGTCCTTATTAGTCTTCGACGACAGGATCTCAAAAAACGTTCAGCTATTATATGTTAGTGAATTAAAAAAAGTTGTAAATGAACGTTTGTGTGTAAAATGATATAATTCCTGTAATGACTACTTGACTGTAAAATTTATTAAAGAAAGAAAAAAAGCCCAGCTGAGTTTCTTACGCCAGTTCTTCTCAGGTCAGAGGCTTCCATTTCCGAACTGGTGGTAGTTTATTTGACAATCAATAGGAAATTGTAACGCTTTTATATTGTATAAAGATATTTGACTTTGGGTTACTTAATAATTTATTATGATTATAAATTAATAATTAAAGTTCTATTACGATATATAACATTAGTCAGCCATTAGGCAGGCCTAGGCGGAAGTGACATGTGCAATCAAATGCATAATTATTAATTCCAAATTATATTAAGTTTAATATTAAATGAGTTGCATTATCAGCAGGATCGAAATGTCAAAAATAACCGATTGATGCCTACTTGTGCCTGGTTTGAATAAAAATTGTTGAATTATTTAATTTTCACAACCTGCATTATAACAGCACTTGTGGATAGGTCCCAAACCTCAGAAAAGGCAGATACGGAAGCAAACGTACCAGAAGTGGCTCGTGGCTGTTAACATCCACATCAAGTCCAAATTGGATCTAGATGAACTTGGCATTACGTTGTGATCGTGTGTTTTAATCCGGACACAAATCATGAGCCTTAAATTTAAGGCAACATTAACCATTAAATGTTAGACTGGTTAATAGATCCAAATCCTGCATTAAAAATAAAGAAAGTACTCCATGAATTGTGGCAAAATAGTAAAGAAAAATTTAAACAATTGACAGCCATTGATACCATATTCTGTTATTGAGCGAATTGAGAATGATTTCTTAGTCCTACCTGATTAATGACACAACCATTTATGAATACAATACCAGGCGTAAGCACAACATCGAACGAACCAAAATAACCACAAAGGTGATGTTAGTCTTCGGACGGACTTAATACCATGGACTCTCCACTGGTCGAGATGAACCATTGGTCAGAGCGTGATTTTCGGCATTATCACCAGCAACTACGGCCAGCCTTCAGAGATTGGCGTAGCCGCAAACAGGGCCTACCACGGTAAAGCTCCTGTATAAATTTATGAAAATAGTTTATAAAACATCAATTGATTAAAAAAAACCTGTTTAAAGGCAAACGACAACATTTTCGCATCATACGTTTCTATAAACAGTTGAACAATAGTTACAATTGATTGTTTAAATTCATTCATATAATTCAAGTACCAGTACTAGTACTAATAAATCATTCTAATAATTCAATTCAATCACAATTATGTAGATTACCAAGTACGTATATCTGACCATAATCATCTAAGAAAAAAAATGTTTACTATCGATTCGCAAAATTTACTCCAAATCATAACAACTTTTAACCTACCACACCTAAAAAATATATGCAATTTATGTAAACAAAGCTTACTGTCTCCAATACATATAAGCAATCATCACGTGATATTCCACCAATAACAGCTACATACGTTTTGGCGCCATACAATTTCACAAATAAACAAATTCAGCAATATGTATTACGTATATTTGTATTGTAAACATATTTATGTACGCGTATTACTTTTTTTTTTTATATTTTCTCATTTAGTACTTTTAAACGACCCAATTCTTACGTATAAAACCTTGTTTTTCTCTTTTTTATTATTTTTTATTATTCTCACCATTAGCATTCAGTTGAATTCCACCAATGTTACGGTACAGTACTTTGTGCCATCAATTCTACATATAACAAACATTGTTTACTAATGTAAATAGAAAAATTTTTCATAATTGATAATGCTTTACTATTCACAAAATTATGCTGTAAATAACAACTTACTGTTACATTTTATCAATCTCTGTTATTAATGACACTTACGCACATATTCTCCGAATAGCAATTCAGAATGGACATTATTGAACATAGAGTCCTCATCTGTTAAGTCTTTATCATTTGTCAATACGTTTCTTCACAAACCTCGCGTAAATCTGATCTTTCCTCAACCTGTATTATGAATCAACACAATAAGTTCTGAATAGCCTGTGCAATTCGACCATGATTTACAAGTAAAGTATATAGATAAGTTTATAATTAGTGATAGTTATTTCAAAACTGTAGAATTATCACGTATCCTCGAACCTGACAAGTATCCAATAGCATTGAAACATCTTTTTATATTTTTAGTTTTTACTGAAAGCGATTATTTAACAGAAATATTTATCATATCAATTTAACATATCTTTTCAGTATATGTATAATATTTAGTTACTTAAATTAGTTTATTCCAGACGTTTCGATTTTTCAGATCCATCATCAAAATCATCTTTTCCAATAAGCAACACCAACGATTATACTAAAAACAGAATCGATATACGGAAAATAATCAGAACTTAAATAGATCTAGAAATAATAAAAAAAATAATTGGGGGACCGCTGCTAAATATTGTTTACTATGCTAGTTGGATCTTAAATAAATATTAATTTTTCAGTTTGATGTTACACCTTGTTTACCTGGATTCCAGATATTTTTGGAACTGTTATGGGAGACTCAAAAATTTGATAAAATCTATACAAATTAGGGGCTAGCAGTCTATATATAATAATATGCCTTTCATTTGATAAATTTTATCCTAGCAGCAACATTGGATGGGTATATTTAATTTGAAACACTGTTAACTTTTTAGTTAATCGATATATTCACATAAAATAAATGCACACACGCATTAATAAAACTTTATATTTATTATCTGATTAAGTGATGATTTTATTTGAACTTAATAATAACTAGCATTTTTTCAATTTGCAGACCACTGTTGGTTGTCACGTAAAATTAACTAGCTTTATAAGTGTTAGACGTTGTTCCGTCTCTAATAATATAAGTGTCTTATTTTATATTTATCGTATAAATTTATTTATTAACCCTTTGTTTTGTGTCTGTTCAGGTATCTCAACCAACTAAGTGCCGTTGACTCACAATATATAATACAATAGTCAATAATACCGAACACTTTTGGATAATACTATTCTTGTTTTACCCAACGTTGACATTGGTAGAATCATCGAGTTATCCATGATGGATACATTATATTTAAAAGAAGAAAAGTTTTAGACGTAAATTTTGCAGGCAATGAACAAATCCATCTTTAGAAAGGACTTGTCTGTGTGATGCACATATACTATACGCGGGATATAAATAGCTTTTAACTTCATATACTTAATATTGGATCGTTAGTGAAATGAAGTAATAGCAACTGAAGCGATGTTAGCCTTTGCATTTTTTACAAAACTGTTAAAAAATTCAAATCATCTTTCAAATAACCAGATTATAATTGTATTAAACTTTACAATTGATGCAATGATTAAAATACATTGATAACTACTGCAGTAGAAAATTAAATACGTTACAACATAAATAATAATAACCATTTTTACGACATACATACTAGTAATCCCGTTTTTAATCAACATACATCGATCACAGACATAATACAACGTCATCACAGATTATGCAAGTCGTATTTGCAATGTGATAATCTCGTAAAAGTGTTATCAAACGGCGAAAGTATGCTGTTGACTCGATTCGTAATCTGGGCGAACGTAAATATTATTCAAAAGTACAGAAATAACACGTAAACTAGTTTAATCTGGCACAGATTTTTAATTACTTTCAGATTGAACTTTCGCAAGTACCGAGATGACGACACAATGGGTAAACTTTTAAAGAAGAAAAAAACAGCGTAAATTCATCTTCTGTTGTGGTTTGAATTATGTGCGATGTCGAAAAAATAAATATGCAATAATATAGATTAATTCACTTTAAAAGAATTGCACAAAAGAATTTTATTATTATTTCACTAGATGTTGCCTGCGACCACGTCTGTGTGGTATTATATAACATTTGTAAAAATGTTGTTTTGTCGTATGTATCGGTTATTGATCACAACGTAATCGTTTGAAAAAGGTTGTTTTGATTTTATGAACACACACAAAAATTCTATTTATTTGTACGATATTCATAAGTTTGAACCAAAAAGCGTTAATAAAAATTGAGATTAAGTATATATAAAATAAAATACATCGGCACGATTACCAAATACACGATAATCTTTAAATGACGTATTAATGTGACGCAATGCTATATTTATAGTTTAGCAGCATTCGGACTATAGTATGAAGGTGTGTACATACAACCGAACCAACGAATGTTAATTCAACTAGGAACATAGGAAATAAAAATAAATATTTATTTATTTACTTTATCTTATTATGTTATGGAAAACTCATTTTAAATATTTTTTGCTTATTTTGTGCACCTAACTGCATATCTCTTCACCACCCAAAGGTTGGCTGGTAGACAATGCCATCGGCATTAAGTCCCTTTACAATGTTTTGTGCAAAAGAATAAATAAATAAATAAATAAACATACGAGCAATGGTAGAATTTATTGTTTTCAATAACTTATAAACACTATTAAAGTAGAAAATTAAGCTAATGGAAATTCTTAATAAACAATATAACATTACACGGCCTCAAACTAAGGAAACCTATACTATGGTAACAAGATAACTGTCAAATAAATAAAATACTTAACTATTGTAAATAAACGCTTTGATATTATTCAAACAACCAAAGAATAATAAGGCTAAAAATTAATGTAAAAAATGTAATCAACAGCGACGTAGAGGCGTCGTACGTATGATCTTGTTATTAATCGTAACCCACTAATGAATGTTTATATGTCAGAACAACAATAATTAGGCATATCATGAAAATGACACATTTTCCTTTTCCATAGGTTAATAGTAATTTTCCATTTTATATTATACTAGCAACCCTCCAACCCCCCTTGCGGGTGGAATTTCATAAAATCCGTTCTATTTACGTTTTTTTTACCGAATAGTGCTACCAAATTTTAAGTCGCTACGCCTTATGGTTCTAGAGATATCGTGATGAGTCAATATATAGGTGGGAAGCTCTTTTATATATATAGATAGATATGTAGATAGGTTCAGATGAGATTCAGACAAACATCACCGAACATATTAAAAACTCAGTTCGACTAATATACTCGCACCTTTAGTGCAACAATCGTGACAAAGGCGTGATTCTAACATATATCATTTGATATGACTGCAGGGATGTTTAAAATTAATAAGCAGTCGCTAATACGTAAAATAAATTCAAAATCAAGGACGAAACTAGCGGCGTGCGATAACAATTATATAAAGAGCGTTTATAATGAACGAAACAATAATTATCACATAAAAATAAATAGGGAAATGATAATAAAAAAAAATAAGTTATTCGTATCAATCTAAATTAACTTACAAGCGTTATTCGTAATTTTATTGTAATCGAAAAATGAATAATGTAGTAACAAAACATACCTACTAGATGTAATTGCAAAAAAAAGTTATTAAGGCAAATTATGATTCTATGTCTCCTTAATAAAAAGTTATTGGTTTAATGATTAATTAAATAAATAATATTTAAATAGTTCAACGCTACCACAATTATAAATAATTACAATGTGGTGAAATCAAATAAAGTACTAAAGCAAAGTGAGATTATAAGTTTACATATTATTTTTTAGTCAGATAACCTTTACATTAATTATTACTTATAATACGTAATTGTGGTGACGCATTTAACTTGAATACGGAAAAGAACTCAAAGTCGAGTTAAGTTAGTTTAAGTTAATTCAATACACAATAAAAATATTAATACGGTATTAAAACTAACATTGTTCTTATTATTTCTTTAATTCACGCGAATAGTACACGATATGGTATAGGCGTAGAGTTTTTCGATTTTAACAATAGAAATACTAAGTTTTTTTATAACGCAAATTTTCTACTAACACCAGTCAAAAAGACTGGTTTGGTTAATGTGGTGTTCATCATCATCAGCCTGTCCGCTGCTGGACATCGGCCTTCCCCAATGCAGGCCTTCCCCATTAGGGCGTTTTTGGACCGTTTTCCACCACGCGGGTCCAATACGGGTTAGTGGGGGCGAATTTTCATGAAATCCGCGAATGGGTTTATGTTACTTTTCAGACAATTGGTGATTAGCCTAAATTGTCCTAAACAACCAGAAAACAAAGATAACACAAATTTGTTTCCCCGCGGGATTCGAACTCACGACCTCCGGTTCATAAAGCAAGGGCCAATACCGCTAGGCCACGGAGGCGGCTAATCTAGTGTTAACAACGTTTATTTAAATTAAACCTTTTTAAACAGTTAAAACTTCGTGTATTAAATTTATTATAAACGCGTCAAGATCCGTTTTAGCCAATGATTATTTTCACGATGTTAGTTGCAATGTTGTCGCAATACAAATGTTTTGACTTCGCAAATATAAAGGGTATTGTATCAATGGAGTGCTTTCAGATGTCCTTAGTCAAGTATGAAACAAATATTGATCAATCAATCAAAACATAATACAAGGCGAACATAATTTGTTATTGTTCTACTTTTGCTGAAGTTAGTAATTACAAAGAATGTATACGTAAGATTATTAATCAATTATTTTATAGATTACCTAAATCTAAGCCAAATAAGATATATAATGTTTACAAACAACGTGTACTCTGCAAACAAAGAAGTGACGCCATTTTGAATTTAGCTATTGAATAGAAGTTATAAAACTTAACTAGATTTAGTAAACCTTTTACATTTGAAGCATTTTTTTTCTGTTTTAGTTTAGTTATAATTATTTAAACAAACTCGTTGACGAAGTAATATTGTTAAGAGAAAATTAAAAAAAAAAGCTTATGCTGATGTCAGATTTAGGTGAGCACAATATCTTCGAGAACGGAACCGAAAATACTTACAAAAAAAAAACACTATACTTGAAAATAAAAAGGTACATACATGGATGAATAACGCATTACAATTGTCTATTTTTTAAATACTTTAAAAATTTTAAAGTGAACAGATATCATTTCAGATTTATTTAAACACTACCTCTGTAGCTCAGAGGTAAAGGCTTGCGCTTTATATACTGGAGGTCGTGGGTTCGGATGCTGCGGGGTTTCAACTACTGATATAATGGTTCGATCCGATTAGGAGTCAGAATCGATTCAAGACAATATTATTATTCAAACAAATTTAACTATTATACAACATATTTGTGTTATTCATACGATATAATTGTCCGGTAAATATTGGCACAGTCAAGTGAAACCTTAGAAATAACGTTAGGCGGTAAAATTTACATAAAATACTTCGTTGCTAACAAAGTAGTAGAGATATTTCCGGGAGGATATTGCATTTCTCATTCTATACAAATAGATTAAATAAACATCAGGTTCTATTGTTTTTAATATTTACCTTATTGCTAAAATACATTTACTAACATATTCTTATATGATTTTCGAACAAATAACCATTCAATCAAGTAACAAGGGTTCAGCCGTCTTGGCGTTTATTGAAAAGTGCTAAAGGCCAGCCAAGTGGTTCTAGATTCTGTCTGTTATATATTAAAACATAACTTATAATGGTAATACATACATATTTTTCACTTTAAAGATTTCTTTATTTTTATTTAAAGTCAAAGTCAAATATCTTTATTGAATATGGAAGCATTACACTTTCTTATTGATTGTAAAAGAAGCTACCACCGGTTCGGAAATTCGGTAATCCTCGGAAGCCTCTGACCCGAGAAGAACCGGCATAAGAAATTAAGCGGGACATTTTTTCTACCTTTTTTTCAATAAATTTCACAAAATTCAGTTACATTGAATATTATATTTTACGGTTTGAAATAATAATATAAAATATTCACATTAATATTTTAACCTTATCGCCCGTTATCGAGTAAATCCCGTTTGTCATTCGGATTTTCCTACGTATCGGATTTGCGTTTACATAAAATTTATCTAAATGCACCAAATCAATGCATGGCTCCGTGATAAAGCACGAAACGTAGAGATAAAAATGTGTACATTGATAAATTTAGAAGCGTATCGGTGTGATTAAATTTATTTCTGCGAACTATTCGATTTTATATGAAACTCTCGGAGTATTAGTTGTACTTCTCAAGTTAGTTCACTTTTTAAAACTATATAGACAGAGTGTAACAATCAAATGAAATTAGACAGTGTAAAACACATTGTACAAAATTAGGTTTTTTTTTATTCAAAAATTACATTATTTATTCCATAATAAGGCTATTTATAAGATATTGTTAGCGGTGTTATCCGTTAGAAAAAATCTGTTCAAAGTATTTTTTCAGTAGTAACTACAAGAACTTTAATAGAACCATAACGTATTTTACCACGTTTAATTAGTAAGCGAATTTAGCTATGCATCTGAAACGGGAGTATTATAAACTAAGTTGAACGCGATAAAATTCGTTAAGTGTTAATATGTTGCATTACAATAAGCTTATTATTATTATTAATTATTATTATATATCACATGTAGTATAAATTCTTAAATGCAAAGTATGACATCATTTCGATATTACCAAGTGAAAAGAATCGCTTAGAATCATTCGGAGTATTGCATCAGATCGCCTTCTGGTTTAACACGGCGTAAAAATGTAAACACGTCTATCGAGTATGATACAAAGTAACACACGGAATGTTGTACCAAACAATCAGGAAGTCATTTTGACTCGCCCTTGAGGCGAGTTTGTGACTGACGGCAATCTTATACTCTTCTTAGGCTTAGCTTGATTAATTAAATTGGATTGAAATCAAGGTATTAGTCAGGATTCAACGGACTGCAGTTTATGCCAAAGATGTGGTCATATTATAGGTACGTAACTTTTTTCGCCAATCTATAAAGTTTCGCCGTCAGTTTCTCTGTATACAAAAATGATATAAAATTTGTATGTTTCACATATATTATTTAAATACAAAAAATAAATAACATTACCTATAATGGAATGCGTTCAAAATGCAAAGCCGCGATGAAACTACGACTATGAAGGTTTTTAGTCTTTAATTCCGCCCGTAGCGAAACCGACTAAAGAAGAGCAGGGTTGAAAGTATAATTACTAGACAAAAAGGATCATATTGTTCCACGTCTCAAAGCAACGAGAAAACTTTTAACGTCACACTGCACCAGAAGATATACTTGTTTTACAGAAATTTAGCCGTGAGACTGTCCTGGCCGCATATAAAAAAAGCAACTGCTTCCAATAAGAAAAAAACATCCTAACCGTCCTGTTCGTCTCCTTTCATCCTCCTATTAGAAAAACCAAAACTCGACTCACCTGATATATACCGACGTCGGTCTTGTTCAGCTCACTGGGTACAGCCAAGATAGATCCATACGGGTCCACTCCCACTATGAGCGCGTTCGGGCAACGCTCCTTGACCTTGTGGCCTATGCCGGAGATGGTTCCGCAGGTGCCCGCCCCGATGACCACCATGTCGACCTGGTCATCCAGCGACCACAGGATCTCTTCGGCCGTGCCGTCATAGTGAGCAAGCGGGTTGCACGGATTGTCGTACTAGGGGAGCAAAAATCTTACGTAAGGATGTGTAAAATTACAGGCGATACTTTTTTTAGCATCATACAATATCTTATACATGGACTATCCATGAATTACGTCACACGCTACTGAGAAGGAGGGGTCAACGAAATGTGATAAGGCTTCAGATTTTCATTACGTCTTTTTTTTTTAAAGCTACATGTTTAAACAAGCAATAAAAGGAAATATTTAATAAAAATTATCCACTATTGCTACAAACATAAGATATATTATATTATACATATATCATACCAATAGAGAAGGAAGAATACATATAAATAAATAAGTAGATTAAAAAGATATAAAATGGATTACATTTTCTTCATTCTCATATAGCTGTCAAAAGGACGGGAAAGGCTCAAGAATCATGACGTAAATAATGGATCGCCACAAAGTTCAATGCCTTTTTACGTATTCCAACGTAGGAATACGTAGGACTAGAACTTATGTAAGCCAGGTCTAATGTCAAACTCTATTAGCTATTGCTTGCGGTTTCGATATCGCGACAGCTTATTATGTATGGATACAGAGCATAGCATCTAATGTACACTTACGGTTGCAATAACGAGATCATGACTACTTTCAAAAGAAATAATTGAGAGATACTTCAAGACCCTGTCATTGGTAGACAGTCGCACAATTCGTAGATTAATAGCAATTTAGAACAACGACAAATATATTATGAATTAATATAATATGTAACTCAATATATTAATGGTAACGTATTTGTAAAGAAGCGTTGTATCAGACACAATAATATTAAATAATGATTTATTTAATATTATTGTGTTTTTGAATTACTCATTTTCATTTTCTACTTGCTTTGCGAAATCCCTAAAAACCGGTTATATCAGACGCGTCAAACTGCAAAAAATCTAAACTATGCAAATTTATACAAAAATAAGACATGGAATCTATCTTCAGTCAAACTAGAATGGCGCAAAAAACAAGAGGAGTCTGATTTAATCAACAATTATTCTTTAAATTGGTAAAAACGTAATACTTTTTGCGCCAAAACGACTAGATTTTACTTTAATCATTTTTATATCATATTTGGCTACGGAAAAGGCATATTGTTTCTCCTAAATTTAGTAATTTCACACGATAAACTTTGATAAAGCGTGACTTAACGAAAAAGAAAATCATAACTTTATAGTATATATAAATTTGAATTGACATGTAACATGAAAATATATCTTCAGCATACAATAAAATCTAAATAATAATACATGCAATGATTTATATTTATCTGTGACATGTTTAAAATATTCTATGCTAGTCGACAATGTAGTACATGCCATGTTGTTTCATTTGCATATAAAACAGTTGTATGTTAATTGAATTACAATAAAATTCTTGAGCATATTATGCTCAGTCTTGTTATGAATTAATGATTTCTCAGAAGTTATCATGGTTTGCAGATGGTGCATTACAATGAATGTTTGATCAATAATTTACACCAATTAAAAAAAGCTGTGTAATTTTTGAAAACATATACCAAATTTTATTGGGGTCAAATCTGATGGGAAGTGGCCACCGACGCCCATAGACATTGGCAATATTAGTGGTATCACCAACGCGCTTCCTACCGTCAGACATACGGTGTGAAGTCTCGTTTACCCTGTAAATACGTTGGCTACGGTGCCCTTCAAACCGAAACACAGTAGTGTTTTCACACTACTGCTTTTCGGCAGAAATAGGCACCCCGGTGGTACCAACAAGTCTCAGTATCTGCTAAAATTTAGACATGCTGTGTTCAATTTTCTAGTAGTAGTAATTATATACATATTTATGATACAAAACTACTGACAAAATTATTTATATATAATAACTGGACATAGCCTAAATTGAGATTAAGATTTGTTCAATTGAATTTTGAATGAAACAGACAGGGTTTTTCTGTATAACAAATGATACAACAAAAGATTTATGAAGCAACATCTTCATATATATTTTTTTAAGACACCTTTACCCTATTTATATGAAAGAGTCATTACTTTATAATTTTCATAAATTTATTTGTTAATTTAATTTATCAAAATACGAGAACAATATACAATTTAAAAATGCACTACAAAGGACATATCCACATTGAAGAGATAATTTTCCAATTACTAGATAATTAGTGATGTTGCATTGATTTATATTATTATTATTGAAGATAATATAAATAGTTTTTTAAACATGTTTACAAACACTAAGTAAGATAACCTTGAGGTGTCTTGCATCTGAAGAAAACATGTATATTTAGTTTTAAAATTAAATATGTTATAATAAATAAAAAACTAATTTGAAAAAGCATCAAGTCTTAAATAAATACCTGATCTAGCATCACAGCATTTGGGATTTCTTTGGTGAGTCTACGTGCGACACTGAGGTTGCTGTCAGGATCTTCAGAAGCAGCTTCTGTCGGTGTGCGGATTATCTCAGCTCCAAGGGCCTTTAAGGTGTTAACCTTCTCATCTGACATTTTTTCTGGCAGCACTATTATGCATCTGTACCTAAAAAAAATATATATATATTTCAAAAAAATTAAAGTAACAATTTAAAAATAAGTCATATACTTTTTTCATACCTTTTACAGCAGATGCCAGTGCTAGACCAATGCCAGTGTTTCCAGATGTTGGTTCTATAATAACAGACTTTCCAGGGACAAGAATGCATTTTTCCTCAGCATCACATACCATTCTATAGGCAATACGGTCCTTTATAGAACCTCCAGGATTTAAGAACTCGCATTTTGCATCTACGAAAAAAGCGTTATTATGTGTTTTGTTATAATAAAAAGTTGATTAAAATTAAATCAAAATAAAAAAAAATGTAACTCACACATATCACATTTTACCCCATCTTGTTTTGGAATTTTATTAAGTTTGACTAACGGAGTGTTCCCAATCAAATGCAGGATATTGGGTTGTAATTTTTGATTTCTGTCCCTAAAATAAATAACAACGATAAAAAAATATAAATTTATAAAAGTTCACATTATAAAGCTATATAAGGCATTAGGCCCGCTTGTGTACACTTTATCTGTGCAAAAAGTTTAAATAAAGAAATAAATTGAAACTTACAGTGCTCGTATTACGTGGGGCATATCTTTAAGATCAAAGTATTTATCAATTCCATTAGTAGTTCCGTTATGCATTTTTACGTTAGATTTGTTATTATAAAAACAAAACAACGTCTCTATCTGCCTGCAAAAAATTTCACGTTGAATAAAAAAATATATTACTTAAAAACTATATTTTTAAAAGTTAAGGTTAAAATGTTTGAATAAAATATCAATTATAAAAAGCTTTGAAAAATAAAAAATCGTCATTTAAACTTTTACTTACAGCGATTAGACGATTGCAACTGTACAGCTACGCAAGTAAAGTAACTTGTTGCTCTAAGAACGCACGACTTTATTTCTTGAAGTCTTATCACAAACTGATTACTTTATGTGAAGTTATTATTCACGCTAATATATACAGTTTAAAAAGCGTGCGTCTGACAACAACTTTATAAAAGTTAGGTTAATTTTACGTCAAAACAGATGGTGACACAGACTATTTTTGTTTGTTAATCTAAAAGTTTTTTTTTACTATGAACGATTGTGTTTTGTATTGAACAATTCAGTTAATAAATATGATAGAATTTAAACATTACTAAAATGTAAAAACTATGTTGGTTTACGTCCAACTTCTACAAAGATACAAAACAAAATTTCTAAAATCGTGTTAAACTTTTTAGGGTATGTGAGGTATATAGCTAGTAGGTAATTCATTGAAAAATATGATGATTAAAGACCAATATTATAAAGTATTTTATGAATAACATAATAAATCATATATTGGGTTAGGTGCCAATAGACTTTGACATAAGATTTTAATAATATTCCATCTCTTAGTTTTCAAGCAGCAGATGCATTCGCCGCCACCGCCGGTGACACAATGGCTAGGTTTTCTTTACTTGTGAAATACAAGAATTTAATTAACGCCCTTAAGGCATAATAGGTTGCGACACCCAACAGTAGCCAAACACACACTACACTTAGAGTGTAGGACAAACACACACACTCACGACATCGGCCCCACCGGTGAGGTCGAATTTACACACCCTTTGGTGTATGACACTGTAGCTTAACACCATATTAGATAGGAGCGTTGCTGGACTTTCTTGCGCCACTTCTTCTCCAAGCGCCAACGCTTTTCGAAGTGGTAGTAAAGTTTAGATAAAGCTCTTCTAGCTATAACATTATCCTGAAGAAAACGTCTGAATTGACCGAGGCGTCTGCCCACCTGGGTGGCCCACGATTCAGCATGCTAAGGGTACCAAAAAGTGACGGCCCAAGCCGAGGCTCCCCATCTGGGGGCCCTTGGTGCAGTAAGTCACTCGATGGGGAGACGCGCCTGTGGCAGCGCCCCCCCCCCCCCCACATCCACATGTTCTAATAGGTTTATTCCATAGAGCACGAGATCCAGTCAAAAAAAACCTTATTTTGCTTACGCGAATCGGGGCTTATGTTTTTTTTTATGTAAGTTTGCTGCAATATGTTTTATTTCCATTAATTAACAACAAAGTTGACGACAGACACAGTTTTTTAGCAAGTGACGCCGAGGGGAAAACTTGATTTTACCAACGTAAAAAACAAGACCCCTTTGGCCGAGGACGAATTGTCGGTACACTTATTTAAAAATCAACGGTAACTACTTTAACTTTTCTGTTGCGCGTTATTGCAAGTGACAATAATGCAGTAAGCATGAAAGGTTTCAGGAATGTGATTTTTTAAAGCTCTTTTACCACTGACATCGTAAACGAGAACTCAGGCGGGTAATTGTAGTATAGTTTAGGGACTGACTTCATCTAATTCATCATCATTTATTTCACCCAAAATTAGTTTAAAAAAATAAGCAGATTAAGGGAAAATATGCAAATAAAAAAAAATACTTTTCTGGATCAAAGACGTAAAGAAATTTGTGTTTCTATCGATATGCATATGTGTACTCACCGTTGTTAAAATTAGGAGAGTTTTTAAAAATTCCAGGCAGCAATTATTTGCCTCCATGATTGCATATCTATGATAATGTTGATACTTCGGTATAGACAATCTTTTTAATTACCTGAGCCAATGTTGAGCTTCACTATTGGTATTGTGACCCATTACAGCGTTATTGCGTCGCACGTATGGTGTTCTTGTTTTCGGACAATAGATTTAAAGATCAACAGATTTTTAAAAATCCATTTATTTTGTATATACTCTCACTCAAGTTCTCATATAGCCCGTCTTAATTCAATAGAACAACAGATTTGACGTCGGGCGGCAACTTACCACCACAACTCAAAGGGATCAACTGCATTCGATGAATTGACTTTTTCAATTTCTATTTATTTTTTATTGCTTTTCATTATTTGTTGCAGAATAAATACAAAAGACTTTAATAACCTTTCTAATTGAAGTTTAAACGTCCGACGCATTTGTAAATTATAATCGTGCTCGCGTGGTATTAAAGTGTGTTAACAGCTTCTATTGGTAACTGATCAATAATATGATATGAAAATGCAACTTATAGGAGCTATAAAACTGGATCAATTAGCTTTCTTTTGTTTCATGGTAATGTAGTTTTGTTCTCAGTACACAATAGGAAAAACTTCATACGACAGGTTATATGGGTTTCTCATAAACGTGTATTAAATTAAATAAATTTATTTAATACACATCCATCATATCAAGACCTTTACATAAGATTTGGTAATTCTTTTATCAAAACGGGATCGCTGTTTTACTCATCAAATAAATATTAACTAAAAGGTATATTTATTGATTACATATGTGTAAAATAAACGCTGGGAGAGTCTTAGTTTTTAATATAAAAAAATAATGTAGCAGAATTTTACTGCGCCAGCTGATTCATATAGATATGGTTCGATAAATATCACGTCAAAATTGCCAACATGAGAAACGAAAATTAAAAAATAAATTCACTGATAAAAAATAATATAAATTACTGAAAAAAAGATACATTAATAATAATAACTAACTAACTGGAATTGTTTATTTTTAAGTAACACGCAATAGATAATAGTATAAATGGAAGATTTTAATTTACTGTTTTTAATATTTGTAGAGGATTACTATTTAAGTTCCATAATTTAGTTTCTCCAAAAATAAATGTACTATAATTGAATGCTAGATACGCTTGCACAGTCGCTATATCATACTCTGTAATTTATTGTCGGTTTTAGCGAATCTTGTTTATTTAAGTATCAAGTGTTTAAATGTGCTCCGCCAGAAGATTCAGAACAGAACTTCTGGCTCCGCGCTTTTATATTGCACTCTAGGGGTAGGGAACAATAGTACCACATGGAATTTGGGTGCTCTGATATTATGCCCGTATATATATATATACCTATTCATTAAAAGCAATAAGTTTTTTATATAATTTTAATGTTAACACATGTATCGTAAAGGCTTCAAGCTCTTGTTATCATGCCATTATATGTTATATAAAAAAATGTGTCTTAAAAGATGCGGCAACTTAATAAAAATATAGCCATAAAAATAACAACTAGAAACAAAATGGCTCATTGTAATGTAAAATAGCTAAGTATGTAAATATTAACAAAAATTGGGGGTAAATAATTAGAAATGGATCCTGCGCTGTGCTGAGTTAAATTAAAGTCTTGTGGTATTCTATATAAAGAAGTATTTTGATGATTTATTCAAAATAATGGCGGATACTGTCGTATGTATTGTAAATTTTCATACTTTATTATTTTATAAAATATTAATTTCTTATAATTTTGCTTTAAATGTATATAGTCACTTAAAATATCACATTACTTAAAAATAATTTCAAATAAAAATGTTAAAATTATGTTTTTAATGGTAGTGCTTCCCATACAAATTATAAAATATTTTTTTTGTTTTTCTTAAAAATTAAGACTCTTCCAGCAATTTCCTATTACAGGTACATTATTAAATATTATTACCTACCAAGTTAAATATTATTTACTAAGCATATACGCGTGCCCGTTTTGTAAAGAATTACCCAAGATTTTAAGGAAAATAAAAGACAAGAAATTGATTAAATACGTATAATTAATTAACACTTACTTTGTTACATTTTTGACGGTTAAAATCTAAATTAAATCCGATAATTTACCTAAACATTAAATTGATTTTTATTCCTATATTTACAATGCAGTTTGTTCTTAAACCAATGTTTTAACCCGACCTTAGATATAATATAAAGCATCTATTAGTAGAAAGATTAACAACAGCTTTTCAAAAAACTAAAGCAGTCGTACCTTCTATAGTTTACATTTTTTGCCTCGCCATGACATTGAACTTTTATTTATTTACTTGCTTTTCAATACAAAAAAAAATTCTTATACAGTAGATATAATGAATAACTGATCTTTTATAGTAACGTATGCGATAGCAAAACAGAGTATACAGAGTATTAAAATTAGTGAAAATACAACTTTTCATATTAACATTTATAAGTATTATCATACTTTATGCAACATAACAACGGAGACTTATGGTCTTATCAAATATATTTTTACTTTTCCATTCACTTATTTTGTTCGCACATTTATTAGTCATTGACACTGACACTTTGATGTTTTTAACGAACTTTTTAAATACAAAGTACATCACTAAATAGATATATTTTCACTTTTTTCTTTATTTTTCGTCACCGTAATTCTCGTAAAGCCAGTCCCAAAACTTCACCCTTTTCGCTTCGGGGTCTGTGAGCATTGAGAAGTTGCCATTTATGTTGAGATATTTCATGTGCTCTGTGCTATTTACTGCTTGCCATTTGAAGTCCAGGATAGATTCTTCGACAGGGGGCGTAGGGTTTCTGAAGCACGACCAAATTAAAAACACTATCAGTGCTATAATTTAATTAAGTATTATTAACATAATTAAATTATAATTTATAATAATGACTATAATAGCTATTCTCTATCATAATTACATATTTATGGGGAAAAAAATAAGAACATCTATCAGTCATTCCCTACGCAATGTTTTAGAAATACAAGCACGGCATTTTTGTACACATCATCATCATCTGCCTGTGTTAGTCCACTGCAATTAGGTGGTTTTACATGCCCATCCGACGCATGGATCATCTTACTTTTCAGATAATTGAGTGATAGGCCCAAATTGCCCTAACCAACTAGGAAACAACAATGAAAATTAGTTAACTCCCCGCAGTATTCGAACCCACGACCTACGGTTTCTAAAGCACACTCCCTTACCAGAAGGCGCTTAAACATATTGTGTTGTGTTTGTACAATACAGTTTGATATAAGACTTTGCTTGCTTAAACCTATGTCATATATGACCTGTCTATAAGTAGAATAGCTTAATTTATTAAAATGTTAGTTCGTCTTTAAAAAAATTGTCATCTTTGGACCGTTTGAACAGCGAAAATAGAACATGCCAGTGCCAGTTAACGGTTTTCGTAATTTTTGGTCAACCTCAAAACTTTAGTTGAAAAATATTTTGATTACTAATTCAAAAATGTAACTGTATTTTCGGGTACAACTCAAACAATACACAAACAGATCAAACCTATTACTGGAACTGGCACATGTATAAAATATAAATGTAACATTAAAAAAAAACAAATTGGTTTTCAATCAACACACGCAACCGCCACAATAACTCGTTACCATGTGTGTCATAAAATTACCAGCGACCGTGACGGCTCTATTACATCTGAATAGTGACGTCATAAGTTATTTAATACTTAAGCAACAGCTGATATTGATATCCGAAAGTAGTGAATAGTGTTATTTCTTTCGGTCTAGATGAATCTTAAATACACAAGTTATTGCAACATGTCTTATTCAAATATTGTGTTCATTTAGGTTAATAAGCAATATAGTAATGTTAATTTATTTGTTATCTAAGAGTCTCTGCAGACTTTTAGATAGATAGATTTTTATATGCCGATGATTCAGTATCGGTAAAGTATGAATTGTAACATTCTCAAGGTGGTATTTTGGATCTTTATCAGTTTATTTTGTACTACACCACAGAATAATGGTTGACTGGGAAAATATGCCTTTCGCATTAAGTCCGCCACTGTACAAAAAGCACGAACGAAGTAAGTGTTTATTAAAAACTTCAAAACAGTATTCAAAGCGGTTTTTTCAAAGTTTCATATATTTCTTCGTTTCTAAGTATCTTAAACGATCTTAGTTCAAGGATACACTAAAAATATTGTTTCTACATTAGAGCCATGTAACATTCGGAATTTTTTAGTTTTACGTCAGACTTAGATATCAGACTCTATTTAACCCTAAACGCATGGATCTTATATTGGTTAATACTCCGAAGATGGATGTTTTGAGACGGAAAGCAATAGGAACAATTGATTCGGTGCCAATTCCTTCAACACAGTACAGATACAGATACTGAATAATCACTAGCTTTGTACAGACTATTCTTTCTCTAGTTTTTCCTTGAATTTATCTACAGATGAACGCTCTTAATGATAAAATCAGATGCACTGAGTTTATTGAAACAATGATTTCAGATGTTTTTGGTGTTACATAATAAATTTAATAAACATTTGATTAGATTATCTTTTATATATTTATATTTTTTAAAGTAATGAAAAAGTTATTTTTCGATCAAATTAACCCTTTTAATTTTGCATCTACTCGACGAAAGAATCATTCATTTCAAATTTTAAACAGGTATCAGTTCTATAATACTGCATAAACATCACATCATCAGCCTTTGTTAGTCCACTGCTGGACATAGGCCTCCCCTAATACACTCCTATCCATCAGGGGGTTTGGACCGTATCCCACCACGCTGGTCCAATGCGGGTTGGTGGGTGGACCGACTTTTTTACATGCCCATCCGACGCATGGATCATCTTACTTTACAGGCAATTGGGTGATCGGCCCAAATTGCCCTAACCAACTAGGAAACAACAATGAAAATTTGTTGCGTCCCCGCAGGATTCGAACCCAGGACCTCCGGTTTCTAAAGCACACGCCCATACCACTAGGCTACGGAGGCAGTTCACTGCATAAAAATCATGTTAAAATAGGGAAATCGCAATCATTCGAAAAACCAAAATCTTACCCGGTCCTGGCGAAGTTAGTCCATAGCTCTACCATTTTCCTAGACACGGCCAACTCGGTGGACTCGTCGTCCAATCTGTAGTTGAGCCTTGAGAAATAGAACAGGTATCCCATCTCGTCCCCATGGCAAGCTCCCGGATGCGATATGCCGAGCATGCGTTTGAACAAACCAAGTGCGCCATCGAACGCGAAACGATACAGATATGTTGGTTCTGTTCTATTCTTTGCCGCTTGCAGACGTAAGGTTTGGATTAAAGGTCTCAAGAACATTACGTCCGTAAAGAGCTGTGAATGAAAACGATAAATATATTATACTTTAGTTTAGGCCTCATTTGTAATTGGGTGGCTAGTTATGTAAGAATCAGTGTGGTGTTTTCTATAGGTGCAAAATAATGTTGAAGCGCTGCTGCGTTATGGTTTAAGGAGCACTCTACCTAATGTTTTGATATGTAAAAATTAAGTGCTTTTTTGTTGTCAAAAATTACCATTTCTCTTTTCTGTTTTTATTCTAATTATCAAATGTAGTCTAACCTATGTAATTTATCCACTTATACAGAGGATAAGCGAAGTGATTAAATAAAAATCAAGACGTTCTAGTTTCACTCGATTGGCATTCTTCTTGGTAGGTCATCATTGCTGTAAGTTACTAACGAATAAGTCATATCTTATTTGGCTTAATATATGTTTGAGAATTCCAATAGAACAGAAAATAACTCAAGTTAACATGCAGGTAAGAAAGCATATCTATAGCAAAAATTAAATTATTGTATTATTGTTTTTACCGTAGGGAGACGAGCATTCGGGCCACCTGATGGAAAATGGTCACGAACGCCTATGGACATCGGCAATACTAGGGGTATCACCAATGCGTTGCCTACGTGAGACATAGAATGCTATGTCTCGTTAACACAGTAAATACGCTAACTATGGTGCCATTCAAACTGGAACACAATAGTATTTTACCCACTACCGCTTTGCAGCAAAACAGTACGCGGGTGTCGTCTCGACGGCCCCTGTAAAGGGGACCTCATCATCATCATCATCAGCCTTTGATACTCCACTGCTGGACATAGGCCTCCCCTAATACACCCTATCCATTAGAGGGTTTTGGACCGTATCCCACCACGCTGGTCCAATGCGGGTTGGTGGTGGACCTGACTTTTACATGCCCATCCGACGCATGGATCATCTTACTTTTCAGACAATTGGGTGATCGGCCCAAATTGCCCTAACCAACTAGAAACAACAATGAAAATTTGTTGAGTCCGCAGGATTCGAACCCACGACCTCCGGTTTCTAAGCCACACGCCCTATACCACTAGGCTACGGAGGCCTACGGAGGACCTACCACATTAAAATATCTTTTTGCTACTTTTACTTCAACGTTTCACAATAATTTAACATTAACAATATTTGTTTCATACAAGTACTTACGTCAATAACACTGTCAATGTTCCTTGCATCAATCGGGCGTTTTTGAAAGTAGAACGATTTAATGTGATCCGCCACCTTGTCAGTGGTTTCCTCGTCAGTGGAGAGCAGCTCAGGTGGTACCACACGTCTGAATTCGTGTTCCAGCTCGCTAAGAAGTTTCGGATAACGTTGTAGACCTGTAACGGACACGCATAAAAGGTTCAGAAACAAAAAAAAACGACCTAAAACATATTTGTTTACGCTTTTCTTGTTAATGATCCGAAGATAGTAATTTTATAATGCTCTTCAAGCCGATTGCAGCAATGTTGGCAGATCGATATAAGAGATCAGTCAACTACACAGGAGACAATATAGTGCACATGTGTACGCATAAACACAGGTAGACTATATAAAAATGGACAAACATAGAACTAGATAAACATGGACGAGTTTTTGTGAAACGGAAGAAAATTTGCTTTTCTCCTCGGTTTCACACTTATTCCTGTTGTTTTAATTTCAAAACATATTGATGTATGCTTCGTATATCGATTATCACAATTAACTATCCATCTACTTAAATAGGTTACGGGAGATTTAACTAGCTAACAGAAACACTACTTGATATTCGAGTGATATTATTGATTCGCCTTTGGGTTGCGGAGGTCAAGTGCCAGTCGCTCTGCGGTTAAACTGTTAATCAGGTAAATCCGGATGGATTAGAAGCCGACCCCATAAAACTTAGGAAAATGGTTAGGTGAAGAAAGATTCTGGTCTGAGTTTATTCCAGGAAAAATCGATAATCTAAAAATCACGTTAGAAGACCCTGAACATGAGCACTTGTGTTTTTGAGTTTTGCTTGATATTAGTTGACGAATCACTTATCGCTATAACCTCAATAGATTTGGGGTAAGCTGAGTTATCAAGCCACACTAATTAATCATAACGATAAAACGTTATGACTTAGCAATCAGAAAGGAAATGTACTTATTTCCGTATTTATTGTTATTCGATATTTAATGTTGTCATAAAAACGTTTAAAATTTTGGCACTTAATTATGTGTTTCATTTGTTTATGAGTTTAATATTTGATTCACTGGAGAAATTACTAATGTTTTAATGCCTGTACAAAGCAAATGAAGTAAACCTAATACCAAAACCAAAATGGCAAAGAGTACAGTATGTCAAGCACAAATGGCGCCAAAAATACAAGCTTTCTTACTGGTAGACGTCCGCCATTTTGAATCCTCACGTGATTATTTACCAATAATAAAGTTTTAATATAAGGGTTAGGGTATAGAATCCTAATTATTTCCTTTTAAAACGTGCCGTCATAAAAAAATTAAAATTATACATAGATTGTCTACTTGAACTAACAGTACTTTAATAAAATTTTATATAATTAGTTCGAATACAAATATAACGTTTGGTACAACTCAAGGTGAATCATTCGGAAGCGGTAGTTATTTTGTTCGATAACGTTTTATAAACAATGAATATTTGGTTAAGACAATAATCTATGTCACCTTCACCGGTTCGTAAAATAGCGGCCAATGCCAATAGGCCACAAAAATGTTGCATAAAATATTTTATTTAATTGCTTCTTATGTGTATGCGTAACTTTTGGCTGATCTATATAAGCAAAAAATATTTTGTTATGCCACATAGAATTAAATTTGTCATTCATTCAACGTAAGGGATTTATTTGCAGAGAAGCCTATGCTAAATAATTGAAAAGAGAATAATAAAATATTTTATAGTATTACAATACACTGTATACTGCAATGAGATCATGAATGTATGAAAAGACGTACAGTGTGTGTCATAATAAAAACCGCTAGAGTGGATGGATCTCACATTGCTAAAATATCGGAGGTGGTTGCCGTTTCTGGGCGGTAACCAATCATGCACTCTAAGTTATGCTGCTATTATAATTTGATATAAAACTTTCAAAAGACTTAAAATGTTATGTTTTACGATATAAGAGATTTGAAACTTAGAAATTCTCTATTAATTAAGAGAACAGAAAGAAAATCTACTGATAAATTAAAGATAAATGTCACGCAGTTATAAACCATTATTAATCGATGGCGTGATTAATGAACTGATAAATCGTAGACGTATTTAGTTTAATTGAGATAAGCTAAACAAAAATGAGCCTACTTTTTATGAACAAGTATATGAGTATAATTTAATTATAAAAGAAAAGACGGGTTTGGAATGGTTCAGTAATATAGAGTAAAAGAATGACTTGATTAACTTCTCCTTTATGAATTCTGTTAAAAAAAAAAACGGTTCAATGAGGAATGTTATAAAAAAATAATTACTTTAAAATAAGTCAAAAGTCATTAAGTAAATATTTAAAAAATTTTATATAATTAATATATTTAAATAATTAAGTAATTGGTCACGTACGAACTTTTTTTTGTATGTTTTCTTTTTACATTTGCCTTCTAGGGCCTCGCACCGATAACAATAAAAAAATTAAACAATCTTATCACTCCTGTCTGCAGCTTAAAAGGTGGGATTATACAAATTATCTACTCTCTCCAGCAACCGCAGATTCCTCTCGTGCCAAGAGCCATTTTTACCATAAAGCATATTTGAGCAAGTATGGCGTATAATCTCGATTCTGGGAACTCTTAACCCCAAGCGGTGACATCTCTTACACACATAACTCAAACACTAGACCCGTTTCAGTCGTAAAAGGAAAAGAGATTTTTTAATTTTATTTTTGTGTTTAACTTGTTTTGTTTTCTTCTCTATCAATGTGTTAAGCTACAATAACTGGGCATGTTGTGTTTACATGTAAACGATTGTGCAGACAAGGAAACCATCACATTTATATATGTTTATATGTAAGATTTAATTGTAAACAATTCTTGGCAAACGAAATAAATATGATAATTACTTACGTCATTCATATACCATATCCACCACATTCATATACTACTCTTTTTGGACTACGGTGGCTGACCCGAGCCGGTAGCAGGACAAGAACCCACGACATCCGGTTTCTAAAGCGCAAGCCCATACCACTAGAGTACGGAGGCAATTAAATTAACAGATTAATAACCTCTTCCCACGTCCACTCTACATTATTAAAGATGTGATGATTGGCCAACCCAATGCAATATTTCTTTGGGACTCAACACTCAACTCAACGAAAGATAGGTATAGCGTCACATTCGGTACCTTTCACTTGCCTCCTGCAGTTTCCTAGGCCATTCAGAGCAGGCCTCTTCAACCCGTTTATTTCTGCCTCTACGACAATATTACTTATGCTGCCCGGGTTCCTAATAGGTTACTTGCTGTTAGCATCGGTTGCAATTACCTGTCATCGACAATTACTACGAGGTCGTAATTAGAACGCGCTACAGGTGAACGCGATATACATAGATGAATGAAGGTCGCAATGAATTGCTATTTATTATTTAGAGGGTACAAAAATACCTGTTTTTAACGCAAAGTCCAATAAATGAAGTGTGTTACGGCAAGACGGAGGGACGACATTTCCAAAGTGGCCGGTATGGGCTGGATGAGAATAGCCGAAGATAGGAAGCGGTGGCGTGCATTAGGGGAGGCCTATATGCAGCAGAGGACTAACACACGTTCTTGATTGATTGATTGATTGAACGCAAGGCATTATATAATAAATCTTTTCAAAGTTAATCACACTTTCATAATAAATAAATTTAATACATTATTGTATAATAATAAGTCTCACTTGTTGAGGAATAAATATTTATGAATATTTAAATCACAGGAAACATAATAACATACTCTCTTTTAAAAAGGTTACTTGTTGATGACTAAACTACTCATAACCTACTTAGTTCATTTTAAACAAATAGACATTTAGTCATAAGTAAGTCATCAGTAGAACATTTCATACTGTATAATAAAACATAAAAATAGTGTAAATCTGACGCCATTTTCACAATAACCACGACGGTTTATCTTGTCGTTAAACGTCGCTAAACGACGCACCGCTCTGATTGTCGTATGACAATCGCCAAAATTTAGATTACGTAAAGGTGAAACTTAGTGCTTGCGAGAAACTTAAAATGTTAGTGTACCGATATACCAGAATACCGAATATTTAGAAATGCGTCACAATTATATGATTTTTATTTTCTTTATCAACATTTAAAAAGGGTGCTAATTTTTTAGGTAACCTAATATTGATTGTTATCGTATATGTATAAAAACTATCTATAATAACTTTATTTTATATAATAACGCAAAGACTTCTTTTCTGATTACCAAGAATATCTTCTTACGCGTTCGAAACTGGGTGATAAAAGCTAGTTATGTAATAGAGTCCAAATTATGCATAAAAGATAATTAAGGTGAGCTACTTAGAATAGAACATTTAATTTAAATTACCAATAATACTCTTAAATAATTGTATAGTAATTTTGTATCTAACTTATTAAAAGTAAACAAGTACATATAACTTAGTAGTATCGATTTCTTGGGTGACAATATTAAAGGTTACGCTTAGAAATAATTAGTGCCTATAGGTACTAATTTGGCCTAGGCATTTAGGTGCGGCTGGTTATACCGTTGGCACTCGTGTGTGCAAACTGGTACGGAAATCCTTGGTGATATTTCACAAGCGCACAGGATCCGTTTACTTCGTCCGACGGCCCTTCACCGATAACAAACAGTCATTGAAGTTATTAAGGTTGTCACAAATATTAGGTCAATGTTATTAAAAAAATCTCTCCGATGTTAAAAGGCTTTTCTAGGCACTTTTAGTTAAAGTACTGTTTTAAACGATATTTTATACGTGAATTTGTAATTTCATGTCTGTGTTTAATTTTCCATTCAATAACAAGTAAGAAAAGGCGAAAAAAATCAAAGATTCGTAATTCTATACTCTCACTCACACACCACAACATTACAATCATTTCGCGACAGACATGCCACGCGATCCAGTCCGAAGTTTTTTATCAAGCACTTTTAATACAAAAATAAACCCTCAGACAACGTTTTTTCTAAGATATGGCAAAAGAGTCACTGCCATTAACTATAACACGACCATATAAGATCTGGGTATCTATAATAAGAAATCATGCATCGACAATTTCATTTTGTGCTATTAAAACCACAGCCAAATTAGATTTCAAATTGATGTGAACAATTTATCCCATGGCAACGAGGTCATCGTAAGTAAGAGTGTTTTTTGCGCGCGATTTTAGGTTTTGTCGCTGACCGATTGACATCTCGGTATCATATAATCCACTAAAACGTTAGATGTCTCTAAACTTCTTATTGGATTAGGAGGAGATAATGAGAAAAATTATATACAGTAAAAATATAATAAAACCAATATTTTTACACCTCCATCACCTGTGGCCAACAGAAAACGCTAGCTTAAATAAATAAAAAATGACGAGTTGCTTAATGTAAAATTAATATGATTAAATAATTTTAAAATTACTTGATAAAGTATGGACTATTTTTTTGCTGATGGCAGCACATCCGTCAATTCGAAAGTTAAATAATATTCGAGGATGACACTTCTGTATATTGCAACACCAGACAGGATCACGACTTTGCAACACTTAGATAAACAGCGAGGGATATTGCGAAACTATCAAATCGTTTGCGACCTCAAAATATATTGAATGTGTTAGATTAGTGTGAAGTTTTAGAATGTTTCTTCTGCGCTCGTGTTACGTAAAACATAACGAGGTTTATAAACAAACGATGGAGGTAAGTAAATACGCATTCTTAGCTCAAAAGATTTGAGAGTGGGTTAACTAGTTTTCTAGATGTATGTAACCTTGATACGCATTTGTGATGAGTAGTTGCTGTGTGTTTGTATATTTACGATAAGTTAATGGTGATATTAAAAAGTTTTATTAAATATCAGAACATTACCTTTATAGATAAGGAAACATTAATTCCCTAAACGTTAACTATTTTTTGTGGCGTATTATAACTATATTACATGTAGTATTTATATGTATAAAATACACTTACTTCATTTTTACACGTTTTCGTAACCTTAGATACCAATTTTTAAACATGCAATATTAAATAGATACTCACGTCTAAAGAGAATGATTCCTTCTTGAGCATTGTACCCTGTCATCAGAGGTACGTCAGCTCCTGGCAGGGAATCCTTAGGGCTGGCTGTTAGGAAGGCATCAGGTCCTTCTGGTTCCAAAACAGGCAGGAACGGCAGAGCCACCGTGCTTTGCAAGTCTGCAGTCTTCCCTGGTGCCCCGGATATTCGGGCACCAGCTTTCACCAACAACTCGCTTGGAGTCGCACGGAGGTAGCCTAAAATTTTTGAATTTTTGTAAAGCACTATACGGAATAAAATAATAATAGCGGCTAAAGTTGTGTTCAGTCGGTGTTGGTATTAGTTATCTTATTTTTTGTGAAAGTAAAAAATAATATAGGAAATTAGTTGTTGTCAAATGTGAAACTAATAATTGCGCCAAAACTTTCTCTCACATTTGTAGAAAATAACGATTTGCATTTGCAGCCAAATTGACGTTTGGCGGCAGAAACCAATAATTGAATACGATACGGGACATTTGTTTTAGCGCTTTCGGAGATTGTAACTAAACTTTACTATTTCATTCCTTAGCCCCTGATTTTGCAAAGAAGGGCAAAACCTGATAAATATAATTGCTTATATTTCACTTAACCATCGTTTCACATTTTACCCAGTAAAATATATACTTTAAATAAACATATTTTTTTTTTTTTAAAATGTGTTCGGCGTACTAGTACAAGACCGTGAAGAGTGAAGACTATATTGAAGAACGCAAAATATAATACAATATAGTAACATTACTACATGAACAAGTAGTCGGTACCTATTATAAGAGTCCTCCTGAGTGGAATTTTAAGCTGTCTTGCAACCGGTTTTACCTGCAGTTTTTTTTTGTGAAAAACACTTAAACGAAATAACAGATTCTCACTGTTAAACAAGTTTAAATTAACTTTAATCATCTGTCATCTTATAAAAATAATGTAGCAAAGATGTATACCTTACTTTACTTTAGACTGTACCGCGACAAAGTACTAGAAAGTTCATGGAATCCGAAGCAAAGTTTTCATGCGTTAAAATTACATCTAAATACATCTTATCCCCCAATTGCGTCCAAACGTAAAGCACTTTGATCTGTTACGTCCAACGTTAATCTTCTGGCGATATTTGATCAATAAGAGATAAAATTTTGACTTTGTTTGCTTTATTTAAAATTTTATTTTTCTAAAGTCTTTATTTGTCTATAGTTCTACATTCAACTACAAAACTCACTGAAGCATGTATGTTAGTTTATCATGGTTAACTTATAATTCGTGTCTCAGGGCTAAGTATGTGTGAATAATAAAACAACACATATGTCACTTTGTCCTCAACCATGTTGAGATACCTTGGCTGAATCACAATTCCGAGACATTGGGTGACTTTAGATGGCATTGTGTAGTAATGTTGGCTTTGAATACAGCACATATTTATCGATATGCTGGGTTTTACCGTCATATCAGGATCTTTAAATTTCTGGAAAAAATTAATTATTAAGTAATTTAGAGAGAAACACGTGGAATGCCATATTAGTTAATGCCATTAAAGGCTAAGAAGAATTAAATATACATACAACTACGTAACTTAAACAGTTTTGTCAATACACATTGTTTACGTGATTGCATTATTTGGCTAAAAACGATTATAAACAATAATAAATAATAAAAAGTCTATATGGTATATAGGCAGCAGTTTGTCGGGACGTACGGATCTTTCTTTTCCGAAACGCGAAAACTACTCGAATAACATTAATTGGACCAAATTTTGGCCATTATAGCAATACAATACAATACAGATAAATCAAGGTTTACTTAATAGTGTGGATACAATCATGTATACCCGTGTCAAATTCGATGTAATTTACGAATACAAAGTCTAAGCCTAACTTTGATGTCACCTAAAATGCTTAAATAGGTGGCAGCCGCCTGTTGTAAAAATCGTGCAATATTTAACTAACAAGAATAATTGTAAATATTGACGTCAATCAAATTTGACATAAGTCTTTCTTAACGTAAAATCCATCTCGTGATTAGCTGAGGTTTGGTTATCACTTGTACTATGTCTGTTATTTACGTTGCCGGGATAAAATGATAACATCATATATTGACTGTGGGAGAGATGTTTCATGATAAGTTTATTTACTCACCGAGAAGTTCCGCGGTGCTGTTGGTATCAATACCGAGCTCTCGGCCCAGCTCGAATGCCCTGTCCAGTGGTTCTTTGGCTAATGCCCACGGCGAAAGGGCTAGGCCGCTCTGAGCTATCACTCGATGGAACAGACCCTATATAAACAAACATTGGAAAAAATAAGTTTTCATTTTACACATGTCTTATAAAAATCTGTGACTACTGATTCTATAATAATCTTAACTGCCGATGCTAAAATCGTTTCGTAAGAAAAATACTTGGTTTTAAGACAAAATTCGCTTTAAAATGAAAAACTGAAACTATTCAAACAAAGTGACCCATATTAAACTGAACGCACCGCATTGGACCAGCGTGTTGGGATACGGTCCAGAAACACCCTAATGGAGAAGGCGTGCTTTAGGGGAGGCGTATGTCCAGCAGTGGGCTAACACAGGCTGATGATGAAAGTTTCTTACCCGAAACATACATGAACTAGTAGTTATCCTTCGACATTCATCATCACACGTTAAATAGTCACATTGTAACATTTGTCAAGCAAATAAAACAAAATTAATTATAGTTACTTGGTTACCTAACTTAAAAATATACACAAGAGTTAGTATGGCGATAAAATAAATTGATCACAATATATTACTAAACAATGAAGATTATGTAACTTTAAGAGTGGAGTGTTCATTAGATACAACCGGAAATAAGAAAGCATAGATTATAAATGCCGGAACTTCAAACCTTTTAAAAGAATTAACTCATTGTAATGCGTTACGGTGTTACAATGTATCGATAATAGTAAAAACATGAGTTGTTTACTTGAACGTGAACTATTTAGGATATTACACCATCATTTATTTTATCATTGTAGTCCTATCATTAATTCACGGCAAAACGAACTTTTTCTCTTTTCAGGCGAAGTTCTAAGTTTTTTGTTTCTAACACAACTTTACCGGAGCCATCAATGATTTTTTTTCATTATGCAACAAGAAAAAGTATTAGTTAATTGATAACAGATGAAAGATTCGCTCAAAGCAATTTTTTTTTTGCATTGATTTCGAACGCCAAATTAAATTTGGGAGTCATTTGGTCGCTTATTGATATCATATCAAAGTACGAAGATATTAAGTTTTTGTTATTGACAATGGATTTTGCTACAGTTAGCTTTTTATCCGTCTTCCTATTACGCGGAAGTGTTGTATAACGCTTGACCGCAATCGCACATTTCCGTTATCTGATGATGTGTGAATGATGGTCGCGGAAGGAAATTGATCTTAATCGCAATGACACCCGTTGCTTTTCATATTACTATTAAAATAAATAAATCGAAAGTAAAGAACTTGTTCGAAAGTACTTATTTACTTCATTTACATAAGCAATATAAAATAATGAGACGTGGACAATAATTTTATATTCAGCCTGCTTTGTGACCAAAACGCTTAAGGAATATTAAATCTTTTAAATAACATCTTCAATAAATCTACTCGTGAGGTACACTAATTAAGGCGCTGTACTTTTTCGCGTTAATAGACCTTAGTTTTCGATTTAAGTTAACTTAAATTCCATATGCTATTTTCTCGAAAAGAATCTTTCGATCTGAAACCGTTAGTTCCTTCACACATGAGGTTGCTTGCCTACGAAATAATTGCAATTTTTTAGCTAAAAATGATAAAAAAATACAAAACAAATAATATTATGTAATTATGTCAAACCGTTCCCACACCATTAAAAGATAAAAAAAGCAATAGGAGCTCAGTCGTTCTCCAAAAAAAAATTACCAATTTATTTACTCGACTCGACTCTATCGATAGTTACCCAATGGCGTAAAACGATCTCGTCTTGATTTTATATCACATCATCACCTCCTAAATTAGGAGGTAACGTTTCCCACCGCGCTTGTCCAATGCTGGTTGGTGGGTGGACAGACTTTTTACATGTCCAACCGACGCATGAATCATCTTACTTTTCAGACAAATGGGTAATTGTCCTAACGAACTAGGAAACAACATTGAAAATTTTTTGAATCCCCGAGGGATTCAAACCCACGACCAACGGTTTCTACAACATTTGACTTTATATAACATTGTATTATTAACTAATTTACAACATAAAACAATGATCAATAAAATACCTGAGACGCTGGAGAGAGCATGTGCAAATGCACAGAGACTGCGCCTGCCGATTCACCGAAAATTGTGACCCTGCTCGGGTCGCCGCCGAAGAACTCAATGTTATCTCGAACCCACTTAAGCGCCATCACTTGATCCTGTGAACATATCCATTTTAGTATCTTTTCAAAGCAAGAAAAGTACCAAGGGGGGGCGCTATCTGACATATAGTCATATTGGCAAACGGATTGTGGTTACACTACATTATTTATGGACAAGGCGTATCGCTTACCGTAATAAAGTAAACGCTGTGCTGTTTCCGTCTGTTGATACTATTTAAAAAAATATAATTTTACTATTTTAATAAAAGAACTTCGTGAATTTAAGTTGGATACATTTCCCAGTTCTGCGCATTAAGTTTATATTTGGTAAATGTGTTGACGCAATTGTTTATTGTAATCGTTGTAATAGCAGAACTTGCCCGCTCTTCATTCTAAGTGTACTGGCAATTCGTGTGTAATAAATTTTAAAATTTAAATACGATTTAACAAATAATATCTTTCTCCTACCAATTTTAGCAACCAACAACTTTGGGTCTGCGCAATGAGTGGATAAGTCCTATAACGACTGCGATAGATGGTATTGACTACCGCGACCGATTTTTTACATACTAAAATGTTATATGACGTATGGACCATGCCGCTTTTCCGACAAATGGATGTTACGACATTACCCTAACAACAACGAAAACACAGTTGTTTTAACGCAGAATTCGAAGTTACGGCCTCCGGTTTCTAAAGCAAAAGTTAATACCTGGTATAGGTGGCAATAGATTTTTATTTTTACCCAAAGAACAGTAAGTATAAAATAGCAAAGCGCTAATATTTCATTTTTCGAATTGTAAAACGATTAATGCGTCCGAAAGACAACAGAAAAATGTAAAATATATTTCAATAAATTTATACACTACATTTATTGACTAAATTATATACTTAAGTACATAAATTATTATTTATTTATTTCGCCGTCCAATGAAGCGGATTTATAAATAATTTATCTGTGGCCATGTATCAATTTAAAATGTGCTTTTTACACTTACGATACAATGTACATAAGATTTTAATGCACTTGACCGATATATTTATACCGTGAACAAGTGTTTCGAAATACAGTTTTTTCAATGAGCCTCTTTTACATTTCGCCATTTGGTCTGTCATTCTAACTACGCTACTAAACATACAAATCACGTAATAAAAATCTTTTTATTACCGTCTCATGGTTTTTTAGTATGTAACAACGAATAAAATCAAGTTGAATGTGACATGTGATAGCAAAACAAAACTATTGTAGCGAAACGGGATAGATATAAACTCGACGGTAACTTGAAAATGGCTGAAAGGAAGCAGAACCAATCATACAGTATATACTGTTCGTATAAAATGCAAATAAATCACGTGTGTTGTTATAGCCTAACATCATGTAGGAAGAACAACGTAGATATGAATATCAACAGTTAATTGTCTCATACCATGGTGTAGGTATCATATATATATATATATATGGCCTACATAATGACGGACACATGCAAGCATATAGGAGTATTAGTTATGGTGTTCCTTTGTTACTCTTTGGAACCCTAAAAGAAAATTTTAAATTAAAATTTTCATTTTGACGGACTAGAAGAAAATTAAATTAGTACATTTTTACATTTTCTAAATATCATTAAACTTAAAAAACGCTATGTAAATAAACGCGTAAGCAAAAGAATTAATTATGGATACCAAAATTCAAAAACACATTACAGAGAAATCAATATGTTTTGTATAACATACGTGCCGATTTAAAACTTAAGTTTTAAACAAAACTAATCTTTATAAATAACAGATACCTTTAACCCCATATTGCCTTGCACTTCGTCGTTCTCAAGACTCAAAAAGCCTAGAGCACCAAGCCTGTAGTTTAGAGTGACTAAAACGACTCCGGCACCGACTAGATGGTCAGGCCCGTAGAGGAACGCGTTGCCCGAACCGACGGCGAACGCTCCCCCATGAATCCAAACCATAACTGCCAGCTTTGGATTGTACCTGAGTAAGAAAATTAAATTGATAAATGAAAGCATTAAAAGAGGTATTACACAAGACAGTAATACTTCTTTGTTAAATAAATAACTATTACTAACATAATACTTTCTGTTGCTCATACGTGAACTTTATCGTGTTCAGTAACTTAACAATTATTTTTAAATTATGCCCTACGTTTAAAACCGTATTTCGGGAAAGAAGAAATTATAATTTTTAAATTTTAAAACATCTTATTAAAAATAAAAATATTTGCACTAAAATTATATCCTTCAAAGAAAAAGTATTATTAAAAGTGTTTAAAATACATATTTATACTAAAACTATATATAGCTTTAGCCGAAGATAAGTACAATTTTCTAATAAGTTTTCCTAAAAAATCAACATCGTGCAATGCTTTTAATGACATTTTTTGATAAAAAAAACTTTGATTTTGTAATAAAAAATAAGTTAAACTGTCTGTTTACATAATATCATTTCTTTGGATTGGATTGTGGCAACGCAATCTGTGTCATAGCAAAATCAGACAAGTTACAATCATTGAATCATTTTGCATGAATAATTTTAACAATTTTCATAACTATTTTTAAGTTACGAAAATGGTTTTATCATTTAGGGCAATTGATGATAAAACTGAGAATTGCTAATCGGTTGTGTTATATAATACTTAATTTTGTTGTTGCGACACATTATAACATGCACGGTACGCATGCCAGCAAATGCATTTTATAGAAAAAAAAATGTTTTTAAAACATGTTTCCCGGTCCTTTAATTATATTATTACATCACATCACATCACATCATTAGTCTTTGATAGTCCACTGCTGTATAAAGGCCTCCCTAATACAGCCCTATCCATTAGAGGGTTTTGGACCGTATCCCACCACGCTGGTCCTATGCGGGTTGGTGGGTGGACCGATTTTTTACATGCCCATCTGACGCATAGTTCATCTTACTTTTCGGACAATAGGGTGATCGGCCCAAGTACCCTAACCAACTAGGAAACAACAATGAAAATTTGTTGAGTCCCCGCATGATTCAAACCCACGACCTCCGGTTTCTAAAGCACACTCCTATACTACTAGGCTACGGAGGCAGTATTATTACATACATGTTATAAATAAATTAAATGCCATCGTCGCCCTTTAGTAACGGGCCTATCTCCACAACTCGTAGGTCACGGGTTCAAATCCTGCGGTAAAACTGTTTTGTGTTAACGTTACTTTGCAATTGGTTATAAAAAACAATATGTAGCGATCATTTGCGAATAGGCATGCAAAAAGTAAGTTCCAGTAGTTAAGACTAACTTTGGCATTTGTTAAACAACGTTTGTGCCCTTAACTTTAATGACAACTAATCCATTTCAACAGACAGTCGTTTATTATAGTTACGGAGGTAAGGTGCAGCCTTTCTGAGTGAAATCAGTCATTGTTATTTAAACTAATATGGATGATTTAGTAGATTAAGTCACTCGAAAAAAAGAGTATTATTGTCATTATTCCATACCCGGCAGTTTAGTTTTTAATGTTTTTAGTACAAGTAACCTTAAGTATATGTGAATCAGATGCTCTGAAATCAATGTCATAACTATACATAGTATTCACTGATTTGTGTAACTCTATAATATAATATATCGTGTCAAGTGCAAGGTTTTTCGTTTGGATGCGATCGAATTTAAATTGTTGTTATGAATAAATTATTTGACAAAACAAAAATCAATGCAAAAAATTGAAGAAAATGATATTTAATATAAATGTTACCTCATACGACCTGATCTTCGTAATGCCAAATTCGTGTCTAACTAGATAATTTAAATTTATATAATTTTTAAGTAATATAAATTAAAGAAAACCGCGGATATATTACATAACACACACTCAACACTTACTAACTTTTACAGATTTAGTAGCTGTTACTAAATTGTGAACCTTAATATTGCAAATTCTGCATTACTGATTTTTTTATTTGGCAGTTATTATTATAGACCTAGTAAAATATCTTTTATAAATTTCGTATCCATTACTATTACATGATTTACTTGGTACGCTTATTGTTTATTTACAACATTATTACCTCTTAAATTATTCAACCTTTTCACAACAGAGAGAGAGAGAGAGAGTAATATTATATTAAAACGAGACGCACATAATAAAACTCTGATTTAAAAACTATATATATATAATATATGGCTTCAATCCGCACAAATTTATAAAACCAAGGATCTTATCTAATTTTATTTATTTGTAGACGAGGTAATCTATACAAATAAATATAATTTGAGTGTCTGTAACATCAAAAAATCCGTTTTTAAATGATTACATTCATATTACGTGATGGCTGGTCCGATTTTGACGTGACTTCCATTAGAAGAAAGCTGATGCAACTGGGAGTAACATAGGCAAATTAAAAAACAAATGTTATATATGCCATATTACTACACGGAGGAGGTCGCGGTAACAGCGGTCGAGTAACTGAGTCGTTTATTTTATACTAGCAACAGCTAGTATAAAATAAACTACATTACTATAAAGCATTATAGTAAAGCTAGTCTTTCATATTTATAGTAACTAGTCTTTACTATAAATAGCATTTTTATACAGAAACCTAAGAAAAAATGGAAAACGTATTTGTTACCCAGACAGCTTTTCCGGCAGCACAGGAGTGTACACGTTGAGGAAGAGGCAGTCCTCATCGCCTTTGTAAGTGTCGAAGAGCATGAAGCGGTGAGGGCACACGGCTCCCTCTTCCAAGGCATCTCTTACTCCAGACCATGGCTCCAAGGGTGCAGGGGGCTTAAACCTCAGCCGACCGCGGGGAGACTGAGCGTACCTTCAAAAACAAGGATAAAGTTATATTTTTACAATGTTCCTGTTCAAAAAATATGAAGGAAGGCCGCAGCCAATAGTTGATTAAAAATAATAACGTAATCAGGGCGATCGTAGATCGTAGACAATGACGGTCATTGGCTTAGTTGCATGTATACAGCACAAAATTAGTATTTATTAATTTTGTACCTTAATGATATTTGTGTCTTATTTTTGATGATCATATTGCAAATAATAATCAAAAATAATGAAATTTGTAGTCTTTCAAATTTATACTCAAGCTAATAAACTATAAGCATAGTCTTTTTTTAGCAAAGCAGATTTCGTAATTCCACTTACCTTATTCCCTTAAAGCTGTAATAGGGTGTTTGCAAAGTGGTCCTCGTTATAAGCCGCCTTCCCGTAACGCTCCGAGGCGTGTGGTCACCACGGGGCCACCACCGACCCTCATCCGATCAACTAGCGCGTGAACAAGCCTAGCTGCCCGCGCCGGAACCGCCTGAAGGCGCCTTAACGCATGTTTCAGTCCAACTGATTCGCTCACCGTACTGGACAATCTTCTCCAAGCGCCGGTTATCTGCGACAAATAGCACAATCGAGTAAAAAAAAAGAGTATACCCTTAACTTTCCAAAAGTAATCGAGGTGATCTTTTATATTTTTTTTCTAGAGAATGAAACAAAGGTGCAAATAGTTCAATTTGCGAAGGACGATAAAGCGCTGAAAGCTCAATAATTATAGAATGATTACCAAGTTTTAGTATATTTACCAAGTTTTCGGTATGCCAGACGTATTCTGACGATACAGAAAGTAAAATGACGGCAAACCCTAGGTTTTATTACCAGGCCCTTTGTCCTATTTATGCGGACCAAGTAGCTCTTGTATATTTTAGTTGTACATTTATACACATGTATTCACTTCATATTGCATGAATTTTAACAAGTGTAACCATAGTTTTTAGTTTAAAATTCTATCTTAGGAATTTTAAACTAAACTTGTTTATTACAAATAATTTTTTTAACAATCATTAGTTAATTTGTTTGTTCTATTATTCTATTACAAATATTTTTCTAACAAATTTAAAAAGGAATAACTTTCTTAATCGATACCTACTGTTGACATAAGTCTAATAACTAATTAACAATTTAAATATATGTTTCATTAAACTATTATCTCTTATAAACATATCTATTATTTCTACACTGTGCACAAAGTGTTAACGTGTATTTAACATAACAAGGAGATCGATGCAATTTTTTTTTTATTTAAAGTTGTGTCATTGTTCAATCAAGAAAACGTTTGCAATCTAAAGGCAATCCATGAGAAACGGTTGCTCAGAGTTTTGGTGCAATAAAGTGGCATTTAGAAAGGGTCTTATTGTCTTTGCGCATTTTCGAAACTAATAACCTCACAGTTTTTTTTCATGTCTCGAATTCATACGGTATGTTTCTATGCGCTAATTGTTCCGGATTGCTTCGAAGTAATTTTTAATGCTAAACCACTAAAGATATATTGACCAAAAATTTTTTTTTACCGTAACATTATCATCATATAAATATGATATGTAGAATAAAAATATGAACACTAGATAAATAAATAGCTAAAAATAGATTTATGACCCTATTTTAAAATTACCTGGAACAAATTTAGCTTTTTTTATTAAGCTGTACGATATGATCTTGTTATTATTTTAAATAACAATAATTATTACATAAAATAAATAAATATCATCCTCAACTTGACATTTAAAAGTTTATTTTGAGAATGCAACTGAGAAAAACAGTGTTGCTTAACGATGGTTTAAGATAAAACCGCATCTCGCTTGACTGCTTTATAATTTGGCGTGTAAATTGCAATACTAAAGGCAATCTGGGGAAATTGACTACATTTTTTTCTCGACAACGAGGACCGCTTGGTTAAATACCTGTATAAAGACGTCAATGCTTACGGCAATCTACAGAACCAGTTAATTGTACAGCTAACCCTCAGAACTTTTGAGGAAAGATTCACCATAGATATGGTAAATATTGTATTATTAATAATATAGTAATAAGTCTTCCAAGTTGTTTTTGACCATAGTTGCTGCTCTAGATTAAATATGACCCATCTACTCAAAAGATGCATCTTCATCATCAGCCTGTCTTAGTCCACTGTTGGACATAGGCCTCCCTTAATGCACGTCTTCTCCATTTAGGGGGTTTTTGGACCGTATTCCACCACGCTGGTCCGGATGCGGATTTGTGAGTGGACCGACTTTTTACATGCCCATCCGACGCATGGATCATCTTACTATTCAGACGGCCAAACTGCAACTAGGAAACAACAATGAAAATTTGTCCCGCTGGATTCGAACCCACTACCTCCGGTTTTAAAAGGCTCAGGCAAGATATGCATATATTATATTATAAATGTATGCGTCAACTTAGGTGCCACCTCCCTACATTATTTTAGTCTGATGGGAGGAACAACCGACACGAACGGAGAGAAATCAGGCGCGGAACCGATATTTTATCGGCTCGTAATATGATCGTACTGTTCATATAACGAGCCGATACTATACATATTTTACAGAAAAACTAACGAAAATCTATGTTATTAGAGTAGCCTAACTTCATGTACCGTTACAAGCATGTTTATAAATAAAGGTCAACATGGCTATAATATGCCATAAAGATCGAAGTCGTATGCATAGATGCAACCAGGTGACAGTATATATGTCAAGGAAAACCCTACTTCTATGAAATTTAATCGCATGGCGACAATATAATGCATTTATACAATATATATTAATAGAACGTTATTACTTTTATTTTCTATAAGCTTATAAAACAAGGGCTTTGATTCGCATTTTTTTTTATTATTTGCTTTTAGGTGTAAAGTTTTTGTGTGCATATATTAAGAATATTAGGCGCAGGTCTTCGGAAGACAGAAAGTGATTTTGAAAACCCTTTAAATTAAAATATAAGTATTGTTTTAATAGTTGAAGCATAACATTGTAAAATTTTAATAATATTACGTTTCCTTGGTTAATTCTATGAAATATCAATAAACCGTTCTTTAATTTTATCACTAAAATTTCTGTTTCAATAAAAAAACTAACTTCTACTAGCTCCTTTCCTACAAGAAACGAGGTATTTACGAAATAATATTTACTTTTATGTTTATGTGGCAACATCGGCCATTGCTGTTATACGGATTTCAACAATGGCCTGTTATTTAATGAAGAATCGAAAGATCATAGTGCATCTTTCTTATTACGTTCCTTACTAAAAGGTTTCAAAATCATACCTGTATGGTAATCATTGAATCATGCGATAATTATTTGCAGCTTATATGGGCCATAGCAAAATAATGGCTTTCTTATTCGGTTACAACACTCGAACGGAATATGCGCTCATTATGATTTGAATACAAACAACTAATAACATCGTCAACTGGGCCAATTTCTACTATAAGCAGGAAGTAATTTTCTTAAACATTAGCCTACAAAAGTTGTGATACACGATGTCATATTTTATTAAAGATTAAGCATAAAAACATCATTAAATAAGTTTCCTTGAGCTACGATCGTATTATTCCCTATTACAATGGTGGCAATTTAGAAACGCTCATACGCTTTTATTCGGAGGATTGCAACAAAAAGTTTGATTGAATAGCCTTCTTCGTGGCGGTGTTGCATTTTGACATACCAGAATGACCTTTTTAAAAAGACACCATTATAATGAACCGTAAGTACGTTACAAAACTTCAAATGCGTACAGTGAAAAATTGAAAGTTTATTGGGTCTTAACTAAATCTTAATTTTTAAAAATCCATTTGTTCTTTTTCTATCTTAAATTTTATCAGATGATATATAACATCAGCTAGAACAACCTAAAAGTTTAAAGTTTTTGTTTTTATTGGACTATGTGTGGTCATCGTATGGTGCTGTTACTAAGGGATTATTAATACTTATTGATCGAAATCTCGGTAATAATTGTAACAACGATACTTCATTTCCATAGTTTATTTGTTTATATCTTATTTGAGTTTAATTTGGCTAAACTATAGATGCCAGGATCTTTTTACTTGCACTGGTCTCCTATGATTGACAAAGTTCTTAGAACTGACTTTTCATGATCATATAACGTTTCAGAGAAGCAGGCGATCAGCATTTCTTCATCATCAGTAGCAATTTTCTGTCATTACATTGGAACCGATTGTAAATAACGGTGTTTGAGCGCTAGCCTCAAAAGTGATTAGTCATCCTTTCTGTGAATATGGTTATATATATGCCTTTGATACCCACTGAGGGGAAAATACTCCAATGATTACTAATTAACTATTAAGTAATACAATATTGGTAACTGCATTATACGTATTTATTTTTAAATAAAAAGTAGGTACTTTCATCAATATAGCAGTTACCACAGAATTAGGGACTAGAGAGTTGGAGACATTTCATAAAAAGAACTTTATGACATATAAAATATAACAACTAAGAGGTTATTGTAACAGCTTACATTGTTTACATTTAATTCAATTTTTAATCTCCCTCTGGCAGTTTTATTGTTTTAACGAATCGAAAATATGTCAGTTGTATCTTTGCAAGGATTACGTAATTTTGTAACACACAGTTTGTTGACAATGATCATTGTTAAAATGGTCAAAGTTCCAGCGAATGTTGCGTTAGATTACCTAACAGATGGACCGTGGCTTGCTCACGTAAAGCGGTATAATAAGAATTCGGTACACTTTTCATTGCCCAAGAAAACGCATAGCTGTGGCCGTTAGAAAGATATATAAAGGAATTTTGTAAGTGGACGTGTTTTCAATTTAACTAGGTTAATAGAGTTTTCCTAAAACCTCTTTTTTAGGACAGGGTCACGATGTTACAGTTTAAGATTGTTGCTATTTGTTTGTTTGTTATTTTAATTATATTCATTCAGCAATTAACGAAAGTAAATGACATTAACGGATTAGCTCTTTGAAGTGACAGTGGACCGGACATGTAATGCTTAAATTAGAAAATTTTGAATTTCTTACCTTCATAGAGTTGAGACCGTTAGCGGCATTGGCAACAACATCGCCAAGCGCCGCCGGGGGCAGAGGTTCAGTGCGGTGCACGAAAGCACACGCAAAAACCAACATAACACGAAACCAACACACACGCATTATCACAACTGTATGTCTTTTTAACTGCTCATAAAAGTTCAATCATCGAAAGCACTTAGCACTCTCGCAGCACTTAATTGTCCATTATCGGTCCAAAGTTTCGATTTAATGTAGATTTTTTCTGATATTTTCCGTTGAAATAGATTGCTCAATTTTTTAAATTACAACACAGAAATAAGATTCTGCATTAGGGAAAAATAATATACAGTCTCTTCCTGATTGACAAATAGTAAAGAACAACTTTAATTTTAATATATTTTAATACTAACGGAACATGACTGCCTCCGTAGCCTAGTGGTATGGGCGTGTGCTTTAGAAACTGGAAGTCGTGGGTTCGATTCCTGCGGGGACTCAACAAATTTTCATTGTTGTCCTAGTTGGTTAGGCAATTTGGGCCGATCACCCAATTGTCTGAAAAGTAAGATGATCCATGCGTCGGATGGGCATGTAAAAGTCGGTCCACTCTCCAACCCGCATTGGACTAGCGTGGGATAAGGTCCAAAACCCCTAATGGATAGGGGTGTATTGAGGGAGGCCTATGTCCAGCAATGGACTATTACAGGCTGATGATAAACGGAAACATAGATTTAGTTTATTAAGAGATTAAAAAAACACACACACATGTCCTAATTGACCTTTTCAAAATATAGGACTCTTACAACATTAATAATAAAAATAATTGTTTGTGCTTATTAAAGACAAGATTTATATTTTTTTTTATAAATCGATAAAGTTTTGTAGTAAGTATAAATGACGCGGAGAAAAAACTATATGAGTAAATATATTTGTTATTTAGATATTAATTCCAATATCCTTGAAAATCAGTTTTAAAAAGTTGAGATGCATACAAAATACCTCTGATATTTGAAATTTCTTATATATTTCTTCACGATACAACAATGTAATACTGCCTGTCATAAACGTCAAATTTAACATTTAGGCAGAAGTTTCACGCGGAATGGCTTAATATCGCGAGTGTTGCAAACCGCTTGGACGCTCTCAATATTTATTCAAGAAACTTTCACTGGCCGATTATATTTCGGTCACAACCGTTTCGCATTCGAACTCTGAAAACAATAACCAGGATTTTTCATAAAAATAAATGCATTATTTTTTTGTTTTCGCACAAAGAAATTTAATTTAAATGTGACCTTTACTGCTAAATGTTCTTCAGTTGTTTACATACAATGTAGTTAAACCAAAATACTGTCTCAAAAGCAGAATTATCACTGCACAATGTACAAATATACGTATTTACATATAAGATTTAATACTCATTCAAAATATAAATTAGAAAAATATGTATTCGTAGTACGCAATTAATATGATATTTTTACCAAAGCTGAACCAACTATCTACTATACTAATAAAATAACATGTATGGTCTCTTTTAATTTTAATTTAAGAAATGATTATCTCATTTTACTTGGTTTTTTATGTATTATTCCATAATTGACACCAAATCTTGGTATGTTTACTTTGCTATGCAAAAGACTTCAACGCGTGTTTCCACTATTCTCTAAATAAAGCTATGTACATGCCTCCTAAATTCACAAAATTAACGATCTACATTAACAAAATATATATCGTACATTACTAACGTTACTATTCATATTAAAATTAACTAAAACAACCGATAGTTTACGTGTTTAAAAGAAATGTCTTAACAACGTGAAATATGCTTACATATTAAAAGTGAGTGTAATTGTAGATACACGTTTGAAAAAATATTGTTAATGATATACACATTTAAGTCGAACATGTATTATTGGTCTCGTATTAAAGTTAAATAATTATGCAGCGTATTAAAATTACAGATTGAATATAAATAATTAGGTATAATTCCTACTTATACAAAAGGGAAACGATCGAATCTTATGTAAGAAAGACGCGGTATCAAACAGCAGTTGTAAGTATTATGTAATTTAATCACATCCCTTCGCTGCCGGGTACTGAATAAATGTATGAACAATACGACTCTACATTAGTTAAAGATACTAGTTATTGTTAATTATAAGAAATTTAAACCATTATTTTACCTATTGTAAGACATCTTGAAATGGACGATTTTGTAAATAATTTAATAAGAATTTACTACTTTAATAATTATAACTTATTTTAAGTATTATTCATGCGTGTCACTGTTTAGTGAAAGTACATATATATATATACATTATGAAAGATGAAATAAAAAAATATAAATTTCTACTAATCATTAATTAAAAACTAGGTATCAAAATTTTGATATATATTTATTAATAATTAATTAGTACTAATTTTACTGCGTGATATGTAAATTTAAACACTACTATAGTAATAAATCGAAATATCATCATCATCAGCCTTTGGTAGTCCACTACTGGACATAAGCCTCCCCTATTGCACCCCTATCCATTAGGGGGTATTAGACCCTATCCCACCACGCTGGTCCAATGCGGGTTGGTGGGTGTATGTAAAAATTTTAAATTATAAATACGTTACAAATATTTGTTTTCGTCGTCGTTGTCAAGAATATTTGAGCTGTATAAATTCATTCTAAACTCATGAATAACCGCCTCCGTGGCCATGTAGCATTGACTCTTGCTTCATAAACCAGAGGTCGTGGGTTCGAATACCGCGGGGATACAACTTTGTGTTATCGTTGTTTTCTGGTTGGTTAGGACTATTAGGTCCGATCAACCAATTGTCTGAAATGTAAGATGAACCATGCGTCCGATAGGCATGTAAAAGTCGGTCCGTCCACCAAGAATATGTAACTATGTATCTGGCGTATTGGACCAGCGAGGTGGGATACGGGTCCAAAAACCCCCTAATGGAGGAGGCGTGCATTAGGTGAAGCCTATGTGCAGCAATGGATTAACACAGGGTGGTGATGATGAAGTCATGAATAATTGTTTTAAGTTCATTATATATTCATATCCTTAAAATGTAACTATTTTTTAAATTATTTGAACATTGAATACACAACTTAATCCCAGAAGCAAAATATTTAAGCAATGTGAATTAATTAGAGTAGCATGACATGACATGGACCGTCAAGCAAATTTAAAATGTATAAATTTAATAAAATATTTTGCAATTAACATATGATAAAACTTGAAATAATTATAATAAAAATTACTTTCTTAATCTATTACTAATAAAAACAAATCATTGGTAACAACACTGTTAATAAATATTCGCGCTTTTTGATTAATTTTAAAACGCCAGGAATTGCATTCTTTACTTTATACTTAAAACGCGGTCGTTTCATATCCCCTTTATTAGTTACCCAAATCAGCTTATCAATGTTTACATAACAGCTTATTCGCTAATTATGAATACTAACAACACTTGAATAAAGATGACTACGGGTATGACTATTGTTTAAAGATACATCATACACACATACATCATCAGCCTGTTTTAGTCCATTGCTGGACATAGGCTCTCCCTAATACACCCCTATCCATTAGGGAGGGTTGGACCCTATCCCACCACGCTGGTCCAATGCGGGTTGGTGGGTGGACCGACTTTTTACATGCCCATCCGACGCATGGATCATCTTACTTTTCAGACAATTGGGTGATCGGCCCAAATTGCCCTAACCAACTAGGAAACAACAATGAAAATTTGTTGCGGCCCGCAGGACTCGAACCCACGACCTCCGGTTTCTAAAGCACACGCCCTTGATCACTAGGCTACGGAGGCAGTTTAAAGATATATTAGTCATATGAAGTTGTTTAATTTAAGTTATTTACTAGGTACAAAGAAAAAAAATTAAAGAACGTCTTATCAGCAAAACAAACAAAAAAAAAAAACGAATGGATAAAATCTTACTTTTAATTCTAGTATTCCGGGTTCCAAATTCCAGTTAAAAGTTATATTAGCTAATATAAAGTTACTTATTACGCCTATTAATAATAATATCAAAAACCCCCTAATGGAGAAGGCGTGCGTTAGGGGAGGCCTATATCCAGCAGTGGTCTAACGCAGGCTGATAATGATGATAATGAAAATAATATCGAGGGATTATGAGATGCACATCTTGTTTTAAACATGATATCCGAGTATAAATAAATCTACCGCAATTAATCAATCAAATCAAATATGATGAATTTTTATCCATCAAATAAATGCTAATTTATATTACATCAAATGGAACAACATCGAGAACAGTCCGACACCGAAAGAATTCAGCTTACGATTGCCAATTACATAATTGATGTAAACAAACATTATTACCTAACGTGAAACGGAACGTTGGTGCAACACTTTAATTTTGTTAAAACTTCAAACTTATAAAACTTTACTTTTAATCTGTATTGAGAACTAAACACAAATATCACGGCGCGCGTAAAATTTTGGACAATTTGACATAAAACAGTCGCTGTCCAGAGCGTTGGTCGTTTACTGGCAGCCGAGTTCACGTCTTGAACGGAGATATTACACAACACCACCCACCACGGAACCAGTATTATTCAACGAACCATACGCACCTCGTTACGTTGCAAGTTCGGGTCTGCATCCCCGTAATACTTTAATCTCGTGTTTACCAACATGATAATGCAATAGTCGTAAGAACGAGGGCGTATATGTTTATATCATTTAAATTTGTTTTTTTTTTAAATATAATAATTATCATTGACTAATGATTAATTTGTCTATCGTTTCTAATTCTAATATAATACAATAAGTATCGCTACAAGCTTATATGTTTTGTGTGTTTACTTATTTCGTTTTATTAAAAGATAGTTATGTTACACTGTTATGGTTAGATTTTTGTGTATCTTTTATCACCGACGTTGCTTTATATTATACTACTACTAAAACTATTGTACTAACTAACGGTGTGTTTGTTAGTAAGACGTAATTAATAATTTTAAATGGCATATATATTGTCATCAATAACATCACGCCACATCAATAAGAAGTAACAATGATAATATTCTTCTACATAGTTTATAAACGCATCAAGTAAGTTTTGAAAGTATGATGTCGTTAATAAATTAGTAATAAGCCATCAATGAAGCTGAAGTAGAATATTAAGCTATCACATGTGCTTAAATTTTTAAAATTCTAGTATTAAGTCTAAATATAAATTAATACTTCTAGAAGTTAAGAAATAAAGAGGTAATTTTCAACGTTTTAATGTTTTATGGTAAATTTGCAATTTATACGTACAAAATTTAAATGGAGACTTACACCTTTTTTAAATATTGAATGTAGCGATTAGTACAATAAGACGTTTATCTGTTGGCGAGTGATGTTGTTGTTAACGAAGTTAAATATCTTGGGCACATTTTTAATGATAAATTTAGAGATGATGCCGATATCGAAAGGAAGCTAATGGCGTTAGCAGTAAGGGGAAATATGGTTGGACGCAGATTTGCAAGATGCTCTCAGACGGTTAAGATTCACGTTTCAAATCATTTTATCAGGTGTTTTATACAAGTAGCCTTTGTTTTACCTACAGGGTAGGTAGGTAGTAAGGAGATATATGGATATAGTATGTGGTGATAGTTTTAAAACACTTTTGTATGACCGCATTAGCGAATTGCTTTGTTCGCCAAACGCTGAGACAAATTACCGGAGCGAGTGAAAAGGTTTTATACCGTTTACACTTCAGCAATTCGCTAACGTGGTCATACAAAGTGTTTTAAAACTATCACCACATTACTTATATCACCATATATCTCCCTACCTACTGCTTAACGTTCTGCAATTCCAATATAATAATATATTTAGGATCCTATTGAGGCTCCCTCGCCATTGCAGTGCCTTGAGCTAGTTCGCGAAAGCATTCACAAATTACTTCCATGCGATAACGAGGATGAAAGTAGGGTGTCTTGTCCATCTGACTAGGGCGGCATTAAACATTGTGCTAAGCACACAAAAGAGCTGATAAGCTACATATCCTAAACCTAACTGAACGCTAAACGTGTAAATAAATGATTGTTTCAATCGTAACATTTTATAGTGTATATTATTATGTATTTTATTATTTTTAATTATTTATAGGACTTTAAAATTATTGTTAAATGAAACTGTGTTATCTGAACTAAGTAATTATTATTATATTCCTTGCCCGTATAAAATACAGCGCATAACGCCACCAGTCCGACTGTAGGTATGAGATGGGACATCTCGTTTTCACACTAATTACGCTAATTACGATGATGCAGTTTACAAACTGGAATATAGTACTTAAATTTCGACGGACCTCGAAAGACTTTTTAAAAAAACAATTAAAATGTTTTAACTTAATTTTAATCTTGTCTCGAGCGTGGTTAGAACAGAATGATGGCTTATTTTAATGTTAGTAATAAAGTCTCGATATAAAACAATGGCATTAACGTATCATATGGCTACTTATTCATACGAAATTCCAATAGCGTGTGAACTGATTACGTAGATGTCGCAACGAATAACGAACGGGAATGCGGTTGAGGCGATATAACTCCTCCCTCCGTAAGTTCGAGATTATCCGCAGGATCATCTCGTTTTTTTATACGTTGACAAATTTGTATTATCTTATGTCTAAATATTACAAGGAAAATTAGTAATACTAGTAATACAATTATAATATTAATTAAACTAGCGCTTTTGAAAACAATACTATTCATATAACTGTTATGCAAGTCATTTTCACTTATAATTTCACTTTTACTCTTCTGTAGTATTAAATTTAGAGACTGGATATCGGCTAAGTTGGCTCCAACAAGATTTATTGGTTTTAGTCCTTCAATTGACGGCCCGGTTATTATCTTTGGTAAGTGGATAATCGGCTGCTTCAGGTAGGCTATTTCTTTTCCCTGGGTTTGATGTCTCTTCAGTATGTGGTCCTTGATCTCTGCTCTACAGTTATCTTCGATAGTTAGAATGTAGGTTCCCTGTACAGCTTCTTGAGTGACTTCATTGTTACAAAATTGGTTTATAGTGGTTTCATCATATGAGTAAATGATCCAACGGTTCGCTTGTATACGATAGACCATGAATTTTCCAAGGTGACAGTTATTGGGTGGCAGCTGGAGATGTTAGTACGAAATTCCATGATATCGGTGATACATTTATCATTAATAAACGGTTGTAAGCTGTTTTCGTAGCAGAGGAATCGGAGCTCGTCTATCTCCATGCATGGTTGAGCAATCGGGGTTGCTTTCAAACCTTTCACTATCAGGTATGGGTTTTTAGGAAGGATAAGTGTTGTCTGGCCATTATTAAGAATAGGTAAGGGAATTAGTTTATAATAGGTGAAGATCTCATTTCTTATTAGTGGGATACTCATAATAAATTTTATCTGATTTTGTTTAATATAGGCTTTTAACTCTATGCATTGTTCTAATTTTAAAATGTTATCGTAGGTTACTGGAAATGCTAGCTTCTTGGATTTTTCTATCTGTTTTAAAACTAACATAAGTTCCTCTGTATCAATAATTGACTGATGTAATACCCTATTTTTACTAAAAGCAATTGCCGTCTCAATTTCATTTAAATGAGTGTATAAATTTTGAAAATGGTTAAGGAAAATGTTATAGATGTGAACGAGTCTAGTACTTGTCTGGTGGAGGTTCGATTCATTTAACGCTTTATGTATACTTTGAATACTTCCTTCTAATTGTATAAAATTACTTTTAGTCGAATTTGCAATATTTGTGAAGGAACCGACTATTTCGGATATTATAGTGACTTTACTTTTAATAGCATCCTGTTGTGTCTGCAATTTCTCTAACAAGCTTTCGTATACTGCAGCGTCATTATTGTCTAGGTTCCCTGTGATGGCTTTAATAAGAGAGCCTAGTGGATTTAATAGTCCTCGTTTGATTCGAATTGACGGAATTAATTGTTTAAATTTATTAACAGTTATGTTCATAGTGTAATCGGTTTGTTTCTCCGCATTTATAAAATCTGAATCTAATATTTTAACATCGATATAACTTTGAACGTGCTTTTAAGTAATCTAAATCTATCTATAGTGTTTTCTAATTCTTCGTAAATTAATTTTAAATCTAATATCTTAACAACTACCCAATTGTCATAGCTGACCAAGGCTTCGCCTTCGTTGACCGGTAACAATCCCGGATTCTTGTCAATCCGGAGTAGTTGAAGACCTGTTCCCATCATCTGGATCGCCACGAGCATTAACCTGTGGAGGGCGTTTAATATCTTTAACAGGTACGTCAGTATTACGTTTGTTAGTTTCGACGGAAACCACATTTCTATTGACAGCTCCTGTAATGTGGGCCTTCTGATAGCGTGGTTTATCTTTACTCCGTCTTGTATTAACGCCTTTTATGTAAATTGTATCTCCTATGTCCAAATCGAATTGTGATTCACCTGGTCTTTTATTTTTACAGACATTTTCTTCTCGATTATCTTATCTGTCAGGTACTCGTATAGATACTTGGTTCTGTGTGCGTGTTCCTTAACTAACTGTTGAGTATAGTGTTTGTTAAAATTCATGGAGAAAGCATTGTTGGATTCAGTGTGCCCAAAACTACTTCAAATGGAGTAAGTCCGGTAGTTGAGTGAATTGTGTGGTTGTATGACATAACAGCGTAAGTCATTACAGATGCTGCGTCTGTGATCTTATGCTGGTATTTGGCGATACGGTAGATTTCGGTGATAGTTGAGTGGAACCTTTCGATCAATCCCATAGAATTGGGATTATGCGAGGTACCAATGTGTAGAGTAACTTTGTAGAGGTCTAGCATTTCCTTCATAAGAACGTTATTGAATTCCATACCGGGATCTGAGCTAATCCTGGTCGGAGTTCCGTAAAAAGAAAAATACTTTATAAGTGCTCTTATGACTTCCGGGGTTGATCGGCTGTTGATTTCAATGGCTTGTCCTAGTTTGCTGAATGCATCGATGATGGTTAGGAAATACTTCCCTTCTATAGAGAATGTGTCTATGAATATCTCTTCAAATGGTTTATACTGCGTTTGAGTTAACTGAATTTCCGGTTTGAAGGGTTTACGTCGTATTTCATCTTTTGCACACCTCACTGAATTTATGATGCTTGCTATAGTTTGATCCATGTTGTTCCAATAGAATGTCCTTTTTATGTGTTTTGTGGTTTCCTTTATACCTCTGTGGCAACTCTTTCCTGTATGATATTGGAGGACTATTTCTCGTTGTTCCTTTTCATCTTCTACGTATACTATACGTTTAGTACATTCATATAGTCTGACACTACCTTTTTGAAATAGTTGTATCGTGACTTTCGAAAACTGATTACGATGTTGAATGTCCTCGAAATAAAAGAAGTATTTAATCTTGGGTCTGATATAACTTTTGAGGAAATTTTTCACTAGATCTAAGTTATCTAGAGGTAAATGAACTTCTAGAACCTTTTGTTTGTCTCTGGAAATATCCTTAACTGAACATTCATTTCTGTTCCAGGTATGTACGAGTATTTGGTTTGGTTTCGTATCAATTGCCTCTTGAGAATTACAATACCTGATGTGTCTATGTCTTCTGCAGAATGTATTTGCCTATGCTGTTTCGGCCTTCAGATGCGGTGATGGTGCTACTATTTGGAGACGGTAAAAGACACTTGGGTTCTTTTTCATTTAGAGAGGGATGCTTGTGTTTCTGTATCGGATGAGATAGTTATCGGCTGTCCTGATTTTTCCTGTTTACACAATTGTTCAATTTCAGTTACCACGTCGTCTAAATATTTTTGGAGCTTTTGTTCTTTTCGTCTATATTAACTTTCAGAGCATTTATTCTTATTCTGGATAATGCATCGGCATTGCTATTTTGTTTTCCATTTTGTAAATGATTTCGTAGTCAAATTCTGCAAGGCGTAACTTCCATCTGGTTAATTTACTATTAGGCTCTTTTATAGAATTTAACCAAGCCAATGGTCGGTGGTCTGTGTAGATGGTAAATTTCTTGCCGTATAGGTAGGGTCGAAATGTTTAACGGCCCACACAATTGCTAGTAATTCTTTTTCAATCGTGCTGTACCTGGTCTCAGCATCATTTAAGGTTCGACTAGCAAAGGCGACTGGTTTATCACTGCCCACAGTACCTTGGACAGAACTGCACCAGAGCAAAGTTTGACGCGTCTGTGGTCAAAACAAAGGTCGAGAGAAATCAGGATACTGTAATAGCGGTGCGTTTGTGAGTAGTTCTTTACATCTTTCGAAAGCATTTATGTATTCCTTAGTGATTTCGATTTTATTTTTCTTTTAAGACAGGAAGTGAGTGGTTGCGTCAGTTTAGCGAAGTCCTTTATAAATTTTCTATAATATCCTACGAGTCAAGGAAACTTTTAATCTCGGTTGATGTTCGAGGTAAGGAAATTTAATATGGCTTGTATTTTATCGTTATTGGGCTTCAAACCCTCTTTGGTAATTGTATGGCCTAAATACAATACTTCCTTTCTCAAAATTCGCACTTGTCTAGCGTTATTTTAGATTAGTTTCTCGTAGGCGTTTAAATATATCCCGTAATTTGTCGATATGTCCGTAGAGCTGATGAATAGACAATTATGTCATCCAGATAAACGAGGCAATGTAGACCCTGTAGACCACGAAGGACGTTATCCATAGCGCGTTGGAACGTAGCTGAGTGCTGTGCGCAAACCGAACGGCATACGTTTGAATTCGTAATGTCCTGACTGGGTAGTAAAAGCTGTCTTTGGTCGATCTTTTCATTCACTTCAATTTGGTGGTATCCGCTTGCTAGATCTAAGGTGCTAAAATATGTTGATTTACCAAGTTTATCAAAGAGATCCGTTATATTAGGCAAAGGATATTTGTCGTCTATTGTTATGTCATTAAGGCGTCGATAGTCTATTACCATTCTAAATTTCTGCTGTCCAGACGCATCTACCTTTTCGGTACCAAGTGTACAGGTGCACTCCAAGGTGAGTGAGAATTCTGAATAACATCGTTCTCAAGCATGTCATTTACTTGTCTTTGTATTTCCTCATTCTGTAAGGGCGGATGTCTATACGGTCTAATGTATATCGGATCTTCATTTACAGTTCTTATTGTGTGGTGAACTTGGTTTGTGAATGAAAGTGGAATCTTTCACTGTAAAATATATCACGATATTCGTAACATAGTTTGGTAATTGCCTTGCGTTCTTCTTCGTTAGTATGATCTAGACGAAGTTTGTGTAAATTTTCTTTGAGAATTTCATCGATCTCACATTCCGACATTGTTGTATTTATTGTGCAAGTGGAATTTTCAAAAGGAGTGACATTAAAAGGTTCTACAAATTTGATAGTCGCTTTTTCATTTGAAACATTTTGGATAATAGTTTCGGCAAAGAAGTTTTCGCATTTAACCAAAGCGCACGGCATGCGTATGTCCTTACTGAACCGTGTGAAATTGACTATTGCATCGCCTTTCTGAAGATTCGTCGGGATTTTAACGCGTGTCTCAGATCGGGGTTCTAAATTAATTTCATGTTGCGGGTTGTAAATAATTGGAATTTCGGTGTTAGGCGTTCGCAATATCTGGTGGTTCATGTCTACATTAGCAGCCAATTTTTTTAGGAGGTCCGAGCCGATAAGTCCGTCGTATCGGCCATCTACTTCATAAATGTAGAATTTATGCGGTAGTTTGCACTTAAATGTTTTTAAAAGCGGTATAAGTATAACTTCATCATGAATACTCTGTGCATGCGTACTTACTACTGTGAATGGTTCACGATATTTGTACCTTTTAAAATATTCATTGGCTTTGTCAGGGCTTATAAACGACCGACTACTGCCAGTGTCAATAAGAATTTTGAATTTATTTCCGGAATTATGATGTGCGGTAGTTTTAAAATACTGTCAGAATAATTGAGGTGAATTATTTCACCGTCTCGTCGAAGGTTGCATTTTGAAAATTTTCATGCATTGGATTATCCATTTCCAGGTTATCTGGTTCCTCTGGATGTTCTACATGGTAATTTTCAGGAACAGGCTCGTAGTAATCTTGATAATAGCCGTAATTATTAATTTGGGGTTCCTCTTCGTATGACGCCGATGGTTCTTCATTGTAAAATACGTCATTCGTCAACATATTTTGTCTTATAGGTGCGGTGCGCATTGATACATCTGTATCAGCAAACCTTGCTGGCTGTTGGTGTGGAATGCCGAATTTAAATTGGTTATTCTGTGGTTGGAAACCATGCCTTATTGGGTTAGGCTGAATGCCGTATTTAAATTGGGGTGGTTGATGTGGGAAACCAAACTTGTTTTGGTTAGGTTGTTGAGTGGTGTGCATGCCAAATCCTGGGTGTCTCTGTTGTTGGGGTATACAAATCTAAACCCACCACTTTGAAACGGCGTTCGTGTTTGTTGTGGTTGGTTGGAGCGGAAAGCCATATTCGGTGGTCCTCCAAAACGGTAACCTTGTTGCAATTCGGAGTTGCAACAACTTTTGTCCACTTGGGTTTGATGGAATTCAAACTTAAATTGGTTTAGTGGCGAGTTGAATGAAGTTGGTTTAACAACATTTTGTTGCAAGTTGTGAGATGATTGGATAGATTTAGACCTATTATTTCTTGCATTGTACTGGGTCAAAAGTTAAGCTCCTCAGTTACTATAGCCAACGCGTCTTCTAAAGTAGAGGTGCCTTTGAGTCTTACGATTCTAATTAAGTCCTCAGGAAGGTTGTATAAAACACGTTCAACGCTGTGTTATTATAAATTATTAATTTCATGCCTTAATTCCTTCATCTCTTAATCTTTGAACTTTAGCAAATAATGAGCTTCTTATATTTTGAATTCTACTGCAAAATTGAGGATATGATTCTCCGTTATTGATTTTAAGTGATTCAAGTTCAATCGCTATACACTCTTCAGAGCGGGGTCGCCAAAATGTTGCGTCAAAATATTTTTAAACCTTCCACGTTTTAATGTCCGGATTGTCACTAATAAAGAGGCTGCTTTACCTATAAGTTTGCTACTTAATGCGTGAAATTGGTACAGGTTTTGTTGAATATTATCGTTACCTCCTGTTGTACTTAACACGTATTCGCATTTAGATATGAATAAGTTTAATAATTTTCGTCCCCGTCATATCTAGGAATTAAATCTAAAATGTCTTTTGTATTATTGTAACCGACATTTGGTATATTATTTAAATAAAGCAATTAGAATTAATTAATTGGAATTAGAAATAATACGGAAGAATTTGTTGCCTATTTTTGAGCTAACAAAATCAGATAACGTATCTTAAAATTAAATTCGACGATATGAGTTCGATTAATAAGGAAGAACAAGGATATATGGAAACAGGAAGTGAAAAGTTTTACTCACAGTCTGCTCAACCTCATGTCCTTCAGGTGATTCTGCCCACGTCGTGACGTTGGAGGTCTTGCGCGTCCTCTCGATGGATGCTGCACCGATGCGCGCGCGTCGCGGAAGTTATTTATTTGGTTCGTGGATATCCTAACTCGGCTACTATACTAATACACGAATCTATTTGGGGATCCGATGGACGTTAGTATAGAGACGAGATATACACAAGGATATCCTACCGGCTGCGCCACTAAATTTCGACGGACCTCGAAAGACTTTTAAAAAACAATTAAAATGTTTAACTAATTTTAATCTTGTCTCGAGCGTGGTTAGAACAGAATGATGGCTTATTTAATGTTAGTAATAAAGTCTCGATATAAAACAATGGCATTAACGTATCATATGGCTACTTATTCATACGAAATTCCAATAGCGTGTGAACTGATTACGTAGATGTCGCAACGAATAACGAACGGGAATGCGGTTGAGGCGAAATAACTTAGTAGTCTAATCTTTACCATACTTCTTTGCGGCAGAAATATGCTTGGCGGTGATGCCCCTAGACCTATAATAGCTCAACTAACGAAGTGAATAAAGGTATGAACAGTGAAATTACTAGCAATAACAGATACTAATCAATAATACATGTATATTACAACTTTGTTTAATTTTTTTTATGTTGCCAACGAAGGCAGACGAGCAGTCGGGCCACCTGATGGAAAGTGGTCACCGACGCCCATAGACATTGGCATTACTAGTATCATCAACGCCCTGACAAACTAGGAAACAACAATGAAAATGTTTTGTCCTCTCAGGATTCGAACCCACGACCTCCGGTTTCTAAAGCACACGCCATACCACTAGGCTACGGAGGCAGTTATGTTTAGATAGTTTGTAAATTGTAATTTATTTTATACATACATGTATAAAATAGCCAATTTAAATAAGTGACGTTTGCTTGAACAAAACTATCAGGCATTTTAGTAAGTGAGCATTATACGGTTAGGCAATGACAACAACAGACAATCTAATTAAATTTATTATAAAAGTTTTAACTGCCTCCGTAGCCTAGTGGTATGGACTGTGCTTTAGAAACCGGAGGTCGTGGGTTCGAATCCTGCGGGACACAACAAATTTTCATTGTTGTTTCCTAGTTGGTTAGACATTTGGGCCATCACCAGTTGTCTAAAAGTAAGATGATACATGCGTCGGATGGGCATGTAAAAGTCAGTCCACCACCAACCGCATTGGACCAGCGTGGTGGGATACGGTCCAAACCCCCAATGGAAAGGGTGTATTAGGGGAGGCCTATGTCCAGCAGTGGACTATCAAAGGCTGATGATGCATGATGCAGTAAAAGTTTTAAGAATAAATTAGACAATTTTGTCCATGATGATAATACAAATATCATTATATTATAAAAATATTAGCCGATCATAGTCCAATGGTATGTATAACCTTATGTATAATTTTACATGCCCATCAGTCGCATGAATCGGGTGATCAGCCCGCATGCCCTAACCAATGAGGAGACAATAATAGAAAGTTGTAGAGTCCCCGCAGGATTCGAACCCACGACCTCCGGTTTCTAAAGCGTAAGCGCAAGGAAAGAGTGCAGTTATAAACCATTAATCTGTCTTTGACCATCAGCATTGCCTCAGAGTCGGATTTACCTAAACAAAGCTCAATAACAAAATAGTTATGCCAAAACATATGACCCTCGTATTTGTTAAACATTGTGCGATTATTGCCTTTGGTAGCAATCTACCAATTAGAATGATGTAACTTTAGACGCCATTGCAGAATAGTACTTTATTACATAAATATTGCAACGTTTTAAATATTGTTTGGTTGTAATACACAAATAATAACGAGATTAAGTAAATTGTTGGATAAGTAGTTATCTGTTGGTAGTAGGTCCCCACTTTAAAGGGAACCGTCTAGGGCGGTACCACCGCGGTGCCTATTTCTGCCTCAAAGCAGTAGTGTAAAACACTATTGTATTCACGTTTGAAGGGCATTGTAGCCAGCGTATTTACTGGGTAAACAAGACTTAATATGCTATATCTCGTCAGGGCGTCGGTGAACACTTTTAATCAGGTGGCCCGACTGTTCGTCTGCCTGCCTAGACAATAATGTTATAACCAAAACAGTTATATCGGTTCTATCAGACAGCTTGGACATAGGCCTATAAAATAACCTTATTTGTTTCATATAGCCGTCTATTATCGGCATACTTCCTCATTCCCGTACGGATTAAAAAGTTCGAAAAAAACTATTATCTAAGATTTAAAGTATCCATTATAGTTTAGGCATTTTACATTCGGGATAGAATTGAACAATCACCATCCCATCGCAACATATAGCCTAGATAAGATATAACTTATGTAAATAGCGTTCTTATTGATATATTGTCACCGATGTCAACCACTGTAGTGACAGTTGCCTAATAACAACAGCATACATACGCAAACGCGGCTTCGTTTCTAAGAGTTACTTTGTATACATTTATTACAATTTCACCGCCTCTAGCGGTATTGGCTCTTGCTTTATAAACCGGAGGTCATGGGTTGGAATCTCGCGGGAATTCAACTTTGTGTTATCGTTGTTTTCTGATTGGTTAGGACAATTGGGGTCGATCACCCAATTGTATGAATAGTAAGATGATCCATACGTCGGATGGGCGTGTATAAAATCGGTCCACCCAACAACCAGAGTTGGACCAGCGTGGTGAAATACGGTCCAAAAACCCCGTAATGGAGGAGGTGTACATTAGGACAGGCCTTTTTCCGGCAGTGGGCTAACACAGGCCGATGATGATGATAACAAGCCTACATTGGCTAAACCATAAATACTAAAATTTCTAGATCCATAAAAGTTAAGCCTGAATGTCACAATTATAGTTAGATAATAAAATAACTACCGCATTTATTTGTTTGCTGACAATTATATAATTATGTTGAAGCGAGTCGGCAATATTGAATAAACAATATAAAGGATTAAGAAAATAAGTAATTATATATTTAAGTTATTATAACTTTAAGAATTTTCGCTGTATTTAATTACTTCTTTTTTAAATGAAATAAACAATATTTGTGTAGAATAAGTCGAAACATTTCGAACTGTAGAACGCGAGAGTATCTTTCAGCTCTTAATCCCTTTTAATCACGACTCATATAAACATGGGTTAAAAAAGTAAGACAAATCGCTAGTAAACCTCAACTATATAAAATATAAAACTAAATATTTATTTATTTCTTATTAATGCTGTACTTGCACTTTTCACTGTTTTTCCCTATTAAAATAAATCAAAGTGGTTCTTTCCTCTGGTTAGGTACCATTTTCATTTATTAAACAATAACACAACATTCTATAACTTATTTATAACTTATATATTATTAAACAGTAACACGGCAACACAGGCTATTGTATTGACAATTGACATCGAGTCGTCACAGTTTTTAGTTTAATCATATATTTTTAATCTCTGCTGCTTTATTGTTTCTAGAAAACGAATCGAAAGCTTATTCACACTTACTAAATAAGAAGTGCTATATGTGATTGTATTGTGATTTCATAAATTTACGTTAAAATGGCCACTCCAAACAACTTTGTACCGACGGCACCTGTCGTTGCACCGCCTGGCGCAAATGACCTGCCACCACCGTATTCAGCGGTTGTGGGCAATCCGCAGTACGGGTTTGTAGTGCCCCCAGTTGATCCAATGCAGGCGGGGGCATATCCTCAACCGAAACAGTTCACTGCCACTGGTGTTTATCCCCATCCGCCGAATGTGACCAGCTCGCAACCTCAGCCAGGAGTTATGGGACCGACTCCATCTGGCGCCACAGTGCCGATGGGCCTCGTATTACCACCTGCAGTTGGTACTGAGCCAACGACAATTACTTGTTTTAACTGCAGCAAAGTGGTAACAACTAGAGTGACCTATACAACTGCCTGGCATACACATTTAGTAGCTGGATCTATCTGCATTATGACCATGTAAGTTTGTCAAAGTTGAAAGTTGAATGTCTCTATTCTATATAGAAGCATTATGCTTTCTTTTCATTGTCAATTAATCTACCAACCATTCGGTTATAGAGGCCTGTGGAAAATTGAAAACACAGGGGGACATGTTTTTTCTTTTTTCCTTTAAATTCATTACAAAATATATAGACAGTACAACAATATTTTTTTCAGTTTGAATTAGCCTGGAACAAACCTCTCATTACCAGTGTCATTTAAGCAGTCCTATATAGCAATAATATGCTTTTACACCTGAACAACTTGCTTAAATTTATTGACAGACAAAAAAATATGTTTTATTAACCAACAAAAGCTGAATGTTATGTAAAGAAATATCCTGATTAATTAATAGAACATATTTAATACACCTTAAAACCTTTAAAATATAACACACACACATGCCTGTTACTCAGTATAGAACTATCATGCATATAATACTGATTTTATTAGAATACTTAAGAGGAGAGAGAAAATATCATTTCTAGTTTAATGACAATTATTGTTGAGTCGCATTATCATTCATCAAAAGTATATAAGATTGACCTATAAATATAACATTTTTATTTAAGAGAGTGTAATATTAATAGAAAAAATTAAAGTACTAACATTTGATTATTTATTACATTGAAGAAGTTTTTTTTTTGTAATTAGATTTTAAATGTATTGGGATTAAATTTTCCACCCATTGCCAAATTGCTTTCTTATCAAACAATAGTTTAAATTGTTTGAGCTATGACTCATAGAAAAGGAATGGAGCAGCTATAAAGAAAGGTTGGTAAATTGGATCGGTTTTTAAGTGTTTAAAATTGACACAGTACATGCTGTATCTTCTAAATAAGACTGCATAGGTTTAGTGTTTAAAAATGTATTATGCAACACTATTATTTGCTTTCAGGGTTTGTTCTCTTTGCTGTCTGGGGCTGATACCATACTGCTTCGATAACTTTAAGGATGCCGAGCATTACTGCCCTAACTGCAACACCTTTATCGGAAAATCCACAAAATGTTAATTTAAATTTTACACATTCTTTTTAATTATAATACACTGTTTGCTGACAATACATAATATTGGCTTATAGTGACAAGTATTTGAAATAAATTAAATGATAAATTTGAAATCTGTGTTAAATTAAGTGACTGCTTATCAATTACTTTGTTTCTCTCGGTTTTTTGTGGTGCTATTGTATAATGAAAGTACTCAATTTCATCTTATCAACCGCATTAAATATAAAAAGCATTCATACTATTTATATGTATGGTAATTGCTTTCGCATAAATAATACATAAACTAAATAACTTCTATTCATAATTCATGTTATGGATTTTTATTATCGAAGTTATTCCACTATATTTTTTAATTTTCTTATTTCATAAAATATTGACTTTATAAATATTCTTGAAATTAAAGAAATATATTAATCGCATTCACTTTTACACTAAAATCTTAAATGCAATATTATAGCGGCAAACATTTTATAGGTATTTAAAACTGTCTTTAATATTTAGTTGATCTATGTGTAAAATCCAAAATCAAAAACAGTAATTTTGCAGTATGTTTTATTTAACATCTAACACAAACACCTTTTGGTGATATCTACATGGGTATTTGCAAATTTTTGCTGCACTATTGCATTATTTTTGACTTCATCTTATTGTTCTGTCCTATTTAATTGTTGTCATTGCTGAATCAGTTTCTGATATGCATAGTTTTTATGAACAGTAATAAAGACCTATATATACTACCTATATCTAGGACAATCAAGACTTCAAATTGATGTAAACAATATTACCCATAGTATTGTATTTGTGTCATACTTCTGACCTTCATGCTAATGAAATTTCACCAAGAAGTCAATCACTAGAGATAATCATCTGATAACAACATTGCAATTGTTAATTTTTTTAATTCCTTTGGAGCCTAATTTGACTACATTATATTTATTACATTATTTGCTCATTAACATAAACTGTAGCTTTTGATACATGCGGTGTTAAAACAATAATATGGTACATTAAAGTTCACTTGTATAACTTGAATTGTATTTAAGGGATTACCAATTCTTTGTTAATCCTAAATATTAAGTGAGGCTATAGTTAAAAGTGCTTAAAACCAGATTTTGAAGACTGACAAGGTGTAGTAATGTTTATATAACTTTGTCATTGTAAATTACACATCTATTATATATGTGCCATGTCTTGCATAGAAGACTTGTTAATAAGGGTGTTATTTAACATTTTTGAGATTACAATAATTGTCATTAAAAAATTAGCAGTCTGTCCAATTCTCGCCTAATATATATTAATTATTGCATGGACATATATAAAGTGTAAAAATATTTATATTTTTTTCACATACATTTTTGTTTAAAAAGACATACATAACATATATTAATATTATTTAATAAATAGGTAATAAGGTGTTTAATTTGAATAAATTATGTTAAATATAAAACATGAGATACACATAAATTATTATTCTGTAATCAATAGGTAAGGATTATTTTAGAGTGATATTAATTTATTTATAGAATACATTCCCCAAAAATTGCAACACTAAGGAAACTAGACCACAAAATGTTAATTACAATTGTTTTCAACATTTACTTGTTTTATTGTAAATATTTTAGGGTATAGTGTGTAAATTATTTATGTTTTTGTTAGTCTTTGGATATTGGGCATGCTATAATCTTTTATACAATATTTTTTTTATTAATAAATGGAATTCATAATGTGGCATTTTCTATAAGTTCAACCATTATTATTCAATAATTATTTGATGTATATAGAGCTATCGCACATTTTATCATTGAGTGATAAGATTGTAGGCATATCTGATAACTGTATGTATGTACTCTTCTACCGAGTTTGACATCAATAAAATTTTCAAGTCAATAACAAAAGATTGTGATGAGTAACAGTGAAAGAAATAGAACAAATGAAATAGAGTTGCCTGTTGTAATGGATTACCAACATCGAGATCCCCCACCACCGTATACCCCATCGTTGGCTAGTAATAATCAGACAGTAATTCATCAGACTATCATTGTTCAGTCAAAACTAAAAGATGAACCGACTCTATATAACTGTCCTACATGCAAAGAAATGGTCCTGACAAAAGTGAAACACGAAAATTCTAGAAAAACACACTTGATTGCTGGATTTATATGTGGATTCACTTTGTAAGTAAAGAACACAAGTTTTGAGTTAAATGATGATTAATTTTTATAATATACTATTTTGTCTTTTCAGTTGGTGTCTACTTTGTTGTTTGGCTGCTGTACCTTATATGTTTTCAACATTCAAAAAGATTGAACATTATTGCTCAAACTGTGACACATTCCTTGGAACTTACTCTAAATTGTGATGCAATAGATATACTGTAAATTTCAAATAAGTTATATTAGAATAAGAAGACAAAATATATGTTAAATAATGTTTTAATGAGCTTATTTTACAAAATTAATTACAACGCTTTTATGCACTATATGGAACCTGTAACCTAAAGCAGTCTGAAGCAATTTTCCATTTTCCGTCAACGGCAACAATTAAAAAGGTCTGTTGGAATGGTTTCTTGATATTGTCATTCTGGTAAGTCACGTCTCCACAAGCCTGAATAAGATATGTTAACTTGTTGGACACTAAATTTTCTGAAATTGGCTGCGCGTCCAAAGTTCTTAAAATGTGATTACTCCCTGGCAAATCCATGAGGAACTTTTGTATTTTTTCACAGCCATTTACTCCGTTTCCGTTCCACACCAACAATCCTGTGTCGAGATATAGTTTGAAAATGAGGTGCCGGCTGCTGTCTATTTGTTTATAAAATACTCTGGTAAACTCTTCAGCTGTTTCGCAAGCGTTATCAACGTTCTTCAAAGCAACTTCTGCCATTATCAATCTGATGAAATGCTTATTTATTTCTGACAGCTGTTTGATTTTTATCTGATTAAAATTATATTGATAAACTTTAGTTTTTTAGACTTATGATTTTAACCTACATTTAGCTGACAGAAGTTTATAGTTTCTTTAACTTAAACAGAAACACAATTGACAACAGATAATAAATCTATCTGTCACTGGTGCTTTGTTTTCAGGACTGCGAGAGTGTGAACATTTTATATGTGAATTGTAATCAGATTGTGAGGGTGTTCTGAAAACATCTTTAAGCAGCTATCACTTTTTTAAAATTGATCCGTTAATACAGGGTGGCCCATAAGTCCTTTGATATGAAGAAAAATTATTAAAATAAAACTACAGTAGAACTCCAATTATCCGAATTAATGGGGACCGAGACCCATTCGGATAATCGGATTTTTTTAAGGAAAAATAGCCATTGGAGAGAATAAAAACTACGTTTTGATATTGCACTATTTTTTTATTGAATTAAATGAAAGAAACATGAAATTTTCACATGTTTTAAATATAAATAAAATGTACTTATGTACAAGTTTAGAAATAAAAATCATTGTTTTTTAAACATCTCCGTCAATGTAAGCTGTTTTGCGGTCTTCAACCGTTTTCGGGCAGCCAGGTCACGCTTTCGCTTGACGGTGAGCAGTTGCAAGTGGTCACACTCGGGCTGACGCTCCATCCACTTCAATGCAGTCTCGAGGCCGGCAAATGCTTCACTAGCTGATGGTCCAGCGTCTACTTCAACATCAGCAGGAAGTTCTTCTTCCACTTCAAACATCTTCTCTCACACTTACAACAATTTCATCGTCATTGAGAATTTGACTCTCCTACATCTTCAGCACTTACTTCTGTACAACCAGGAATTTTTACAATCATTTTTCTTATTTCCTCTAGTCACAACGCATCATCATCATCCTCTCCATATTCTTGTTTCTCATTCTCTCTTTCGAGCAGTTCTGCTGTAGGGTGAGTGGGTGCGTTATCAACAATTAAAAGCACTTTACTGCCTTCTTTTCCCACCGATTTTTGGTGCTTTTTCACTTCAGGAATAAACACTTCATCATACCATTCGGTAAACAAAGCTGCAGTCATCCAGGCCTTGGGTTGACTTTTGTAGAAGAGTGGATGTTTTTTTACGTCTTTAAATGTTCTTGGATTTCTTGATTTTCCTATCAAAAGAAGTGGCAGTTTATGATTTCCGGTGGAGTTGGCACAGTTAAGCACTATAACACGTTCTTTACTGACCTTATGTCCAGGGGCACTAGATTCCCTTTTAGAAGCCAAAGTGGTTTTTGGTAATGCTTTCCAAACAAGGCCAGTTTCAGCATTATAAACAAACTCCGGATCATAGGATTCTGATGCAGTTTTAAAATTTTCAGCAGCTGAAGAGTCTGCTGAAAGCTTCTCACCAGCCAAATCTAACTCGCGTACACCATGCCTGAATTTAAAATTCCTTAGCCAGCCGTTACTAGCCTTAAAAGATGAATAACCAAGCTTTTCTGCTAAGATTTTGGCTTTTTCACAAAGGATGTGACCTGAAATCGGATTTCCCATAGAAAGTTGCTGCAAAAACCATTTAAACACGCATCTTCCAAATTTTTGTTGGTTTCTGTCTTCATTGTTTTCCTAGAGGAACTTCCATCTCCATTTTCGAGCACCGTAACAAAGTTTAAAAGTGCTGACTTACTGTTTTAATGTCAGAAATTGTTGCTTGTCCAACACCATAAATCTCAGACAACTTATTACCCGTTACACCTTTATCGAGTTGCTCTATAATTTTCAGTTTGTCCGCTAACGATAGCACAACACGTTTTCTTCTTTTCGAAGCCATGGTATAAGAACAACACAGTATTGTACACGCACAAACAATAGTAAGCCGTAGCGAAACAGTAGCGTCCGCGAGCAAGGTCAATAGCACACTGGCTAATCAAAACAAACAATGACAGGTGCGCCGTGACTGCAATGCGCCGGAACTTGTCTTAACTTGCCGTTGTGCCTACACACGCGGGGGGAAGTCAGTGTAGGCACAACGGCAGGTTAAGACAATCAGATCAAGCTTAACACGCAAACACTGGCTTCGCGGGGGGAAGAATAATAGCGCACTTAGACTTTTTTTGGACAATTTTTTGTGATTCGGATAATTGGCGATTCGGACAGTCGGAGTTCGGATAATTGGAGTTCTACTGAGATCACGGCACCTTGCAAACGACTTCTAAAATTGTCGATGACTGCGGATGTTTTCTTTTAGGGCCTCATTTGACCGCGGGTTTGTGTCGTATACTTTAGCCTGAAGGTAGCCTCAAAAAATCCATCGGGTCAGATCTGGACTACGTGGAGGCCAGGAAATGCCTCCTCTTAGAGATCACTTTGCCAGGAAAAGTTGACGGATAACGGGCATAGCAGCACACCTCTAAGGTGTGAGTGCCCCATCCTGTTGAAACCACGTCCTGGCATTAAAGCCTGAAAAGTTTTGCAATCCTGGTATGAAAAACTCTTCGATCATAGCACATATCGCTCCGACGTAACAGTAACTGCGCGCCTCTGCCATCCTCAAAGTAAGGCCCTAGGATACCATGGCTGACTAGCGGCCCAAACAGTCACTTTCGGACTATGTAAGGGCTTCTGATGCTTAAGTTTTGGATTGATGGGGCTCCAATAGCGGCAATTTTGTGTACTAATCATGCACGTTAAGATGGAAATGAGCCTCGTCAGAGAACATTATGTTATTGAAGGAAGTAAACCGATTCAACATTTCATTCGTATAATTTTGACTTTGAATACCGCCAGTTTCCCTTAATTCTTGAACCAAGTGAATTTTGTTAGGGTGCATATGTAAACCTTTCTTCAAAATCCGTTGTAACGATGTTCTGGATACGTTTAATGCTCTGGCGCGCTAACGAGTTGACTGTGTCGGATTTTCGCAAATAGACTGTGTCACTGTGTCTATGTTTTGTTTCTGTACGTGACGTACTTGGGCGACCCAACCGCGGTTTATCTAACGTTGACCGGTCTCCTCGAACTTAGCAACCCAGTTCTTAATCGTTTTAAGGGTTTGAGTGTCGTCAAAGTTGTGTAAACCTTTGTGCTCTCGAAATTTACGCCGCGCAACGGTTGCCGATTGTCGTTTTATAAAACTCGCGCACACAAACGCACGGTCCGCTCCGGTAAAACGCTCCATCGCAACTAAATTCCCAGAAACTGAAGTTACTTTCCCGCTTTCCTGCACCGCTCACGCGCGCCCTATTCGTTTTATTCAAATTTTACTTTTCAAAAGACTTATGGGCCACCCTGTATATAGAAATACAGAATCTTTAAAAAAATTCATCATGGTAATTTACACAAAATAGGGTCTGAAATAAGGTAAGGTGTATTTTTACTGTTTGCTCTTCTACTTTAGAGATTACTCGGAAAACAAATCCATGACCTTTTAGTGATTTATGTACAATATTATTTTTATTACTTACATTATCTGACTCGATAAAACATTTTTGGGCAATAAATGATCGTAATTATCAAATCTATTATTTTACGGTTTTACGCGTTAGTTATTTAAATTTATTCCCGACATTTCGGACTCTTTCAAGCATCCATGATTACGGGCAGACTAAGATGGTATATGTTTTTATCACGTTGAGATTCAGTCCGAAACGTCGGGAATAAATATATGTAAGTATATAAAAGATACCGCGTATATAAAAGAAATAATTAAGTTTTTAATATGTTTAGTAAAACTTTATGAGCGCAGTGCTGATTAGTGCTAAACTTAAGATTTTTTTAAATGAACTCCGTTGAAGTAAGAGATATCACTTAAAATTAGACAAACGTATTTCTGCTAGAGATGTAGTGAGCTGCTCCGTGGCTGCAGATAAAGGTCAAAGCGCTTGCTATCGCTGTGGCCTGACCTGGCAAGAAAACGCAGCCCTAGTTGGTGTCTCGATAGTCTGAACCGAGGGTTTTTAAGGATGCGGCAAACATACATTCGTGAGTTTCTGCATGCATTAACGTTGAATTGTATGGGAAGGCAGGACGGGCATTGTGACACGTCGTCAGTTTACCCATTTCAAAGGAAAACGTCAAAGGGATCTAGAGGTCAAAGCACATTAGTACGCGTTTAATAGGAATATTTGTGTATAGTCAAGGCCACCGCCGCATCGAGAAAGGAATATCTAACACCTGTAAACCGGGGTACAGTTTCGGAATCGGAATTTGAACCGATTTGGACCGATAGATTTTGAGAAATGGTGAAAATTTCAAAAAAATAAGGATTTTTTTAAAGTGAGTTTTTTAGAAGAACTTTTAACCGGCCTTATCGATTAACTTCAAAAACTAATCTGTCTTTGAGCTTAAACAACCACGCCAAGCTGGACAAAATCAGTTGAATCGTTCCAGAGATATCGTGAACGAAAGAAACCCAAAAAAATTATTCGTGAATACTCCGAAATTTGTAGTTCGATCAATTAAAATTGCTAAATTACTTATGAGGATGATAAAAATTACTTGACCTATTTAAAAGTCATTGCGGTTTGAAAATTCCAAAAATAGTGTTATATCAAAATCTATCAGACTTTCGAGCTAGGAGAGCTCAAATGCATAGAAATATTATTTCTTTGAACTCAGCGAGTTCAAAATATCACATAAATTATATTTTAAGCTCAAAAATGTCATAAGTACAATTTTAAACGCCCAGGAATGGAATTAGCGAGAAGTTGCATGGTTGGCCTTTAAGGTGAACCGTTTTTCTAATTTTTTTTTGTCAGATCAGGCGAATAGAACATAAAGATGAACCATATATATCTTAAGAAGCCGATAGGAGGATTCAGTTGGGCTGGGCAGCTTTTAGGAAGCTGAGCCACGTTTTCACGTCGCCGCCAATACCGCAATGTTTGAAGACGGAAGTCTTCAATCAATGTGTATTACCCGTGATGATCTACGAGGCTGAAACGTGGCCTTTGACTATAGGACTGGTCCACAAGTTTGCCGTTGCTCAACGCGCTATGGGATTCGCTTTGCTCGGAGTTTCCTTGTCGGACAAAATTCGTAATGAATTAATCCGGCAAAGAACTAAAGTCACCGACATAGTGCAAAGGATTAGCTCGTTAAAGTGGCAGCGGGCGGGTCAAGTGGTCAGAAGAACCGATGGTCGATGGGCCAAAAAGGTTCTGGAGTGGAGGCCGCGTTTGGGAAGACGGAGCGTTGTCAGATCATGCAAACGATCAGATTAACATACGTACATTATCAAAAATACGTAGGGCATTGATGCTATCAATATCTAGCGCGCTCGAGAATGTCCATGCAACAGTTTTTTTTTTACATATTTAAAAATGTATAGCCGCTTCCCACACTGATGTAAGGTATATATCATATAACATTTGTTTCTTCTTATCATCTAAGCTTTGCAACCAAATAGGTCTTTACGACGCTCGAGTAAATCCCCATTTAGCATCGTCGCCTCCCCTACTACAAGAAACTCTGAAAAAGTCGTAAAAATATGTTGCGACCTATAAATAAAACAATGGAGAATCATAGAAATATTTTATTCATAATGTCTTTATCTAGTATATGAATCATCATATAAACTGGCTTACTTTATTACATTTATATTTAAAGGTTCCGTATGTCTACTTCTAATTAATATTTTCCAGGACATTCGACACAGTGATTCACTATCGTCATTTATATACTATCAATTATGTTAATGAAAAAAAAAATGGTTACATCCTAAATAGCGCTTATTGTTAGCATGCATGACTTAATAAAAAGATAAATAGTCAGCTGATTAAATTCAAATCTACCGCTAAGGCACTGACATAAATGATAACGTGAAAGATGATATAATTTAAATTTTCAAACAATAAATTACATACCTAAAAATAGTTGAAATGCCATTTGTTTTAGGGCCAAGTATAAAATTGTAAAAAAAATATTATGTCACATACACAAACCTAAAGATAAAATTTTAACAAATTCACTTCAAAACAAAGAGTAGGGCAAATTTTTTTTTCACTTGATAGCCATGTTAGTGGAGAATACTTGCATTTCGTGATTTATAATTTTTAACTAAAGATGTAACATGGTTTTATAAACTGTAATTTATAATAAAAAAATATAAATGTTCATAATCAATGATTAATTTCATATAATTTTACATAAACCAAAAGATATTATTTAATAAATTAGAATAACAATATTATACATAATTATTGCTATACTGCTTCCATACACTGCAGTTATTTTTTTCTAGCATCAAAGCAACCATAAGGTATTTAACTAACGTATATTAAATGTAGTAAAATAAAAAAACTTTCCTATGACTTATAACTATTTTGATTCGTTTTTTTAACCAGATGATATTTAGAACCCATTATATGAGTATTCCAATCGATGCGTTAAAATATTAAGTTATTACGAGGACAGCAACTTTAAAAGGAAATATGAAAAGAACGCATAAACAGCTCACAGCATTGATTACACTGGATATCTATCACTTGACCTTCCTTACAATAAAAAATGTTGCAATTTTTTAATTTAACAAGTCATATTGTACCAGAAATAAGTTACAAAGAATTTTTCTTTAAAGGACATATGAAACACTGTAAAGACTACAAAATACAGTACCATCTAAAAGCAATGTGTAAAAACCAATCTGTATAAAGGAGGCGTTGAGCAGTGAAATTAGACGAGCGAACCAACATTCAATATCAACATATATCACTATACATTCCCTAAACAAGGTCCAAAAACAGCACAGTTTAGTGTATTGGTGCATAAAGGAACTGAGCCCTAACTAATTTGAACCTTCAGTGATGTATCGACTCCATCGTAACAAAGAACATAGTCCTTTCATGTATTAAAAATTTAGACAAATATAAATCACTTATAAAGCTTATATTTCAACGGCAGTGGCGTCTACTGCGACGCAATGGGTGTCTACACTCGATGCATCGCGGTGAACTTGAACGAAGTATCGGCACCATACAGCGACCTCCGCAGCGCGTGTGGTCATAATTGTTATTTCTCTTCGAGTGTCACCTGTAGGAACGTTATAAACGAATATTAAATTATATATAATGTTGAATGTTATATGTGATCGCGTGTTGTTTTTAAATTGTTTTTATGCGCTGGATGGTCATGTAAAAAGTAGGTCTCTGTTGTCAAAAATCTGAATACTGACAACTAATTCACCCTTAGTTTCGAAGAGGTCTGAATTGTTATTCGGGTAAATTGCAGTGGATTAGTAGCAAACCCATGATAACTTGGGAAAATGAGCAGGCAAAAATTGTTTTAAAATTATTTTCGACCTTACAAAGGGCGGCCAGTAGAGCAGATTAAGAATCTATAATTATGTTGTATCGACATGTTTAAGGTTTGTAACTGTAACTTAAATTCTCACCTGTGAGGGTCCATTATGCACATCATGTTTCTCTGTTAAGGAACCCATCAATCGCTCCTGTAACAGGATAAAACACTCTATAAAAGGGAAAGTAAATAAATAAAATGACAATTAAACTATGCAATACAAAATAAGCAAAATTAACCTTGAACAATGTCTGAATGAAAGACAACTATTTTGTGGCAATGTATATGACTTCCATTCTTGATTTCACAAATTAATGAAGCATTGCATGGTGATTGACAACAGAAATTAATGAAAATTCTCTTAGTTTTGACGGCATACTTTGGCCTAAAATCTTACTTTTAGTTTGTTATTATTGGTGTTACAATTGTTGTACTTAAAATTTTCTAAATATTTCTATTCATTAAACTTATATAATTTTAAATTTATTCTACATATCAGTAAGTGGAATCGAGAGAAAGCAAGAATTGTAAAGAAAAGTCGTAAGTTAGTTTACCATAAATGACCTCAGAATTACAACAATGTTATACATACCTCTGTTAATCTTTCCGCATCAGCAAAACTGTTACTGTGATTTGTTGTTTGTGCCTTCTTTAGCTCTCCTTCTAATGTCTCGATCCTCTTTTGCATCTGAAATATATATCAAAATTTACCAACACCTCCAAAGAGAAAACAAAAACCATCACCTACAGAGGGACAAACAACAAAATAAGACAAGACTCGTCAGGTCTGCATAAATGCAATATGTAATCCTGCAAAAAAAGGGGAGTTTCATATAATATACAATGCGGCGAAGCATTTGAAAACAATGTGGAAAGCACAACCATTGTGAGAGTGAAGACACAACACAAAAGTGACAGTTAGAGTGATGGCTGCTATCTTATACCTCTTCAATGACTGTGGGCAATGATTTCTCAATGCAGGAGTATGCAAACGCCAGTGGTTCCTAAGTGGAAAAATATTAATTAGGGATGGAGAGTAAGAGGCTTACTCATTGCCACTAAAATTAATCAAGCAATTATTATAGCCCACTGTGAAATACATACTTTTTACTAATATTTTCTTGATCAGTGTTAGGATGTTAATAAAAAAAAGTTTAAATTGACAAGAATATTTTTACAAAATAATGATTATAATATTCGTCATATCATTATCATCCTGTGTTAGTCCACAGCTGGACATAAGCCTCCCCCAATGCGTGCCTTCTGCATTAGGGGCCTTTCGGATCTTATCCCACCACGCTGGTCCAATGCGGGTGGACCGACTTTTTACATGCCCCTTTGACGCATGGGTAGACTTACCTTACAGACCATTGGGTGATCGACTCAAATTGTCCTAACCAACCAGAAAACCACGACAACACATAGTTGTTTCTCGTTATTTTTAAGCTATTAAAATCTCTTTGAACAGAGATAAAAATAAATACGCAATTACCTGTGAGACAGTCCTTTGACGCAAATCGTCAAGCTCCCTTTGTTTCTCCGCCAATTGTTTCACCCACCTCTGCTCTTCTACAGAAACATTGTGCTGCAGACGACTTAATGCACCTTCCTGTATGTAAAATACTATTTATCAGAATAGAACTAAAAAAATATTCAATTTGTCATTAAAACCGATTTGCTTATGTCAAGGGAAACAATAAAATGTTACATATTGTGTATGTGTGTATTAGGGTTGTCCTTATTTAGGTTTTGTTCGATATTTTCATGATAGTCCTAATTCAGTTCTACATGTATAAAAAAAACTATGCCATGTTATTACTCTTGATATTAATATAAGGTGCCCTATAACCAAACTAGGCTGTTTGAACATATGATCAAGGAACACATACCGTGACATCAATGACCCTCTTGTACTTGTCCAAGGCAGTTTGCAACTGTTCATTCTGGGCCATCACTTCAGCCAGTCTATCATCATCTCCAGATTTCCTCTCGACCCTCGCACTCTCCAGCTCGCTCTGCTTCTTCACCAGCTGTTGTTTCTGAGCTTCCATCTGGGTGAACTCCCTGCGGAGGTTGTCAGCAAAGGTTCTCAGCCATTGGCTACCTGCACCGGACGCAGGAGATGCCGCGGGACAGGCCGACCGTAGGACATTCACAACTTCTAGATATTGCGCCTCCTGTGCCTTCGCTATCGCCTCCTGAAAGGAATATCATTAGGATAACATACTGACACAATGATATCCTTCTAATAATTATCTACTCCCATAAAATGAGTTAATTGATGTAACCCATAGCGGCATAGGGGCCTCGCAAGTGTTATTGTTGATTGACTATCGCTTAGTGTTTAACATATTTCTGGCAATTCATCAATGAAAACTATGACTAATGCCGTTTTGTTGCTATGGATTACATTGATTACAACTATTTTGTCTATTTTTGGCTCGGGAATAGAATAGGGATAAAAGTGCAATTTGGCAAGAGCAATATCAAAGATAGCATGGGAAATACGTAGCAATTGTTATAAGAATATTGTATGTTTTTATACAAAATTAGACAACATTTAATGGATTGATAAATAGATGGATTATTAGATGATAGTTATATACAAAAATAATATATATTTGTGTAAATAATTTTTATATGTTTCACATGAAAGACTTAGAAGTGTTTGCCTAAAATAATATAAGCATTACATTTCAGTTTACTGCACACTAATACTATGCAAATCAGTAGATACTGGAGTAACTTCTCAAGCAACAAAACCCTCCATTAAATAATTAAATAATTTTTACTTCATTAACATCATACTATTAAGGACATAAAAGAAATAACTCCTAATATTTTAACTCCCTGAAAATAACTCTGCATTGTTTCAAACCTAAATATATCAAGCAAAGATGGACAAAGTTAAAAATCAATAAAAGCAAAAAGACTGAAACAATTAGAAAAAAATATAGATAAAAAGTATGCCATATGCATATAAAAGAAAAATGTATTAAATGCAAGTTAAACTGCCCTCGATAGCCATGTATACAGTGTATTTATGGTTTTTCTGTAGTGAACTTACAGGCAGAGTGGGATGGGCCGGCAAAGCGCTGGCTGTTTTCGCCTGTAGTGCCTTTTCGGCTGACTGTAACGCCTCCATTACCTTCCAGTTTTTAGTTCGCAACTCCTGAGCGGCAGGAGAAAAAACACAACAAGCAGAAATCCGTTAGAAATCAATCGGAAATGTTATTTTCTTATATCATTAGGTGCAGTGAGTGCGTGCGGTGTGTCAAATTATAAATTAGAAAAATATTATACTAGTAATGATGTGTTATATGGGAAAATAATAGGCTAATTATATTTTATAAATTAAATACTAGGATTTTTTATCATATTAATTTTCATTATTTTTCATAGTAATATAGAATTAACATTGTAAGTTAACAAAGGTATGGATTAAGGTCATCTATTTACTCTAAACACATTTAAGACAGTAAAAGAATAATAGATCTATAATAAAACTAAATTGCAAATGTAATTGTTATAATTTGATTAAATTTTAGATTTTTAACCAGGAAACAATGATGAAAATTTTGACCTTGAAGAATTTTTAATACTACATATATTTATATCCGTTTTTTAAATTAAAAGTTCTGAACATAACACTTTCAAACTGTAAAGGAAGCAAAAGCCATCTTAATATATAAATTATATACACTTACATTGTTCTTCTCCTGGTATCGGCTCAGTTGGTCCTTGAGAGTGGCGACTTGTTCCTTAAGCTCCGAACTGCCTCCGAGAGCAGCCGCCAACTCCGCTCTTAGAGTTTCTACTACGCTCTCGACCTTCGCTAGTTCACTGGCATGCTACAAACAAAATAAATAATACATGTAAAGTCAGTCTTAAGCAAAATAAAGACTCAGCAAAACATAGCTCCGCAAAAGACATTTAGAAATTATTATATTCAAATGATGACAATCGTTGATAGGAAGTAAGATCGAAGATAGAATCATGTATTATCAACAATGTAATCCGTAACATGGGGAATAGAAATTTAAGAATTGAAAATGGGAATTATAATGTATGAATGAATGAATATATCAAAAAAGAAGTTTATTGCCAGTTCTTCTCTGGTCTGAGTTTTTAAACCGGTGGTAAATTTTTGACGATTAAAAGTTCAAAAAGCCTACATTATATAAACAATTTTAGACTTTTGTCTTTGAATAAATCCTGTCTTACTTTCTGATCATCGGCAGCCGATGGGGGTAATCCATTTTGCGCGGGAACCGCCGCCATTTGCTTCAACTCTGCCAATTCCGCTTCGCGCAGTGCGAGCTGCTCTTTCAACGATAACAACTCCTTGGATAACTGCGAAAACAAAATAAAACGATAAAACTTCATTGTCTCGGGTAAAATATAAAAAAAGAACAATGAGTATTAACCAAAATAAACAAAATATTTAATGTTTAGCAATCAGTAAAGAGAAGAACAAGCAAAGGAAAAACATAACTTAAGTAATATACTAAAAGTACATTACTTCAGCGAAAATAATCAAAATATGCAATTATTTTTACTGTAACTTAATTCCAAGTTCATATTACGGTATATTCAATCAATAAGTTTGCCTAAAGTATATGCGTTATATTCTGGATCATTCAGGTAAAGATTGTAACCACAACAAGAAGTTATTGACCATACAAAAAATTATTAATAACTGAAGGTACTAACTTGTGATTTCTGCTGTTCCGATTCTTCCTTAACGCGTTCCACTTCTTGTTTCAACTTATCGGTTTCTTCTCTCAGTCTGTTTGCCTCTGCTTTGCCTTCTCGGCATCTTCTTTAAGTTTGTCCGCATTGCCCTCCGCGGTCTGCGCGCGACTGGTCAATACTTGAACTTCGTTCTGTAGTTCAGTAATACCTGTAAAATTAATGTATGTTAAATAACTTAAATATTTAAAAGTGGATCAAAGCTGCCTTTGTGTCCTAGTGGTAAAGGCTCTGCTAGAATCTTCGAGTTATGTGTTTTATTGTGTGGGTTGCTTAGGAGAAAATTGGCTAATCACACTTATTATTAACGAATTAATGATTCCGATGGGCATGTATAAATAGTTTAATTATTTATAATGTAACAATCTCTATCTTGTAAACAGATTGAAATGAAAAATTAAATACACACCAGTTAGCCTCTCCTGGGCGTCACGCAACTCCTGCTGAGCGGCCTTCTCGGCGTGTGACGCCCTCTGTGTCTGCTGTTCCAATTCCGCGTACGCACGGTTGGCCTCCTACAAAGTCGTTATTAGTAAACTGCATTTAGAAATTACTAGTTATGTTTTTAGCTAGTGCAGAAAATAGCAAGACTTTGAGCTGAGAAATTGTGCTAAGGCGGCCGATCTTGTTGGAGTCCGTTAAAAAGAGGTCCCCATAATTGCAATCGTTTAGCAGGCGGTGGCAATTAACTTATTGCACTGCGGATCTGACTTACTCCCACTGTAAAGCAGATCCGCCGTCAAGTGGGCGGTGAGGTCGCTGATTACGTTGTGATATATATATATATATATCTGATACATACAACAAAACCTTTTATTTTTATTTTAGTCTGTATTTTTATCTATCTATGGAATGCCTGTAAGCTAGCCAGTTACAATAGCTAAGAAAGCTAAGTGGGAGTAACTAAAACAAACTTTTTTCATTAAAAACAATCTTGCGGACAAAGTGGCGGGCAACTGCTATTAATAAATAGACTAGAATGACCAGATGAGACATTGACGACCCTCTTAGTGTAGTGACAAGACAAGATTTGCTTGGTTTAGGATTAAATCATGTTGCATGATTTGTCCAGACTATTTTAACTGTTATCATAGCGAGCTAACTGCCTCTGTAGCCTTGTAGTAAGCGCTTGCGCTTTAGAAACCAGAGGTCGTGGGATCGAATCCTGTGGCGACTACTTTACCAAAATGGTTAGGGCAATGCGGGCCCGATTACCCGATCCTAAAAAGTCTCATTGGACTATGACAGAGTGATTGCGCGTAGTCGGCTGACCTCTAATATAGATAATTGTATCGCACCTGCAGCTGCTGCGCGAGCTCCTCGGCGTGGCGCTGCGCCATGAGCAGCGCGTCCCTGGCGGCGTTGGCGTCGCAGCGCGCCTGCGCCGTCTCGCGCGCCAGCGGGTTCATCTCCACCTGCAGCGCGGTCAGCCGCTGCACCAGCGCAGCCTCGGACTGTGATAACAGATTATGATTTGTATTAACAATCATCATCACCACTAACATCAGCCTATGTCACTCCACTGCTAGACAAATGCACGCCACGCCACCCGTTCGATCTTCATACGGCCCACACCGGTCGAATCTCAATTAACAATCATTAAACATTATATAATTGTAACCGATTGAAGTTTTTTTCTACATACACGTCACTTTTTATTGTATTTTGAATTTACTACCCTATATCCTTATATGTTATTAAATGCACTACATTTTTAAAAAGATTTATTTAAACCTTTTAATTTATTTTGTCTTCTCTCTTTCAATTTATAATATTAATAGGAAATAGGATAATAGTAGGGCTTAAACTCCTAGCACCAAAATAAATGCAAAGTTGAGCTTAATGACTTGTGCATGACTTACCAGTCAACCGTAAGTAAATGTTACTATCATTATTTACTATATAACAATTAAAACGTATATAATTATATATACACCACAGTTGTCAAATCTTATTTAGATTATGCTGAATAATACTCACTTCTGTCATCCTCTGTATATGCATCTCCAATGTTTGAACACGCTGCACTTGCGCTTCGCTTTCTGCTCCGATTTTAGATTGCAGCTGTTTAAAAAAAGGACATCAGCTACGTGCATTTTAAAAGAAACCAAAATACCATTTTTGTACAATTATACTTCAGCGAGTTGTCAAACTGAATTGGAGCTCAATTGATGTACAGTCTGATTGGTTAAATATCGCGTGTGGATAGAATATGACATCGGTTTGACTAATAAGAACGCGCTCGATTCATTAGCTAAAATGACTGACGTTAGACTTTATTTATTTGTATTTAAATCTAATTCATAATAAAATTTAATTATATTTTACACTTAACTAGAACAAAAGAAGACTTAACTGATGTAAAAATTGCGACCCATGGCAAAATAGTGACTTCATAGGTTTGCAATATTTATTATCCAATTATTGATCAGTGATTGACATCTCGGCAGTGATTTATTAACATATCTCATTTGGTTTTAGTTTACGCCTCTGGACCTAGTTTACGTTATAACTTCATCATAATATATTCACGAGATAATCATCGTCATCATTAGCCTGATACAGTCCACTGCTGGGCATAGGCCTCCCCTAATGCACGCGACCGTTCCCAATCTTCGGCTATTCTCTTTGAGATGAATACTAAGACATAAATAATGTAATACAGCAAAGCAGTTGCACGTATTGCAATGCTGTAAATCGAATATCGCTTATAGTTTCGGCAATTTACGACTAATTACAAATTTTAGTATAACGCCGCTTCGTTCCTTTGGTTTATTTTTTTACATCTATTCTAAGTTTACTCGGCTAAATTATAGCTATAAACATTTAAGTGACAATTCCACAATAAAAAGGCTAAAGGTATGACGTCACGTCGTTACTATGCGTACATTTCTTACATACCACATCTTTTATTTCAGCTCAGAGTCCGCTTACTGTCCAACTCATCGACAAAGTGTAACCACATAGGCACAAGATAAAAGCAGTCGGATCGGGTACTAACAAGTAGTTTTTCCTGTGCCAATGCGTGGTTGTCGTCCAAGACGCGTTGGAGACGTGCCTGTAGCGTGTGCAGCTCGGCGCGCGCCGCGGCCGCCGCCTGCTCGGCCGCGCGACCTGCGGCAGTAGCTTTGCCGCGCTCCGCGTTCAATGTTGCCCTGTAAATTAATATAATAAATATGTAAATAATTACAAAACACTGTGTTTATTTCAAATGCACTAAAGTTATTGTTTACACAGGGGATGAGTCGTCATTGTATAGTCCCTTAAAAAACTCTTTAATATTGATTGGAATTCTTATATACTCCTATGAACAGGTGTGCATAATCATCTGAAATCACTGTGTAATCTTTTAATTCATTTAAAGGTCTGTGTTATAAATTAAAATTGTTGTATTTTGACAAGTACGTACAAGTCGCTAGTATCAGCTAGCGATATGATAAGCGTTATTTAAAAACACAATTGCTTCGTTTATTAAGATAATAATATTAACTACAAATTGTATTCACCTTAGTTCTTTCAATTTAGCATGCAGTGCTTGGGACGCCTCAATTTCATCGGCGAGGGCTTTCTCCTTCTCTGCTAGCTGCTTCTTCATTTTTTGCATTGGATCATTGGGTCCCTGTCAAAACATAAACAAAAATTATTATCAGATGTTTTAAAAATAATATGAGCATCAGCTATAATCTTTTATAACTTTTCAACTCTTATTGATCGGAGTAATATTAATTAGATTGCCACGAAAAGTCACTCGGCTGCATACCAAATACTTGCTCACGCCGTCGGCCGAAGCTCCGAATATTCGGAGGCCTAACATTCGGCACAATATAAATAGTTATCGAGCTAGTTAACAATAAATAAAGTAAGTCTCTACTGATCGTAACAACCATTAGATAGTTTTTCTTTCTACTTCAGAAGAAGCTGGTAAGGTAATTTTCTAAACTTGTAACTACGAAAAACGTGATTGTTGGTTTCCACATCATCTCACCACTGATCAATTTTGCTTACATTATATTATTAATTTAAAGTATTGTAATTTGGTTTTGAATACATATAAACTTTCCGATTATCCGTCGAATAACATGGCCAACAACCGAATAGTAGGGGAATATTCGTGGCATCTTTAATATTAATACATCATATATCCATGTTATGTATATACTATACATAATATTAAATTACCACTGAAACAGCCACTTATACATTCTCTATCCTTAATCAACTGTAATGTATTCTTTGAATTTATAGAGAACATATTTGCATAATTATAAACAATCATTGGACAATAAGAAAAATTGCTGTACCTCTGTCCACTCGGAGTGCTCCGGCAGGGGGTCATGGTGCTTATTGAGCAGAGCATCGGTGAGAATTTGTATCTCATTCCGGGACAGGGCTGCTTCCCTCACTACACGCACAAGTTCACTGACAGCCACACCGCCGCTGTCACCGGCTGTAAGAACAGTTCACCGTTAAATAATTAAAAAATACCTTAAGAATTCGTAAAAAATCTTTTTTGTCAAATAAGATTTAATATACCTTTAGTATACTAACTAACATTGTTATTGGATATTATTCCCCATTTACCATATTACTAGTCTACATTAACTATTAGATTTTCTCTATGTCTACATACCCATAAGTGATAGGACATTTGGCTCCGCCTTCTTCTTCTTGCCCTTGCCACCAGGGGGCGAGGGGGCCGGGGCAGTTGGGGCCAATGCCTGTTTCAATAGTTTGTCTGTGGTCAGTTCACTCGGCTGAGGTGCATTCAATGGAGGCACCACTTCTTCGACGAGAGGTACTTCCTCTACCTTTTTCTCCGTTTTCTTAGCTGTGAAAAGTTAATGATGATGATGTGTAAGAGTAATAAAAATAATGATACAGTGCAGTTTTCAAATTGTAAATGTTGAACCAGCTGACCATAACTGTTATTTATTCAAGGAAAAAATGTAATATTCTTTTTCCATACATAAGAATAAAAAACTTATGCATTATATAGAGAAATATTTAAAAATAAGTACACGTGGACTTAATTAAATGCCCTATCTGTACAGATTTTTGATCTTTGTTATTTGTAAAACTGAGTGAAACATAAGACTATTTTAAGATCAATTCAGAGCAAAAAGTTATAGTAATTTAACTTAGAGACACTAATTTTTATTATTTCAGAACCAAGATACTTGTACTCCCATTGACAATGTTGCTAGCCTATCAGTAAGCAATAATCTGTCAACATAACACTTCAAAGTCGCCATTTGTTGCACCGGCTTAAAAGTATCTATAACTCGGACCAGGAAGACAGAATTTTCGTATACGAGGTCGATCTCTATTAGCGTCGAATGGTCGTTCATTAATAGTTATACATCTCGTGGGGATTGCGTATACCGACCAAGTCATTTATAGGAACGCGTTTGCTGTCGTTGAACTTTATTTAGATAATTATTTTTTGGTCCTGGTATATAATACAATTTCAATAATCAATATCACAAAATTTTATACCTTTCCTCTGCTCTTTAGGAGCTTCGGCGGCAGTCTGACGCTCCTGGCTAATTTCTTCCTTCACTGGCTCAGGATTCGCGACAGGTTTCGGAGCTGCTTTCGCGTTCTTCGCTTGCTTCACCGGTTTGTCCTTCTTCTCTGGCAACTCTTCCTTCTTCTCAGACGCCTAGGATGGACATATCAATTAACATAAAAATAAATCGCTATATTAGTTGCAACGAACAGAAAAGAAATGTTAACAAAAAGGATATGTTAGATGGTATTGAAACGAAACTAAAATCAGTAAAATCACAAAAAGGACATGTTATAATGTATTTAAATAAAAAAAAACGTAACACCCAGAGTTGAATGACCGCCAGTGATAGATAACGTGACAATGATGCAATAAACGCTATATTAATGTCGACTCGAATGTCACGAGTAAATGAGCGTGTGCAAGGTCATTCGGAGCGTGCAAAGCGAATGCATTCGTGTAATGATACCGAAATAAACTGGACCGGACACGGTCGCGGCAATGCCTTAAAAGGTTATAACAGCTGGCCAAAGTCATTCCTTCGGTTTAGCTATATTTATGAGAACTAGCAATTTTTCAAAAAGGAGAGAGTTGTATTGAACTGTTGTAACCCTGTCTTCCTTCTTAAAGAGGATTGTCCGACTACAATAAAATAACATGCAGAATATTTACGCACAAACCGGAAACATGTAATCAAATAATAATATGTAAGATATTATTATATCGATCACAAAAGTGCCTACAAATATCCATTCTCTCTAATGGGGAGGAGGATGGGAATTTCTAGACGCGTTCTCGTGAATCTTTCGGGTCTGTAAACATTAAACATTTTATTTGTCTTGATTGTAGCGTACCTGAGCCAAAAAAATATGGTATAACTGTAAACAACGTACCTTGGCGCGATGGCGTCCATCGCTAGTAATTATAGAAGAAACGCCAGAATTATAATAGTGGAACTGCCACTAACATTAACAATTCAGGGGTTTCGATGCTATGAATCAGTAGTTGGAAAGCCCAAATTTATCTAACCCCCGCCCCCCTCTTCACGCTTATGTAAACCGTGGAAAACATTAAGTATACAGTGAAAAACACTTGCGATACTGGGACTAATGTTAAGGGCCATCCAAAATTGACATTTTAGACAATCGCGAAGGGTCAAGTTGTTCACAATCATATACCATAGCTCAAGTGACACAGGCGCAACAGTTAGCATCTACGCGTCCAACAAGTATGAGAAACACGCATGACAACAGCTGGGCTGCAACAAGTATAGTGGTGCCTTTCACACTCACTTTTTCTACCATTGCCGAGTGCAACAACTCGAACTCGTCCTTCGGTTGCAACTGCTCAAAGTGGTTGACCGCGATGGCCGACGGTGGCTGGGCGCTCGGATCGGAAACGCAACTGGGATCCTCTTTGTTAACGAGTATCGGCCTTACTTTAGGATCCTTGCCGCGTTTGCGGATCTGCGTGGGATGAGAAACCGACGTACAGTCCGGGGGCATACTGGCTTATTGCTGATTCATGCTCAACATTTTATTTTACAGGCAATGGCGCTTCTACAAATTATGGTTAACTTTAAATTTTTGGTTTGTTTAATTTTTTATTATAAACTAAGTCCTTGTCATTCTATCATGTTCTATTGCTTCCACTTATAATAACTTATCACAGATTGTTTTTTTAATATGTGACAGATTTCCAAGAGGATTATTTACAGTAAATCTGTAACCTTTAATGATTTGTTACCAATTATTATTCGATTTAGGTACTGAACAAAAACATTTTACTTTCTTTTTTCTTTCTTAAACGTTGCTGACACTGTAATATTTAAATGGCGCCGCCTCCAGCGACATTTTACCTCATCGTTAATTAGTAACACGAGTCTATTATATTGAGAACTATACAAATGTAACCCATAGTAATGATGTGGCACTACAACCTACAGTATACAGTATACTAGCCATTTTTCCAGATTAGGTCGGCTTCTAATCCATCCAGATTTACCTGAATAACAGTTGACGCAGAGCGATCGAACTGGCATCTGACCACCGTAACCTAAAGGGTAAATTGAATTCTATCCACTCTATTCACTGACTTCCTAAAACGACTGCTAAGATGGTCTTGACAACCGGGACCGACTATATGCATGCATTGCGACGCATGAATCATCTTGCTTTCAGGCAATTAGGAGATCGGCCTATATTGTCCTCACCGACCAGAAAACAACGATGACAATTATATTATTTTATAATTATTGAATAACTCAAATATTTCTTTAACGTAGTTTTCCACGAGATTCGAATCGACGACCTCCGGTTTATAAAGGGCCAATACTGCTAGACCACGGAAGTTATTGACAACTCGGCAAACTAAATTAATAATAACGCTATAGCTTTGCTATTACAGAGATAAAATTTACGTAAAAATTCTGATGTCAAACTCAATTGGCGGCAAAAAGTCGACCACTCTTTATAAGAAGATAACATAAAGAATATGAATTCATAATAATAAAAAAAAAAGTGTTTGACAATAGTAATGTTTACATTTATTCAGGGTCTAAATTAACTAAACTATGGACATATGACACCACTTCATTGCTATTGGTTACACGTTTTTCTATGGCATAGATATAGATCTCAATCAAATAGGATTTACCTTTTTAAACAATGCACCTAAAGCACCAAAATGTTTCACTTTAAGTTTTGGGCGGGTTTTTTGTTACCAATTTTTTTTATCTTGCAGCCATTAGTTGCTACATAATTTTCTAAGTGCAATGTTTATAAGAACTACATCTTGAGTAAATGAAACATTACTCCTGCATAATATTCAAGAGGAAGCATTCTTCATTTAATTGAATACAAATTTTAAATATCATAAAAGTACCGAGCTAAAATAACCTATATACATAAAGAAAACTTTATTATGTACAATATATACATAACATACATTGAATATGTAGTTAATCATATATATATAGCATACATTAAATAACATACAAAATCATGGCAATATATTTAAAAAGTATACTGTGTTCCAAAAAAAATTAAAATTAAATTAAACTACAACTTAACAATTATCATAGCCATGTTAAATCATGAATAATATTAAACTTTTGATTGTTATTATTCTACAGATATTGTCTAGTCTATCCATTATGCTATCAAAAGAAATTTTACAAATTGCAGAATGAAAACCAAGTTGAAACCATAAAAAATATCACATGCCTAATTGTTAAGCTGTTAACATTAAAATGTTAATACACTAACTACTAGTTAACCTTTTAACTTCAAACAGAGACAAAACAAATAATTTTTTACACAAAAAAACTTCATTAGTGAGTTCAATGACAACACAAAATTTGCAAGTTTCAAAGTCCAATTTGCTCAAATAAGTCAGGTACTTAAACAGATGACAGTTACATGACATGTTAGCTTATTACTAAGGTTTAGACAGACAACTTCTCTTTTATGTGTTTGTATAAAGGTGAACCGGAGGAAACATAATTCATATGCACAAATTAACATAATTGTTAGGCTTCATACTGTCTATATTTCTATACAGCAGAGTTAAAATATCAGTTAAGTTTAAATGATTTTATTGTACAGCAAAGCATGTGGTAATGTTGTAATGTTCTCCCATCACAATTGATTTATAACCTGCCACAAAGCGAAATGTTTTAAACATGCAGGCAATTGATGTTAGTGGCACTTACATTAAAAGCAAACTTGAATCATACAAATTGTTAAAATGGTATGAAACAAACCTTGATATTTAGGGGTGTGTCTGTGGGTACATCAACAACAACAGGTGGAGAGAATTCCACATGAGGTTTTGGAGCCGGTGTTAGATCTTCATCAACTCCACTCTCGGCCGGTGCCTCACTTTCCGGCTCACTTCCAGTAGCAGAAGGGGCATTCTCTCTCTTCTCTTTTTTTGCTAACTACATTAAACATAATATACCTATTAGTATATATGCAAAACTTTAGTTATATGGACATTACATGCAAATAGGAATTAAAATGGGAACCAATTTTTTTAATCAATAAAACCTCAACTAATTCAAATTTAGATCCATTGGAAACAAGCTTTACAAAAAATTGTTGCAAACAATTGTCTATTGTAATCTTCTGTCATCATTTCATTCAAGGTAAAACTATATGTTATGGGTGTTTTTTTTACAAAAGGAAATCAAAGGCAGGGAGGAGTTATTGGAAAGGCTGAACCTTTCCAATAACACTTCATGTACTCTACTTCTATCACTTGTGCAGGTCCTATTACATATGTGTAACACATAATGTTGTTAAACTTGAAAGGGGAGAAGAAAATAAGCTTCAACTAAGCTAAATGATATATGAAACTTCATAAGTTAATTATTTAAATTTGTTAAGTAATGCAATGTTATAAATGTGTTCAACATTTATAACATTGCATTATTTAATGATTCTTTAAAGATTAGTCAATAGATTATAAATTGAAATCATTTTGTAGCCCCAATTTCTAAAGATTATATAGCTTATTTAACTTGTATTACAGAATGGTTAGCACAAGCATCTTTACAAATAAATACTTAAGCATAAGATGTATAAACAAACTTTACTTTGTTGCCTGTAATACCATTCCAAGATAATCACTTGTGTAAATATGACTGACTGTGTAATATTTACTCAACATACGCAGACAGGATCCTTACTATAAGAAATAAGGCACTTGCCACTACCTAATTTCCATACATTGCAAAAAGGTGCAAATTTTAAAGAGGCATTAAGGCATTTACTTGACAATATAAATAATATTTAATAATAAGCCATAGCAACAGACGGATTGTCAATAATAAAAAAGTATATTTTTTTAAACATTGAACAGCTTTTAACAATAAACATTATTATCAGTCAACCTCTGTATAAACTCATAAAGACATTTGAACTTTAACATTGGTGCATGTTATCAACAAATAATGCATTGTAACAACCATTAAATGCTAAATTTATACTAAGATAAGAAAAAAAGAAGTAATCAAAGCTTTAATTAATGTGATGAGCTTTATCACATTAACATAACTTATATATAATATTCATTTCAAAATACAAAGTATTTGAAACAAAACATAACTTATAACAATACTTGAAGATAAATATTCTAGGAGTTTTCAGAAATACTATTACAATTACCATTAATGATCACTTTGTTTAAAACAAAAACCATTTTTTTGTGTAATCATTCTATATATTTTATGCTTAAGAAATTTTAAACCTTTTGTTTAAAATTACAAATAAGTACACAAACAATTTACCAATAATGTTCAAACATTATTTGTTATATAAAATCATTATTTACCTTCTTGCTGGCTTTTTTGCTTGTCTTCTTTGTTTTGCCTTTATTTTCAGCCAAGGCTAGGAGCTCAGTGGTAGCTTTCCTTTGCTGGGCAATTGCTTCTTCATAGGTTGTACCGGATGCAGAAAACAAGCCCATAAGGAGAATCACGGCCGCACCAGCCACACCCACACCGCAGAGAACTAGCAACGCTTGCAGCTCCATTGGATCTGCTGCTTGCTAAACCTAACTGTATGAAAACAACAATGGTCGGAATTATCACATCTCAAATGTTGTCACAATAATTAGTTGTTAATTACGACGTATAATTTCTAATTGGATAATTATCTATATTAGAGAGACATTGTCTGGTATTATCATTAGCTAATAAGAATTTATACTTCTAGCACATTTTTATAAATATATACAACACTAAATCCGGCGATTCTAGACCGCTAAGTATACAAGACAAAAGAAATGTGTTACTATAAGGTAAAAATTAGTTACGAAAGCTAAAAATATAATAAAAGGGCGCAAGTTCAATAGACGTACTCACATTAAAAGAAAATTAATGTATAAAACAATGTTTCGGGTACCTAACACATCAGCAATTTCTTGAACCAATACAACTTACATGAAGACTGACACGTAAGCAATGACACATGTCAAAGGTTATTGACAGTATACTTGCTAAATTATCGCTTATTTAAATTGTTCTATGGGAACAGTATTCAATTTCTTTTATTTATTAATTTATTAGTCTACACTTTCATTGTACAATATGATTAATAGAATCACGTAGCATCAGCTGTAACATTTAAATAGATAGTAGACATAAAAATATAGCGGTTCTCACCTAAATAGAATTCTACTTTATAATCACTTTTGTATGCTTACTTTGTTAATGATCAACTGATTACTAAGAGTAAGAATATGAAATTAACCTTATAAAAAACAAATATTGCAAATTAAACGAGGAACGAGAAAAGCCGACGACAACCGACCACAGATTGACATTGCTATGGTGTAGTCGTAAAAAAATGTCAGTAGGTTAAATAATTTATTGTTACATTTTGTAATTGTATAGGTGAACATAAAAAAGTTAATAAATAATTAATGATAACACTTACTATAACAATACAATAAATTAATATAACCTAGCATTACTTTGGGATAACTTATAAAGACATAATTAAATTTGAAAAATAATAGTTTTCAAGTTATGAAATAGATGTTAATTAACTGAGAATAAGCAAACTACCTAACTGCTACCTTAAAGACGTTAACAGTATACAATTCAAATTATAGGATGTAATTGGCCTTCTTAATTAGTTATTAACAATTCAAGAATATCATACTAGTCAAATAAGGCTAGGAATTTTTATAACCAAAGTCTGATGTAAAACAATAATGATGAAGAAACCATTAATGAATACGTTGTTTTGATGGATAGCCGATATATACAATAGCAATTATTTTGGATTTGATATTGTTTACGTAAATTCCATGACTTTAGCTCGGATATACACCCTTAGCTCTATAAAAAGCTATTAAAAGAATTAGGCAAGGTGCGAGGTGGTGATACTGTTAAGATAAATTAAATGTTTAGTCCCTCCGTGTATTTTTAGGTTTGATATTTTTTGTAAGCAAAAATAAATGATGCTTTTTATTTCTAGTTTACTAAAATAAAATATTTACCTACTTTACGAACATGGAAATGAACTATTTATAAGCTTATTTCGGTGTTCTTTTATAAGAATAGTTGCATGTATTATAAAATAAACATGTGTTTGATCAAGTTCTTATTACTGTTAGCACTACCAGAATGCCATTGTTCTTTGATTAAAAATATATTTACATTTATTACACTGTAATCTTCTATCAAAACACTAGGTACCTAATATTTGTCTATTTCTTAGGAAAGATTTCTTTAATAATATATTCTGACAACACTATATTAGCTTCGAAAAACGCAACGAAAGGCTATTCAATATGACAGCTGTTCTGTCAAAAGTCAATAAATGTCTTGAAATTTGTCAATTATTATGAACAGCTGTCCAATTTTTAAAAATATTCTTTTTTACTATGTGGCATTGTAAAGATTAAAGTCTGGTAAACATAAGTAAACAGACTGTTCTCAAATGAATGTGAATGTGTTAATAGTTTTGTATTAAACATCTCAGTGGTGAACTTGTTGGTTCAAGAATGTCGCTTCCTCCTCTTGTTTGCAACACTCCACCACCACCCGATCAATGCGAAGATGATAAGGACCCTGAAGATTTTGATATAACTTATAATTGTATGTATGAAATTGATAATTCAGTTAATAAGCAGACTCGTTGAAGGCTAGTCATCTTTCAAGTTATTGTATTTCAAAGACTTTTTGACAAAGGTTTAACCTTTATTAAGCTCTAGAACTTAAATAAAATAATTTTTTGTTAATTTTGCAACATTTCGTCTTAACATCAACATTATGAGAGAAACAGTGATACAATTAATGTTTACTAAGCATCAGCTTTCTCTTGACTATGTAACAAATTAATTGGAGCTAGGTCATTGCTGTGAACATTTAACTGCAAATGTATTTTTTATCTTTTATTACAGTATCACAGGATGATGATGAAGATAGTAATGGTTATGATTTTCAAACCTATCCAAATTATGGTGTATATGAGTCAACTAAAACAGAAACTTTGCAAGATAGCCACTGGCCTCCTTCCCTCAACAATTCTTTTGAAAATACCTTAACAGACAGTTTAAATGCAAAAAATAAAGAGACTGATAACATAACACCAATTTTAAATGTTTTGAGTGAAAAATTGACATTGGATGATGTAGCTGTTGAAGATTTAAATTTAGAGATAAGTCAAGAACATTTAAATTCTCAGAATAATCACTTAGAAAATTCTGATAAAGGCAATAGCAATTCAGATACAATTTCAAGCGAGTATAGTATTAATTCTGAAAATAAAATTACTGTAGAAACGGAAATACCTGCTTCTGAGTTTGTTATAGAGCAAAATAATGGTATTTGTAAATTAAACCTATAAGTAACAGTTTTCCAGAGGCAAACAGTGAAGATTTAGATTTGAAATCAGAAGAATTGGATAGAGTTGATAGTTTAGATGATGACTTTAATGATTTTAATACAAATTTAGACTACACAGATAGCACTGTGATAAATGAACAAGCACCAATAGAGAAAGTTTCAGAAGAAACAAGTGAAGTCGAAGCTGATAACTTAGAATGCAGGGTTACTACTGTAGATGACTTTGGTGACTTTGATGATTTCCAATTTGTCAGCAACAGTGACAATGCCTCAAGCTATGTTGAAACAGTTGAAAATCCTTGGGTCCATGATGAATCACCAGAAAGTGACTTTGGTGAATTTAAAGCTAATTTTGATGAAAACATAGAAGATTGTAATGTAAACACGATTGTGACAACTTCAAATATGCAATCTGCTAATGAAGAGAACAAAGATTTGGAAAACATTGAAGATGATGCTGATGATTTCGGTGACTTTGATGATTTTAAATCATGTTCAAAGCAACCTAATGAAGTAGTAACAGAGCAAGAAGTGCCTCACCAAGTTGCTGTTCTTGATTTTCAATCTCCAGATAGTGAAAATCAAATTTTAGATAGTATTAACAATATATTGTCATCTATATTTAATGAAGAGATAACTGAGACAGAAACTGAGTTTGCTGGAAGATTAGAATCAGTTCTTAATGAGACTTGGGGCCATTTGGTTGACACAGATGTTAGACAACCCTATATGTTGAATTGGAATAACTCTATGGGGCAAAAAAGTCTATTAAAAGCGCTTTGTATAGATTCGAGAAATATAGTGAGTTTTTATTTTCTTCATACTGTTAAAATTATTGAATGTTTTGTATTATTTTTTTATTTTTTGTAGCTCTTTGGACCTAAATGGAATTACAACATGCCAAAATATGCGGTAACCTTAAGTGCAGCCCCTCTTATGCCGCAAAAACCAGTAGTGGTTCCTGTTCCTCAAGCAGAGAATCAACAGTCTCAAAATAAAGCTGCAGTTAAAGAGAGTGATGCATGGACTGATCCATTTTCATCAAATGGACAAGAATGTAAGTTTGAAAAGCCTAAAAATATGTATAATATATATCTGATTAACAAAATATTTATATTTAACAACATTGAAATATGATACTATTTGAAAACAATTATTTATATTTTTATACATATGCTAAATCTTAAATATTTCTATTAACAGAAACCAATGCATTTCTAAATATTCATGACAATTTGTTACTACTTTTATAACTTATTAATCAAAATGTCAAATATCCAAGATTCTATTAATATAGAGGCGCTACTAATGTATCAAGCTTTTTGTACAATTAATTCACCACTGTAAAATTTTTTGCATGTCTTGCACATGGACTAACATCACTCACCTAAACATTATCTGCTTAACCCAACATAACAACACTATAGTCACATATGCCGAAGCCCTACTATTAGACCTTGAACACCTAATGGCCACCTTAGATCAAATGGCTCACAAACATACCTCACTCAAAATATCAGAGCTATTGTCACATGGTAAGTACCTTTCTTCTTAATATAGGTACAAGCTAATATAGGTATAAGCTATGTTATTACAAGGTTATTAGCAATTGACATATTCCTGATAGAAGAAGTTATAATATTCATATTAAATTATTTAGAATACTTTGGAGTATTCTAAATCATTTATTATGAATTTAAAGATATAAACTCTCTTTTGAGCATGTACTAAGGTCTTGCAAAAGAGTATAATGCTAAATGACAAAACAATTTGAATTTGTATCGTTCATCTACAGTATTTTTGTTCTGTGGTTGCCGTTTTTAATTAAGTTTTTTGGAAATTTGCACTGTGGCCAAAAGCTTAGGTGTAATTCGAGTTTACATATGAAAGGCGGATTTCCTTGTTATGGTTTTTTCAGACCAAATAATAAAATAATTTTGTATCTAGTGTATATAACATGTTTAAATTTAATCGAATAGTTTTTGTTTTAACATTCAAAAAATTTTGATAGACAATAAAACAGGCTTGCAAAAGTAATAATGTGATTTACATATTTTTTTTACAAATTTTAGGTATTGAATTCATTGGAGTTTTTATATTGAAAAATAATGTTTAAGTTTTTAAGATATTTTATTAAGTAAATAAAAATGTAATAAACCAAAATTATTACAAACAGTCACCAATATCTTTCCATTCTAAAAGGAATATGTTTTACTATTTCATTAGTTATGTATATGGCTATTAACATGTAAAATGTAAATAATTTTGAATTAAGGGAGAATATTGCTCTTAGTAGATATGCAATTGTTTTATAACATTTAAAAAATAAAATAAAAAAGGAACATCGTAAAATAAATTATTGTATAAATAATTTATGTCAAAAAAGTGAACATGATTGAGAGTGAATGGTTCATCAATTCCATGAATAATTAATTTTGTCATTTCAATTTTATTACTAGTATTTTTATTGCAAATTTTTGTAAATATGTATTTGATGTATGATTTTTTAAATATATTACAACAAAAACTATATTACTTTTTCTACTATATTTTTTCATAATACATCCATATATTTTTTACCATATAATCATGCAAATTATTATTGATGACAATCTTGTATTATTATTCTATACCAGAGGTGTTTATATAAAAGTATTAAACTACTTTTTAAATATATAATTAAACATAAATGAAATTTTATTGTTTCGCTTTATTTTTATTTCAAAGAAAATTATGTAACACTTATTTTTAATGCAAGTAGAATGTGAATTAGTTTGAAGAACAATTTCTAATAACAATTATTTAACAATTTCAGCATGCAGTAACGAAAACGACACCCCTATGGTAGAAGCAAAACCCAATGCCGTGGAAGTGTTCAAAAAAGTGATACCACCTAAAATGGACAAACCTTATCCACCAGCTTTAAATGTTCAACCCCTGCGCCAAATCAATTTGCCAGACACTCACATTTTTACCCCCTCAGATTCTGAAACGCCTCGGTCGAAAACAATTCATTACGACAGCTGTCCATCGGTCATGCTTGCGCAGGCAGCTGCAAGTAATGACAACAATGAACCGATTATTAGTCCTCAAACACAAGCAACGGAAGTTACTAATGCAGAAAGCGATGAGTATTGGGAATTCCAAGATTTTAAAAGTACCACACTTCCGGCACAGCCCGTAGCAAACACGGGCTTTGCTGCACCAAGTACAGAATTCGCTATTGAGACTGAAAAAGAAATAGACATCAAACCAAGTGTTACGCATTACCAGCCACATCTACTGCAACCTATAAAGGCTGAAGCAATTATGCCAACACTAAATTGGCCTGACCCGGGCGAAGTTAAGGATTCTTTTGATGACTTTTCTGAATTTGTGTCAGGTGCCTCGTGGGAAAACGCTGAAAAGAATGTAATGGCTGCCGATCCACTCCCTTGTACATCTAGCCAAGCATTGACTGAGGATACGGGTAAAGTTAATAATGTAGGAAATAATATTACAAATGCCAATGTTCAGGTCAATAATGATGAAGAATTTGAAACATTCCAATCTGCCCCAATAGTGCCTCTAAGTAATCCTATGTTAAGCGAGAATAGTAATAGTGACGTCACATATCAAGCTTCTACAAGTGAAAAGATTGATTTTGAAACATCATTCTCCGACTTTGGTAAATTTTCGTCGGCCGAGACAACAACAACGGGAAATGATGGTATCCCGAAAAACAATGTATCTTTCTTAACTAACAATCATAATGTGCCCAGCCCTAAAGACGGTTTTGGTACCAACTCACCCATTCGTTCGATAGAACACAATATATTGCAACCTTTACCAGCATCATCTGGTACTTTACCAAGGTTCCAAAACAACACTGGACAAATTTTGCAGCCATTATCTCTTGAAAGTTATTCACAGATCAATTGGCCGAATCCAGGGATCGATTTGCAAGATCTATCTAGATTTAACCCTGTGGAAACACTACCATCATTGAAAAGTGAATCCAGTGCTTTCAGTCAGAGCAAAGTTAGCTCACCCTCCCATAGCGAGAGCACGTCTTCGCGTAACGAAATTTTAGATGACGATATTTGGGGAGATTTCGTGTCGAGTAAACCTAAACAAGCAAATCCCGCGACAAAAAAACTACCAACGTTCGGTGATGAAGACGAATGGACCGATTTTGTGTCGAGTCCAACTGTGAAACCGCAAAACGGATTGAACACAATAAGTCTGAACGTTCACACCAATTCGAGTATGCAAAAGTCGACCAACTTAAATAAATTAAACACCAAGACCAATCAAATATCTTTAGACATTCCAACATTGAGTTATATTACACCAAAATCAACACATAAGACATATAACGACAAACATTTCCAAAATTTATAACGTCTGCAAATTATTTATACCCATTGTATAAGTAATTTGTTCTTTATTTCATAAGACATGTACTTAATAGAATCTTAATATCATTTATGTAAATAAGGTGGAGGGTTTTCTTAGACTATAGTATTTATATTGTTATGTAAAATATAATGAAGGTATTATACTGATATTTATAAATCGGAGTTGCTTTAAAATCACATAAACATAGACATATATTTTAGTAATCTTAGAACATTGAAGTATTAGAAATATTGAAACCATGCAGATCCATTTTTACAAAATCAAGATATTATTCTGGATTCTTTATTTGTTTTTCTAAAAGGTGAGTAAGTGGAGTATTGCAACTTTAATATAACCCTGTGTTTGCCATTTTCAAATTACAAACTATTATAAAACTTATAACAAGATAGGATTCATTTCTTATTAACAAAATGTTAAATAGTTATTTTTTATAATAGTAAAACTTAACAGATGTTTTCTAAGCAAGATTGACTTTAGCTTAGTTTCCTGTAGACACCAGCTAGATTGTATTCATGTGTTTTCTATAGCAAATAATATGCAGAATTCAGGGAAATAAAATATTGTGCTCTGAATGGGCAGGCCTTATGTTGGCCAAAAATTTATTTTCCGTTCTACTATTAGATTTTTTTAGTGTTTTGACTAGCGTTTTTGCCTTTAACTGCATTAAACTGGTGGTAATATTTTTATACATTTAAAACTTACTTTACTAGATAAAGTTAAAATTACAAATTTTACTGCATGAAAGTAATCTTAACTTGTTCTAAGTGTGTCCATATTTAAAATTGTTGCTATATAAAGGAGTTTGTTTAATTTCCTTAAAATTATTTATTTAAAGTGATCTCTGTATATATTGCTATTAATGTAATATACTGTAAAAAAAACCGTCATTTTACATCACAATCTTGAATAAATCGTTGTAATATAAAATTAGTCATACAAAATCTGTTACCAATTTGATTCTTTGTTGTGAAATTATGATTATCAATTTTCGATGTTTGATCTCTTGATGCTAAAAAATATTTATTATCCACAGTATTATGTTAAGTACAATATTCCTTCAGTATGTTTTTTGTTTCTATTCAGTGTACAATATTATTATTACAAAGATATTTCTTACATTTCTGTTTGTACAGGACTTTTATGAGTAGATAAAACTATTATTCTGGCATAATTTTGAGTAATAGAGACCCAATTAATTTTTCAATGTAATTAAAAAAAAACTTTTCATTTCCTATGAAATGAATGAGACATGAATTCAAAGAACTGTATCAAAATTTGGGGATAATGCTAGTTTTTAATAAATAATAAGTGCGCTCTGCCGTAAGGTGAGTGTGATATTAGGGGTAGAGCAGACTGCTGACTCTATGTTGTAGGAGAGGAGTGTGCTTGGACGGCAAATTTTTCTCACAAGTTCACCTAATTATTGTCCATATTAATATTTTTTTCATATAATTAATGTATTAATATTCAGTAGTAATTACCAAAATTATTAAACATGTGTTTAACATTATTTATATGTTTAATAAATATCTTATGAGTGATAACTTTTATACTTTAAAACATGCATTGAAATTCCTATTATCACTTCTTCATTTTGTACCTTGACCACTTATTAGACTTATTGGCCTGAATACAAACAATTCAAGTAAAACTATGAATATTTTATAAACTGCAGTAATTTTGTTTGTAGATAATTTTTAGCATTTGAATAAAAATATACTGTCAACTGGTTTCATTTAGTAATTGGATGGTATGAGTAGCAGTTATATGAAATCACGTTATTTGGTTTGTAAAATAATAAATAATCGATTTGAATTCTTTATTTAGTTATTAGTATGTAAATATACATAATGCAATAAATCTTATAAAATTAGAAATAAAGTCTATCATTTTTCAACATCAATTTCACTATCTGAATGTTCCATATCATCTATGTGTGGGCTTATTCTTCCTTTATCGTCATCCTCGATTTGTGATATAGATTTAGGTAAATTATTTTCCATGGTAACTCTATATGGACATTGTTCAAATTCTGGCCAGGACACAAATCTGGAAACATGATGCAGTATTAAAATCATATACGAATGCATATTCTTGAAACAATATTTATTTAGTTTTTAGTGAAATGAGACTTTGTTCTGTAAATAATTTAAATAAAAAAAAACTATTTTATTATATTTAAAAAAAACGTGCTATTATTTTAATATTCATACAGGAGTAGGGCAAACTGGGGTAAGACTTGGTACAGTAGCTTGGAAGAAGCCATCTAACAAAGTGGACCAAAGAAAACGGAGAAGTCGTCCCTCAAGACCAGAGGAGCTCTCGAGATTTAAAGGTTTCACGCCAGTTATACGCGTCTACTCGCACGCCAGAGCCTGATGAAAAGATTCTCGATTCACTCTAACCCGCCACGTGTCGGAGGATCTTCATCGCCTGACGAAATCGAGGGAATAAAAAAGCCCGGGAGGACTAAATCACGACGGAGCTACTGAAGGCCGTCGTTAAGCGGTGCGGAAGAGACTCCGACGTCTATTAACTCTGCCCTCCTCTCCAGGAGAACTCCTGGGACATGTCATAGGGGTTGGTCGGTATTGTTATTCAAAAAAGGTGATAAAACTCTACTGAAGAACTATCGACCCATAGCACACCTGAGTCATGTCTAAAGTTGTTTTCGAAAGTCGTCTCGAATCGAAAACTCGACGAAAAGCCGGGCTTCGGAGGGGTTATAGTACCATAGACCATACCACACAGTGAGGCTGCTAATACAGAAGACACATGAGTATAACCTGCCCCTGTGCATGGCATTTGAGGGCTATGTAAGGCTTAAGACTCCATCTAGACCTGGTCATTTCTCGAAATCTTACAGCATTACCAAATTGATTGGCGATATATCGAGATGCTGAGTTGTCTTTATGTACACTATGTCGGTCGTAGTTCAAAGTGGGCAGACTGAGCCTTCGCACTTGTACCGGAGTGTCAGATAAGAAGATGTCATGTCTCCGAAATTGTTCTCCGCCGCGCTGAAGGATATGTTTAAACGCTCGACTGGGAAGGTCACAGCATAAATGTGAAAGAATTTGCAGACAACATCGTCATCATGGTTGAGACCGCAAAGGTTCTGCTGAAAATGGTGCAAAATCTGGCTAAATCTTCTGCACACATTGGTTGCCGGACGAACTTCGGTTAAAACCAAGGTCATATTCAACAATCACGTGGACCCGAAATCCGATCCGATCACAATGAATGGCAGATCCTTCGAAGTAGTTTTTGTGCACGTTTACCTAGGACAACGGCTCGAACTAAGAAGAAACAATTTTGAGGGGGAGGCCAACAAAAGAATTTGGCTAGGTTGGGCAGGTTTTCACAAGCTTCGTCGAGTTTTCTCGTCACCCGTCCCACAATGCCTCAAATCGGAAATCTTCGATCAGTGCATTCTACTCGTTATGACCTACGGTGCCGAGACTTGGGCACTTACGGTTCGTCTGGTCCACAAATTTAAAGTCCGTCAACGAGATACGGAGGTGAGGAGGTAACATAGTGTGAGGAGCCCTCGGCAATGACAACATGGAGTGACAACATTTGCAGTGGCCGTTATGTGCTGGACGAGAAAAGCAGCGGATCGAAAGCGGAGGCGAGCATTGAGGGAGACCTATGACCAGCAGAGAACTGACACAGGCCTATAATGATAAAAAATTATGATGCAATTAAGCCAGGATTTGACAGAAAAAGGTTGGATTACCACTATATTCCATGAATTTTGTTATCATACATAATGAAAATTTTTAGAATGTATATTATAACATAATTCATAAATTTAAAACTACAAAACATGACTTAGGATTCACTTCTTTTCATATTATGGCATAACTTAGTCATATAATCCCATTGGCTATTATGATGGTATGTATGTAAATGTAACAAAATATTAATGATTTTTGTTTACCTTTTAAACACAGTAATTTTTTGTTTAAGGTTCAAATCCCCAAACTCGGTGAAAATTGTCATGTGAGGTAATTGGGCATCATCTTCCGTTGGAGCGATTGCTTTATTAGAATCAGGTGGGTCCTGTCCAGTGATTAACCACACTCCACAGCCAGGAATCCATTGCCTAATGTTGCCATGTTGTTAAAAAAATAAACATAGATTTTATCAAAATAATGTCTGGACATTAAATAAACATTGCAATAGCTGTATCCCTAAAAACTCAGACACTAAATCATGATGAAAAAGTAATCTTAAGTTATGTTTACGTCGGTTGTCACTTTGTTGAATCTGACAAGTAGCATGGAATAAATATTTTTATTATATTATTTTATTACTTACAATGGCTGCATTAAGGTCTTTAGAAAGGGTATTCCTGTACTAACACAAGCAGATGTGTAGCAAAACCAGATATAAGCTACTAAACATATGTAGGCACAATTATAATGAAGTGTACAACTTTACATGTTATGTATTTTAATTCATACTCACTCTAACATTGGTATAACTCTTGTGCTCTTTGAAAATGTGTGCGGTTTAAAAAAGTACCATAGCAATGGCAGGTATTCTGGTGGGCATGGTAAAGTTTTCTTTTGGGTTATATTAACCAGATACATAAAATGTTGGTCCAACTAAAACATGCATAAATTATTTCTCTATCAGTTGATCTCATAAAGATAAAATTTGACATAAAGACCTATTCAAAACACTCACCATTACACTTCTTTTGGTAACTGGTTGATGAAACCATGGTAAGAAATGTGCAATAGGCACTTTACCCAGAAGTTTGTGATCAAAAAATATTTGAAACAGAGCTGGCAACGAGCTATGCTTATTCATTTGTATGCTAGGGTCTGTAAGAAACTAACTTATTTATTCACAATTAGTTGATGGCTTGAAAAAACTATACTAGTAAAAAACCATACCTGATAATTACCGCCAGGCATTGTTATAAAAAGATCAGCCCTTCCTAACTGATTGGTCTTGTTGTGAAAAACAATATTACTTATAAGATGTTTCATGAATGATAATCCTGGCATTGCGCCAACAATTTTTATGATTCTCTCTAAAACAGTAAACAAATGTTTGAAATATTTTTAACTAATTGTATGTAAAAAGCATAAAACCAAAAGTTTCAACAAATTTATTATCTCTATTAAATGCTATTTAACACACAGCTCACTCCAGTGCCATAAAACTTACCATTCTCCTTTGATGCAAGATCACCCAATAATTCCGTTATTCTGTTTCCTCCATCTATTTTATCCAAAAATGCTAATTTCCACATTCCAAAAAAGTCTGCCACCTTATATGTGAGTTTGTTTGGCATCTCATCTTGTATATTCTTTGAATAATTTAATTAAAAGTGGTTAAAGCCGTATATTTATGGACATAACTACTATTGCTAACCCAGCAGTGTGGTTTTTAAGCTAAAAAATATATTTTAAAACACAAGAAAATCTTACTTTGATGTACTGTGAAAAGTTGTTTGACGATTCATATAAATACAGATGTTTATGTGGGCTTTTTAACAATTCTCGACTTAAAAAACCCGGGCCCGGATTAACTTCAACCAATGGCAAATTATCATCCAAATATAATCTAATTGTTTTAGCTATTTCCTTCGCAGTTTTTTTATTTATTAAATATAGACTCTCAGGTGTTTTGTACTTTTTTAACAAGGATTTAGGCAACTTAGAGAGTAAATCCCTGTACTCAGTGTCATTTTCCAGATAATTTAAGACATCGGCAGCTAATTTTGGTTCCTTCTCAATTTTTTGTTTAGTTGTTGTATATCGTAACCTTAAATATGGAACCGTGAGTGCGAAACTCTGATTTAACTGTTTCCCGTAATTGAACATCTTGAAATAAATATAACTATACAAAACAGACTATATATTTCATAACTTTTTGATACCGCTCGCGTTTATATATTTAATTATTAAAGCATTTATTTAATATTTTGTTTGACTTTAGTTGATAACAGTGTTTCCAGATTGAAAAAATGAAATTAACAGTGTATGGAGTGTGTTATGTGGTATTTGTGGTAAGACGGTTTCTTTTTTGGTCTTTATGTCCATTTTTTACTTTCATATTTATCATTAACATTATTGTAACACATTATATATTGTTAAAAGTACGATTAATTATTTTCGTTTTGTTTTAAAATAAAAAATAGTATCGAAAAAAATTACATTAGTTTCATAGACTGTATTCAACTTAATACAGTATACAGTAGATTGAGTAAAATTACAGTAAATCTGCTGTAATTACAGTGCATCTGGAAGCACTGGTTGATAATGTTGCCTAAGAAATAATAGTTTGTGAAAGCCGTGGAGTGTTGACATATTAAAGGTTACAATCATTCTATTTGAGCTGTCTACGAAAGGAGAGTTATGGGAATCTTGTGAAATGCACCCCACGCATTTAATTTTAGTACTATTTCACTACTTTTTAGTACTATTTATCAATAAGTTTTTGGGGACAATTTTTTTATTGCCTACGCAAGCAGACGAGTAGTCGGGCCACCTGATGGGACGTGGTCACAGCCGTCCATAGACATCGGCAATTCTGGTATCACCAATGTGCTGCCTACCGCGAGACACAGGATGTTAAATCTCGTTTACCTAGTAAATACGCTGGCTATGGTGCTCTTTAAATCGGAACTTAGGAGTGGTTTCACATGACTGCTTTGCGGCAGAATTAGGCACCGCGGTGGCACCAACCCAGATGGTCCCCTGTAAAAAGGGGACCTACCACCAGTGAACATGAGACATGTGGCATTGAAATTTATCTCAAGTTTTAAATCTCGAATTGTAATCTATTCACCTTATTTAAAGCTTCACTAATTCACGGGGTTCTTCCTATTAACTTAGAGCATAAAAAAAAAAAAAAAAAAAAAATGTTGAATTATTGCATTGTCATCGGTTCTTAAGACGTATGCAAAGTTTAGAGCTTATAAGACGTTTCGAAAATCGTGTTCAAAGATGTATGAATGTAACGGAAATCATAGATACATCCCGAACTTATAAAAGCGTGTTGAAAATATAGATTTAAGTATGAGAATCCAGCAATAATTTGTTAATTTAAATAAATAACTTGTGCAATGAATGAAATGCCATGTAAAGGTTCCTAGCCTCCCAGTCAACCTCGAGGTAGTGAAGACAATAAAGGCCGGAAGGTGCTTAAATAGGATGTCAACAGAAAAGGTTTATTAAATGACGCAAATATCTTAAAAATGTTCTGTAAATATACATTTAAAAAAATTCTGTATATTCACACTACAATCCGACCGAACATTTAGACTAAAGTCAATATTAGAAAATAGCGATGTTCATGACATTTCATTAATTTTATTCTTAACTCTATTTTGACAGTCGACCACATTTTAATATAAAGTGATTATGTACCGTGGTCAAGGGCAGAATAATCTCGTCTCGCTATTTAACAGATTATTATCACTTATCACATCTAATTTGAAATCTTGTGTGCGGCCTAACTTGATTAACGAATTGATAAACTCGTAATGTAACAAAAATATTCCTTATTTTAGTAAAGATATTACAATTTCAGACAAAATTATATAAATTATAACTGTAGCTGTTAAGACTATTATGGCAGCCATGCACGGCGCAAAGAAATCCACTTGAATTGTGTTATTATGTGTTAAGTATCTAACACATGTGAAATAAAGAAAAACCTATGGAATGCCGAAGATGATATTCTTGAACAATACTAACCTCTTTTCTTCTCTGGGGGTAGAACATACCGAAACTCTTGCGCTTACTCATCCTCCATCGAAGTTTGTGACATGGTGAGATCGCACGGATTAAGTTGCGACTTCACCATAGGGTCATCGAAACTCTATCACAGTTTTCTATGTAGGAAGATGATTTTTGCAAGAACCGGATTTAGCAAAAAATGTTAGTATTTTGCTATTCGAGCTGTCTATAACTTTGGCCCTAAAGAATCTCTTAGAAAATTGTTCACAGAGATTAAAATACTAACCGTTACTTCTCAATCATCATCAGCCTGTGATAGTCCACTGCTGGACATGGCCTCCCTTATACATCACTATACATAAGGGGTTTTGGACCATATCTCACCAATGCGGGTTGATGGGGACCGACTTTTACATGCCCATCAACGCATGGATCATCTTACTTCTCAGACAATTGGGTGATCGGCCCAAATTGCCCTAACCAACTAGAAAACAACAATGGAAAATTGTTGAGTTCTCGCAGGATTCGAACCCACGACCTCCGGTTTCTATAGCACACGCTCTTACCTCTAGGCTACGGAGGCATTTTTCAATACTTATTCGAAAACCTAATGTATGTGCAGAAAAATAGAAACGATTTTCGTAGGCATACAGGCAGACATAAAATAAATACGAGAAACAAACATAATTAAATTCTTCCAGCAACTAGACTGCGAAGAATAAGTAAATCTTTTATGGGACAATGTATACGCTTTTATAACAAAATCCCAGTAAACGTTCAGAATTTAACTATTAATAAATTAAAAAAAGTAATAAAGGAACGTTTATGTGTACAACATAAATGAATTTATAAATGATAACACAACCTGGTAATGAAATGCTCGCTCCTCACTTTTTCAAATTTAATATACGTATTATAGACCTGTATGTAGCTCAAATGAATGTATATTCGATTATTTTAAAAGATGACAAAAAAGGCCCGCTGAGTTTCTTCGCCGGTTCTTCTCAGGTAGGAGGCATCCTATTCCGAACCGGTGATAGCGTCCTTGACAATCGACAATCAATAAGCAAATGTTACACTTTTATATTGAACTGGCAACCCCCAACCCCCTTGTGAGCAAATCCAGCGACTGACCTCTACTCGGCGAAAGGAATATTCCTACCAAATTTCAAGTCGCTACGCCTTATGGTTCCAGAGATCAATCAGAGTCAATTTATAGGTTGGAATTTGAATTTGAATTTGATTCGAATTTTATTTAATATCTATATAAACATTTTTTCCTTATAACATAAATAAATAAAACGATAACTTCGAACGGTGAGTCAGTGTCTTTGTCTTATCTGATGACACACTTTGTGAATCGTAATATTAAACTAAAAATGGAAAGATGTCAAGAGATTTATTACTTAAAGTTTCAAATGATAATTATTAAGAATTATTGGAATAAAATTGTAAATTATTGTCGCATAAGAAAAAAGTTTTATAAAAAAATTTGTAGCGTGTTAATAAAAATACAATTCTTAGAATAATGATTTGATATAATTTTATCAGCACATCATTGATGGCCTTATTAAATACGAATAGTAAAATTATCAGAATCTAACTCAAGGTGTCGTCGTTATTGCAAAAATGACAAACTTACATCGTACACATTTTCGACTATTCAAAGATAAGATATGTACTGTTAAGTTAACACGGCTCTTGCAGCAACTGATTTAATTTTGCGTAAACTAGGCAATTGTCTAGGAGAGCAACAGCACAAATTACGCCTGTAGATTGATTTTTTAATTAAAGGTAATGTTATTAAAAGTATAATCATGGAAATTTCTACCCCCTGCTGCTTTAACGGCATGTGTTATTCACGAACTTTATATTTTTTTAATAAACACTTGATTTATTATATTCCATTCTTTATTTAGCGCATTTTTGAGCTTGCCGATGCATCATGGAGCTCTATCGTTGGCTCTAACCCTCCGTTTCAGTTTTCCCATAAACGCTCAATGGGTTTCAGGTTAGGATTGAGGGTTGGCCACCTCAGCTTCTCAATTTGACTTCTTCAAGGAACTGGTGAGTAACACTTGCTGCTTGGCACGGGCATTATCTAGCATTAATGCAAGATCTTCTCTATATACAATTCCTATGTACAACATGATCGAGAAGTATGTCTTCCACGTATTATTGAGCTGTCAGGCCCCCTCTCCGAAACAAGGTACGAGCTCCATTGCTCAATAGTCCAATTGAGATGTTTACGAGAAAATTGAATTTGGGTTTGATGGTGAGCTGCAGTCTGTTGCGGGCCTCTGGTTGGCCGCTTTGGAGTTAAATTGGTTTCCTTCAGGCATCTTCTAATTGTCCACTAACTTACAGTAACTCCTTAAAGCCTTCTAATCTTCTGAGCTCCTGTTCAACGTCCGTAAGATGACAACGAAGTTAAGACAGAGAAGCGGTCGACCGTCTCAGATGTTTTCCGGTATCTGATGTGTGTCCGGTGTTGGTTTGTGGTCTCCGAATGAAGCCACCAATCTTTCGAAAGCGTCCGTATATTCGTGAAACAGCTGATTGGCTCATGTTAAATATACGAGCAACTTGCCGTTAATTATGGCTACAACGTGAGCCGCCGCTGCTTCTGAGGTAGTGTCTATTGGATTGCAATTTAAATATTATGAGCTTAAGTTGATATGTATATGTAAACGTCTGACGAACGACTGATATAAAATATGGCTCACGTTAGCTTTTATACGTTATTTAGAAGCGCAACTCGTGGGTTTTGAAACGCACGTGTTTCATCGTTTATCTAAATAATTTTCCGATATTCGGCTTGGTTCAATTCAGTTCAACAACTCTATTCTTTATAATATATTATATAATATACCACTTATGTTCTAATATGCTATCTATATTTATTTATTCAACATACATAAAATGTGGTCAGCCCAGTTAGTTGCTGCCTTGCTGCTTATTGACTTGCGTCTGCAATATGTGAGATTGAGCTTAGTATATTCTTTTTTCTAAGATCAATGAACCTATATTTTCATCCTAACATACCACCTTTCATAGTTCTTGAGCTAATTGCTACTACAATTGACGTTTGCTGTTTAATAAAAGATCAAGCCTGCGAACCCTCAGGAAAAAATCAATTAAAACTTAATGCAAACACTGTCCCTCTTAACGCTTTTTCCTTTATCTTGCCTTGTCTGAGAAGATATTAATTGGCCATAGTATATATCATCATCATCAGCCTGTGATAGTCCATAGCTGGACATAGACCTCTCCTAAAGCACGCTTTCTCCATTAAGAGGGTTTTGGACCGTATCCTTTAGTATTTATATATAATTATATATAAGAATGAGGATCACATATAAAGATTATATATGTGATCCACATTCTTATGAGTTTTTCTTTGTTATTGCGACTTGTCGTTTTCGTATATTGCATTTATAAAAAAGACGTGTCGAGGAAAGTCTTGTGTGCTTGGTTTTAGTCAGTTATGGCATAAAGCAAACAAACCGGAGCATATGCACAGATAAATTCAGAAATTACGAAAATACCATAACTGTTGCTACTTTGGGGTAAAGTAAATCATTTTGTGAAAACATCAATGGTTTAGATTGGCTTTTCGTTATTGGCACGACAGGATAATTGTTTAATAAGTGTAATTGAAAATTTCCAATTCATCAAAAATTATAAACGATAAGGTGTTGTTTTTAATCACATCACGATCAAATGCATCAATAATTACCTGACTTCATTATTCACAGTGTTATCTCGGTTGATAGGCGATCGCTACCTACTACGTGTTGGTTTAATACCAGTAGTCATATTATAGTGAACTTTGTTTCTTCTTTTACTTTTTAGTTCTTAACTCTTTGCTAATCAGTTAATCCGAAGTAAAGTAAACATTAGTATAAGGAACAATGTATCCATTATATATCATACAGTTTACCATGTTTGCCGCCGCTGCTTCCGTGATTTTTGAGGACTGCGGTAAGTGTATGCTGTATTTTGACAATTTTAAGTTTGATACTTATTGATAAACTCTTATTTGTTATTCGCATCGGAGATGAAATTTTTACGGTTTGATAAAATGATGTAGAATTCACATGACAATAATTGAATTATAATTTTTTAATGGTTTGCTTTTTTCGGGTGCCAAATCGGATACAGTTCTGCGCTTTTTACTTAAATATTGAGGTTCTACTACATACGTTAATATTTTTGTTGCTTATAAACATCACAAGAACATTTTTTGCTTCGGTTTGTAACTAATAAGTTACTCATTAATTTTTGATTACGTTGTGCTATGTTTTGTATTGTGTAATTACAAGTCGAAAAAAATAGGGTGCAGACTAAGCCCTAAAAGATATCTAGTTATCCATCCAATACACCAAAATATATTGTAATAATCCAAAATACGTATTAATCAAATGCATTTTTGGTATACATGTAAAGGTTACAGATTTATTATTAAAATAAAAAAGAAGTATAATAGAAGCAAGGGACAAAAAGACTAAATAAAAATAAGCAAAATCTAATGTCAAACTCAATTGGCAAACGTCGGATGCTCTGAGGTATTATACGCGTGGTGGGTCAATATGGCGACGGTCAACTAATGTGTATGCGTGCACTTTTAGCGCCAAAATAACTGACATTAGAGTATGTTTTCACAAATTGCATTTCTTTTTGGAACATAAGTTTGTTTTGCAATTGTCTTAAAAATTCACATAATTTTTTTTTGAAAAAGCAACTAATATTTTATATTTTTTTATTATATTATACACATTGACGTTTTGTAAACAATGAAGTTAGATAATACCTTATCAATTGCTATTTTAAGCAAACGTGTAGGTATAATGCGCTCTAAAAACCGAATTATTAAATCTGATTTACGACTCGTAGGAATGTAGTACACTTATAAATAAACCAATAAATATTAATACCAAAAGATTAGTAATCTAATACCTAATCTAAAGAGTATACTCCCATTAATTCCGCTAATCTATGTGATATCTAGTCCATCTGTTATAAATGTATAATTAAAATAAAAATTATAAAAAAATATCGTGACAATTTAATACACATTATTTTTATTAATACAAAAATTTCTGCTATTAAATTTTATTTATTACTATAAATAATCAAAACAATTAGAAGTTATTCATATTAAATGGCCAGAAACGAATGCATATAGAGAATTAAGTTTTTATTTTAAAAATTACTAGTTGAAATCGGATCCCAACGAGCCCCGACCCTCTGAATGTATAACTTCTATTCACTAAAAACCTGTCAGTGTTTCTCATCTATATACTACCAGAGGCTACAGAATAAACTGCGGAACTCACCTCTAAAGGCTTTTCAGGGTATAGTACAAGAACTGACTATAATACGAGCAATTTAACTTGTTGTTTAAATAGATGATACAGTCAAAAACTAGTGGAACTAGCTAAAGTTTTATATACGGGTCGCCTTCCAATGGAAGTCCAAATAACCTCCTATTCTCATTGGTCACCTAATACGATTATTTTTATACATTGTCTTGTTAAATTACATACTAGTAACCATGTTATTATGCAAGGAGGATGCAAACGCTCATTGTCAGTGGGGCGGTATCGCGTGGTACAACACTTTGCGCTCTTTTCAAACAGATAGCCAGAGTGCTGGGGGTCTCTAAGTTTTATCTTGCCATACTTTCGGCTCATTACGTCCTCGTAGAAAAAGAGCATCGCTCTCCGACATGCTACTATTCACTGCACTGAAACGCAATATGCCGCAAGACAACCCAAAGGTCCTAAACTCACGTAGCCGCTCGTCAATCGACATAAATTGCTAAAATCCTTCAGAAATCACATTTTTATCCGCTTGAAACGATAAGAAAATTAAACATTGACTTTCGCGTCCAAAAGTGCTTTTAAAATAACAACATAACTAACAGAAGGTGAACCAAAAGGGCCATCGAAGTTTTCGAGCTAGTTCTAGCAACAGTTTTCAAAGTGAATGAGGTTTTAATCATTAGTTTATTACGTGTCTATGTAAAAATACGATAAAATACGACAAATTATCGTCACAAATTCTCGTGCAGATCTAGTTTTTAAGTTATATAATTTTCTGATTCTTATTTATCTGTGATTCGTAAATCTAAAATATTGACCGGACTATATAAGGAACAAACATTTTGGCGTCTTTAACATTGGACGTAACACTTTATTCAAATAGATTCCAAATTATATTCGACGCTCAAACATTTTCATGTTTGACTCAATTCTATTTTAAAATAGTTTTTTATATAATTCTGGTACAAATACAACAATTGAATTATAAATCCAATTTGTAGTGACTTTAATGGCAGCGTTCATAAGCACCTAATTAATGAATTATCATCATCATCATCATCATCAGCCTGTGATAGTCCACTGCTGGACATAGGCCTTCCCTAATACACTATTAGAGGGTTTTGGATCGTAACCCACCACGCTGGTCCAGTGCAGGTTGGTGGGTGGACCGACTATTTACATGCCCATCCGACGCATGGATTATCTTACTTTTCAGACAATTGGGTGATCGGCCCAAATTGCCCTAACCAACTAGGAAACAACAACGAAAATTTGTTGAGTCCCCGCAGGATTCGAACCCACGACCTCCGGTTTCTAAAACACACACGTATACCACTAGGCTACGGAGGCAGTTCAAATAATAAAACAATAATATAAAAACTTCATAATTCTATTTTCGACTTTAATTTGTATTAATATATTATGCATATTCCATTAACGACTTAATAATTAGTTATGCGATATTGTTATTGTCTTTATTCGGTAACATTATAATTGGTATTGTTGTAGGTTATATTCAATTAACAGTTTTTGTTTCATTTCAGGTTCGGCGTATGACTTGCACAGAGTAAATATATCAGGCTGCGGGATGAGACTACCATGTTATTTAACGTTAGGCGATAATATTCCCGTCACTATGGAATTTTATTCTGGTTAGACATATTATTTACTTATACAACACAAGTTCCTTATTCGCGCTTCCTTCATTCGCATTTTCGCTATTGGCGGATCTAAAAGTTGCGATACAATTCCTATCTTGCGGCATAAAAAAATTAGTAAAGGAAGTCCAATAAGTATCCAACCCTTGTCCCTTGTGAACACCGTCAAATCGACTTATAAAAAAGGCAAATACCTTATTACAAGTAAGCCTAAAGTATTTTGTTAAATGATATCGCCGCTCCCAAAACGACAGCTTTGCTTCAATCTTTCATAAAGGAATAATCCAGGACTTTAAGAAATAAATTTAACTACGAATCTGAAAATTCGTACTGGATATTATTAAATACAATCCTGATATGTAAACATGAAGGAAAGATTGGAAAACAGATTCATTAGACATTAAAATCAATATGGTACACTGTATAACGAAAATGTATTATAGTTACTAATAAAAAATAAATATAATAATACAAAAGAAGTCTAGTATAAACTGTACAGTGTATACATAGCCGACAATGCGAATGGATTATGACGAGTTTAATGTGACATGACCGTCAGGAATTATTTAAAACACAAAATGTAGATTTGCCTAATACTGACTTCGATTTTGTTCTTTATTATTTAATCTAGGAATGTATCCCCATATTACAGAACAAAATGCATTTCCGCTAATAAGGAGCTTTTATTACATATTATTTTTATATTTTCTTGCCGAAAGCCAGGTCAATACGTAAATAATCAAAGGTGACTACATATAGTTACCATAGTAACAGGATATTTTATTGTAGTAGTAATATATTTATTTTAATTCTAGCTTCGGACACAATAATTTATTTTATTAAAGTAAATATTTAATATTATTACATATTACTAATTTTAGAACAGCTATTATTTTGATTTAACTTAGGAGTAAAAAAGTTTCGTTAAATGGTATTACTCGCAAAATACCATTTAACGAAAGCCTTTTTTAATGGAACAGCATAAATAAAATGAAAGTGCACGTTATAAAAATAAGTGAATTGTAACATCCCTACAGTAATTTTTACCATGGTTTATAATTGATTAAGACAAACAATATGTTATTTTCGTATTACTTTTCAGATTTTGTGTCGCGTAAGCTTGATCAAGATGTGACCATAAATATAAATTTTGTGGCTTCGAGAACGTTTGTTACACCAGGTAAATATTAAACTTTATTTAGTGGTATCGCCTTTAATCAACGCATTTTAGAGCAATGCGGGTTATTTGATGATGAAATAAAGTAGACAACAGTGATTTCATTTATACCAATTCATACTAAACTGTCTAAAGGGTAAACGCTTGACATAATCAAAAACACGTAATTTAAGTCTATTTTTTAGTAATGTAATATAATAAGATGAAAATCGTGTTAAATGTTGGTTATATTTTTTAAAGATAAGTTTATCTTTCAGAATAATCTATTCTGTTTTACAAAAGTAACAATTTAAGTCATATTAACGTGATGCATTATTATCATCACCATGTATTTCTTATTTGTTTTTATTTAACTTATAGATTTTTTTAATAAATATATTAGAAAAAGAATAAGAAGAAAATATCGCCTCGTAACATTGTTGTCTTTTTGCCTTTTAAATTATCACAAATAGACTATAAATAACTAAATTATGTTTTCAGTGGTGAAAAGCGCTACTTGTCTTTGCATAGATATATTTACTGTCCCTCAAATAAATAAAATCTCTCGATCAAATTCTTTTAAGTCCTGAAATCATAAAAGTGTCAAAAGCCAATCTGATCTGATCAAGGTGTTTTACCTTGTCGGGTCATAAGTTCTATCAATTTTAAAGGACTTGACATCATTAAATTTTTTATATATTTCCGATTTGACATTTAATATGGCTCTAATATTCCCACCAACTCGCATTGGACCAGCGTTGTAGGATATGGTCCAAACCCCCTAATGGATAGGGGTGTATTCGGGGGGGCCTATGTCCAGCAGTGGACTAACAAAGGCTGATGATGTGTGATGTGATGGCTCTACTATAGCTATTTTAACATTTATAGTATAATACAACAAAATCGCAAAGCTGTACCTTCGTAAAACGTCTTTTCATTGGATAAACTGGTCCCGGTGATTTAATATTTCTCTCACTTTATTCAGATCAGTATTTTAGTCGGCACTACCTTATAGCTATTATAAATTATAACATTTAAAACTAACATAAACATAAAAAAAAAATGTCTTAGTAACAAAATTTAATATTTTGTATATATCGGAAAATTTCCGTACGACGCAGTTTTTTTTCTTCGTATAGAACAAATTATTCATGCTTCTATTGTTCCTTGACGTCACAAATGTAAATTAATGAACATAATTTTTTTTTTAATTTCAGTCTATGTTTTGATAATTTATTTTATTAACGTTTACGAGTACTTCTATTTATAAATTCTGAATTGAGAATATTAATTACGCCGTTAATGTTATGGCAGAACAGTTTTCTTAAATATACCTATATTTGTATCCGTGGAAAGAAATTAAATCTACTTCGTTAAAGCTCTAAAAATCAAAATAAATTTTGAATGTAAAATAAAATTAACAGATAAACAGTAACAAGTTTAGGGAATTAATAGTTGTTATATTTTTTTTTCTTTTAATCCTAAAGCCAATATTTTGGCAGATATTTTTAGGTAGCTCATGATCTCAAGACTCTTAATTATTTTTCAATCTTGGTTGTGTAAACGCTATGCCTTCGAAATCACTGTAGCTGCTCTCTTTGTTAATGATTTTTAAAATGACTGTTCACGGGTAGCCAAAATGTTGAAACTAAGTCGATTCTAAGTATGGATAAATATTTTTTTCACAAAATAAGTGTTTCTTTTGTTCTTTTCTTTACATAGGCATAGGCGAATGTCATACGGCTTCTTTGACCTTTAACCCGCAGTCTCAAATGTTCACAGCACACTTTGAGGTATCCACGGCTTGTATTCCACACCTGGGTTCCACAATTTTTAATTTAGAGTTGGACAAATAGGCACTTTTTATAAATTCTGTTATAGGTTTTTTTTATATTTTTTACCTATGTATTCACAATAAATGTAACAAAACACATTTGGTTTATTGAGACAAATTCTTCGTGATGATAAAATCAATTTATTTATTAAATGTACCGATGACTTAGCAAACCGATCGCACGAAAGTACCGATTACGGCCAATATTCAAAACAGAGGTTAAGTGAAAAACCACCCGTAATAAAGAAAAAAACATTTGGCGTTACCAGTGGATACTCAGTAAAAAATCATTAAAAAAACCGCAATCTGCGGCCTATTCTGGCGTGGCAATGTAATAAAAATCAAATTATTTACATGAACAGTTTATTTTTTTATTAACACGTGAGAGAAACCGCAGGAGCTAGTTATAAGTTATGTTTAACATAATATTATTGCTGCACTAGGATTTTGTCCGTCCCTCAATTATAAGGCGTAAGGTTCAAGCGACATTAGAGTTTGACATCCAATGTCTAATTTGACTGGGTATGTATTTATATGGTATAGAATATAATCGTTCCTTTATTTATAATACGGATTAATGTCATTTAGTAGTTAATTCTTTAGTTTACGCGTAAACTACACATTATTGAATAAATGGACTACCCCGTGACCGTGGCCGCTGGAAAGTGCTCGAAACGTCGGGAACTTGAAATGTAAAATAAACGCGATAAAATCCGTAAAATCTTATAGTAGTATTTCCAAAAAGGGATGTTTCAAATAGTTTATTATTTAAAAGCATACAGAGTTTGTAACTTAGTAATGTAAGATATTTTTTTTCCACAAATTCACTTAAATGATGTATTGAAAAGTGGACAATATTTGTAACTTATTACATAATATAAGTTGGCAGTTTATTACTTTGTTGATCTAGACTAAGACGTAATATTGAAGGAAGTCAAAACCGTCCGTTAAATTTAAATATTTAGATAGACGCTAGATAAATAGAATAACAAACCGATGCTTCCTTATTGAAAGGAAACGATGCATTCAAATACATTAAATGTATGTTTTAAGTCACAGTTATGGATTCTCGCAAAATAACAAAATTTTAATAAGTTTCAAAACATATTTAATAAAATCTACTGATTTCTTTGGCAAATGATTTGTTAAGTACACAAACTTAGCGAAATATATTTCAATTCATAACTTTTTAGAGCTTTTACCTGTACTTAGTATCACGTTGTTTATTGTTTTCGCTTTATTGAAGCCCTTTTCCAAAATAATCTGTCTTCCTGATAGCATGTTAAATAGCACTGGCGTTTTCAGTGTTTTGGTATTTACTTTTCCATATTCTAAATTTGAATTTCTAATTATAAATTTTAAACCGCCTTCGTGGTCTTGTGGTATCCCTTGCTCTATAAACCGGAGGTGGTGGATTCGTATTCCGCGGAGAAACAACATTATGTTATCGTTGTTTTATCGTTGGTTAGGACAATTTGGGCCGATCATCCAATTATCTGAGAAGTAAGATGATTCATGCGTCGGATGGGCATGAAAAAAGTAGGTCCACCCACCAACCCACATTGGACCAGCTAAGTGGGATACGGTCCAAATACCCCCTAATGGAGAAGGCGTCTTTTAGGGGAGACGTATGTCCGTAGTGGACTAACACAGGCTGATGATAATAATGCGTTCTGCAAGCATGTCATCAAGTATGGTAACTTAGGTAATGTTCAGGATGATTACTAAAGATATCTAATTTCAGATCCTTGCTACAGTCCACTGCCCAGTACGTTCGGACGCAGTAACATCCTTCACGAGTGTGATGACCGTCCCCACGAATGTTGCAGTGGTAATTTAAATTAATATATATTCATATGTATCTTCCTCATTATTTCTGGCTTTTAGAGATATTATATGTCCTTGTTTTTTTGTTTTTCGAACTTATTATGCTTTGTTCAGATTGTCAATCTCACTTAATTGTTAATGTAACTTTACCGCGGGTCTACTAAGGTCTCCAGAAATTTTTGTCTTTTGCTAAAAATTGTATTCTCCTGAATAGTTATTCTAATTATCTCGTGTAAAGTGACGAGACAAGCAGAATATTAACCTAATGGTAAGGAATAAGTTAACCTACCCATCAGGAAAGCATCCTTCTAGCACCTCAGATGTACTTGCCCCTAATACGTATCGTTTACCTAATATTTCTCGACTAGCTATTAAAAGTCGTATAAAGTTAACCTTTGAATCACCAATATAAAATTGAATTTCGCTTTTAAAATACATGTACCGTATATAAAGCTTTATAAATCTTAGTTTTAAATACGTGTACGTGATATAAATGTCTATGAAGGAAAAAAACCTTAAATTTAGTTTTTTTTTCAATACAGTTTTATAATTTTATCTTCGCTTACTACTTAATATGATATTGATATTGATTATTTTGTATACATTTGTCTTACTTTGTTCAAACGATTAACGTAAATTGGTTTATTTGCATCTTGAAAATTGAATTTTTTTTATTTCGTCCAAGCTATGGTAACGTATGACGCAAAAGACTATTAAGGGTCCGACGATCAAATTAAATGAAGTGAGTTATTTAAACAACAACAAACATTAAGGTTCTCGTTATTTCTTAAACGTAAACGTTATCTTAATGGGCAAAAAACTTGTCGTATCATGTTGACAATTTAACTTCCATGTTAACGAGTCCGGATGTTGTGATGTTTTTGTCAAATCTGTTTGTTTTTCTTAACATATTCTGCCCCCCTTATGGCCTTTTTTATAAATTCTTACAACGGTTTGCTTCTTATTTTACTATCTGGCATCTATCAACTGGGATCTAAAGGTACGAATTGATTTTAATCTATTAATTAGGTGTCCGTATATTAGGAGGTATTGACGGTTTACAGACAAAGTTTGTCCTGACACCCGGATATCGAACCTTGGACCTTGAACCCTGTATATCCGCTGTTGATCATTATAATTCACGTACTAATTGTCAACGAGCCTATAGTGCGATAACTAATCAGGAAATAACAAAACAAGGTTCTCCTGCGGGATACGAACGCACGACCGGCGGTTCTTAATTCAAGGCCTACTAAGCCACAAACCCTACAATTCTTATGTTTGTATTATTTCAGAATCAACGTGGATTCCTACAATGGAGGGTTTACAATGACGAAGATCGGCTCGTTTTGTGTTACTCGGTGCTAGTTCAGACGCAGAGTCCAATACAGAAGCTTATGCGCAATCTTAAAACAATAGATACCTCAAATGAAATGTTATCAGTAAAATATGTTCGATATTGGAATGTGGAAAACAAAAAAACAGGTCGTGTACAAAAAACAATAAACGACTATTATAAAAACTGGAAGGTTAAAGAAAACATTGATAATGTACCATAACATTATTTTCAATTGGAAGTGTATAGTTGTCATAAATATGTTTAATGATAGCATTTATGTGGATCTGGCTTTTTAAAACTATCGATGATTTTATTTATTTAATTTTTGCATATGTAATAAACACACAAAAAATAGGTAAAATATATTGATTCTACCATCTAATTCCGGTTTTATTTATTACGACGATATGATTTTAAATTAAAAAATATAAACAAATAAGACGTGGAGTTTTCGCAAAAAATCTTATAGTAGCCTTTTAGCGCTAAATTTTCACTGTTATTGTTGTTAACCATTGAGTATGCATAGACTATGACGGTAGCCTACAAATAAAAACGTAATAAATATCGTCCCCACTAATCGGTTACTTCTTAGTTGACTTTTGTAAACACACTAAGTCTTAAAAAGTATAGACTACATAGAATTGGATGCATAGTAAATTAGCATAATAGTCAAAAGTAGTAGAAATTAGCATCAGATTCCAATTTCCGGCATATTTTTTACACGGCTGACCGATAGATTTGTTTGTTTATTCAAATACAATTAAGAATAATATCTGAGTTACTATGTCACTATATTATATCCAAAACGACATACATTAAGTATAGAATCGTAAACGATTATAAATAACCCTAAGATGATTCAGGTTGTTGAAACAGGTCCGATAATTGATCGAGAAGATGGTTTGACGGAAATGTGCTCGAACGTTATAAGCGTATAAGACGCGGTTCTGCATCGTCCCATTCAGTTTGTCTGTCGCCACACGCCGCACAACATGTTTCCACAGAGTGTATTAGTACTTTCTTTAATAGCACTGGCCGCCGCCACTGAGGTGCAGCAATGCTCCGGTAAGTTTTTTTACGTAACTCGACCCGCTTTCGATTCAGCCTACGGTTTAACGGACAATGCACTCAAAATGTCACGCTAGCTTTGTCTTGTTTATATCTTTGAATAACGAAAATGGAATACATTATAAATAATAGTCAGGAACAGCGTGTGTCCTACTTGTAAGTTGTGAGTGACAACAACTTTAGTGACGCGGCACAACTTGTAAATGCATTTCACTACATAGTTCTGTAGTTACATAAATATATTCCAGTAATAAATTATGTTTGGTATAACAATAAACACATCGGTAATGGCCCCACCAGGGATACTTTGTGAAATATTGATGTTTACATTACATTTTAGTTAAAGATATTTTGATTATAAGGTTTTATTAAAGTAAAAAATGGAGCACGCTTCATTTCAACTTTCTGAATACCAAAACCTAGTTTAATTATTCACTTTTAATCTACACTTAAAAGTGTTTCAAAGTATAAGTAAATGTATGCATTTCTAAGCTGAGATAAATACTAAAAATTATAATATATAATTAAGGCACAATAAGTTTGTAAAAATAAAATCGTAATTTAATCACTAATGGTTATTATATACTTATTTTGAAATGAAATAAATCATTTTTGGCGGCCTTAACCTAAATTAAGGTCCAATTTCAGGGTAGTTTATGTTTATGTTAAAACCGAAGTTAATTCAAAATAACACGCAAATTTCATTTTGTTCTTTATGTTTTGATAGTTTATGTATATAAATTTACCACAATGTTAAATAATCCTGTGTAATTACCTAAAATTAGTTTTACATTTAAGATGTTTGTAATTGTTTATTCAGATTATTATCTAATTAATTTTATAAAAACTGAAGTAATTAATTTTGCTTGATTTTATCATATTGTATAAAGTAATTACAATATGCATTGTTTGTTAATCCTGCGGTTTAAATTATGGTAAAAAGCTTTTTTGGTGTTTTCATTTTCTTTTTTCATTTTTAAATGCATGTATGTTATGTGCTTTATTTTGTTATCAACCTGATTAGTATTATAGTTATCAAGCAATCATTGCAAATTAAATAAAAATAATATTTAAATGGTGCCCTCTAAAAGAGGAGTTTTGTTTGAAATAAGCTTGTTAAATAATAGTTGTCACTAATTACTTACTAGAACGAAAGCCGTCCGGTACTTGGTTCTAAAATATTTTTCAAATGCGTAATTGTAACATTAACAAAACATCTATTATAGCCTCTATTATATCACCCTCTATCATTTGTTTATATAGATCATCATCATCATTATCATCAGCCTGTATTAGTACACTGCTGGATCATCATGCTTTTCAAACAATTGGGGGATCGGCGCAAATTGTCCTAACCTACCAGAAAACAATGACAGAAAGTTGTTTCCCTGCGGCATTCGAACCAACGACCTCCGGTTTATAAACCAAGGGCCATTACCGCTAGATCACGGGGGCGTTTAATTATGTAGATGATAATAATGACAAACATTAATTAAGTTATTTAAAATAATGTTTCCTCGGATTGTCATGGAATATGGAACGTGTTCCAAGATGTTATTCTTGGAATAATTATTATAAATCGATATGGGTAGATTTAATCTTTAATGTAACGTTAAACATTGTATAGATAGAAAGCAAAGGTCGTGAGCAATCGTCAGATGTTGCCTCAACCTCATATTACTTAATCGCTTTATAATTTTCCACATGATGATACGTTTTGATTTAAAACTCGTCCTACTAAAACTAATTACAGAAAGACTTGTGCGGTTTAGTACAATGAATTATTAATATAAGATAATTACGTAATTAAAGCGAGTATAGCGGACATATAAATAATTATGTAAAGGCATTATTGTAATTGGACAATTATTTTGTCGAGAAGATTGACGAATAAATTGCTTGGACGGAGCGCTGTTATTCTCGCAACGTAAAATTGTAACACTTCTTTTTTATGAGAGTGATTATATTTTGATAAAAGGGAATCCAATTATGGAGAAGGGACTCTAAGACAGAAAAAGTACCGAAAAAATAGAGTAAAAATCGATAATAAGTAGTAAGTTATCAAACATTTCAGCAAGTATGGCCTCCAATGTGTATTAGGAAACCCTCTTTTATTAATATTTTATATTCATACACAATAAGTATACAGAAATTTTGCAATAGAGACTATGCATTAAGGAATATAGACTAAGTAAACTTTTGACGGAATAAAATACAAGTCAGGCGAACAATAAAAACCATTTTAATTTCAATAATGGACGGGAAGGCAGACATTTTTTTTGCGGCTATCGAATAATTTCCTAAGTCGTAAGATTTTCAAGATGGTTAACGATTGTAATTGGCTTATGTTAGACATCGCCAACGTGTTCGGAGGTGAAAAAACTGGTAAATTGAAATTGAACCGTTTTATATTACACTCCTTTTAAAATTTCTAGAATAAGGATATTCTGTTATATATTGTGATGGAGGCTTAGCTTTATTGTCAATATTTTGATTTTTAAAATGTATGTTGTCTATTAACACCTTTTCTGCAATTTTTATGATATTTTCTTGCAATGACGCGAAAATGTTCACGTAAAATATAATTTTCTTATACGGATTTTAGCGAATAGTTTTTGAAATATAATAGAATCTGAAATATTATAAAGAGATCGGTCCGTTAATCCATCGTAAAGTCTTTTGGCTAATGTCAATAACATAAGTGTAAACTAACCTGAGTTAACAACGGTAATTCTGAACTTATTTGCTTTGAATAAAAAAGAGAGAAGAAAGTACGTATGGCATTTGTGTTTGTCGAATAGCGTATAAAGTTTCTACATCTTGATTCACTCACTATAACAAAATTTATGTTCTTTGAAATTATCTAATACATTTTTAGGAAAACTTGTCACTGAAATTAGTGCTCGCGTGAAAATAAAGTGCCTTAATAGTTTCAATCTATATTCTTATTTATGGTCTGCGCTTAATTTGATATTGCTTTGCGAGTATCAGTTTCCCGAGAATGTCATGCTTCATTATATAAGAAATGTAAAAGCCATCTTCTCACGTATGATATCAACGTATAAAAAAAATATTCGATTATTTTTATTATTTTACTATCAATGTTTGGTAAAGTGTTCAGGCTAATTTTAACTATTAACTATATCTTCAGTAAAGGTGACAAACAAAATAATTTTTGTTCGTTTGTTTAAATAACAACTTTGCATTTATATCATAAAGAAAAATGTAATAAAAGGCTTTAAATTTGTATAAATCTTGAAATATAACTGGGAACGCGCAAATTATATTTTTTAAAGAACGTAACCTAAAAAGGTAGTTACTGCAAAAACTCGGTGGCCGACATGTTTCCTGTGCCGTGACCGTCATTATGCACTTGTAACTATGATTTTATAATAACACAAGTTCATAGAAGACCTATCGACACAACAAGGTTAAAGCAATTAAATATCACAGTGATGTTAACATTGTATGTAAAAGTTGTAAACGCAATAAGTGTAAGAAAAACAAAATAGTAATCATTAGACGAAAAAATGCCTTTAATACATTTTATATAGCTATAGCTATACATAGCTATGTATAGGTAGCTATGTACAGCTATAGCTGACTTTTTTCGATTTTAAAAAAGTTTTATTAAAACGAGATTTAACTAAATAGCGGAATTTTAAATGTTAAAACATCATTTATGCTTCAATACAGAGTTAAAATAAAATTGCAATAGTGAACTCATTTTACGACATTAAGGGGTTCAGCTGCCTTTGATTTAAAATGCCTCAAATACTCTTTCGAGTTACAATTTAAAGAGCATCGAAGCTTAAATAACAACCAGACTCGGATAGGGGAATACTTATAATCTACAAGTAAGGACTACCATAATACCATTGTTTTACTTTGTTTTTAGATTATCACCTCAGCATCAAGATTATAAAAAAAAATACCTAGACTTAGTCGTTGCGGTAAAGCAGAACCTTATATTATATTAGAATTTTTTTATCATTTCGCGGTGAATTTTACCGACATTATATATTATTTAGTCCATTATAATTCAATTTATTTTTATATTTAATTACAATTGAAGTCACATATATGCTAACTGCATATAATTACATATTTATGAAATTTAATAACATGTTTTGTAGGTGTTGTATCCACGTGCAACAATTTACCCACTTGTTACTTTATGTATTGCGACATAAATAGCCAGAGCCGGTCGCTGCCCATTGGGTAAACGTCCAGGACATCTCGCCTTTATTCAATTTAAAAGGAAAAAAAATGTTTTTTTGCTTTCTTTTTATTGTGATTCTCTATTCAAAGTGCTCGTTTTTTATAATCTTAATCATAATCGTTTATTTCTCACCATAATCTTACAGCTTTTATGAAATAAAATAAAAAAAAAAAAATACAATAATACTTTATACTTGAGCTAGGACGTATCCTGTTTCTCAAAAAATCAGCCCTCCACTCCGTAAGAACTTCCTCTTATAATATATACATTTCTTAAACAAGTATGCAATAAAATAACTAACAAAACGTAATGTCCATGATGTAGATAAGCTGCAAAACAATACAAAGATATGTGTTAGTAAAATTTAATTAGAATTATTATACCGTGTGTGTGTGCGCGATTGCATGCGCGTGCCTGCATGCTTGTGTTTGTCTGTGTATTACATGTTATTATATAGTGTATGTGTGTGTGTATTACAGTTATATAAATTAATAGTATAATAATTACATAATTATGTGTTATATTTTATTAGTTTCTTCAAATTCTAATTTACTCAACAACACTCGAATTCATGATATTATGTAATAAAACTATATGGACGTTTTGAACATTATACTATTTCTGTTTATTTCTATTCTGACCGTAAGAAGTTTTGAGCAGAAAATAGACTAAGATACGATAATGTAAATTAACAAAAAACGTATTATGGTTCGTCGGTTGTACTTTTCGAACACAAATAATATGAAAAGTAAAGTTTATAGAATAAATATTGCAATTTAACAAAAAAAGGTTTGCAATAAAACAAAAAAATATGGTTTTATAGTAGCAAATACGTATATGTACTTAATAACATCAATCTGCTTGCCGCTTTTTATGGCAATTTCATGTCCGCTTTCCAATGAAAGTGCGCACGGATGTTGTAGCAAGGGTATTGCCCTTACGCTAGTATCGTCAGCATTCTTATTGGCCTTACCTAGACGCACCTACAGTTAAATTCTCGTAAAAGCCTGTTCTACAAGTTTAATTAAATGTCCTTGTTAATTTTTTTCTTCTGTCTAATACTTTTCAGAGCGTACCCGATATATCAGTTGTTTGACGATCGGTGTTTAGCTTCCACAATACAATAATTACATAGGTTTGATTACATATGGGCTAGGTCATTTAAGGCACGCCACAAAGTCTACGCTTATGATGACTGTCAAAGACGGTATTTACAACAAAGGGAAAGTTTAACTAATACAGAGTAAGAATGTAAATAAATAAAGTTTAATGTCTATCTCAATTGCTGCTAAAACTCGGGTACCCTTATAGATATAACGCCGCGTGGATTTAAAATGGCCGCTGTACACCAATATGAACACGATCACGTCTTACTTAGTAAAACATAGACTAGACTAGTCCCAAAGATTATCGTGGTTTACTAGCCGTAATTATTAAACTGCAACAAAAATTTCGTCCCGTTGCTCCTTTCAGATTCGTAGTTAAACAACCAAAAAAGTCCTTCCTTCAAGAGGCATAAGACTTAAAGACAATTAGGCTAAACTTAACTAGCGAAAGCAACAATTAAGCATAAAAATATTAATAAATTGATGAAATAGATTTTTATTCAGAATTATTTTGAACAATACCAAGTAATATATGAAAAATTTAGTATTGCACATGGTTTCATTGTAAAGTAAATAATTACAAAACATGAATACTCATATACCCGATATCCTTGACCTGCCTTCAACACTTATGGAAGCGCGACAATTTCATAATTATTCGGTTTTATCCTGAAGCAAGTACACATAACTCTACTTATCAGCTCAAAAATGTTACAAGCGATTTTTTTATGCTATTATTATAATGCTCTCAAACGCATACATAAAATATGAAGCAAGATATTATTTAAGTAATTTTTTGTATTATTTTAACTGACATGGAAGATTACTTCCACGGACAATACGATCTTTGTTGATACATTAAAAATTCACGCACGTTTCCTTATTATAAGCGGGGGTAATTACGATTGTGATAACTTCACAAAAAATCAATCACTTAAAATCTTTTATCAGCATAATTTATTTTTAAAAGCTTTTAAAGAATTGAACACAAAACATGTTATTACAGTATGCATTTAAGACGTGTTTTTATGCATACTTTTGATGCATGCTGTAATTACTATTACATAAGATAATTTCGTTCTTAAAATAGCTACTTTTATTATCCTCAAATATCTTAACTGTTTTTGTGATGAATGATGATCCATACGTTGGCTTAAAACGGCCTGTAGTTTTTTACTTTTTTGAACTTGGAATAAAAAAATTTCAAAACATACGCAATACTTTGAGATGTTTAAACGGCGAATCCATTATTGTATTCATTATCATTATATGTATATATTTTTTACCTATATGTACATCTATTAATAAGCCTGATTTGTCTGTTAATAGCATGTGAATGGATTATCTAAAGAAATAAACGTCGCAGCAGAATAAACATCTAATAATTAGTTATACAAAGTTAAGTATATATTGCTTTTCATTTATAAGTTCGCTCGTAACTTAGCGCTTTTTAGTGATTCTTATGATAAATGCATAAGAAAACCTTTAACTTAATTTTTAAGTTATCATACCTTTTATATTAATTACCATTGAAGCCTTAACATAGTTACATACGAAAGAAAAAAATATTTTTGTAATTATATCTTATATTGCCAAAGCAAAAACGTACGTCTATTTTAAGTGCCAACCAGTAAGAAGTTTAACCACAAAATTGTTATGCAACTGACTTACCTATATTATGATTTTACTAAAATGCTCATTTAAATTTATTCATTTCTATAATATAAACTGTTTCCCCCGAAAACTTTTTCAAAAATTTAAAAACATTATTACGGAGTATTGATAAGAAAAATAATTAACATTCATAGTTTAACTAAATAATACACATGTCTTATAATATAGCTTCGAATAAGGAAAACATTAAAATACGACTACCCAGCATAAAAAACGCGCAACACTAGGTTTTGCCATAGTTTATTTTTGAGCCGTAAATCATATTCAATGCACGTAGATTTCTTTGAATAGTACAATAATAACGCCGATCACGAAACGAAGCTCGTAGTCGTAACATTTATATGCAAAATTATTTATTTTATTATTTCCTTATACATTCTGATATAACAAAGAAGTAACCATTATATGTATGATACATCTAAATCCTTTTGTATCCTATTATCCAGATGTCAACTTTAAGGGTACCGTAGTTAGAGTAAATGTGTTATAATGAAAGTCAAAATCATACGCCTAAGTGCACCTAGCGGATTTGTGATATCTGTACTATACTATACTGCACCCAACAACCTGCATTGGACCTGCGTGGTGCGGTACGGTCCAAAAACCCCCTATTGGAAAAGGTGGGTATTAGGGAAGGCCTATGTCCAGCTGTGGACTGCATAGGCTAATAATGATGAAGATAAACAAAGGGTCATTTTCAGGTGTTTAAAGTAACTGTATGATACAAAAATATCAGAAAATTAACATTTATCACTTCAATACTATCAATACGTACAATAGAATTGGAGTTAATTTTGTCGATTTATATAACATAACATCTGAATTCATAGACATACTACCAACATTTTTAATCATTAAATAATGCAAATTCAAACCGTTTATGATCATTTAGAAATTATAATAAACAGTATTCATAAAAAAATTGATTGTATTGTCTATAGTTGAAAAGTTTGTCCGGGTTGGCAATACCATTTCCAAAGACTTATAGCGATTTCCAACGTTCAGTCCTTCAATGTACTGAAATATTTTCCGCCTGTTAGACTATTACTCTATTTAAGCCGATCCTGATAAAACTTCAGAACAGGGCTAAAAAAAAGAAGAAACTATGACTACGTTAAAATTTAAGCAAGTGTTTTAAGTTATTTTGTGGCAACAATAAAAAAAAAACAATTGAGGTATCAAATATAGAAAAAATAATTATCATGAATTTAGTAAAATGACATTAAATGATATGGCGCTGTTAATCCATATAAACAAATAACATTTTTACCTATATTATGAGATATAGCCGGTACACATATTTTTGTCTGTTCGTCTGTTTCTCCTGGCTAAATCTCTGGAATGGCTGGTCCGATTATGACCTAAAGGTCTATGTTACCAGGTCATAAAATAAAAAAAAAACTGGTCCGTTTTGACGGAACTGTCATCGAGAGATAACAGATGTAACTGTGAGTAACTCAGGCTACTTTTATTACTAGTATTTTTTCATATTATCACGCGGAGGAAGTCGCGGACATCAGCTAGTTAGATATATGTTTGTTATTAAGCACATATTTAAAGTGTTCCGTCCGCTCGGGTATGCAATTATTTGGTCAATCTAAGTTATTCATTTATATTGTTAGCCATGTAATAGGTAGTAGCCATGGGAAAACGAGCATTTTGGCAACTTAGCATTTACGAAACGGTTCACATGTTTCTACGACGACATTAAAATCGGATGCACACCCCCACCCTCTACCTAGAAAACCTTAATTTTACAACGATTTCTATACAAATTACATAAAGATATATTTTTATTGTACTCGCACTAAACATGAATTTCTGTTAAATAAATCTGACGAGTCGTGACTTTATGATATACACGACACAAAAAACGTTACAATGCAATCAAGTTTCTAATTATAAAATAATTTGTAAAGAAGTTTTCCAATCGCCTGTTACGAATATTAAAATTGAAATACCAATTCAAAAGTTTAATTAATACTTGTCATTTTTTATTTGCCCTAAAGATTATGAAGTACGCGCGATAAATAAGCATAAAATGTTACAACGATTGTATAGATAGTAATTTTTTTAATTTATTAAAGTAAATGCCATTTAAAAATAGTATATGCAAAGAATGTATCTACCACTAAGTGAAGTTGAAGGTAGATCTAAGTATTTAAGTTTTTTTTTGTTTGCTAGGTTATGTCATCGAACACGAGCGTAATTGTTTGTCATTATACGTTTGAAGGTCGTAAGAGACAAGGAAACATTTCTTAAGGCTTACATGATTGAAAAAATAATGCTAAATCAATATATTCTAAGTTCGTTACGTCCCTTTAAGCAAAAAATAGCAATATTTTGGAATTTCTATATAAAACAAAATCTGTGGTTTTTTTGTGTTTGATAAAAAAAGTGCTAAAAAGTTTCTTTATTATAAATCAAAGCTTTGTTACTGATATGGTATTAAGATAAATGATTTAAGCGTAATGCATTTAAACACTTAACAAGTTATCTAACTTATTGAAGTATAAACTGTACTGCATTTATTTACTCAACTAGATGATGTAGTAAATAAATGCAGTAGGACTTAAAAGTAGTCAATCCACTTGGATATTGCTACTTCGCAACATTTATTTACCATAAATGATGTCTTTACATGTCTTTATAACCCTGCAAGAATATGTCTCAACGTTTAAAGGAAAGATAATATGAAATCTTTGCTATTGTTAGTATTATAGGCGGATTTGCAATTTAACTTACTGCAAAGTCACTAATAACGTAATAACCAATTTCAGACTTAATAACGACATGGAGGCCATCTATGTCTTCGGGCTATTTATTATTGCTTATATGTGATGGTTAAAGAATACGCCTTTCAAGAATTATCATTGCAATTTTAATGAGCCAAACAGTTCAAAGTGCACGTTAACAATCGATAGTATAAATCCTGATTGTTACATATAACATGACAAAGTCCGTGGACTTTAGAATCCTTATAATTATAATAACATTACAGTAGCCTTAAAAAATATACCAATAATTAAGGATAATTGATAGCCGTTAATAAAAAAATGAATAAGCAATTTAGGTAGCAAAAACTAACTTTTTGATGAGTTCCATGTACGTCGAACTTGACGTTTTTACAATGAATAATTTTAACGACTTGCAATCGATCACTATTGAGCGGCTAGCAACACAATACTTTTGGTTTTTTCTAGTACTACCTAAAAAAGGAAGCATTCTAAGTGTATATTTTTTTACATGTATAACTATGATATCTCATCGCATCGCTTTGATTGCTTTGATTGAGATGAAATTACGACTCTGGATAAAATTGATTGACTTTTATGATAAAACTGAAACACTAGAGGCAGAGAAGAAAATTGCGTACATATTGGTTTCTTTAAAATTTATCCATAATAAAATTAAAGGTATCCTTCTCTCATATTATATACGGTAAAAAAAAATTCCTACCACTTTTGTTAATTTTTCATGGGATCAGCTACTAATCGAGTCAGATTTATTTGAATAACAAGTACTATTAGCATGGTGATAGCAGGAATTACGCAGGGAGAATGGCACGACCTCAACAAGCCAAAGGACAAAATCTACATCAGAAAATTTTAAGGCACTGACTTTTGTTACAACTGCCGGAGACGTTCTTAACAATTGGGGCTGAATATTATTTTATATGCCCGTTTGAAACACGAATAATTTTATTTCTCAGACAATGGGATAATCAGTTAACATTTTTTTAATCAACAATTATGCGATAACACAACGATAAAACGAAGTCGCAGGATTCAAACCCACAGCCTACCACTAGGCGACTGAGGCGGTGTATGTTTAGAATATTTTTCATTGAAAAAACAACGATGTATTAATTAATCTAAATTAAAAACATCTGAAGTCTTCACGCTAGTAAATTTAAAAAAAAATGTAGATCAAGAATTTCACCACAGTGAATTCTAAGATTTATAATGCGGCAGGTGAAATCGGGGGCCATTGTTCTGAAGAAAGCACGTTGTTATCAGCGTCATATGCGATCAGTGGGTTAAGCTTATAAGACAAATTACAACAAAGCGTCATGTAATAACGCATATTAAGTTACTAAAGTGCCCATTTTTACATGGAACTGAACGAAGAAATACGGTGGTGGTAAAATAACTTTCCGATCCGACGGGGTTCTGCCCTAAAACCGAATTGTTAAACCTAACGTTATAAATTTAAGTATTAACTGAGTAAACGAAACGTAACATGGTATTGACATCCGCTACCGATTTTTTACTTGACCGCTCGAGGTATCTTATTTGCCGGGTAGAAAACAAAGGTAACACCAATAACACAAAGGTGTTTTGCTGCAGTTTCGTTTGATCCATAAACACAGCCTCCGCTTCGTCATGCTAATACAGATACTAGTCCTTACTTTTTCTGCTTTAATAGATCGTCGATAACTCTATACACTATGAAAATTACGAGCGGTTATTATTCTGGGTATTAAGGCATAATTCATTACTTCACATTATATATTAGGGGTATGTTAGATAACAAAAAAGGAAAATAAACGTAGTAATTATATAACTATCGCGTTGTTACAATACTCCGAACAGAATGCAGAAAATAATTGCAAAATTTCATAACAAACTACTAATTCAGCTAGTTAAAATTACGAAATTATCATTATATCAAACAATATTATTATTCAATATTTTTTTTCTTAAATTGTGTTATTAGGCTTTCGTTATTACGGATATACCAGCGTTTTATTCTGACAAATGTGAGAATATATCAACAACCTTGAATTTATGTCTAAATTACAATGTTTGTTCAATAAATATCGACAGATGTAAAACAAATATGGCTGTTGTGTGTTTATTATTTAACTATGTATAGAATCTAGTTGATGTTGTCATCATATTTACCTCAATCAAAAAGTCCTTTAATAAACGTTATCCCAAATTTGAAGTAAACAAAAAAAAATGATAACACCCTCATTTACTAAACAACTTGGACTACCGCGATGCTTATTTTCACCGTTAACCTATTATATAAAAATGGCAAAGCTCCTGTTTATAGTTCCGCAGTTAGTTTAATTTCGGGGGAAAGCGGGAGATAGCTTCCTTTGCCTCAAAGTAGTAAATAAAATAAAGATGCAACGCGCTGGATCTGTCCATTTATCACTTTCTTTCTTTTCGCCGTCTAGAGTAATTGAAAAAAAACGTTTGTCTATGCCTTGAACTTTAGCGATTCACATGCCCGAACGTGTCGGCATTATTATTCTATACAACTGCACATTTTAAACGTGCTTATTATAACAATGTTCTTTTTATTTATTAAAAATCCAGACGTTTATACTTATCTGATTTCAATACGCTCAATCAAAGCACTTAGTTTTATTTACTGAATCATAACAAGGCTTTTCAATTCGTAGGAAAATTTTAATAATATATAAAATATGCTAGTCATATTAAATATGAAATTTACGGATGGGATGTAAAACAATTCTTTACATATTTATTCTCGACGATATAGAATCTTTCAAGGGTCCATGATCACGGAGAGAATGAAATAATTACAATTTGAATTTCAATTAAGCTTTTACGAGTTAAAATTATCAATTTTCTTCTATTAAAAACCCTGCTTTAATTCTAACACAATGACACAAACAATAACTTCTTATTTTTTTATTGTTTTCAGATCAACAAGGTTCTGTCGTGGACAGCGTAGTCCAACTGAAACCCTGCAAACGTTTCCGTGCAGACTGAAAAAGGGAACAGACCAGTTCATAGACATCACATTCACCCCAGGTAATAAGACTTTGCTTTGCTAAAATATGTTTTACCTTTTTCACCAATTATTGCATAAAGACTATTTTTTTTGTATAAAAACGAAATTACAATGTCAATTCGATTTTAAACATTTGACTCCATAAACACAAATTTATGAGAATAGGTGAAGTAGTGACGTGCATTAGGGAAGGCCTATGTCCAGCAGTGGACTGACACAGTCTGATGATGTTGATGATTATAAACAAATTAACGTTTGATCGAAAAAGCATTCGTATTTCTGAATTGTGCACTACAATTAAGCTCAATTCAATCTAAAATCTGTAACAACATAATAGTTAATGATAATAATAAAAGTATGTTTTTAACTTAAGAACGTTAGTCAACACTATTTATCAATTAACAATCCAAAATAAATACTAGCGCCGCATCCGAAAACCGATTCCCATTTGTTAAGTAAGGATATAGGCCCTTTATATTTAATATATTTATAACTGGGTAGTCAATATTGTTAAAAGTGCCTGCGTAGCCTAGTGGTAAAGGCCTGTGCTTTAAAAACCGGAGATCGTGGGTTCAAATCCTGCGGGGCTCAACAAATTTTCATTGCTGTTTCCTAATTGGTTAGGGCAATTTGGGCCGATCATCCAATTATATGAAAAGTAAGATGATCCATGCGTCGGATGGGCTTGTAAAAAGTCGATCCACCCACCAACCCGCATTGGACCAGCGTGGTGGGGTACGGTCCAAAAACCCCTAATGGATAGGGGTGTATTAGGGGAGGCCTATGTCAGCAGTGGACTATCATAGGCTAATGATGATGAGTCAATATTGAATCAATTTAACCCTAAACAATGTTTTAGGCAAACTTTCGTGTACTAATTCAACAAAAATATTTTTATAAAATATTGCGGGTTGTTTTTAAAGTGAAACTTCTTTATAGAGGTTGGAAAAAAATAATCGTGTAACATTTTTCGTTGCGCGTCACATTTTTCCGTTACGCGCCATCTTTTTCTTATCCCTACCACGCGTGATTCGAAGTATACTTTCTCCAGCGGAGTAGGGATGGTAAATGTCGCCAATGTATTTTGCTTTATCTAATTTAATTTATTTAACCAATTTCTGTAAAGTTGCTTATAGTAAATTATTTTTGAAAAATAACGTCACAAAGAAGTTTCACTTCTTACGAGTGTACGCTAGTATACGCACACATTTTTTTTTAAATAATATTACTCCTAAACTAGTTTTAATGTTGAAAATTTGATAAATATTGATGACAGTTGATAAATGTCAAGTCTGTTTTTATATACAAATGGGGTTTTCATAAACAAGGGAGTAAGAAGGTATGTTCCACTGCCCCACATTCATATTCGTTACCTTATATTTATTACCTTTTTGTTGAATCAAACGTTTATTATATTGTATGTATCCTTGTGTTTATTTACCAAATAAATATTTTTCTTTTTTCATATTCAATCGCCACGCGATGTATAACCAATTAGGAGTGTCCTGCGCTTCGGCGCCAAAAGAGATTGACAATAGACTAGACTGTGTTAGCAAAAAGTACAAGTCTTTGGTGAGTATAGTATCTACAGTCAATAATAATGGCAATATCAGTGGTATCACCAACGTGAGACATGGGATGTTAAGTCTGTAAATACGATGGCTGCGGTGGCCTTAAACGGAATAACAGTAGCGTTTTTACACTACTGCTTTGCGGCAAAATTAGGCACCGCGCCGGCACTGCCTCTGACGGCTCCAGTAAAAAGGAGACCTTACACCTTTAGAAAAATTAGGAAACAATAATAAAAATTTTAACTTTTCTCTTTTCAGACTCTGATATCAAGCAATTGACTAATCGGGTATGGGCCACGGTCCACGGGATTGACGTCCCCTTCATCGGAGTCGATGGGAACTCAATATGCGACAAAGTTTATACGGAGAGCGGCGATAAGGCCTCGTGCCCTTTGAAATCGGGTGAAAAATACGTGTACAAGGACTCCTTCCCCGTTTTGAGTTTTTATCCAGCGATCAAAGTGAACGTTCGCTGGTCGCTAAAGTCCAATAATAAGGAGATCGTCTGCTTCGAAGTGCCAGCGAATATTGTTAACTAGACTGAACATTAGATAGATAGGAATCGATAGGTATGACATATGTAGACATTAAGGGTGGAACGGTTCGTTAGGTACGTTGAGGCCTACTAAATTATTTTTAAGTGTAAGATTGTCTAGAGATAGTTACATTGCAATTCTTTGATTAATACCTGAGTGGAATACAATTCAAAATCTTTTAGGCACGAAATGTATTGCTATATAATATAAAATTTTAACAAAAAACAAACCGACTTCAAGTCGATTGGCGTGATATTGAGCTATTAATCGTCCATCTGTTGAGCACATAGTTAATGTAAATTTCAGATTTATTAAGTTTTTTCATATATGCCACTGTTAGAACTGGACTAAATTGCTATGGGACCAAACGGGAAGCACCAGCTTTCAATTAAAAAAAACAACATCCAAATCGGTTCACCCAGGCGAAAGTTCTGAGGCAACAAACATAAAAAAATACAGACGTATTGAGAACCTCCTCCTTTTTTTGAAGTCGGTTAAAAATAGCGCCTAGAATTGCTGAGCTTTTATTGGTGGAACGTCGTGACGGCACGTTTGGCGGACCAATAAAAACAGTTTGCAATGACGCCATTTTGACGCTGTGCTAACTCAGATAAAATTATTAAGTATTTGTATCAGGTTGAGTACAAGGAATATATTATGCGATGCTAATTATATATGTAAAATATAGTGATTTTTAAAATAAACAAAAATAATATTACAATATCTGTGTTATATTATTTTCTCGAAACCAAATACATACAGGAGAACGTTCGAGAATAAGGGATAATAATATTAATGTTTCGGCGACGTGATCACGGCAGGTACTTCGAAACAAATCACGTTTTTGCTTCCATCCTTCAGTGCCCAGTGGACGCGGAGTTTCACATTGGGGTAGAACGACTCTATAGGGAACACGTTCGTGTAGGTGTATTCTTCCCCTGCTGCAAGAGGGCAGGGGGCAGGGGAGCCGTCGGCCCTGGTCACTTGGGGGCAGGCACTGACACCTGTCACCCCAATGAATGGTAGCGGAATACCACCCACGTCGGCGTACACGTCATTGACCAGGGTCTTCACTTCGTGGTCTGAAAACAAATGTATTGCAAGCCAGATTTATTAACAAGGCTGGTATCTTCGTAGGACCGACTAGTGAAGTACTACTGTAATAATAATGTAATGTATTATTAATGGCGCAAGCATCAGTGCGAAAATTACTGTGTTCCTATTTGTAGATTCTTAAATGCTAGCAAAATCAAAAGGTACAAAACATTTGACATATTATTCTATTTTTTCGCCTTGCCGCTATAAGAAAAAATATTTTATAGACCGTCCTTGTTATTTGTTCACATGAAATACATAACTAGTAGTTTCGATTAGACTTGCATTGGGAATTGTGCTAGTAAATCTAACTTTTTTATTAATCTGTTTAAAATGCAAACAATGTTACATCTTACATCACTGACGATTTGCGCAACACAACACGAGTCGTTCGTCGCAAATCAATATAACTTATTGCCTGAACAAATAACGTAGACGACAAGCACAAACACAAGCAAACTCAATAGAGTTAATACTGCTTATGCATTGTCTACAAATTAACTGTAGCAATCAGTGAGCTAATTTTATAAGAATAGCCATATTGAACAAATCATTCCTCAAAAATAAAAAACTTACTATAACATTAACTAGAACATTCATTATCAGAACCATGTCAACCATTGTTTTACGTCGTTTCAGCTTGATCCATATATTTGGCGTAAAATACATGCATTGTAATCTACTATATAATATCAATAACATATTAAATAATGCTCAGAAAGTTCACTCGACAAACCGAGGCTTGTGGGTTCGAATCCTTCGGGAAAGCAAGTTAAGGTAAAAGATGCTGATGATTTATTGTAAGACATCAATAGCTTTAAAATTATATGATATTTTTGCTATTGCGGACCTTTATGAAAAGCTTACCTGGCTTAAACTTGAATATAACCGTCGTGTTGGTACCCTTTTGTAGCTTGCAGCCGCTCTTCCTGCATGGGATCACTTGGATTCTTTCATTTAGGTTTTCAAAGCTCTGCCCTGAAATTCACGAAAAATCTACATTAAATTTTGTTTGTGCTACAAAAAAATAAAACTCGGAACTGACGCGAATATAACAGGTAGCATAGAGAGCCCGTTCTTTAAATTCTACAGTTTTTATGAACGATCCAAACGAATAAAAGTCGGAATATTGTAACAAAAAATATTGGACATGTTTTTAGTTAGCATATATTTTTGTTAGTTATTATCTTTGTAACTCGCATTAGACCAGCGTGGTGGGTTACGTTCTAAAAACCCCCTAATGGGAAAGGCGTGCATTAGGGGAGGCCTATGTCCAGCAGTGGGTATGGTATGACTAATACGGGCTGATGACGATGATGATTATCTTTACGGCGGATCTGCCCTACAGTGGGAGTAAGACAGATTGGCAGTATAAGTGCAATTAGTCAATTGCCAATCCGCCTGCTCAGAGTGGCAATTGTGAGCAATTTTTTTAATGGACGCGAACAAGATCGGCGTTCATTAAAAAAGGACTATGTTTAGCGGTGGACTGCTAAAGGTTGTTTATGATGTTAATTATGATAAATATAGTTTTGCCTTACGCGACAGAAATTAAACTGTATGCCAAAAGTAATTATTAGTATCCCATATTCTTGTGTTTAAATTTTACATGATTTTCTATATTTATTACTGTACTTGATTTTGATTCCCACGAAATAGCCGCGTTTCTTCATCTTGCAGTGGAAAGTCACTAGATTCGACCAAATGGACAATTTTTGTTTTTTATTAAGTTGCATAAACTTTAATATCTATATTGTCAATATAAATAATATGATATCAAACGAAGTTTTGCTAATAACTTTTTGTTTATATATTGTAGAAAAACAATTCGGTATAACATCATTTGACTAACAAAATGGGCAGCCAGGCTTTGCAATATCAGCAGAAAGTAGCATGTTCTTAAAGAACCATTTTATTTAAGGTTAATACTGATACTGTATTGTTGCAAACGTAACCTACTGTATTACCATCATATGTATGGTTGCAACGCTTATACATAAAGTAGATCAAGTCAAACTAAAATTAATTCCTTAAAGTTTATATACTTAAGGGCAATTCAATTTAAGATTCAATTTAATCGTACAAGGTTAATATTTTAATTGTCTTAGGTTATTTTAGATGGTTTACAAATAACGTATAATAATAAAAAAGATCGTTCAAATCGGATTTTTTAGAGGTGAAGCGAAGATGGTTTTATTAAAAATATATAAAAAAGTACAAATATTTCTAAATCGGACTTCAAATGAAACCTTATAAGTTAAACATGCTTTCTATTATTAACGGTTTATTTTTTAATTATAACCGACAATTTGTTTACCGGACGATTAAATGAGCTTTTTCGATTTCGATACAGAACAAAAAAACAATACCTATATCAATAGACTCGGAAAGTTTAAGTATATTGATGTATATATTTAAACTCTCCTCATAAACAAGAAGGAAAAACACAATTTAATGTGTGTATGACGATTAATAGTCAGGATGTGCCTCGTTTACCTAACTGAACGGATGCGATGCATAAGTGTAACCGCTTCCTTTTATTCTCCACACATGATATGTCACTGAGAATCCGTTAATCTTCACAATCGTTATTCTGTCTGATTTAATGATATATATATGTTATTAACGGTATCATTATACATATCAACCGACCCGATGACAGACTAAGATCAATATGTCTGATATCCCATCTTTATCTTCCTTCTGCCATAATCATAGATGCTGGAAAAAGTCCGAAACGTAGGGAATACAATTAACGTGTAAAATACATAAAAAGTGGATTTGATATGATCTTTTATCGAAAATAAGTAATAAAAATAATAGAAATCCATGCTTCAACTATAGTTAAGTCAAATGGGACTCGGAGTTGAAATAAACATTGTATAATAAACATTATAGCACCGAAGTGGCGTACCTACATACGGTTTTTGTTATTAACTACCTAGTCGACTCTCACTCTGTAGCCGATATCCCGTTGATATTTAATTAATAAGAATTCTAGTATGATGCAAACTTTGTTGGTTCACTATGTTCAGATCAATTCCGAATTTATATTGGTCAAGAAATTATTATACATACGATCATACATATGTTATACATAGTATGATCGGATATAAATTAAAGGAATTATCTTTGAATTAAAGGATTACAGTATTTTGTAATTTAACGCTGTTGTTTTGTTTCCGGAAAGAATTGTTAACTGATGCGGTTTTTATTTTTATAAAACTACTAATTGCACTAAACTGGTTTCCAAGGCTAATTATACAATAAAAAGTTGCTTTGCACCGAGACCACAATAGATGTATGACGACGACTTTGTTTCCGCTAATTTTTCCGTCCGTATATAATAATAAAAACATTAATATTATTAATAATACAGTTCCGTACTTAATTATTATTATAATATTCAACACAAAATAGTGAAGGAACATTTGTATACAAATTAAAGTAAAGGAAACGTGGAACAACAACATTAAAGTCTTTCTTATAAAAATTACAAAATATTTTTTTTTCAACGGGATGTAGTGAATCATGCGAAAGCACGAGGCAATCAACACAATATTAGAAAAATAAAGTAAACAAAGTCTTTACTTTTATCTTAAACGGTAATGGCGCCAGCGCCATAGAGCAGACTTTCTTATTGGTGGTAGGCGGCCATATTCGAACCCCGCGCAGTGTTTGCGCCATTAGAATTTGGCGAAAAACAATGTATGTAAATTTCATGTCTTATTTAGTTCAATATTGACTAAGTGACGAGCGAATGTAAAACAGTAACAGTGCCATTCCGTAAAGAGCTCTCATAGGTTTCCGCCGCCAAATTTAAATATGCGATATTTAACCAATTAGAGATCCAACATTTATGACGTTAAAGTTTCACATAAAACTCTACATAGATTTTATTTGAATCCTGCATATGTTGCGCCTAACAACTTATTACTGCTTACACGATTCTAAGTTCTAACATAAATAAAAAGATACTAATAAACTTACTTACCTACCATTGAAAAAGGACACACCAATATGGTATATTAATATAAATACTAAAATTAACAACTGCACTCTTTGTTTTATCATTATTTCCAAGATCGGCCATAAAACCAATATATACAATTAGCTATATAGTTCTACAAATATTTGCGTACATTCTTGTCTATTTTGTATGTGTCTATATATTAAAAACTTTAAAATAGTTTGTTTTTTTAAAAACTAATAATGATTTAAAAACTAGTTTAACATGAACGTGATGTCCACAAAAAAATTATGACAATAATTCTTTGCCATTAAATTCGTTAAAGATACGAGGTTGTATCATTATTCATTAAAAAGATCATTACAGCTTATCGGATTAACATTTATAGCCTTGCTTAAAAGCATTTAGGAATTGTTTTTTGGTATTTCCGTCTTCAGTGTTCTTTTTTTAATTACTCATGGACTTGAAACATTTTATCCTCGTATATGTTTTATTATATCTACACTATATGTACGGTTTGTAAAGTAACATCTATAATTTAATGATATCTTAACGGGATGAAATTTATATATTGAATTTATCAGGTAAGCGCTGTACAACGACTTCTTTCGCTTCCGTGAGACACAGGATGCTAGGTATCTCTTTAAATCGGTAGCCAGAAATCAACTCAAAACATATAGTGCTGAGCTATAATTATTTATTTTATTTGCGCAACATTGGAACACGTTAAATCAACTATTTACGGATTCTTCGCATTTATTCCTAATATTTTACTCTTTGCAGTGTCCATGATCTCGGGTAGACGCTGGAAAGAATTCGAAACGTTAGACGTTATCCATATAAGAAGGATTAATAGACCTCAGCTATAGAATCGGTCACAGGCGGTATATATTTATAATTTAAAAACGTTTATACTGTCATAAACAAATAAGTCTCGCTAAATTACATTTTTGAGCCTTTTAAATACAGTTAAAAAATGTATTTTAGTATAGTGTCGTATATATATCCAGCAGATAGTTTCATTTATGTTTGCCTTTCAAACAATTAGGTAATGTCCAAATAGAGAATCTTGTAGGTCTCCAACTGGTCGTGTGGAATTCTTTAACATTAGTACAATAAAGAGTTAGTATCGTATTAAAAAAAAAACACAAAATCTTTTACAATCATTAAAGACAGTGGTAAATTTTACTCCGCGCGTATTAAAGAGGATATTTCAGATGCATTTCGTCTTTCCTTACATTAAATAAAGTTGACCAGATTGACTATTTACATTCCGAAAATATACAATAATTTAAATTGGCATCAACCAAACGGCTTAAAAAACAAACACTTTACGAATAACTAAATCTTTTATTTATGCGAATGCAGCCACAATCGTATATCAAGTTACAAAGCCGCAGTTGGAATTCCATTTTTATAATAACTTTACATCTGGCCATATAAATTTTTTCTGCTAATAATAACATACACAGGCTTGAGGAGCATGTTAAAGGTAGATCCTGGTTAATAACCTTTATAAATAGCTGAAAATAACCTTTTCTTTCATAACGGAAGGGGAAAAGGTATTATGACAAAATCAACTTATCGAATGCAGTTATTATATACGGATTGTGATGTTAAAATGCTAAGAATTGTAAGGTTAACCAGCTGTATTCGACAAGAACTTGTAAAAAAGGTTTAAAGAAGAAGAGGGAGGAAAAATTATCAAGATTTTAATGCGTTTTCATTCTTTGATTATAGAATACATTTTCATTAACATGTCACTGAGCTATTTTTCAGTTCACATATATTTTATCTGATATTTACTAATATCATCTTAGATGGAATCAACAATATTGCGCTGCGCAATGCCCAGTACTTAAGAGCGATGAATTGAAGTTATTTATTGCCGTATTGATGCTATGTATAAATTAATATATAAGCATTGTTATTACCACATGCATATTTTGTAAATGTCAATTAAAACAATAAATCAATCATTATATTACGATACATATAGCTACGGTTAATACCTAAGTTAAACACACATACATACGTCATTAGCCTGTGATAGCCCACTGCTGGACATAGGCCTCCCCTAATACACCCTTTCCATTAGGGGCTTTTGGACCGTAACCCACCACGCTGGTCCAATGCGGGTTGGTGGGTGGACCTACTTTTTACATGCGCATCCGACGCATGGATCATCTTACTTTTCAGACAATTGGGTGATCGGCCCAAATTGCCCTAACCAACTAGGAAACAACAATGAAATATCATAGAAACAAAAATGCATATCAATCTTAGAAAAGTTGCTTATAAAGCAGACGATAAACGTTTCAAAAATAATCTGAATTGGCCGACCACTTCGATATACCTCATCGGACGAACAAGACACAATCATTTAAAAAAATCTTGGACAATTTGGTTTTTTAGCTTTGTGTAGGTGTGAATTATACTAAAGCATAAAGAACGTTTGCATTTGCACAACACAAGATTTGCATTTTTATGTGTATGTTTGTAATGAATAAACTTTTTATTTATTGCCAACGAAGGCAGACGAACAGTCAGCACGATAGAAATATTCGCGACGCATGGACATTGGTAAACAGGAGTTATCAATTGCTGCCCGCCATAGGATGCTACGTCTCGTTTACCCAGTAAATATGCTTCCTACGATGCCCTTCAAGCCGGAAAACGGTACTATTTTACACACTACAACTTTGCGGCAGAAATAGGCACCGCGGTGGTACCGCCCCTACGGCTTCCTGTAAAAGGGGACCTACCACCTCCAAAACTATCGTGCCTATTTGCAATATTCTTTCATCACTAGAAGGCTACTGTCCCTGAGCAACATGCGCTATTTTTCATCCCAGGAAAATCAATTCCAAAAATCACAAAGTAACGCGGGCAGAGCTAGTTATTTGTAAAATGAAACCAAACGAGGTGAGCCATTTAGTTATATGAACACTGCCATGCGATATTATAGCATTAACAAGTCGGTGCAATTGCAACGCAATAAAATTACTGGGTTAACGAGACTAACATCCTACGCGTCAAGGTGACAACTAGAGTCAAAGGTGTAGCAGTGTCGCACATCCTTATACGTAGTACATAGCTAGTATTTGACGCGTCTCAGACACGCAACTTGCTAATATTTTTAATGAATCCTATCTATAAACAGAAACCACTTAATCAATTATTTTATTACTAATGATAATAATCTTTATTTTGAAACTTAAGAACGGCACAAATGTACAGTAAAAGAGACATACACATAATGTTCGCAACAATTACTCATAATTTAATAACATTGAACATAGGTACATAAATTTTAAGCCATTTTTTGTTTTTCTATCAATGAACCCTCCATAATCTAGAGCAGGGTTTATTGATAACATGACAAATATTTACGCGACTATTATACATATCAAATCCACTTTTTTACGGATTTTCGCGTTAACTCTCGATTTATATTTATTCCCGACGTTTCGGACTCTTTCCAGCATCCATGATTACGGGCAGAAAAACTACGACAGAAATCACTTATCATTGTATGGCTAATATTTCCATTTGTGGGTATTCAGTAACTTACAAATCAAGACAAGAATTTAAGTTTAATATAGCTTACAACTTTCGGCATTACTGACTTTGTTTTAAAAACATTTAAACGCCATTCTGATACACGTTACATTGATTTTCTGACGTATACAGTAGTTAATATTATATTTGTTGTTAAGTTATTATAAAGTAAAAGAGTTGCATAAATCCATTCGCACTAACAACATTAATAGGATTTGTTGTTATTGAAAGCCACGCTCGATCTCTCTCGATCGAATCAAGAACAATGATTCAAAATCATATGGAAATAGTACTGATCTTGTAACTTTTTTGTTGAGGATCAATTTTACTGTATAAATTTTCAATTCTTATTATAATCAAGAATTTAGGCGTCAATGTCTCAATTATGATATGATTCGATAGGTATTGTAAATATCTAAGATTTAAATTGTCATAAGATTTTAAAAATTATTCTATACCATGGAAAGGTAAGATTTTTTATTAGTTGACTTTTTTTATATTTCGTAATTTTTTAAAGATATCTAAAGTGTGGCAAAATTTATTTTAACGTTACATTTCCAAATCTACAACCTTAAAGAAACCGGTCGTTGTTACTGACCTTCAATTTAGTTGCTAATTTCCCGCAATCTTTCAACCGGTTCCTAATTGATACTATCTTTGCGAATATTTAATTAATAATAGAAACAATGCAAGAACACAACACAAACTATTAATTTTATCAAGTTTTTAAGCTTCTATTTTTAGGATAGTTTCGACTATGAATGTTGTTAAAATATTATTTGTTTTTGATTTACTCGTTGTAAGGATATACCTAATCGCAAAAGGTTCTACAACGATCGTATTAAACACTGAAATAATTATCATAACCTCTGCCTTGCCCTAGTGGTACTGGATACCGCTTCCATGGCCTGGTGGTAGTGGCCCTTGTTTTACAAACCGAATATCGTGGGTTCAATCCGGTTGAGAAATTATTTTATGGTCGTACCAATTACGTACGTACGGCCAATCGGGGTATATTGCTTGAAATGTAAGATGATCCATGCATTGAATGGACACGACAAAACTTGGTACCTACAAAACTACGAGAAAAAAGACTGAAGTAATTTTTAAGGCCTGTTTCTGGTTGCAAAGCTACCGAGCGTATTTCTGTACAAAAACATTGTGCTTACAATCGTTATTATGTCAAATTTTATAAAATTCAAGATTACTATTGGAATCTGTGTGGCATAATCATATAAGAAACAGAAACATTGTGAAACGAATCTTTAGGATTGTGTAACATTTCTCCAATAAAATCATTGATTAGTTATACACGATAAAGTGTTACAATATAAAACAATGATGTCAATACTAAAAACTGGATAAATAATTTTTAACTAACAGTTGCATGCGACTTTGACGTAGTTTTTCTGTTATGACCAAATTTTTCAACAAAAATGTTATGTTATATCATATTTATGCAGTTTTACAAAGATCATTTACGTAGATACAGCCTCAAAATGGAGTTCAGAAAAACAACAGGATTATTTAACCGAATTAATTTGCAATTAACATCTGTTTTGTTCGTAATTATTACGTTAAACCTTGAGATTAAATCTCACGTTCACACTCCGCCTCACCTAAAATCAAAGCGCCCGGGCTTCAATATGTTTAAGCGATACATATTATTCATAACTACATACAAAACAACTAAAACGACTACTACAAAAAATAGTACAAGCTACACTTTACATGACGATTATATGTAATTATTTACGAGAGCTTTAATATAATATGTTATAAACATTCTTTTTTTGTACAGGGTCTATTGTGAACCTAACAAAATCATTAACTGAGTAACTCACTCATATCTCCTTCATTAGTTTCGGATTTCTGGTAAATGATATACAGAAAGATGAACCCTCATTCTATAACAGTTTAACTTGAATATCCTGAGCGGTAATTGTAAGCTCATAAAATGAACAGTTCAGTCGCTTGCAGGAAGCGATTATCCGGTTAAATTTGATTAACGCTTCTTATTACATACACCCAATGCTTCAAGAATTCTGCCTTCAGTGTTAGTTTTAGCCGGAATATTTAACGGCGTAAAAATAAAAAGTCAGTTGAACTAAACGCAGATTTCTATGCCCAGTATAAAAAGTGTGTGACACTAATTTATTAAACATAAATAAATTCTTTAAAATGTAAATAAATTATTAAACTTACCTTCGCACTGCTCGGCAGGTGTCACATTTGCTTGAACGTTTCCAAAAATTGATGTTAAAGAAATTAAAACAAAAACAATGCAATATTCGTGCTTCATTTTTTAAATCAACTGACGCGTCCGTTCAAGCAAACACCGCAAACCAAAATAAGATGAAGCGAAGAGATCGGGAGGTCATATTCACTCAAGCACAGAGTAGGTAAGGAACAGAGAAATCTTTAAAAAATTAGTAAGGCCAATGACGTAATATAACACTCATTTTTAAATATACATTAATTTTGTTTTACATCATTGTTTATTATTATTCTAGACTATTTAAAATACATATTAATGTTCCGCCCTTTTTTCTCCTTGACAATGTCTTAAAAGAGCATAGTTACAGGTATCTTAAAGAACAAGAGGGTGCACGGTTTTTTATTCATATAAAATCTAAGCTTTATTGGCGATAAAATACTTTAATAAACTAATCACGTTTATGACCGGGTGACCCATTTATCAAGTAAGATTTATAGCGGAACAACAAAGAAAAATATACTAAAATATAAATAGATATCATTGTAGATTTGCGATATGTGATCAAATATTTAGACGCTCTATACTTCTTATTTTCACATATCATCTTAAATAAAAGACTGTATTTGTATTGTAATAAAATATGTAATATGAGGCAGTTTTTTATTTTTTTAAACAATATCTCGTGAACTACATTTACACATAGATTATAAAATATGAATACTTTAATCTGAAAATACAATAATCGTGTATAAGAAACAAAATTTAATACTGAAATTCTTGTTGCATTCCAAGAACAATTTTTAGCCAAAATTTATAAAACACAGCTTACAAAAAATCAGCAGTCATATTGTTAGAAAATAACAAAACATGACAGTTCTGGACTCAAATTGGTAACATTAGAACATAAGTTATAGCTAGAACTTAATACATAAATATGAAGAATACTATTAAGAAAAATAACTTTCACCGTTTTAATAAATCGATAAAACCCGAAAACTCCACCATAAAAGCGGTGCATTACAGAAAAAAATGTTTTATACAGCATAACAAATAACCCGTCAAAAAAATGTATGCGCAGAGATTTCAATGTCACTGTCTGTAAAAAATTAAATATAAATATATAAATTCAAGTTCAATCGACGTATACAAACAACCAATAAAAATAAATTTGCACTTATTACTTTAACAAATAAATAAAAATAAAAAATCGAGACAAACTACCGAGGCATATATTAAAATAACAATGGAATGGCCCTTGTCTTCGGACAACGTCTGGCGTTCCTCACTCACTGTATAAAAAGTATAAAAAATGTGGAAAAACAAAAGTTACGTCCTTGTAGATCTCGCTTTCAGCAGACTTTGTTTTTGTTTTTAGTGCCTTCGAGGCGAGTCTTATTTAGTTATTTTATTTTTGACTCTAGTAAAAGAATACATAATGTATCTAAATATTAATACATACCTTATGCTTTAGAAAAAAAATAAAAGCTTGAAAACAGAAGAATATTTTTCAGTGCAAAAAATCACTACAGATATTAAAATTTTCAAGATAAAAATTGCGTCAGAAATAGTATTGGTTTACTTACAAACATCTATAACATATAAATACAAAACTTAACTTTCTAATACAGAAACAATTGATGTCAAGTTCCAGCTATAATTAATTTAGAAAATCATAATGTTAAAGAGATTCAACAAAGCAGCCTTTTGGTACTGTGAAAATTCTTTGTAGGAAAACAAAATCTTCTTTTATAATAATTAAAATCAATATTGATTACAATTTTAACATGTGTAATAAATCAGTAAGTGCATAAAAGAAATGATTTTACAGATTTTCAAATATTACAAGTTGTTATTTACTATTCTCATAGTCAGAAATTTAAATACTTATTTCAATAATCAGAAATATATTTGGCAGTGCAATATTTAGTCTAAAAGTTGTTACATATACATAATACAATTCCTAAATAACCTTGTATAATTTGTAAATAATATGGATAGTACATTTAAAACAAATATATTTATTATTTGGTCACATACGGTTAATAGGTCCAAAACATGTAATATCTTTGAAAACATAAAAATAATATATAACAAACCAGATAAAAAAGATTTATATAACAAACCATCAAATTAAATAACCAATAAGACAATGGGAAAAACATTAATCTTCTTTTATAGAAAAACAGTTTAATAAATAGCAACTACCTGAAAGAATAATATATAGATTTACCTCAGGTTTAACTATCTATATTATTTGGTTAAATAATATAAGGTATGAAAAATAAAAATAGGAAAATAAGTATTCATGCTTGAATACATTAAAAATTCAATAAATCAGATCTTAAAATACATGCACCATTTCTACTATTAATTAAGTCGAAAAATTCTAATATTTTAAAGTGAATTTTAATGTTTAAATAAACCTAATAAGGCATAGCATTATTAGCTTTCCAATTAGTAAACTATGTGAAAAAATTACGCAAAAATGTCTGTCCATTTTATTGGTTTTCATTGCAACAATAGAAGTCGTAACTAGACGCCATATTACTGTTTTGTTTTTAAAGATCTGTATTTCATCTAATGTACAATCATACAACCATGTAATGTACAAAATAATTACTAAATTGTGTAGTCAAAATAACCCCTGTATCATAATCATATTATAAAATATATTAACCTTCAAAATACTGAATAAAGTGTGACAAAATTTCTTATGATGAATATCCATAACCACCCGCTTACTTTTGATTGTTTATACTTCTTTTTTATCTGTTAGGTTTGACATAAAGCTTTTTTAAGGTGGCAGTTGGTATTTTCACAAATGCTTCCTTTAAATTACCACAACTTGATGGAGATGCTGCTGATAAATATTTGTTTATGTTAACTAGGACTTCCATGGGGTCTGTACCAATCTCATATTCGGTAATAGCTTGATATATTGCCTGTAAAAATATATACGTAATTTTAGAGATGTTTTAAAGTTCCTTAAACCTTTTAAAGACAACTAAAATAAATTATTTAAATAATTACAAGCAATTTTACCCAGAACTTGAAGCCTGTTAAAAGAGTGTTGTATAACCTATTTATATTCATTAACTATTATTTATTTGACTTATAAACACTGTACAACTCTCACAAATCTCAAAAAGGAGACAACTAAATGTCAATGATACTACCCCTGGTGATGACTGTTATACATACTTTCAGTAAAATTGATATTTTTATATAAAATCCCACTTATTCTTTTTGCAACTACTAAAATTGGCTATTTAAAGAGATCTAAACAGGCTTAAAATATATTACAAGGTACTCAACAATTTTTATTAACCAACAGAATCCTTATGCTAAAGTCCTTACTTGAAAAGCGGGTTGTTTTTCATTATGAAAAATTCCTCTGCTCCCATGAAGTACAACTATCCCTCGTTCCGTGGCATCTGAACACGCATCGCCGTACATACATTGGTCGGAGCGATAGTTGTAGCGACAGGAGAGGACATACACTGCTCGCTCATGATAGTGGAATATTATGTTAATTATATCCTAAAAAATAGCAAAATTTGATAAGTTAAACAATATATTTTTTTACATAAGGTGATTTGATTTTATAATTGCTTTTAAGATAATTTTAAGTAGAGTATGTGCTGGAATTAAAGCATTAAGCTGCAATATTATTAAAGAAAACATATTCATATCATCTTTGCCTATTTAAAGACAAACAAAAATATTTGCATACTAAAGGTCCTCTTAACTTTTTTCGTTATAAATAAATAAATGCATGTAAGCCAAAATATTATTAACACATGAATAATTAGTTGTAGACCGATTAAACTTTGTTTTTACTATAAGAACTTCAAAGAGACAAAATTAAATAACTGATTTTATTTTTGAAGCACTCTTATTGTCTTAAAGTTAGTGTTACTATGGAATACAATATACCAGTAAGTAATAGTCTTAATCAGACTAAGATACAAATTATATTTTTACTTCTGGTTAGTTGCATATATGTTGTTTCAAAGAAAAAAACATCAATAAATTTAACTCATCAAGTAGCCATTAGATGGAAGCTTTAATTCTTTCTAACAATTGGTTGATTTGCCTATGCTTGATGTTCTTGGTTAAGTTTTTATAATTTAATTTAAAAGCCTTTCCTTTTACATTTATAAAGCTTTATATATGTCAAAATCCATTGCCTAACAAACTAAGTTCAAGCCATAGTATCTACTTTGAAAATTAAATTGTCACAATATTTTATGCATTTTCAGTATTTACAGTATATTTTTAAATAATCATTTGCTGTTGCATTTTCATCGGAAAATTATAAAGCCCCAATAATTCTTTAAACCTGTTGCCTCACATTTGCCTTATCATATAAGATAAGTGAAAAAACTTGTTTTGCTGGTAATTAATAATGATGTTATACTTTCAAGCAAATATAATTGTTGTCAATGCCTTAAAATATTTTATAATTTTATCAATTATTTTAATTAATACAGCCAAGTTATTTTTAATTATTTTTAATTGTAGTAACATTTGAGCAATTAAAAAATGCCTTGAAATTTTAAAAGAGGCTATAAAAAGTATAACACTCTATACTGAAGATCCTATTTTTTTAAAACTACTTTAACCTATTACCGATTAATAAAAAGAAAATAATCACCTGATCTCCCCAAGGAATGAATAGCTTCCATTTTAACATAATTGGAGTAACATAGTCAGTCCAACCAAAATCTCTTATTCTTGTAAGATTCATTAACATCAATCCAGAATTCAAACCTAGAACATGATAGTGTTAAGATTAATTCATTGTACAGTTTCAATTTGTTTATTTACACTATACTTATAGTGAAAACGTTCCTAAGTCAAATACAGCATACTAAAGGTCAGTCTGTCTTTACTTTGAGATGGGAGTGCCCACTTGAACTGACAACCTCCAGTTTCCAAAGCACATGCCCATACCACTAGGTAGCGGAGGCTGTTATAGTAGCCAATATAGTTACTAGTTAAATTAGACATTACATTCATGTAACAGCGCAGTCAAAATAAATTATAATATTAATTTGAGTCTGTACAATTTCTTAAATTGTAGCTCTTGTAAAACACTTACAAAAATAAATAAAAAACTTTTATTAATCAATGACAATGACATTACCATATTTCCCATAGTATGGATGCTTGGCAAATCTTGGGTACCATGAGACATTAGGGTTATCGTCTTCAAGAGCCATGGCTATTATCTGAGAATTATTGAATCTAGGAAATGTCTCCCATAGTTCATCGGCAGGTCCCAAAAATATAGTATCAGTGTCAACATAAATCATGGAATCTATATGTGGAATAAGGTCCTGAAACAACATGTTAAATAATGTAATGAAAAAATCTTTCAGTCTCAAATTATATAAGGGTAATACAGTTACATGCTATTATACTACTAAAATAAACTTACTGTTATCTAAAATACAACCATTTATTTCTACTTTACAAAATTTTTATGTTTGCAGTGACTGCTGGCATCACAATAACATATGAAGCTGCCATATCATATGCTGCCATACATAACATGACGCTTCATATAGGACCTATGTGATTGTTGCAGTCCTCAAGTCAAAATTTTAAATTTAATTTGGCCATTAATTAGCTTTATAATTATTTTTCACATCCTATTTAGCTCTATTTATGTAACTTTCTGTAGTATAATTTACTTTAGAATTTAAAGCATTTGAAACAGGATTTTATTACTCTTATAGTATTTGGTAGCTGTAATGTGATTAGATTTTTTAAATGAAAACAATCAATTTCCCTCTTTACAACTTAGTGTAATAGAATAAATTGTAAAAACTCACGGGTATAAATAACCGTTGGGCTGCACATTTACTGAATAAATTCATCCATTCCTCTTTATGGGCTTCTGGAAAATTAAGTTTATGCAGTTCAAAATCAAACTGGCCATTTACCAGGTATCTCCATTTTGTAAGTGTTTCATTTAACAGTCCCTGGAGTTGGTCATCAGCGAATATTACGAAGTAAACAGATGATTTTGTGAATAAAAGAACTGATTTTACAACATTTAGAGATTCATTGAATCTTGAGTCACAAACAACAAAAGACATAACGATCCTTTTTGCACCATGATTCGCGTTTGTACTTGAATTTCTATAAGAGAAAAAAATATATATGATAAAAAAGATGTATGCGAACCATTTAAATTGCAGTTAAATTAAATTAGCAGCAGATTAAATAACAAAATAATTAAAGAAAATAATTAAATTATGAAAAACGGATATCAGATATAAACCTTATTCAAAAAAATCTTAATTGCTTCAAAATGTTCTGGTCTCATATTTTAAAAATATTTAATTTATAACTCACATTTGTACTCTTGATTTTAAAGGTTCCTTAAAATTAAAAACCTTTTTTCTTGTAGCGCTGAGAGAATATAAATATATAGCTAAAAACGAAAAACACAAAATAATAAAAAATTTACAAACAGGAAACCGTCTCATATTTGCAATAAATAAAATTTAAATGTAAACGTCAAAGAAAGTTTACGCCAACAAACAAAAACCTTTTTTAGTTTTTACAGGTGCAAATGTCACCATCTATCAGCCTACAATAAAATCTAGATTTTGTATTAACAAATATAGTTTAAACCATAATGTTAATAAATAACATTGCTTATATTTACTTGTAATTTTATAATATACAATATAATTTTACAACAATTTTTTTGAAATATGAGATTCAATCGTCGTCTTAATCGCGAGATTAAGACGTAGTAAGTTACTTTTTTTGTCTCAGTTCTACGTTGCCCTCTAGACCTTTTTATAAGGTACATTTGGACTTTCAAGAAGCTAAAAAATCACCCTGTTTATCTAAAACAATTTTTGCACCGAATGTCAGAGATGTCTGCTAAAAAGGCAAATCTTAGGAGTCCAGGACTCTAGCTGATCTACATGAATGATAAAGTTCATATTATGAACTTAATTATCATAATGAAATAAATAATAATATTTTTTCAGTTTAAGTCATTACCCTGGGTGATAAAATCTCATTATTATTCACATTTATTTTTTATTTAAATAAATGAGAAAAAATATTTATTGGTTGTAGTGAAAAACAGTGAAACGGAATGATTCAATTGTTCTTCTAATGAAATGTCAAATAGATGTTAGATCAGAAGTACCGAATTCGATCGAAAACATAATCTTAAAACTCGTAGAAAATTTAGTACTAATGTGCTATGTTCCTGTAACATATTTAGTAAATTGTTGGCATTGAATTTGACCCAAGATGGTTGTTGGGGCATTTCCTATTGCAAAACTATCTGTTTTGCTAGTAAAACAGATCAGCAAACCTATCGCAAATGCCTGTAAGGAGAGAGCCAAAAATAGTCCATTTTTTAGGACTTATGTCTGCATGCCGCCAGCTCAATGTTAGTCATTAACAGGTAATGTTTATAGCTTACATATCAGAATACAGAACGCTTAAGTCTACTTTTGTTTACAGTTTACAATTGGTGTGAAGTCAAAGCGAAGATGTGGATTTTAAATTTAGGCAAACCAGTCAACATCCCTGTTCTCAGCCAAGAAATGGCTATTGAACTTGGAGCTAATCTCCTTGGTGAAACAGTAATATTTGTCATTGGTGCTGGTCTTCTTATTGTTGAATATAACAGGTGCAAAAATGTTGTTTACTCATATCATATATTAAATCTTGAAACTTTGATTTTATATTTATATGTTTATGTTAAGGCAAAGCAATAAAGAAGCTGCAAAAGAGGCAAAGCGGGCAGAAGAGATGATTCATATAACTGGAACAATTACAGACCTGTATTTCACTGTCCAACAACAACAAACCCAATTAAGAGAAATGGAGAGGATGATTCACTCTTTAAGTAAGCAACTATATACAACAAATAACTTTATTAAAAAGAAAGTTTAACATCTCTTATTAAATATATCCTTAATTTGTTTTAGATGGTAAGAAACCATTGCCTCCACCACCAGCAGACAAAGGGCCAACAAATCAGATGCCACCAGCAGCTCAAGGTGTTCCGGTGCCTCACAATGTTAATCAACAGAGATACAACAATTTTATGACACCAACTCCGTATCCTAACCAAGGTGTAATCCTATCATCACTTAACTACATACAAATGGATGCATTTAGTTCAATATTCAATCATCAATCACCTGAAAAAGTCACAGAAACCAAACAAGAAACAACTAAGGTCCATAAGAGAGAGCCAGCAATTTTATCACAAGCATTGTACAATATAGAAAATAACTTTAGAAGTCTATTCTAAGCATTATATGAGAAATTTATTGTGTTTCTTATGTCTAAGTTATGGTATATTTATTAGTAGTTGTTGGTGCATTGTAGATATGATCAGGGCATAAAGTGATTAACATAAGTATTGTTAAAATTTATGATTGTTTTATTTAAAAAACTAAACTTACAGGTTAGTCAAAATTCTTGTAATTAATTAATTAGCATTTAATCAAGGATGAATGTCTCTTTTATCCTTGAATTATGTGTATATACATATTGCCTTTAATCTCACCGTTTTCTTTTAATAGAAGAAGACTTTTTTTAAATTACTATCACACTGTCATTGTTTAATTTTATTGCGATTAAAGTGTGATACTGCCTGTGAAAAATACCTTAAAAAAACACCACATTCTAAAAGTATCAAAGAAATATTAAATTAAAATTATGAATTATTATTGAATATTTTTTGTTGTTAATATCTGTAACCAATTTGAAAGCTTTAATTCAAGAAAAAAAATCCAGCTTATTGCAACACTTCAATAAAAACAATAAGGGAATATCTGATAGTACAGAATAAAAATTGCCAACACTTGCTTAGGCAATAGCCATTTGTAAGAATTAAAAAACACAACACAACTTTTAAATTGTTTAATTATTTTCAAGCCATTCATCCATATATTTGCAGTCCTGAGGTGTTATTAGCCCAGTCGAGGAGCATTTAAAAATAAGTGGGCAGACACCGCATGGCACTTGTACAAGACCAGGTGGTGGGATGAGTGATTCTATTGCTCTGTAAACTCTGTCACCTTCAGTAGATACATTGCTCTCTGCCTTTCCATCATAAACTAAAGTGTTCAATATTGTTACCACATCTTCAACCTCTAAATTGACCTGAAAAATTTAATAAAATCCATGTCAAACTTTGGGTGACTTAACTATGAACTTTCCACCATCATATCTGGGTATAATTTTTTTAATTAATCATTTTTTAACCAATCTCAAGAAGATATGCAATGTTTAGCAAACAAAATAACAGTAGGTATAATAACAATTTCTAAAAGGTTCAACCAATATAAACTTTGAAATGGTATATCATGTAATTTTTTTACATGTAAAATTTATACTGACAATAAAGTAATTTGAATTTGTAATCTGTATGCAATATGAAAACATTCACTCACATTACTAATCCCCAAATCGGTAATATATTTTTGCACTTCTACTGCAGAAGCAAAAGATTGAGTCCTACCAACAATTGGACCTTTGGGATTGTTTTTGATTTTGTCCGCTCTCTGCTGGAGAAACCTAAGGCACTGTCTGTTAAGAATGTCTACAAATTCAGATTCAAAATCCTGATCTTGATACCACGCCCCTCCAGATATTGATCTATCTGGTTCCAAATTATAAAGCATGTACACCTTTTTTTTTGAAGCCTGAAATGATATAATTTTTTCTAGTAGTTATGTGATTACCATCCAAATTATAACTACTTGATTATATTGTATTCATGGTATAGGGGCTTACTATAATGCCTGCTAAAGTCTACCCCATGATCACAGACATCTGAAATGTTAGGAACAAAATATATGAAACTAACATAATAAATCCACTATGCAATTTGCATTTGCAATCAAATGTTAATATGTTATCACTGATTTTTATTATTGAACATTGATTTTAAAAGTAAAATTAAAAAGTAATTTTAACACCCTTTTCCAAGAAGTTGTTATTTTATAAAATGTTTTACTTACATTGACACATTTTACTGCTTTAATAATTTTTTTACTTTCTAAATTTTTAAGAACTTTCGTCAATTGTGTGTTGGCAAGATTAGATCGTATTCTAATATCTCTGATCCATATGCCTTTATTGCCAGCTTCTTCAATCAAATTGAAGACCACTTTTTCTTCATTATCAGCCCCTTTCACAGCTTGCTTAGAGGATTGAGCTTTTAACCTTGGATATAATATATAAATGAAATTGTCAATAAAAACAATCTATTAAAAAGCACCAACATTTTAATAAATAATTATGTTTGCAAGTTTTAATGAGTGGAACTTTAATTATTTTAAAATTAAGAGCATCACCTATATATTAATGAGCCTCCCTGATTGAATAAATCAAATAGACCTTGTTGCAATAACTTATTGATTGCCGCTACTAATTCTGCAGATGAAAGTTCTGGCACTGCGGCTAATATATCTTTATCTGAAATTCCTTTTGGATTTTTTCTAGCCGCATTTAATATCTTTTCCGAAACTATATCGTCTTCATTATTTGTACTCATCTTAATGCTACTTGTACTGTAAGAAATGATAAATGTTAACCTTTAAAATGTGATATGAAATACTATTAAATGTCAAAACATTATGTTGTTGTTGTTGTCTTTAATTTATCCCTAATGGGAAAGACAAAGAGTTTTTGTCCATACAGCCAGATCTTGTTCTTGGTAATATTTGGAAAATCAAAACATTATGCATCTTTTGCATTATGCTACATTACGTTTTCCTTTATGTTTTATGGGAATTCTACAAAGTACTAAATTGTGCAGCCATGCTGGCCTTTTTTTATCATATGTTTTCTTGACAGATCGAGGCTTAATTAGCTTAATTTTTTTACAATGTAGTCTATATTGTAAAAATTATTATAAGATTGTTTATTACTTATACTGATTGCCAAAAGAGTTTAAAATATCGTTCTCGCAACTGAAATAAAATATACCTACTACCTGATAGGATCTGATTTACGAAAAGCTTTGATACTCCGTTTACAAATTGTAAAAAAAATGTGGCACCAGACCTAAACCTTTGTCATAAGTAGTGTCAAAAGTAAATATAAATATTGGGGTTTGTTTTGTAGAGACAAAGAAGTCTAGATCGAAATAACTTGACGTTGGCAAATCTACAAAAACGCCATCAAGCCAAACTGAACTGAACTTGTAGAGACAAATGTGAATCGAGTCTAACTTCTCCGTTATATCGCTGTTTACAAAATGGCATTAAATGAAATAAAACCGATGTCTATTAAACTCTATAACGCAATTGTCGACGATTTCAGTAGAATAACTTCGTTCAGCCGAAAGTCTGAAAATGAACTTCGAAAGAAATACAAAGAGTAAGTCATTTAATAAAACAATATACTACTACTGATGTCATATCTTTCTCTCTTTGAATGCATTTAATTCGTATTTTTGTATTATCTTTAGTGTACCTTCGGCCACCATAGGTAGTATTATATCCTTATTAGTTCAACGGTCAATGAAGCAGAGTTATCGAAAATCACCCGTTATTTCTAGTAAATATTACGAATTATATGAAGATTTAATGCGAGACAAAATAAGGAAGATGTAATTTTAAAGTAAGTATTAGTACTATAAAATTATTGAACATAATGAATAACATATTTCTTCTTTTTACCTAAATTTATGGCCTTTCTCCACAGATATTTTATGTTATAAGACATATATTACTATAAACTGTTACTGAATTTTATTTGTTAAATATTTTTATCACCATGATGCATGCAGATGTCAATAAGCTGTTTCCTTAATTATTTATTCACATTACATAAATTTTAAGCAGGAACTGTTACCTACATATTTTGTATTTTATTTTCTGCCTACTCGAGTTGTGAGTGGTAATGATCTTGCATATCAATTAGTAAAATGTTGACTTAAAACTAAGTTGGAACTGCTGCGTGTAGATTTATCCCTGTTTGTTTATTATATGTGTTGATTGTGCATACACTGGTGCACTATAATATCTTATGTGCAATGGGCTGATTCCTATTGTAGGTTAGTCTCTATAGTCGTAATTGACTTGGACCACATTATTTTTACATGTTGATAATGCTTCAGAAAGCTAGTTCAAACCAGTTTAAGAGAATACAATTGGCAGTTATGATGAAGCCAAATTATATATGGATTTCAAATAAATCAATCCAAATATCAAACTTAATTGCACTATAAAAACATGTTCAATATTACATTATCATAATTGACAATGAAACACTGATTGTAACTCGATTTTATTGGGTTTTGTGGTTAGTTCCTTTTACACAATAACTGATGCTTAAAAATTGTCTTTGTCTTATTTATTGTGTTTTTTTCAGGATATCAGATAGCCAAGGAATATCCCCAGCATTGTTAGTCAGATCTCTAATGCAAAATGTGTACCCTCCACTTCAAGCTAAGAAATATATTAAGGACTCCACCATGATTGAGAACAAAGATTTATCTTATCAGGTGTTTCTAGTAAGTGCTACATTTTTATCATCATGATTTTTCATAAGATTCTGAATAACATTAATCATAGTACAGGAAAATAAATGCTGTTTTTATTTTGTTTGTTTTATAACTGGAATTTCGAGGTGCTTCTGATTTGTGGATGACTTCAGTTCATAAACATATATTTTTTTAATTTATTTACTGTAACCAGGAGGCCTAGAACCCAATAGTTTAACAAATAATTAAAAATTGGCATCCCGTGAAAACATTCCTGGTTAGTTTTATTTAAATTTAGGAATCTATTTAAACTATGACTGCTGTCAAAATCTGGTGCCGCTAAAGTGTAAAGTTTCGAGATATCGTTTGGGTCTTGTTTTAAAAATGTAATGTCCATTAATTGACTAAATTACTATAATTTTATTGTTAATATGTTTTTTGTCTTTTCAGGCTATCATGAATGACAATCAATATGGCCCTTATGCTGATATTGTGAAACAGTAAGTTTTATAACTTGTAAATAGAGTCCAACCGAAACTGATTTTTGTCAAACTAACACATTTTTATCTTTATACATACATATACTGAAATTATTTTTTTATGTTTATTTGCATAGCCACTGCTGGCCAAAAGTTTATTACCAATATAGTAACTGTAGGAATAGTAAAAAATATATATATATATAATGTTGGCGTTGGTAAGGGCATTCAAATAGTTGATTGTGTCTTGTGAAATAATGTTCCATCTTCCATGGAAAGAACTTCATTCTTTTCCATTTTTTGCAAGGTTGGACAACAATTATAGATGTTCTTGTCAAGGTCTTCCAACAAAACTTCAATGTGATTGAGATCCAGGCCCTAAAGAAGCTACAGCATGTTATTCAGCATCCCATTAGCCCCCTTTCTTAATAACTCCTGCATAATTTTGTACCATGATTTGGATAATGTCTTGTTGGCAAAAGATCCCATCACTAATTAAGCGCAACCATTAATCGTACTCGTAAATTTGTACTGCCCCTTATTCAGAATGCCTTTAATGCTTCACTAGTTCGTCAGCTAGAGAAGCAACCCCAAACCATAACTAAGCTGCAATGTTAGCCAAAGAAGGTTGATTGGCGAAGTAACTAGCTGTTCTATCTATCGATGACTGAGAGGCATTGTCGCAGATGTCGTGTGGCCCCTCCACAGACTCGTGGGAGAATAGCACATTTGGGATGGTGTCATTGAGATCTCTTCTTTCCGCGATTGTGATTGGGCTAGCTCCAGATCCTGATACCCTAGGCCCCCGATGGGATTTAGTAGAATCCTTATTTTCTAGCTCTCATTACCCCCAAATAACGGATGCTGGTGTGTTTGTTGCCCGGATAAAGGGGCCGAGATAGAGTGGGAGTGTTTTGTGGTGTAATGGAGAGTGAGAGGAAGAGTGATCTAAATCACCGAGACTGCGGCAACCAGCGCTGGTAGGGTCACAAAATACTATATGATAGCAACAGAATGACATCGTTTTTATGATCGCACCTTTTAGGCGCTAGGATAGTACAACGTGTTGGTTCAAGCTGTGCAAGTTCGACGTATCCCATCCTGGCTCCTGCGAGGATAGGTATGCGGGGTAGTTTATGTGTCTTGTTGTTCTACGATAAAAAAGATGACGATCAATCGTATCTTGGACATTCTAAAGTTACTCTTCTTTTTATAGAAATGCTAATAATCTTTAGCAGAAAACTAATAGAATGTCACATAAAATGTTACTTTACAATAATGCACGATAATTAACAAACACTAAAGCTTCGATTTTATTACTTTCGGTCAAAATTAAAAGTAATGCTGCAACTGGATTTCTTGGCTATAACTAGCCGAAATCAGAAAATATGGGTCCGACTCTACTTGTTCTATATTATATCTATGGTCATACTAATAATATTTACATCTTATTACTTTTGTTTTCTAGATCAATTGGCTTAGAGTACGAACTGAGACTGGAGAGAGAGTTACGTCTGATGAACATAACATTCTCCGATGAAAACATCCTTCGATCTAGAGGATATGATAAAACGCCTGATTTTAAACTGGACGTCCCTATTGCAGTTGATGGATTCATTGTCAATTGGGTTGAGAGTAAAGCCATGTTTGGTGATGAAGAAAATCACACTGGATACGTCAAAGAGCAGTTAACATGTTATTGGAATAGATTTGGACCAGGTTTGGTTATATACTGGTTTGGATATTTAGAAACCTTAGAATCCACTCCAGAAATAAACAACATGTTTATCCTACGAACGAAATTTCCCACTAAGGAAAGTATTACTCAGTACAAAGCTGAATTGTAATAATTGTGACGTTCTCGAGTTACTTATTAAAAAGTGTACCGCAAATGTTTAGTTTTTTATTAAACAGGGGAATAATAATGGCAGTACCATTAGTTTTCCTTAAATGGTACGTTAAATCATATGGTTGCTTCTTTTGTGTTAATATTCCCTTGTTACTTTGTATATTTCCTTAAGGTTTTTTGTTGTGGAGATCGGGTTCGGTATCTGCGGCCTAGTCACAAAGAATCTAAGATCACAGACGTCGTCTTAAACGTAAGGCGAGCCGTGCAGGTCACTTGCAAACAAGTTAAGATCCATCTTATGATGGTTGCGTCCGAGAGAATTCGGGCACGGGTGGAAGTGGTAGCCATGCCGGCAGTCCGTCCCGAAGATCCGACGGACGGAATATAGGAACTACACGGTCAAAGAGGACCAGTGTTCGTATTACGAAAGCAGCTCTTGACTTACAAGCGTAAATCTATGTTCGTTTTAGGCGTCAGTACCTTACAGTACTTAGTTTGTACCTTACAAAGTGGTGGTCTTAGTAAGCGATCCCGACCGACACGACGGTAGTAAAAATAAATTATAGGCTAGTTACGTATTTATGGACGGTAATATTCTCTCTAGGTTTTGGATGTTAATTCAAATATTATACTTATAAAATGTTAAAAAAGAAAAATACAAGTATTTTTTAACAATGGATATTCTTCTATGCGTAGGGATGTGACGACCCTACCAGCCACTTGAGTGCGGAGCTTTCTTATTTTGGGAGTAATGTAGATTCGCAGTACAGGTGCAATGAGTCAAGTTCCCTGGGTTACAGATCGCTACCTCCAAAAACTTGACCTACGTATAACAGACGAGCCCTGAGGCGTTGTACAAATTCCGAAGACAAGGAGAGGACACCGTAACCTTGCCATCAGGCCACCTTTTCTCTTCCCGAGAGGGTGACCATCCGGCGCAAGGCGGCGTAGGATTCCACGTCAACAAATCCCTTCCTAACAACATTATCGCAGTTTTGAGTGTGTCGGCTAGGGTGGCGTACTAAGAGATATACCCTCAAAGTGGTACAAGTATATGCGCCCTTTTCGGCATTCTCTTATGACGAAACGTAGGCCGCTTATGAGGATGTCTCCCATGCCTTTCGTGCCGTGGAGAATTTCAATGCCAATATGGGTGTACGAACTGGCATCGAATAGTATTTAGGATCTCACGGTGTTGGACATTGTAGGGGACAAATGTTGACGAAAAATACATCGAGAAGCTCCACAGTACGTGGACATGGAAAATCCCGATCCTGTGACTAGAAACGAGATTAATTTCATCATGACTGACCGGAAGCACATATTGAGGGATATCTCTGTGATCACCAGCTGTCCAGTGGCTGGACATAGGCCTCTCTTAATGCACACCTTCATAAGAGGGTTTTTGACCATATCCTACGCTGGTCCGATGTGGGTTGACCGACTTTTTACATGCCCATCCGACGCATGTATCGTCTTACTTTTCTGACCATTGGGTGATCGGTTCAAATTGTCCTAACAACGAAAACACACAGTTGTTTCTCCGCGGGAATCGAACCCATGACCTCCGGTTTATAAAGCAAGGAGCAATACGTTAAAACCGGTGGTGATCACCGATTGCTGAAAGGCATTGTGAATATGGGTTTCCAGCGAGAGCGGGCCTGCCTGATGAAGTCTACTATTCAACCTACCTTCCGACATACCGTGATGGAATCTTAAAAAATTCCGACTGGAATTAAATATCCGATAACCAATAAATAGAGGACCGAAAATTTTTGTGGAGATCTCGGGAGAAGCTATCTGTTGAAGCTCAGGAGCAGTTCGGGCTCGACTGTTTCTTCTAATTCTAAGATCGAGGAATTTTTTGGCAAATTGTACGTGTCACGGGCTCCTCAACCTGATTAACGGGTTAACGGTCCACGTGCTAGTCTGACTTGGCATCTCTGGTGAGATCCGTAACGTCAGTTTTGATGAGGTGAATCTGGCTCTAAAGCAGCTTAAGGGGTAAAAGCTCCTGGAAAGGATGAAGTTACGAAAGGGGCAACCCTGTCTTAAGCAAGTTACAAAATTTGTTTGACTCCGATGATGAGATATTCTAAAAATTATTAAAAGTAAAACTGTCTTGTTCAATAGTGGTGACTCCATACAATTGATTGATTAAATTTGACTAATTTATAAATTTTGCGATGTAAGTCTTTTATTATTTAACTTTAACGGAAAAAAGCCGTAGGCATATCAGGCCAATAATTAAGCTTTAATATTGTACTAAAAAAATATCCTTCCTCCCATGTAGGTTTTATGCCCCTGTCATAATAAAAAACACCAAACGTCTCTCGTTGACTGGTGAAAACCTAAAGTACACCATCTTTTATTTTTTTATTTTTTTCTATTGAACGTTTACATTGTTTAAAACCAAACTGTTTTATCAAAAAGCAAATCTTCAGTTTTGATGGTTACTTACAACTTACATAGGAAAAGTGACTGTCTGATTAAATGTCAAAGGTCATGAACTCGTAATTAAAAAAGTATCTCATGACAAATGACATATTATTGACACCTGTCAAATAAATAGTATTAATTAGTTTACAGCCTAGGTATTGTTTTTGTAATATTTGTAGGTTAAAGTGAAGGAATTTTAACAATACTCTTTTCATTATTTGGTTTGGTGGGCCTAAAACCCTTCATGGCTGACGAAAGCCGAAACATTTCCGCAAGAACGTGGTTGCGAACTGTCGACCCTATTAATAAAGTTAGAAACTTTTGTATATCAATGTATTGGTTTTGTCCTTTGATGTGTTTTTGTAATTTATTACATACTGTTTAACTACATAGGTTGGATACTCAGATGGCGTAGTTGATGGACAAAACGCTACATACCAGAGTAGTTTTGACACAGGATATGAGCAAGGAATAAATTTTGGCTTCAGTTTAGGGATCATGGATGCAAAGTATATCATCTTTATTCAGAACTTTGGTGTATATACCTACTATTATGCTAAAATCTTTGTTTTTTTTTATTTCAGGGCAAAAGTTGCTCAAACACAAAAAGCAACTTTGATAGATCCCAGACAAATAAACTGTCAAATTTGCCTTAGTAACTCAATAGAAGAGAATGCAGGAAATTTATTTAATATTCAAAAAGACAAAAATGATCAATTTCTAAGCAGCAATGATGCTAAATCTATTTAAATCTTACTAATGTATATTAATTAAATGAATAGGTTTACTGCAGTATGTAAGTCTCTCCATAATATAAACAAATTAAATATTACTTTATTAAAACTCAATTAAATCTTAAGTTAATCAGAATGTTTAAAAAAAATTCTATCATCAATCATGTCTTGATTTATAGGTTTCTTGGTTTTTTCTCTGGTGGTGGTTTCATATTTTCTTGTTTGATTTCTGTTTTTATATCAATGTGTCCCTGCATTGAGCCATTGGCCATATCAGAGCTAATAGGATCCACGGGTTCCTGCTTTATAGTTATGTTATTCACATTGTTTTCAAGTGGTTTATCTTTGTCATTTGTGTTTTCCGTTTTAACGGTAACACCGTTTGCCTGAAATTCATAAAACAGTTTTAAAATGCTTGGTAATCCATAATAAAACACACCTAAATCATAACTTTCCTAATATAATGGACATATATATATATGATATATATTGCCTATAACATATTTTTTTTAGGCTTTATTGCAACAGCATCAAACACCCAAGCATGCTAGGGCACATATGCGCAAGACAGCATAAACATATTTCCTGTTACTAGATTCCAAAATAACTTTTAGACTAGCATTCTTAATTCACACTTTAAATCAGATTTACCTCTTTAGTAATATTTTTTTATTTATTTGAAACAATAATTTCTAAGAATCAAGTACTTTTTGGCAACATAATTAGGTCATATGTTCTTTGCTTTTGGTAAAATGCAATAATTTTTTTCTATCTTACCTGATTGGAGGCTGCAGGAGTCACTGGAAGTGGAAACTGTCTCACTAACTCTGCAAGCAACATGTCAACCCTTTGTCGCTGAAATACAGTTGATGGTTCTTCTTTTGGTGTACTACTAATTTCTTTGGGGCCTGACTGGCCAGAATTGTATGGACCTGAACCTAAAAATTTATTACAGATTATATAATGGCCAAATAAAATATTTTTATTGAATAAACAAACAAAAAGTAGCAGAATTAATTGTTCTCTTATAGGTAAAATATAGCAATGTCTTATTGACATTTGGCAGCTGGAGCTTATCCAAGCTCTCCATAATGTCATCATTACAGATTTACAGTAGTCTATGTTTAAAGAAATTTTAAAATCATTATATTATATGAAGATCATTACCTGTTTTATTTGCTTTAAAATCCCACCAATAACCTTTACTTGGGTAATACTTGGAATAAATCATAGTTTCTTCAAAGGAGCATTGCAAATGATGAACAGCTGATAACTTAAAGGTAAATATTTGTCAGTTACTTAAGTAGTTTTTGCAAAAATTAACAACAGGTTCTGCTTGTTAAAGTGTATACACAGAATGTTTGTTAGAATGATCATACCAGCCGGGAGTTAAGAACACTTGCTAAGTCTGGAGCTTGGTACACAATTCCTGCTATGATGTAGTAGTCGGCAAGAGGTATAACATGATTGGGGCTGTGCCTTTGCTGTTTCCTTATGACATATAATATTGGATCTTGCACATGTAATAGAATGTACTCTAAGCCAGTCATATTTCTGAAAACCAGAGAATTTTTGTGTAAAACATCAATAAAATGAGAAAAATAGGTCAAAATAATTCTGGCTTCAATATTTCGTATTGTTAACATAACAATTTAGAAAATTAATATTGGCTTACTGTAATTGATCCATACTCAATCTTTGCATTTTAACAACTTCATTGTTGCAAGTACGATCGAAAAAGGGATTAGATTTTTCTGAAAAGTAATCCATGATGTTAGAAGGATTAAGTAATGGAATCCAGGCAGAATCATGCCATGAAACTCCCAGGGGATTATCATTTGATACATGCATTCCAGCAATTCGTCCTGGCATCATCTTGAAACGACAATATGTAAAAAACAATAAGTTAAATATAGAATAGATTAATAAGAGATTCTTATTATTTTGATGTAAATAAAAGTTTGACACTGACATTTACATATTTTATAACACAGATAAGTAAAATTTTCTTGTTCTGCAGTGTATCGTGATCATTGGATTCATTTTAATTGTACTGTAAGTACAATGCGAAAAATTAAAGAGTGGAACACACCATAAATATATCAATGTTAAGACACAATTTCATTTATTGAGGTATCTTACCTTAATAAATGAAATTGTGTCTTAATATAAAAAAAGAAAAAATACAGATATCTCATCATCATCCTTTGTTAGTCCACTGCTAGACATAGGCTTCCCCTAGTGCACGCCTTATTTTATTAGGGGGTTTCTGGACCGTACCCCATCGCGCTGGTGCAATGCGGGATGGTGGGTCGACCAACTTTTTACATGCCCATCCGACGCATAGATCATCTTCCTTTCCACCAATTGGGTGACCAGGCCAAATTGCCCTAACCAACTAAGAAACAACAATAAAAATTTATATATTCCCCACAGGATTCGAACCTACAACCTCTAGTTTCTAAAGCACACGCCCTTACCACTAGGCTACGGAGGCAGTTCATTACAGATATCTAGCTTTCCTAATTTCTTTTTTTTTGTTTTTTATCTCTTTTAAAAATCCCACTCTCTGTAACTTGTCAAAAATTTTTCTTGACAAGTTTCAAGCTTTCTGAAACCGTACAAATTGCGTGACTTTTAGGTGGTTATTACATAAGAAAAGCAAAAAATCTCTACGATAGAATAATAAAGCACTAACTTAATGTGTTTAAGTAAATGTGCAAATTGATTCTCTACCGCTAACAGGAAAAAGTTTGTTAATTACGTGCTATATTCCACGTATAAAATATATATATTAAATGTCTTTAGCCCATGGTCATGGTTGTGGAAAAGTGTTATACGGATGCGATCGCATGGGTATCAATGATCATTATTAGATATCAAAATGAAAAATAATATCAATCTTTACCAATATTTGGTACTTATGTATATAAACAGCAAGTTATAACATTGAGGTACATAACCCTGACTAGGAGGGAAAAATATACAACTTTGGGCTTTATGTTCCTAATGTTAAGGTTCCGAAATGTATAAGCGACTAATTTTGTCATTAGTGACAAAAAAATAATTTTAACACGGCAAATAAACGGCTATTTTCAATCTTTATATAATACCTTCATATGCTTATGGTCTTTAGTTCATGATTAGGGAACAGTAACCATAGACAGAACTGGAACCTTGATACTTCTTTCTTTGTCCTGTCTCAGTGACAATGACAATAGCAAATATGACAAATATTACCGACTTAAGTTAGTACTCCTTGTAAGAGTTTCTATATTTTATTAAAGAAAAGTGTATTAAGACTTTGCTTCTGATAAACTCTAGAAATGAAGACAATCGAAATGTGTAAATCATATATTGTGCAAAAAGTTAATTACTTAGCTGTGGGCATATATGTACACTAAGTGTAAAATATTTGTAATATGCTTTGCATACTATAATGAACGGAACCAACAGCGCTAGCTCGCCATGTTCTTCTATGAACTCTTCTGATTGCAGTGCAAATTCAAATCCAACCACCATGAAAGTTGAATATTTAAATCGACCTACTTCATCCAAAGAAAATACCCGCGACAGTTCAGAGGACCTCCTTGATCTCAAAGGTAAAGTCGAGTCAAGGTTGTTGTCAATGTGGAATAATGTTAAGTTCGGTTGGACTGTTAAATTAAAAACTACTTTCTCCAAAGAGTCCCCAGTATGGCTTTTAGGACGGTGTTATCACAGAAAATTAAGTCCAAGTGGCTCCCTTGAATCTTCCACTGAAATAGGGACAGAGGCTACAGCTCACGATCCTATGGAACAGATATACGGAGAAGGTATAGAAGGGTTTAAATCGGACTTTATTAGCAAAATATGGATGACATATAGAAGAGAATTTCCCACCATGTCTGGATCAACATTTACTACTGACTGTGGCTGGGGTTGCATGCTCAGGAGTGGGCAAATGCTTCTAGCACAAGCCTTGGTCTGTCACTTTCTTGGACGTTCATGGAGATGGTTACCAGATAAAAGTATACAGAATGCCAGGGAGTTTCAAGAAGATTGTCTTCATAGAATGATTATTAAATGGTTTGGAGATAAGTCCTCTGTTAACAGCCCTCTCTCAATTCATCAAATGGTTAATTTGGGTGAAGCATTAGGAAAAAAGCCTGGTGATTGGTATGGCCCTGCTTCAGTTGCACACTGTTTAAAGGCTGTAATGGCAGCTGCGTCTAAGGAGAATTATGAGTTTGACAATTTAGAAGTGTATGTTGCCCAGGAATCAACCGTATATATTCAGGATGTTATATCACTCTGTCGCCTGCCAAATGGGCTTTGGAAATCCTTAATAATATTAGTACCTGTTAAACTTGGAACAGACAAATTGAACCAGATTTATGGTCCATGTCTCACATCTCTACTGACATTAGATTTTTGTATTGGAATAATTGGTGGGCGGCCTAAACATTCTCTATATTTTGTTGGATACCAAGATGACAGACTCATACACTTGGATCCACATTATTGCCAGGAAATGGTGGATGTTTGGCAGCCAAATTTCTCATTACAATCCTTCCATTGTCGGTCACCTCGCAAGATGCCTATTAGTAAAATGGACCCGTCATGTTGCATTGGTTTCTATTTGGCAACACAACACGACTTTGAGACATACATTAGTGTAATAAAGTCATTTCTAGTCCCCCAAGGTATGTCCTCCAGCAACGAATACCCACTATTTTCCGTACTTCACGGATCTAGGAGCATGATAATGGACCCACCCCAAATACGGTACTCAATATATGAATCAGAGCCAAATTGGAATATGGCAGCCGTTCATGATAGTGATACAGATATGGAGTCAGAAGAGTTTGTTCTTGTGTGATTGTATTAACATTGTTTAATAGATTTATTTGCTGCAATTGGACTTTACATTTACATGCATTTACAAAATAATAATAATAAAATAAATGTAATTGTTGAAATGTTCAATTACTATTGAAGCATATATGATAATAATGACATACAACAAGTATCAGTCATAGCTTGTTTAGGTACTCAAAATTGTTTGGATATGTACTAACATAGTAAAATGACAATCGCAAAATGTGTTTCAGGTTCATTTATTAAAAAATTGCCCTTCATAAAAATAAGTATACAGTGTACTATTTTAAGTTTGCTTTTACCAAAGATTCAGAGTTATAATAATATTTACTTTAATTTGAAATGGACAAATTTATTCAATAAGGTTATTACAAAATGTTTCACAAGCCAAGTGTTGACATACATTGGTTATAAAAACATATCCTAACCAATATAGATAATGAATTATTAACATAAAAATGTACTTAATTTGATTGTTGATTGGAAATGAGAACCTAATATATAATGGAATTGTTGAAAAATGTAAATTATTTTTATTTATTTTAAAATTGCTTCGAATGTAAAAGTGCTATCCACAATTCCAGTTTTCATTGAAAATAAAATTAAAAATGACAAAGCAGTTTTTTATTACACAGTGAGTGAGTTTATTTTGATGCATAAATATGTTGTTTACATGTTTCACCCCAAGTTCCTAAAACACTTCCTTTTTGAAGTAGTCCATTGCATTGTATGCCAAATGGGGTGCAATATTGTGCAAGGGATGTATAGTATTGAGAATATTCCTGGGTGAGCCAACAACAAATGGCTCACCAACACTGGTCCCATGCTGTGCCACAGACAGTCCACTCAATGTATAACATGAGTGATAAATGTCCCGAGGTCTGAAAAATATAATGATGAATTATATTTTTATATATTATACAATTTTCATTTATTATAAAAGACATCTTTCCTTGGTAATGTATTCACTATTTATTACAATTGCAATAAATTTTTGAAAACACTACATACAATTTTTTTTTATATAAGAATCAGGTTTTATTTGTGCTTTAAATTATCATATATTACACAGTTTTATTATATTTACAAAGTAATTCTAATCCTATTGAATACAACAGAAAGACTATTTATAATAACAGAATTTTAATAAATAAAATAACCATATAACCCAAGTGAACTTTAAATGTTATAGCCCAAAAGTTATGAAATGTTTAAAAATTATTGATTTACATATTATTTTTATGTACTAGCCTGTTACTTTGATATTTTATCAAAATCCTTTCAATAAATTTACGCAAAAGACTAAAAAGCGACAATCCATCCTGACAAATTTTAGCAATCCAAAATTCTTATGATAACTATTAAGAATGCATAATGAAAAGTTTGCTCACTTTCCAGGTTTGTCAATCAGTCCACCATCATGGGATTGGCAGCAAATTGTGATGTACTCTTGTAATGCACCTTGGTCAAACAGAACAACTTCTAATAATTCCTTATTTTCTACAACAGGAAAAAGGAGATTATCAAATGTGTTCAACATTATAAGATTATTCTTCAAATATACATTACTTACCAACCTTGAGAGAAAATTGCACTTATGATAGGGAAAATTGCACCCTGCCAGAAAGAGTAGCAGGCATCAACTAATTTGTTTGTGCGGCCTTGGAACCCACCTTCAACGCGCATCTGTCTATTCACACACCATCTCAATAGAACATCAACATCACACAACTGTGTCCTATTTAAGAGTCCCAGGGCAGCAATACCACAAAATGTGTAGCCACCATGAGCCTCCATTCCAGGGCATCCAGCAAATCCTCCTTCATATGTCTGACAACTTACAATCCACTCAGCTGTTTTATCGAATAAGGCATCTGTGTATATGTTTGTTAGTTTTGCTACGCTAACTGCACAGTACGCTCCTCTGATATCTTGTTCACCACCTTTGTGTACTGAAAATGACCCATCAACATTACGCATTGCCCATAGGAAGTTTTGCAATGACTTTCTATCTATAGAGGCATAAGCTTCATCCGTTCCAATGATGCATAAGGCATTAATAGCAGCATATGTTGTTCCCAAGTGAGCAAATTGACTTGGCCCTCCCCCATATCCACCATCTTTGTGTTGGCAATGGGAGATAAATTTTACAACATTGGATAGAATGTTTGCATCTGGAAGGTCATTCAATGTCCATAGAGCATGTAATATCCAATACACTAGCCACGGTCTGCTAGCTTCCAAGCATCTGTAACTTTTGGGTAAGTTTAAAAGGCAACCCTTTAAAAATTTACCATGCGCTGTTCTATGTAGTTTGGGTAAACTAGGGTCAATGGATGCTTTTGATTCAAAATGCCTAAAATATTTTAGGATCACATTTTCTACATCAATCTAAAATAGAATAACAGCATGAAAATTTGCAAATATAATGACAATTTAATGGATTTGTAGTTAAAGTGCAGAGATATATATTACCTGTTCAGAAGATGTGTTTGTTACAATATTCTCATCATTATACACTTCTGATGCAATATCACTAAGAAGCCGAATGCTGTTTTCCATTTTAACTACAATTTGTGTTTGTTTACAAGTTTAGAGTATTAAGTTGCCGTATACTAAATATTTAATGATAAGTATTTACATATCATTTTATTTATCAATAAAAAATATTAAGTGCTTATAAAGAATACTCGTAAACGATAAATATATAATTTCTTGAGTAACACAAGCAAAAAATGCTATGCAAAATAACCTTACTCAATAATTATACTGTTCCCTATTGGATACGAAAAGTTCACGGTCTTAAATGTAAGGCTATTATAAAATTTAATAGATTTAACTAACTCAAGCAGGTGTATAATTATACATTTATTGGTAGTTTGAAGCATCTCATCGGCACTTAACACATATTGACTATGACAGTTTAGGATTAATCATTTATGAAATGATATTTAAAGATCAGCTTTACTATAAAAACATACCTACATTACTTAACAAATTCTTTACCATTGAAGAATGTTATTTTCAAAATATTATTTTATCGATCGTGTTTAAATCTTATCTATGATATTTAATAGTAACTTTTAATGAGGAAGGAACTACATGTTTCGAATAATTTCTATAACGCAGATAATACTTATAAATAAGATAAAAAAAAGCATAAGAAAAGATTAATTAATAACTAAAGTTTGATGACCTAATTTCGTTGAAACCGTAGGCAGAACATTATTTAAACTTGTGGTAGGTACCCCACCTCAGCTTAACTTGGAATGTAGTTATAATTTTTATGTCACCCCTAGCATCTGTCATGTTCATGTGTTTTTGAAAGTAACATAACCTTAAGGAAAATAACAAAATATTATTATATTTTGAAATTATCCTGCTTTATAAATAGTTTTATTATTTCTAAGATATATATATATATATATATATATATATATATACAAATAAAAATCAATAAAAACGATCGTGTTTCACGAAGATAACAATTTGAGAAATGGCTAAAGGCAAGAAATTTTTCAAAAAGCGAAAAAGTTTTAAACCTGTCAATAACAAAAACAAGAAATCTAAAAAGGAGCCGGAAATTGTTAACAAAAAAGCAATCTTCAATCGATATAAGAACAGGCAAAAAGTTGAGGAGGAGCTCACGAGAAAAAAGTTATTGGATCAAAAATTTCAAAAACCACATTACTCTGAGAGCGAAGAGGAAGAAGACGCTCTAAATCAACTGGTTTCCTGTTTTTCAAAACCTGATAAAAGGAAGCATATTGAAGATAGTGATATCAGTTCTGAGGAAATGGAAACTGAGGATGATATTGAAGTGGATGATTCTGACCATGGGTCTGTCAAATCCTCAAAAGAGCGTAGTGACGGTGATCAGAGTGTGGATGATGATTCAGATGGAAATGAAAATAGTGGGAGAGAGGAAGAGAATCAAATATTGATGGTAGGTAAGTAATGTTATTTATATCAAGTGGACTATTGTCACTGTTGCTTTATAACTTCAACTAAGCTTCAATTATTTACATGGTTTTAAAACATGAACATAAACATTATAACACTATAATCAGTATTCTGGTTTGTGGACTGAACTGTTCAGTGTAGTATAATATAATAAATGATGAAAGTAATTCATAAATAGTAGCTCACCAAATTTTATTCAAAATGAATGCTTATATAACTTATTTTATGTATGTAAACCTCTCATTAAAAAAAAGACTACTCTATTTTTTTAAGTGTTATATTTTGATACAATATGTTTTTAAATAGGAGGCACATGAAAATGAGCTTGAAGCAGAAGTTGAAATGGAAAATGATCCATTTACAAAACATTTCCAGTATGACCTCAGCGATGAGTTACTTGTATCACTTTCCAACACTACCCCTACAGTGGACAACACAACTAAAGCATGGTCTCAGCTTGGGAATTTAGTAATAACTATTCCGAAATCCGTAGAAACATTTGTTAAAACAAAAAGACCCAAAATATCTATTCTTGAAGAGAAAACATATGCTCCAGAAGGTACTATCCCACAGCTGACCACCCAGATAGAATTCAGCAATTTATTCATTAAATCACAAATCCATGGCAACATAGTGTCAGCAAACAAAACCAACCTTATAAAGAAAGATTTGGAACTATCAGACATATTTACACCTTTACAAAAAGAACTATTATCTATTATTAACAATTATCAAGACCTGTACTATCCGGAAAGAATGTTTACAAATGGAGAGGAAATTCGATACATTTACTGTTTACATGCAATAAATCACATGCTGAAAACTCGTACAAAGATACTACATCATAATGCAAAACTATCCAAAAAGTCCACAGTATCTGAAGAATTTAGAGATCAAGGATTGGTGAGGCCAAAGGTATGTTATTTTTTTTGCATTTTTCTGATATATGTCTTTTTTAACAGAATGAAAAAAATCATAAAGTATTCAGAGTAGCCAGCTGATAGCCAAAATAGGTGGCTAGAGGCCTGAATAAGAGTTACTAGAAACTAATTTTAGGTGGCAAATCTATATAATGCGCAGTACTTAGTCATTAGTAGAACAAGAGTCAAGCCAACTCAAATTAAAATATTGGATCCATCACTGTTTATAACATTTCTCTTGTATTAAACATAACACTGAAATTTAGATTAAAAAATAAAAAAAATCAATATTTGATTTTATATGTATTTCAGGTCTTAATTTTGGTGCCATTTAAAGATGCCGCATACAGAGTTGTGAAAACAATTATTGACATCTTGGTTCCAAAAGAATCTGGACAGGTAGTGAATAAGAAAAGGTTTGAAGATGATTTTACAGGAGGGGAGTTAATAATGCCCACAAAAAATCCAAAACCTGAGGATTATGAATTGTTATTTAGCGGCAATACTGAAGACACATTTAGATTAGGCATGACTGTGACAAAGAAAACACTGAAGGTAATTCTATAACATTTCACAATTTTCTTTAAGCACAATTTCTTTTTATTAATTTAAGGTTTAGTTCCAAATGCTTATAAATTTGGAGAAGTGGAATGAATAAATCATCATCATCATCAGCCTGTGTCAGTCCACTGCTGGACATAGGCCTCATATTAATAAATAAATATTTGCTGAATATTACTTTCATCACAAGTATCAAGTTTAAATTAATCTTCTGAGGATTTTTTGTTATAAAAGATATTAAAGAATTATATTAGGACCTATCACCTCAATGTAAAAATTGATGAATTAAAAGGGAGCTTTTACATTAAGGTGGTAGGTCCCCTTTTACCAACAAGAACAACTTTGAACAACTTTCAAAAACATAAACAAAGCATAAGTGAAGTAATGTTAACACCATCACATTTAATGCCCACAAGATGTTTAAACAATAAGAGGGCCCACCGTTTTTGCCCTATTGAGACAGACATTGATTATGTAAGTTCTCTCTTATTCGGCTGGAGCATAGTGTATTAGTTGAATAAAGTGGTTTAAAATCCTGTGTGAGACATAAGATGCTAAGGAGATGATCAAATATGTTGTGTGTTACCTACATTTCTTCTAGGCAAAGTATATCGCTTATCATTAGACAAATATTTCACTTGTTTTAACTGCGTTGCTTTGTGGTATGGGCTTGCGCTTTAGAAACAAGAGGTTGGAGTTTCGAATCCTGCAAAGAAAACAACTTTTCATTGTTCTTTCGTAGTTAGTTACTTTCTTTACGATCGTGTCGGTCATCTGTCCCATCGGGCTATGAAGGTGAAGAATAAGGGAGTGCACCTGTATTTGCGTGTACACTTTTGAATTATAATATCTCCTGCGTAGTTAGCTGATCTCTTTTATACATTAGCCACCGTAGTCGTTAACGTCTAGAAAGATATTATTTTACTTATGTAAGTTGTGACAAACTTTTTTCGTCCGTTACAGCTGTACACAGACTTCTATTCATCGGACATTCTGATAGCTTCTCCATTGGGTCTCAGAATGATAGTCGGCGCTGAAGGCGAGGAGGACCGTGACTACGACTTTTTGGCCTCTATAGAGATATTGATAATGGACCAAGCAGACATATTTCTGATGCAGAACTGGGATCATTTACTGCACGTGTTGGACCATCTGCATCTACAACCGAAGAAGACTCATAATACGGACTTCTCCAGAGTGAGATCATGGTCTGTGAATGGATGGTCTAAATATTACAGGTAATTCTTATATCTGGCATATGACTTATGAGAGCAGATTCTGCTTTGGTTTTCTAAAATGTAAATACTTATCTTAAATGAAATGTTACTTTGTACTTGGTTATTTTTTCTATACCAGGACCTAAGTAGATTTGGAAATTGATGTAAACAGTCTAATCTATATCTATAATAATGCATAATTTTTCACTAATAAGTCAGTAACTGTACAATAATTCACTAAAAACAACACAATATATGCCACATCGTTGCTAAAGGCTCGATTGTTTTACTAAATGTCATATATAGTTTTAATCATAAGTCCATAGATGTAAAATTATCCTATATTCAAATTTTATAGCTTTTTGCAAATTTATGATTACGTATTTTTCTACAGACAAACCCTGCTGTTCTCCTCAATTTCGTTGCCCGAAATAAAAGCCGTGATGAATCGAAAGTGTCAGAATTACGCGGGAAAGGTAATTTTGGCGAATCCATGCGGAATAGGTAGTATTCAACAAGTGATACTTCAAGTGCCACAACTGTTCCACAGGTGTGTATAAAGGATTATCTATAGAATTTATAGTTAATATCCTTATTCTGAATCGATAAAAATCTGGAATCAGAGGGTGTCCTGATTACTGGGAAATTAGACTAACAATGTTTGACATTTGTAAGCGCCAATTTGCTTTTATCCAGCCTAATAAGGAATGGATCCATGTAAACTGAATGTTGCGACGAAGTCATATTGGTATATTGAGTGACCTTTAATAAAGGATATCTATGAAAGCTTTATTCTTCACGTTTTTGACGCGTGTTTACACAAGGGTTTTGGTTCTATATGGCTCTTTTACAGAATTAAGATTTAGTGATGTTTTATTTGGCTGTCAAATAAAAACCTATGAAGGAATGCTGATCATAATATTGTGGTATTTTCTTAACGAAATGTGCGTGTGTTGTAAAATTACTTTTCCTTCCTTTCTTTTTGATATGCTTCGACATGTAATGATAATTTTTCAGGTTTAACGCGACATCACCTCTCGCTTCAGTGGATAGTAGATTCGAATATTTCATAAAGGAGATACTTCCGAAGCAACGTGACACATTAATGAGTCACACATTGATATACGTGCCGAGTTATTTCGATTTCGTACGTTTGAGGAATTATTTCAAGAAGGAGGATATTGGCTTCGTCCAAATATGCGAGTACTCTAAGGTGAGTTGTTTTATTTTATACACTCGCATACATCATCAGCCTGTGTTAGTCCACTGCTCGTCATAGACCACCCTCGGAATGCACGCTTCCTCCATTAGGGGGTTTTTGGGACGTATCCCACCACGCTGGCCCAATACGGGTTGGTGGATGGACCGACTTTTTACATGCCCATCTGAAGCATAGATCATCTTTCTTTTCAGACAGTTGGGTGATCGGCCCAAATTGCATTATATATTCATTTCAGTATCAACTGATAAAGCAGATCTAGAGTTTATCACAATATAGTGTTAAATTCGCAAATGGCGTAATAACTTATTGAAGGAGCGCCGGTATTGCCGGACCTAACGCGTTGTATAACCAATAAAAGCGGTTAGGTTTTGCTGTCAGTGCAGTTTGCCAGTATACTCATGATTTTAGTAAATTTTCTGTCTTATTACGACTGGTAAGCATGAGTCGTTGATAGTCGATTGTAATCCATAGCAATGAAGTGGATTTGACTTTATAGATCTCGGTTTTCTCCGATGAATTGTTTGAATGAAAATATTCGCGTTGTGATTATTAGGCTGGTTTTTCTCTTGTCCGAGGCTTCCATTTTCTAATCGGTGGTAGTTTAATCTTCCATTAATAATAAAGTGTAATGCTTCAATATTGTTGCAAAAAATAACCACTTATTCAGTACGACACCGCTTAGTTGCTATGGGTTACATTGCTAAAGTGAATTCTTAGTCTAATATGGTACTGATATAGTATCCATAGTGCAAGCTTTGCCTGCTTTGTGACCAAATAATTTTGTTTTATCACATCCGCTGCTGGACATAGGCCTCCCTAATACACACCTTATCCATTACGGTCCACACCGACCGTATCCCACCACGCTGGTCCAATGGTCCAATGCGGTTGGTGGGTGGACCGACTTTTACATGCCCATCCGACGCATGGATCATCTTACTTTTCAGACAATTGGGTGATCGGCCCAAATTGCCCTAACGACTAAGAAACAACAATGAAAATTTGTTGCGTCCCCGCAGGATTCAAACCCACGACCTCCGGTTTCTAAAGCACACGCCCATACCACTAGACTACGGAGGCAGTCCGGAGTCAGGAGTAGTTTTGTTTTATGGTCCGGTAATATTAGTTTATCTTATTATTAGCAATTATCTGTATGGTATTTGAGTTCTGTATCTTATATAAATTAAAAACAAACGTTTATTTTATACTGTTCACTTGCAGGATGGAAAAATAGCCCGCGCACGCGACATGTTCTTCCACACCGAGGCGCATTTCCTTCTGTACTCGGAGCGCGTTCACTTCTTCAGGCGGTTTCGTGTGAAGGGCATCCGCCATATAATATTCTACCAGCCACCGACTTATCCACACTATTACTCGGAAATGTGCAATCTTATGCAGGTATACAATTTGTACGACTTTGTCTCTTTGGCTTTGCAGTATTGACCCTACTAACAGAACGGAAATTAGGAGTTAAAAGTTTGAGTTGATTATGGAAACCACGTACAAACCAAAAGGTACAGAATTAATGTTATCAACGTAATTTATTGGAATGAAATAGACTCATGTATCTTGCATCTTTTGTGGAATCTCGCTTGTTTCACATCTCGGTAAAAGTCGTTTCATAAGAATGTTGGGCGTGTGTCACAATTTCGTTGCCATACACTGTTTACAATAATTTCATGCCCTATTTGAGTATGATATAGTTGCTATGAGCTGATCAGTCAATAGTCACAAAAGTGAGATTCATGTAAAATATAGTAGTGTAGTAGTAGATTGTCAGCTGTCCTGTTTGGTTTTAGAGGTGAGGGGACAGATCCCAGTCTAGCATAAAAACAGATGATACAAAGACGACTGTTGTGTTATTAATCAATGTGTTAAAATTTTTCTCTTGAAGGCGCCATTAATATTATGTATATAAAATCGTAGTGACGAGATTATCAGAACCATAGTCTGTACTACGCGATTTCGGTGTATTTAAAAAAGAAGGCTGTTGGGTTTTTAGCGATGAACCCAATGGCCTCTCGTAACGTTGGAGGCTAAGCTTCTTTTACCCAGTAATTACGCTAGCTACCGTACCCTTCAAACGGGAATATAGTTGACTTTTACTTTGCTGCTGTTGCGAAACTACGCGCAGATGAGTTGTAGCCTTATTCAAACGTTTATAAAAAATCAAGTATTTCGTAAATTGCTTGTGTATTTTAATTTCTCAGTAGTCTTGCCTTTCATTACCCTAAATGTCATGAACAAACTTGTATTTTCGGTCGTTATTTTGTTACGTCATCATCATCATCAGCCTGTGTCAGTCCACTGCTGGACATAGGCCTCCCAATGCACCCCACCGCTTACGATCTTCGCCTATTCTCATCCAGCCCACACCGCCCACTTTGCGAATGTCGTCACTCCATCTGCCGCAGGCGTCCTACACACGTTTGCCGAGCCTCGGTCTCCACTCCAGAACTTTTCGACTCCAGCGGTCGTCAGTTCTGCGGCTTATATGACGGCCCACTGCCACTTCAGCTACTAATCCGGTGGGCTATATCGGTGATTTTGGTTCTCTGACGGATCACATCATTTCTGATGCGGTCCTTCAGAGATACTCCGAGCATAGCCCTCACCATAGCTCGCTGAGCGGCTTTAAATTTGTGGACCAGTCGAACCGTAAGTGTCCAAGTCTCGGCACCGTAGGTCATAACGGGTAGGACGCACTAATCGATGACTTTCGATCTGAGGCTTTGTGGGATGGGTGAAGAGAAACTCGACGAAGCTTATGAAAAGCTGCCCAGCCCAGCCGAATCCTTCTGTTGGCCTACCCTCAAAGTTGTTTTACCTAGTTGGAGCGTTTGCCTAGGTAAACGTACTCCGAAACAACTTCGAGGAGGTGCCTCAATTGTGATCGGTCCCGGATCAACGTGCTCGTTAAACATGACCTTGGTTTTACCCAAGTTCATCGAGACCGATGCGTGCAGAAGACTTAGCCAGCCAGCACCATTTTTGCAGGTCCTTAGCGGTCTCAGCCATTTGTTACGTATATGGTTGAAATTGTTCTGCATTTATCTTCAGGAAAGTAATCAGAACAAATATGGCGGCAGCGAGTGTAATATGACGGTGACCACGCTGCATTGCAAATACGACGCGCAGCGGGTTGCATCGATTCTTGGAGCCAGTCGATTCTCTCGCATCGCCACATCGGATAAATCCGTTCACATGTTCGTCACCGGGGGATAAATAAATTGTTTGTACGTTAAATTGGGTTTTATTTCGTTTTAAGAAGTGGTTGAAGTGATAGTATTACAGATGTTATTAGGAGTTCTATTAAAATCGATTTTTTAAATTACAGATATTTCTTGAGATTTTTTTTTACTTAGAGATTATAGGTTGTTAGATTTATCTTTTTCAATCGGAATTGCCGATTTATTTACGTTTTTTAATATGTTAGGATAATACCTTTGTTACTATTTATTAGTTTGTTAAACTATAGTTGCCGCCTAATCTGCTTCCTAATTGGTTAGGGCAATTTAGGCCAATCACCCAATTGTCTCAAAAGTAAGATGATCCATGCGTCGGACGGGCATGTGAAAAGTCGGTCCATCACCAGCCCGCGTTGGACCAGCGTGTTAGGATACCGTCCAGAAACCCCCTAATGGAGAAGGCGTGCAGTCGGGGAGGCCTACGTCTAGCATATGACAAACACAGGAAGTGGTGATGACACTAGCTGCGGTGCCCTTCGAACCCGAACGAAATAGTATTTCTTCATATGACTGTTTTGGAGCCAAATGGGGTGTTTATACTTTCATGATCAATCCGTGTAAGAAAAGAACTTCGATACAGGGGTATTATTTATTTTATTGATGATAGATAAATGATTTAGAGGCCTGCTGATTTTTTTACGCCAGTTTATCTAAAATCAGGGGCTTCTAATTCCGAACTTTTCGTAAATTAATCGACAATCAATAAGAAAATGCATAGCTTCTATAACGAATAAAACGCTTAAGTTTGGACTTTTTGTTTTGCACTTCCCTAGTGTCAAGTATCTAGTATAGCGGAGCAGAGTCTCTAGGGCAGTATGCGATAGTGAATTCTCGCAGTATAATGTAGTGGTATAAATTATTTCTGATCGAAGTCACAGGATATACCAAAAGTCGCAATTTTAAAGAGGCTTATATGTCAAAGCAAAATAGAATACTGATCCATGTAAACGAAGATAAATGTTAAAATACTTATTGTATAGCGTATAGGCTTCAAACGACAAATATATTCCGCTTCCGCTATTTCCACAATTTTCTATTACAGGATAATAGGAAATTGTGGAAACTTTGGAAAAACGCAGCAGGTTCTAAAACTATAACCTGGGTCTATAATCACTAAGATTGTTCTTTTGTTTAAATTAAAAACCAACTTGAAGTACAAATTAAACTATTGACCGATGGTTCTTGTTAGTCACTTAGTTTCTATTTTTCTTCACATACCTGTTATATGTGAAAAAAAAACAAAAAATAGAAACAATTTCCCAAGACCACGAAGAAATATGCATTTATTATTTCTGTATATAATAACGAAGAAAAAATAAGTAAATTAAGGTTGTTGGTCTTACGGGTACCCTACAACGCCCGTCGGATTTTAAGGCGGCCACTACAGTTTATTTAGTGTGTCGACCTCAGCTTGACCCGTCGCATTGTGTATTTTTATGATTTATGTAAACTTTGTTCCAAAAATTAGTTTAACCTGTTAAAAATTATTATCATTTAGACAGAAGACATAGTGACATAGGCAACTACGGCAACGTTCCTAGCTAAATGCGATATCTAAAACATGGCTGCTGTGGTCTACCCTCTCGGCGAGGACGATACTTTTTTATTATTTTAGTGTCAATGAATAATAAATATTTTTTATTATATCTTCGATGATGCTAGTTTTTCGTCGAGTATGTGTCGTGGTCGCCTTAGTCTGCGGTGATTACGGTAGATTTTAGCGGCGGAGCCCACAACCGGTTGGTTGTGGTGCTGCAAAGCTGAGTCAAAGTGACTGATAGAGGCTTATTTCATAGCATATCAATGTGTAGAACGCTTAAGCATAAACCTATTTCAAAGTATTTGTAATTTGTGGATTATTGCCGGCGCTGCTTGTTAACTGTACTAGTATGTCATGATAAAACGAATGACGGTTTTGAAGAGCGTCACAATGTTGCGGATTGTTAATTAGCTGTTATTATATAATTGATGAGAGGGAATGGCCGACCTAGCCGCTCTATTACTAAAGTCTGCTATGCGCGGACCGAAGGAGATTGTGCCTTCCAGGGTCATAGTTTTCAAGAACTGACGATAGCTGCACCTATCGTGGGGATATTATCGATCCTAGATCTTAACCAATTCCCTAGTGTGTTAGCCGCGGATTAGAGACGTAAATGTGTAAAATACGTGTTAAATCCGATGTGCAGATGCAGGTATCGTTTAGATATAGGGTAATCAGGACTGGGTGTAACGCAGAGTATTGGACGGTTTTGTAAAGATCGTGTGCCTTCGACGCGGTAATAAAACATTCGATTCTTCTGAAAATCTCGTATGATGGGTACGAGTTGGTTTAGCACGCCCAGTTTGTATAATTTTTATACAAGCCCATCGTGCCAAACTTGGTCGAATGCTTTATGTTTATCTTGACCTATATTACTGATGTTTACGTTGTAATGAAGTATCGATAAATAGCTGAATGCCGGTACTAGACTGGACGTGGTGCAATTAATGTTATTTTTTTTACGACAAATAATCTTAAATGACTTACATAGCTTTATAAAATTAAAAACAAATATTTCGTTAAGGCATTTATGGTCAGTATATTTAATAAAGTTACAGCTTAAAACTATAAACAGTTTAATAAAAGCGAACAAATATTTCTAACAAAATAATAAAGTTTCAAAATATAGGTTTATCTATATATATTTAACTTTTATATTAATGTTATACTCAATAATAGTTTATAATTTGTAACTAATATCAACTTTACTTTTGCTTCAAAGTTATGTTGCAAATCTTTCTCTTTATTTCTATAATCACCGTTATAATGAAAAATAAGAAAATCATATCAATTATTAGACGCTGTTTTAAATAATCAATTGAAATATTATGTATTTAAATATTACGAAGCATTAAACCTTTTAATTTAACCATATTTTATTTTACTCCTTTCCGGCGTTTTGGATAAATTTGTATAGGTATTATATATAATTCTTGTAATGGATCAGAAAAGTATGCTTTTTTCTAATAACTATTATGGATACGCTATATTGACTGTGATACATTAATAGTTTACTCCCTTCAATAATAAACACTTTTTCTGCGATAGAATATTATTATTGTTTAAAAAAAATCAGGATATTGCTATTCTACTACCTCCGATTCATCTAAAATATAGCAATGACGTAAATTGATATAAATTTTGTCTTATGTTCTTGCTAATTGCTGTTTTGTTTTATTTTGCTTTATCTTATTGATATAAAATCTATGGTCAAAGCTTAAAGCTAATGTACCATCGGGTACTTGATTTAGACCTTTCCATATTTAGCCTACCAAAGCGAAACCAATATTGCTATAATGTATAAAACTTTTGCTATCGTGTCCATCAAGAACTTCTTCTCAGGTACTCAGATGATGCAAACTTGCCTGAGAAGTGGAAGAAGAACTTTTCGTTATCCCCAAGCAATATCCTATGACTCTCTCAATTTAGCCTTCACTTTCAGGTGCATTTCGCTTGTATACGCTAAATACAGTAAGGCTGTTCAATCCTTTTGTGATTTGAACTCGATGAATTGGTCAATAAACTAAATTCTTCTTGGTTGTTGGTTATAAGTTTCTATAATTTTTAGATTAGGTACTCTTGATATGAAGTAAATAATCAGTGAAAAAAGTCCAGATATCTCTTACAATTATCGAATTAAGTATTGAATGATAAAAGATAAAACTTTTAACGTAAAGGCGCAATTTTTATTATGGTGTAACAACATCACGTTTATAAAATTTTTAATAGTTTATGGTCAAGTTAAATGTTCATAGTGTTATTTTGGAAGTAAATGTTGAAGTGTAGAAAAAAAATATGTAATTTTTGCCACCCTCATAGGGTTTCCTTATAAAAAAACATATTGGCTCTTATACTACTTATTAGGGTTTTATCCGGAGTAATATTTTTACTTTTGTACTCGTATTGATACAACGTGATGTTTAACGTAATCCGTACATAATATAATTAATCGAATATATAGAAAAATATTTTATTCCTTAACTAATTTAAATTAACTTACATTTTACACAATAAATAAGACATTTAGGAGAGTAAAATATAAATTAAATAATTTAACAACAAGCCAACAACTTAGCATCTGAGATCAAAATAAATTAACACACTTTATTTAATACAAAATAAATAATACACAGACATTCACATTTTGTTTGCTTGCCAATAATAGAAACTTAGTATAGTCTATTGCGTTGTAATGTACTATAGTTAAATTATGTTTATTAGAGAGGAAGCTTCCTAAAACAAACGGGAAATTGAACAAATTTTTGTCTCGATGCAACACAATTTTATTTTTCTAATATGGCTACACTTACAACTTGCTTTTTAGCTTTAAATATTTATATTTACCTATGTAGACAATGACCTATGGCAGTTTCGTATTTAGGCATGAGCTTATACTAATGGAGGAATATCTCGACATCGTCATTATTGAATAAGTGATATAACTATATAGATTAATAACTTAGATACCAAAATGAAATTAACACTGTTTATTTAACAATCTTCACCAAGCAATTTCTATACAATTTAAAACAAATATGACATCAAATGAATTGCTATCATCTGCCTTTTATTTTATATAAAAAGATGGTTTTATTGTTACGGCGCACACTTCACATTTTTAGAAATTTCCCTTGAACTAAGTTTTCTCTAGTGTTATAATCACTTTACACGTCGCCCTATTTATTAGTCCTTCATTTCGTGTAATTCTATTCCGCCCTTCATTGTAAATACACTAACTACAGTCAATTCGTTATGTCGAGCTGTTTGTTCCATAACGTCATGTTATTATATTTGTGTCGTTGGTTCCGATGTCAAAGGATGTATTGTTATCACGCAGCACTTGCTGGTAAGCGTCGATGGTCGAGTTTACGGACAGATCTAATGGCGTTGGTTCTGTTGTGCTCTCGTAGGTGGGTTCTAGAAGATTCGATGGTATTGTATCGGTGGCGTTCTCTATTACTGTGGTATTGCTTCGTCCTGTAAAAGAAAATTTATCGCTTTAGTTACATGCTAGTAATGCATACGTGCTGTTTCAATACAATTTGTTAAATCAAATATATTGTTATAAAATGACGTGTGAAGAGGTTCTTATATTTATCTGAGAAGTTATTAATCAGTCTTTTGTTTTGACTTTACAAAAGACAATTGATTTAATTTAATGGAATACCTATTTATTGTAAAGCTTCACTCCGCACTTTCTCCTCCATGGAGATAGAGGTTTGTGATAATGTTGTTACGAAATATTTATATTTTATTAGTTTTTATTTTTGCCTACTTTCAATTAATAAGTGCATGGTGATTCTACATTAAGTACTAGATAGTATAAAAGTATTTATCTTCATGTAACGATCAAGTTACTAGTTTCCACGTTATATTTTACTGCAATTCTATTTAATATATTTATGGCCGCTTAAGTAAAACTTGGTGCAACGTAAAGATAAAAGATTCTAAAAAAAAATTAATTTTTTATCGCTGGTTCTATTGGTCGAAGCGTTAAGATAGTGTCTGCGGGACACTTACGTTTACTGGACATATTACATTATATGCTGAATTTCTAAATGAAAGGCTTACCATATGTTATAAGTTCGACCTGTTTCTACGCTTAGTTGATTTATTTACAATTTGACATTTATATGTGTTAAAAATAATTATATATATATCAAATCCACTAATTTACGGATTTTCGGTTACTTAAATATATTTATTCCGACGTTTCGCATTCTTTTCAGCATCCGTCAAATTCAAATCCGAATATGTATAATAATCGAGTTAATATATATGAAATAATAAATAATAATAATATATATATATACAGACCTTATCAGAAATAATATTTATAAAAAAAGTGTATAGCCAAACTATATAGCCGTTCGAAGATATGGTACGTCATACTGTATTTATGTAATACCGCATAATATAAATATAAACCTATGTACACATTTACGTTTTAAATGCTGTGTGTTGATCTAATTCTTTAACCGCAAAAGCTTTATAAAGTTAAATAAAGCATATAACAACTTATCTAAACAGCTATAACATATGTCATTCTATAGTCGTTCCTATTTATAATTTGCAGAATATCTTTTATAATTATAATATAATCGTAGTATACATTTCTAAGAATTTCGTAATGATAAAAGAATATCAAATTGATATCTGAGCTGAGCCTTTTTGGGTAGAACGTTTTATAACGATTAATGTTATTAATGTTTATTACACCAATAGGAATTTTTATTTATATCACATCATCAGCCTTTGATAGTCCACTGCTGGACATAGGCCTCCCCTATTAAACCCCTACCCATTAGGAGATTTTGAACCGTATCCCACCTCTCTGGTCCAATGCGGGTTGGTTGGTATTCTGACTTTTTACATGCCCTTCCGACGCATGGATCATCTTACTTTTCACACAATTGGGTAAACGGCCCAAACTGCCCTAACCAACTAGGAAACAACAATAAAAGTCTGTTGAGTCCCCGCAGGATTCAAACCTTCGACCTCCGATTTCTGAAGCACACGCCCTTACCACTAGGCTGCGGAGACAGTTAGGTTATTTATATAATTTCACACATCTAGAACTAATTTGGAAAAGTTTCCATTCCTAACGTATGATAACTTACTGTATTAAAGATCGTTATAGTATTAGAAAACGTCTGTTATTTTTTTGTGGAAAGCTAACGACTAACATCAGAAAAATTGTGACTAAACATAAATATTCTCTTTTATATCAGAATTTTAATGCAAACAATTTATTTAACATATTTACCGACGTTTTAGTTTTCAGACTCTTTTCACTTTCTATGGTCACGGTTGTAATCATAGACTCTGAATAGAGTAGTAGATATTCTAGATGTGCAGAAGCAAAAAACAGCAGATAGTGTTAAAAAAACTTTGTTAAAAATAATGTTAGCAACATATTTATTTTTAGGTTCTATTATTGTGTAATTCTCCGTAGGGTATTTAATGTTACAGTTTAAACACTGCACAGTATAACATAAAGAGCTACGCAGCTGATAGTAACGTTTCCTTCAAAGCGTAAAACATAAACACACCGTTCTAAATATTTAGGGTAAGAGGTATTTTCAAGATCTGGGCGTTGATATGCGAATAATATATCCAAATCAATCCTAAAGATCTTTCTAGTTCTTACTATAGTCATAGGTTATAAGATAGGTTATTTTTAGACGTCAAATATTTGCCTTATTCACAAGTGTCCTATACCTCAAAAGGGGTTAAAACATTTTACGTATAATGTCAACAATGATATAATTTTTTCATCATTCTTAGGCAGAAGTTGCTTTCAAATGTTAAGATTACATAGGGGAGCGACTCAGCAAAAACTACCGTAGTGCTTATTTCTGGAGCAATGTAGTGTTGAGAAAATATTACTGTTCTCCAGTTTTGGAGGTACCATCGCTAGAAAATTATTGGGTTAAAAACTGATCCACTAGTGTCATGTGTACCCGTGTCTTGTAAAAGTAAAAAAGGGATCATGGGCACTCCCAGTTGATTTCGTCAACTAAAAAATTATATATAGATAATATCTAAATAATTTAAATTTTAATAGATAACTTAAATGTTAGCCAATTAGTTCCTCTTTAGAATACCGGCACTATAAGTGATCAAATGTTTTGTAAAGATTACATGTGGGTACTCTACATTTTAATAGAGATATGTTTACACAAGGTCATCAATATTATAATTAATATTCAACATAACTGTTATTGTTACGGAATCTAAAGTAGTATTCTAATTTCATTTGAAAGCTTTAAGACATGCGAAGTTTTATGTACACATACATATATTTTCAGGCTGTGTTAGTCCATTGCTGGACATAGGCCTTCCCTCACGCATTCTCCATTAGGGGATTTTGGACCGTAAACCCGCATTGGACCAGCATAGTAGGATCACGCTAGTCCAATGCGGGTTGGTGGGTGTACTGACTTTTTACATGTCCATCCGACGCATTGATCATTTTTTCATTTCAGACAGATCATTACTTTTTCTTGGTTCCGCCCGCATTACCCTTACCAACTAGGAAAGAACATTGAAAAATTGTTGAGTCCCCGCAGGATTCAAACGCACGACCTCCGGTTTCTAAAGCGCAAGCCCATACCACTAGGCTACGGAGTTTTATTTTGACTAACCATAAAGAAAAGATTTTGTCATGTTATGCCAAAACCTTTAAAAATTAGGAAACTCATTAAAATCAACAGCTGCAGTAGCGGATTATCATTCCAGATAATTACGCACGTGGCGCAAAAGAAAATAACGTTATGTTTAAATAAAAAAAGATCTATATGAAACGATTGGTTTAAAAAATACATGACTATGACGACAAATATAGCCCTGGCAACCTCTGTTGAATATAATTTAGATCTGAATTCTATGTAAATGTAAAATATATGTTTGCCAATTTAGACTAGGAATTGAAATTTAGACATTATATTTGATAGCTACGAAGCGGCTTGATACATGTTGCGTTTTTAGTGATCTACAGTCGACTAATAACAACACCGTCAGTATGAGGCCGTTTTGTTGCCACGATTTACAAAGTTTTACACAAATTCCAAGTGTAATGACTGAACTATGTTGATAACGATTAGCACCCGTGGTAAACAAATAAAACCGTTTAATACTTTAAATTACTTTCACTTAAATAAGTCACAGATCTCTTGTGCAGTGAGAAGAAAGGAACAACAACAATCTTAGAAACTTCACTGTACGTTTATCACGAAAATACTACTGGTTTATATGACGAAGAAGCCTAGCATAAAGAAGACAATTTATAAATAGGTCGTTGGTTTTCTACTTCTATGGACGACTATGGTGCGACAATATTTTTTTTGCTGAAAGCAGTAGTACTTAAACACTGCGAGTACTAGTCTGGGAGTCATCGTGTTTGATGATGAATGTTCTCATTTTTTACATGACTACGTTCAACCAAAAAATATTGTAAAGAGATGTAACTTTTTTAAACAACATCATATTTTTCAGCTGCCAAATTTTAATGACAATTATATTGATAAATTTAAAATTGTAACGTTATTACCATGAATTGTTATAAATTACCTATAAACAGATAAAAAAAACAACTAAACATTCTATTTCATTCCATGTCAATTTGCCCACAAAAATTTATATCGCCAATAAAGATTCGGTAGTGGCATGTAAGCACGGGCTTGTGTGCTATTCTCGGCGATCCGGCAGAAATCACAGAGTGATTTATATCTTATAAACATGATCAGTGAATTGCCGAGTGCCGGTTATTGTAACTACCTACAATCTATATTTAGAGTTATTGCTGCAGCCCGAACACTTGCCCGGCTCTCGTATGCGCCTCGCGTCAAACCTTTTGACCGTTTCATTCGAAATTTTAGACTATTACACGCTATTTGCTAATATATCTTTATTTATATGCGATTATGTAACATATGTTGTTTTAACAACCAATATACGAAGGTCTCGCCTTGTTAAATTGGATTTAGGTTGTAATAGTGATGCAAAAGAAGTAATTTAAAATTGAGCGAACAAAAATTGGCTTAGGATATCACGTAACTATTTGTAAAGATAAATAAAACAGTAATATTCTTTCTGGCGCATAATTCTTTTGTCACAACTATGTACCATTACCACGTAATGTTTCTTAGTTGTGATAAAACAATTTGTCTCAATTTTGGAATAACTACGTTATTTATTACCCAACCAGTTGACCCGACAGACTACGTACTACCTCAATCGATGAATAAAATGTCTATAATTTTGATATGTACATATAAAAAAATCTGATAGTTAACAACTGTAGTAAATACTAAAGTTAATAGAAATTAAGTTAATTTTTAAACTCTTGAGAACAAATATGTTGATAGAAAGATATATTTTTTTCCATTCCGATAACTTTTATATTTATTTACTTTTTAAACATAACACTAAAGAAAGGTCCACATGCAATATACATATATATTTAAAACGGATTATATATGATTTCTAAGTTTGTTAAGATTATTATAACACCGTGTGCGTGTCGGCCATATGAACAAGACCTTCTTGCTTACGAAACTGAAGCCACATTTCAGGAAGCAACGGAGCACTTTCATGGTATCTTTGTTTTTATAAACACGTTGCATAAACGAAGAACAAGTCGCTAGCATTGTGTTAACACCTTCACGCGGATCTTTTCATTTCTAAGGCTTACTTATACGATTTTCGACGAATCACTCCGTTTACGTATAATCGAGGTCGATTTAAAATGTGTTAGTTGTTGTACTAGTACGGAGATGTTTGCGAATGCTTTGAGAAGCTAATTTTGCTTGCTTAAAGTTAAATAAACTGTTAGTTGATCGTTTTCTGGTTTTAAGAACATGGAAAGTCGTGATTTTGAATGCTGAGGGGTGTCAACGTTTTTATTTCTCGGCTGGTCAGGGCAATATGGGCAAATCAGAAATATGCTACCAGTTTACTGAAATCTGATCCATCCATCGAAAATTCTGTACCATTGTGATGAACAAGAAATGTGTAAAATAAAATAATTAAGTTGACTATTCAAGCAGTTACTTGATGATCAGTGAAAATTTTACTGCCAAGCACGATTAAATTGTTTCTTTATGTTACATAGCTGATTGTCAATTGTTTTAGATTCTTAATACAAGAAAATAACTAAAGAAGCCCGCGGGGCCTATTTCTATAGTAGAACAGTTATAAATAAACCGATATGTGCACAAATACAGTTTTCCAGTTAAAATGCCAACATAAGTTTTAAATTGATGCAACATGGTCCTAACATGTCAGGCTAATAGGTAAACTTTCAACTCGTCTTGACACTATATACAATAATAAATTAAGGTCGAATGGAAATGCATTACTTCAATGTGGCTATAAACAACCCCACACCTTACCTTTTGATTTCTGACTGTGGCTCATTATTTCGCGATGAATAACTCCATTGTGTACAATTGAGGTCGCTTCAATTCTTTGTCAGGGGTTTTCCTTTATATTAACGCAAAAAGTGACGTTCCTGGAGAAAATCGAAGCCTGCTTACTGATGTTAGATTTTGACAAATTTGGTAAAAAAACACAACGATTAATAAAGGACCCTATGTGGATTTATCACGGGAATTATTTATTGAGAGTTATTATTAAACTACGTTTTATTTCTATCTTTTATTTGGCCGATTATTATACCTCTTGTTTATATTCTAATGTTAATATACAGATATATGCCACCTTAATCTGACTTATATACCAACTTAGCCCGTGATCATGGACGCTGGAAAGAGTGCGAAACGTTTGGAATATTATATTTTAAAAATCTGAAAAATAATGGATATGAGAAGTTACGTTTTATTTATTAAAATACACATTTTAATATTTCATTACTTTATGTAATTAAGAAGTATTTATTCTATTAAGGGTAATAAATGTATTGTATAAAGTTTTGGATAAAAACAGGAGGACGTACTGCTTGAAAGTTTACCTTTTTGTTGTGTAAGAGAAAAAAAAAATAACAATCCATTTTACTCCAATACTCTTTGTATCAATATGCGTTGCATAGCGTTATTTACTCAGACACACAATTAACAAAAAATGTTTGCTATTTTTATCACAGTAAAGAAATATTTAATTTCCAGATATTTGTACTCGTTTTAAACTTAAATTTGATCATACCGATTAAAATATTGTTCTTTATTACGATGGCCCACCGATGTAGATTTCGAGAATCATGCGCTTACAGCCCGTACTTCATTAAACCAAAGCAAAACTTGTTAGCTGGCTGGTTTAGCAACCAGATAGGTTTGGACTATAAGAGGATTTTAAAACTTTGTGCAATTGTGTCCTAGTAGGGTAGAGCAATATGAGCATATCACCTTGTTGCTTGAAATGAAAATGATGCATGCATCAATATAACTTAATGATTAATAATTCATTTTAATCGTGAAATTTTTCGGAAGAAGGGAATCTGAACTTGGTAAGTTCTCTGTCTGTAATATAAAAAAACCGTATAAAATAATCGTTTTAGATGCAGATATGCAGATGATAGCAGTTTATAACAGCTAAACGTCAATTGCGACGCTGTGTTAATATGGGTTGCAACTACAAAAACTAAACATTTGACTACCCGTCTTGGCAATGTGGTCAGTGACGTTGACTATTGCATCGCTGATAGTATTTTGGATGATTCCACGTTGTTGGAATCAACTATTGCAAGTCGAGGCGGGCTGTGCAGCTTCAAACGTGCACATACCTGCACCTCTTTATTTGAGCCTTAGCTTATTTGGGCTCCCTAAAGGGACCTTGGAGCTACCACTAATATTCCCATTAGAGAGCTGGATTAAGGGTCGGTGGAGCCTCGGCTCGATCAGTTGCTTTCGGACATAATTTACTGGCTTATGACTAATTGGTGAAAATCAACCTTGTACGCGCCGATACTTACTAAACGGAATTTGTAATTGCCCTGGCGCTAGGGCAATATGTGCTTTATCTCAGTGTAGGTTTGATTCTACCACGGAAAAGTATTGTGGATGAAGTATTGTTTCCAGTATTTTTGAGATGTATTCTAACTAAACACAGTTAAACTAAAACAAAAAGTAAAACGAGGCATATAAATGTGTATGTTATTCTTCTTCTAATTGCTTGACTACGTTTACATGATAATAATAAAAATAAAGAGTGATACTGGCTCTTTGTTTGCAAACTGGTGGTCGTAAGTTCGAATCCTGCAGGCAGACAGTGTTGTATGTTGTGCAAACTACTGACATCTTATCGATCGATCAAAAGATGTTTACCTCTTTGGTGAAAGTCAGATGTCTTTGTGTAATAACTGTTAATTCGGCGATAATGAGTTGTAGCCAACCCCATAATGGAAACGAATAAAAATTTAAAATATAAGGCGGCCTTTATCTGGGCTACAAACGTAGAAATATATTTTTTTGAAATTAGTACTCATCATCATCATCATCATCAGCCTGTGGTAGTCCACTGCTGGACATAGGCCTCCCCTTATGCAGGCCTACTCAATTAGGGGGTTTTGGGACCGTATCCGACCACGCTGCTCCAATGCGGGTTGGAGCTTTTGACATGCCCATCCGACACATGGATCATCTTACTTTTCGGCCCATATTGCGCTAACCAATAAGAATACAAGAATGAAATTTTTTAGAGTCCCCATCGGATTCGAACCCACGAACTCCGGTTTCTGAAGCACACGCCTTTACAACTAGGCTACGAAGGCTTATTATGACTTATTAATAGGAGATTAATATTAGAACTATCCCGTACTTAAAAATTTTAAGACGGTATTTTTTTTGTAAGGGAACAAGGCGATTGGGTATGGAAAACGTTCAATTATAAGCCTATGAGACGGTGACAAAGACATAATACAGTGCAATTTGCTTGTGGGCCCAAGTCACGGGGTTTACGTTAAGTTTGCCAAGCAATTACTTTGTTACAGCGCCCTTCAAACCAGAATACTGTACCGTTAACAAATTACTGCTTTTTGTAAGGTCGGGCTTGATCAATGAGTATGAACCAGGCCGTTTACTTAGAAAAAGTATCTGTAAGTAACGAGAGTTGTTTAAATTTAAATTTGAGTAATAATAATCCTTTATTATGGTATTATTTTATTCGATAATGTTCTACCTTGACTAATGAATGCACCTGGGAGGAAGCTTTGTGCTATAATAATTACTGTACAAGGATATTATTTTTTCTCTCTTTTCCAGCTCAGACTACCCATCCTAAAGCTACATAAACATATCAAACTATTCTAACGTTCTCACTGAATTAAGGATATTCACAAATAATTCCACTCGTTCTAGAAGGCAAAATAAAATATTAACACAAATTTTAATAATATATTCATTCTTATTTAATATTAGTAGGAACAATAGTATACATGCTCCATGACCTTAAGGTATCAAAGTATATTATCTTATTTACATTAGTAGGAACAAGCTAATAAGTCTCATGAACCCTTAATGGTATAAGGTGTATTAAGAGGCTATGTCAGAGGACTATCAAGCTGATGATTTGAAATAGAATAAGTGATATATTGCAAGCTTCACTGAATATATGGATGGGGTATTAACCTCATCCATATATTGTGACCTATCCTCACATAACTTTCTTTTTTTTTAACAAATACTTATAATACCGATTTAGAACATTAGTTCAGTATGTTTATTGTAAAATAATTTTCAGTAGTCGAAGTTAAACGTCGACCACTACCTTGAAAATCATGGAATTAGGAACGCCGCAAGTAAAGCAAGTCTGGAAAATGTCTAAAATGGATGACTCTGGCTTACTTATTAATATTCTGTCCTTTTATGCAATATACGACCAAAAATTTAACAGCTGATATTAAGTCGAGCTTATATTGTGGTTTTAAAAAAACTCAAACCATTATGACTTTCAAATTATTGTTAACGTAGACGTGGTAGTTGAACGAGCTGGCCACTAAAATTCTCACTTTGTTTACATCTCGTTTAGTTACTAATATCATTACCTATGTTACCCTAAGATCCCGAAAATATTGCTGAAATATTTCTGCTTTTCGGCAGAAAAAAACAACGTATTGCTATAAAACTAGCTATTGAAGATTTCCATATACATTTACCAGATGTACATACAAAAAAAATTGTGTCTGTTATAGTGAATATGTGCAATATAACATAAATTTGTAAAAAAGGGAAATACAAACTTGGTAACACCTAAAAAGTTTACATAGGGTATTAAAAAGAGCTGAATGCCGCCCAAAATGTATATCGGTAGTATAATAAAATTAGAGCATTCAGATCTATAAATACAGTTGATTATTTACAGATCGCAGTAATAATGAGAGCACCCAAACGTTTTATACAAAGTCAACTTCAAAAAAATTAACAACAACCTTTTTGATGCGTAAAAATAGAAACGAATAAAACTGCAGCAAATGAAAACGCCGTTCAATCTTCAATGAACTATCAAAGCTTTTTCTCCAGTTTTATTATCGTGTTATGTCTTTATAATTACGAGTTCAGTGTCGTAAAATTTATGAGCCTTCATAAAAATTGTTTTATTGTCGCTAATCAATGATTATGTTTTGTTTCAATAAAGTAATTGATTGTGAGTTTGCAAATTTTTTTGGCGGAGGCACGTAAGTATAATAGCAACATATACATTAGAAATAATTGTGATATAATTTTAGTAATAACTATTTTTAGCGCACCGAGCGTGTATTCCTGGATTTATTTCTTGTTTAACGATTAGATGTATATTTTATTTCTAAATTAGTTTCTTTGCCGGTGTGATGTAAAACCTTCAGCTTCGTTATATAGTTTATAAATAAAATTTACATATAGGTTAAACATTGAAGCATTATAACGTGGAAGTAAAATTAACGTCGGATGTAAGGTTGCATGAGTCATTGAGATTGTTCCGTGCTGAATCAGATGTCCGCATTTTTAATACGGTGTCGTGTTAACACATTTTATGCGTGCGATTGTTAGTTACGAGTGATCTTAAAAGAATGCTTTATTTATTTTCAGTACCTGAGCCAAATGACATCTGAAATTGTCGAAAACCAAAGCAAATAATGGCGTTGTATAGTTGATAACGACATAGGAATGGCGAAAGTTGACCAATAATAACGTTACACGTTTCGAAGCTATTACTTGCTTTGTTTACTAAAATTTCCCATCTCTTTCGAGTCAGGTATAGAGTGTCATCCGTCGCTGCAGTTTAAATAACAGCTACGGTAAGCGTGTCGGTGTGACGTACCGGTGTCGGGCACTAAGCAAGTGGGCATTGGTGTTGTGCTGGTCTGCGTTACTGTGTTTGCCACCTTTCGTAGGGCGTAGTGAGCGTCCTTCGGCTCCCAGAAGAACACGTAGTAGAGCGACAGCATGATGGCCGCCAGCGACACGCAGAACACGTAGATGATGACGGTCAGCACGCGGACGCTCTTATTGTCCCGTTTCCTCTCGTATAGCGCGTCGAGGACCACCTCGTGACCGGCGGTGGTGCCCAGCCGGACCGAGCCCGCCCCAGACCGCACGCTCCCGGACGCACAAGACTTGCCCGACATCGTCGCAACTGCGAATGCACCGCCGCCGTCCCAGATCCGGGTAACTGGGTCACGTGTATCGATATGCCCCGGTTAGGCCGACCCGTGCCACGGGGTCACGCCCGCCGTGTCCAGCGCTTGACACCACCTGACGCGCACTGCTGTGCCATTATCGCTTGCGCCCGGCGCGGACTTCATTTGTTTATCCTTTAATTTCCCGCCCGCTAATGTCCGAGTCTATTCCAGTTGCTTACGTAGACGTTTGCGTTTTACTCGGCCCCGCACGCGCTTACGGTTGCATTGTTTTATTGTTCTCAATTATTACGTGCACGTGGGATATAAAAAACCGGGTGTACCACTTTACTAAACGTAAACACTTGTACGGACGGTCGTTAGGCAGCGACAGTTGATATTTGTGCCGTGGGGACGTAACGATAAGGTAACAAAGCCAATCGGGTGGCGTCGGTGGTGACGGGAGAGCTTTTAAGGGCTGTCACGTTGTTAGGGACAAGGGCGATGCGCTGTCGACCCGTCGCGCAACATTCTGCGCACCCGTTGATCGATATCCGCTGCAGGAATTTCGCGAGAGCATTCTTTAGAGATAATTGCGAGAAAGTTATCTTTGAAAATGGCTTCAAATGAGTCAGACTTTGGCAAATTCATGGAACTTACTTTTACTTATACTACTTATATTTTATTTAGTTTATGGCGATTGGGCTTATAGATTTTTTTTAAATATATTTTTAACAGAACTACTAGATTTTGCTTCAATTCAACTAAATAAAAATACATGTCAAAAATACAAATCGACCCTTTAGATAAAATATTTAATAAAATTTATGATGCGTTCTTGCAATTAAGTAGTCATTATCTACAAAAATAATATTTATGGCAAAAGTAGTACTTAACGAGAACAGATTGTATAATGTATATTAACTTATGAGGTGTGCGAGTTCAGCGCGTTTGGCGTAAATAGTCAATTCAAATTCAAAGTTATAAGTTAAGTTACTTATAACAGAAGGTAGGAGAAACATATTTTTTAATATGGTTTAGAAGTATTAAAGCAAAGTACCGATTAGAATGGAGTTTTATACTCCTTGGTCATCTGCTCACCGATTTGTTGTGAATATATAAATGTCGCGAGTACAAATTGATTGATTATTAGAGATATAATCGGATAAGGTCAGTGGCCTTGTATTATTGGCTCATGCTTTACAAACAACAGGTTCTTCCTGTAGGGGTTTTTTATGATAGTTGAATAGCTAGAGCAATATAATATATATAAAGGTCGTAGGTCCCCGTTGCTACCGCAGTGCCTATTTCTGCCGCAAAGCATTAGAGTGAAAACACTACTGTGTTCCGGTTTGAAGGGTATCGTAGCCAGTATTTACTGGTTAAACGAGACGTATCATCATATGTCTCGCGTAGACAGCGCATTGGTGATCCTAGAGTGAAGCCTAGTTGTAAAAACATTGTAATTATAGGGCAATATAATCTATCCATCGAAGGAGATAAACCTTGATATATACATTATCAGGATATACCGACCCTATAATAATTAGCAAAAATGCAAGTCATAAAAAAATGTACTATTGTTTGGCCGTTTATGATAAACGGAGAAAATACTTCAAATAGTTTCAAAGTTGTTAGAGTCAATTAAGAAAAAGTAATAAAATATATGATTAGCAAATACTGCAACTATGTGAAAGTGGCGTCTAAATCAATTTTAAAGAATAAGGATAAGTCAATAGTTTTATAGTCGATTCTTTTCCCTTAATTTTAAACGACGGGTGTAAATACTATGCATTTATTGTAATGGAAAAGGTAATCCTCTGATCACCTATGTTCTTGCTTTTCTTAATTTGACACTGGTTAACGTTTCAAGTATTGTTTACCTTCCTTTTTTGATAATTTCTTTATATACACCTATATTTTCTCTATCAAACTAAACTGACGATTTTCCCGAGCAGTAAATAACCAATTGCTGGCTAACGATAAAAAAGAGTTTATTTCTTTAATTTTACTAAAATAAGCGCGTTACAATCCATTTAATCACAACCGTAAACCAACGTTGTATATCCTGTTTTTTTTATCAAAGAAACGGAGGATAAAAGTTTTTATTATCTCTCGAAATTCACTCGTCTTAAGTTTAAGAGGTAAACCAGGTGTTCCGAACGACGCAAGCAGGTTATATGCTTAATGTATTTAAAATTTTAAACACTTATTTCACCTGACCCACATTCGCATTGAGACAACTTAAATAAGTTGACATGGCCAGATGTACGACACGAAGGTATGCCTCCCCCGTTCACATTGTAGGCTTCCCTAATATGATAATATTCAAAGGTTAGTATTGTCCGTGACTTATATAGAGTTCGCCTTCGTTTTATAAAAGAATATAAAGTTTTTCACTGCAACACTGATATCATTATTGCGAAGCGTCCGTATAAGGTCTGTCCGGATACTTGTTACCTGCTGTTGATTGGATTTTAAATCTTAATCTATTAAAATCATATAGGTTATACACCAAAATAATATAAAATTAAGGAAAATTAAATTTAGACAAATTTACTACTTGTGAAATCAGGAGGTCTGGTCTGATATAATATTTACAAGTTTAATTCAGGTTTTCTGTTGTTATTTCTGATTCGGGTTTTCTCCAGTTAAGAACTAGCTTTCGTGCACTACTGTGCTCTGGTTTGAACGGCATCGTAGCTAATAAAATTAGTGGGCAAACCAGACATAACAACCTATGTTACGGTTTCAAGCAAATTCGTCTTTTCATCTTGTCATTTTGTGTAAAAAATACCGAATTCAATCTTTCTTTAATATAGCGCGAAAGTTTTTCATTCATGTGTAAATGCAATAAACTACGAGTTAAGCAGTTATTATCAAAATTAGTTTTTTTTAATGCATATTTTGTGTATAACTTGAACTACGGGCAAATAGTTCTTTTTTGTATAACTCAGTGCTAAGATTGCTAATTAGTGAGGTTGCACAGACTGTACATGAAAATAAAATTGTCATAGTTTGAAGAACCAGTATTTCTCGCGTCTGATTTTTTATATCAAGATCGAAAGCACAAAAAGAAATTATTACAAATTTGAGCATCATTTTACACCTATGGTGTAGTTGATAGCTAGTTTGCAATTTTGTGTTACCGCCCTAAAACAATTTGGAGATTAAAACAACTATTCTTCTCTTATCTTTCAGAATATTGTGCCGTTTACATCAATATGACCTCTATTATAAAAACGGTTATCTTGGGCATATTTTCAAATAAGTTTTTATATTTAAAACAATTATATATGTCTAATAAATCTGTGTTAAGAATCGACAGCGTAACACAAAGAATAAATATTTTTTACTTGCGCTTTTCAACAAAATAAAAACTTTTTATTTAATTATTTTTAAACATTTAGTAAGTAGATAGTTTATGAAAAAATATTATCTTATTTTTATATAATAATAAATAAAAATTATTTATTACTGCCTCCATAGCCTAGTAGTATGGGCGTGTGCTTTAGAAACCGGAGATCTTGGGTACGAATCCTGCGGGGACTCAACATTTTTTTACTGTTGTTTCCTAGTTGGTTAGGGCAATTTGGGCCGATCACCCAATTGTCTGAAATGTAAGATGATCCACGCGTCGGATAGGCATGTAAAAAGTCGGTCCACCCACTAACCCGCATTGGACCAGCGTGGTGGGATACGGTCCAAAACCCCCTAATGGATAGGGGTGTGGCTGATGATGATATTTATTTCTACCCCGATGGTAAATGAATAATGCAGTTAGAATTATTCTTAGTTTCCCGTCACGGTTAATTACGAAGACTGAAGCTTGGTCAAAGCAAAGCAAGTCCTAAAGCCGTTTACAAACCGAATTCACGTATTTATGTTCACACTAATTTTTTACCTTTGCCGAATTAAATCCTTAATCATATAATTATATCCAATAGATGTTTGTACCAAAAACTTCATCTACACTTTTACTTAGGACTTCATTTATCATCGCCTCTATTTGCTACCATCTACCTTGTTATTGTTATTATGAAAGAGTAAACTAGCTGTCAGTTCCTCTAGTCTCTTATAGCATAGAATATTTTGTGCTATCGTGAGAGTTTAAACAAACAATTTGACCCTTCAACAAAGCTCAGACATGCTGATGATGACATCGTCAATGCAATTTTCTTAAACCAAGTCTAATGTCAAACGCTGACATCCCCTAAACATATATTCTTTTCGCAGCGTCATCATTATGGCATAGTGAATGACAGAAATATACGTTTTGGCGCCATGCACATTAGACTTTGTTGTTTACGTTAATGCCAGATGTTAATTGGATGTTGTATACATACTTGTAACTTAGCTATAAACAATGACCTACTACACTTAGCTACTGCATTAGGTATAATGAAATAAATTAAAATAAAGTAGCGCAATGCTCACGCCGACGCAAATGTAACATACTTAATTGGATCAAGAAACCCTTCGTGCCCAAACTGGTAATACTCTGAATACTTCGATACGGTATATTTTACCAGGGCCTTAGACACATTGATGCTTTTCTTTTTACTTTAAAAATCAATTCTTTTTTTAATAATATATAAAAGAAAACAGCATTGTCGTTGGCGTTGGAACCTTGATAAAATTAATTACATTTTAGTGAAACGAATTTCTTTCGTCGCTGTTTATTGATACGTGAATAAGCGTACTTTAACTTTATTTCAAATATTGCTTATGTTAAGATTCCTATCAAATCCACTAATTAACGGATTTTTCGCTTTACTTAAACATATTTAGTCCCGGCGTTTCGGATTCTTTTCAGCATTCATGATCACGGGCAGACTATGTTAGCCTGCATCTCAATGTTTTGGAATAACCGTCGACGGTAATTCCAAAGTCGGGAATAAATATATTTAAGTAACGCGAAAAATCCGTAAATGTGGATTTGATATGTATAATAATTGCGTAAATAAAAGAAATAATTAAGATTCCTGTTTACAAGCTGACTAGAAAATTTCAAAAATGGACGTCTACGTCCATTTTACATATTCTTAGTTTTAAGATGCTTGGTTTTGGCAATATAATTGGGGTGAGGTAAAAATACTGAGTAAATAAGTTAAAACAAATGTGTGAAAATTCATTACAAGTAATTCTATATTTCACATTTTTTATGAATCTTTAAGATGTACCTGAAAAACATTACGGCTGAAAATATTATAAAGTAAAGCAACATCTGTAAAGGCTTTTTCTTTGTTTTTGAAGATTCTATAGGTTATAAGTATCAGTTTAATCACGTGGGTACTGTTAGAATAGTAATATAAACTTGAATACATGTAAAATAGTCGAATTAACAATGTTAAGATGTTACTAAAACTGCATATCTTTGATCGGGAGAACATTGTACTTCCTATTAAGACGTTTGAGTTGGTTATTAAAGTGTTTCCATTTTGTTTTTCATGTTCAGCTTGAAATTCGTTTCGCTGATATAATCCATACTAAAATTTTTGTTTGTCTGTCCGTCTTTACTGTATAAACCATTGTACCGATTTTGGGAAAATTTTGTACATTCTTAGGTCAGATTCCGAAAGAGGACACAGCCAATTATAGCGATAAAAGTGGCTGAAGAGATTTAAATATAGGATGAATGTTTTTATGGAAATCGTCTCTGTCGAACACAAAACGGTGTGATGTTGTATCTTGCCATAAGGAGTTTCTTTCTAGCAATTTGTAGTTTCAAACTGTACGGGGATGAACAAGAGGTTGAAATTGGGATGGAAGTCAATATGTACATTTGTCATCGTCAAAACAAAAGCTATAAAACTGTGTGTAAAAATACCTCGTTTATATTATAATATAAAGTGTATTTCAATACACCTCGCGGACTTTTTTCCTATTCCACGCGGACAAAGTCGCGGTTGATTATATATTTTTTAATTTGCTCCTCCTAAAACCTCTAAACTGCCTCCGTAGCCTAGTGGTATGGGCGTGTGCTTTAGAAACTCGAATCCTGCGAGTACTCGACAAATTTTCATTGTTGTTTTCTAGTTGGTTAGGGCAATTTGGGCTGATCATCCAATTTCTCATAATAAAGCTACTGCTTCTGCGTACTAACTCTAAATTATTTTGGTGCATATGTTTGCAGACTTGCAAGTAATTAACGGGCTTAAGAATTTTAGACGAGTTTTCAATCCATTTTATTACTAACGCAGCAAAGCTTGCGTGTTTAAATACAAAATACAAAATCATTACAAATAATAAACAATACGTTGTTCTCGCGCATTTGCATGTGAAGTTTAATTGAAAACCTGTTAATTATTTTGTGCGTAAAAATATAACAAACAACCAACAAGCTTAGGATATTAGGTAAGACTAAACTACAAGCTAAAACTTAATAGTATTTATTGAGATTTTTCGTTAACTCGCGTTTGAGAAACCATGTAAACAATTTAGTTTAATGCTTCAGCAATAAAATACGGTTCTGAAGAACAGACTATTATTTTAGGCGATATAAAAGAAACCAGATGTGAATATAGTTCGTTAGTTAGTTAGTAGAATTAGTGCTAGTTAGTTCTAGGATTCGTCCGCAATAGCAAAATTTTATGAGACAAATGGATGCTTTTGCAGAAAATTTGTGATTAGAAAATTACTGTTTACTAGCTAGCGTAATATATTTGAGGAGACTAGTGTGTTGTAAATGTACATTATACGTTTTATCAACCCTAGATCATCAAACAAATTCTTCAAAATATTCGTATCTTTGAAACATTACAAGGCCTTAAGTAAAAAAAAAATTTGTTACTCTTAGCCAAAGAATTGATTTACAAAATTAACAATATGTCAGGTGATTAATAAGGTCCACGCATAAGAAATATAGCTTAGGCTAACAAATCCACTTGGAAAGTTATAACAGAAGTAAACAGCTTATCAGAGAATAAACCAAGTATCCAAATGATAACTTTGAATATTTCTGTTAACTTATCATTTTATTTTTAAAAACTTTTAAAGTCTTCTCCTTTCCAGCAACTTAGGTTTCAATTGGAAGTTACTTGTATTAAGAATTTGTCGGCTTTTCTCCTACGATTATTTCAAATATATTCAAGAATATATTTGACATAAGCCTGGGCGATTTATTATGAACGCCGATTTACTACCGTTGCCAGTTGCATTTGCTTAATTTCAATATGTTTACACTTGCCGGTTCGTGTATACATTGTATGGGAAATTAATGTTCTAAACCGAACGTAAATCCGATTTAGTGTACTATCGGTGTAATCTCTATCATGTGTGTAAGCACATAATATAACTATGTCGTTTACTATGATAGTTCTCCCTGTAAAGTTCTATAAACAAGTATAGCACCATAGCATCGTTCTCGTCATATTTTTTTGTTGAACATGCACGGAGCATAAGAAGATATTAATTCCCTAGCCGCAATGGGACATAGGATGTTAAGTGTCATTTACATCATCCGCCTCCGTAGTCCACTGCTGGACATAGGCCTCTCCTAATACACCCCTATCCATTAGGGGGTTTGGACCGTATCCCACCACGCTGGCCCAGTGCCGGTTGGTGAGTGGACCGACTTTTTACATGCCCATCCGACGCATGGATCATCTTACTTTTCAGACAATTGGGTGATCGGCTTAAATTGCCCTAACCAACTAGGAAACAACAATGAAAATTTGTTGAGTCCCCGCAGGATTACGAACCCACGATCTCCGGTTTCTAAAGCACATGCCCATACCACTAGGCTACGGAGGCAGTCTAGGCTATGTGTCAATTAGCCAATAATAACGCTGGCTACCGGAACCGGAACACTTTAAACCGGAAGATAGTAATGATAATATAAATACTATCGTGGTATTACCTCACAGGATTCCTTTTAAAAGACCTGCCGCCTTGCAGAATATATTGAAAAAATATTACTCCGACTTTTACGACAGCTATAAGAATAGGGTTAGCGAAAGCAAAACAAGAATCGGACGTTTAGCTTTTCGCGTTCTCTTCAAGTCATTTAAAAAGTATAAAATTTAAAAAGAAATAAACTTAAAACGAAGATATAAAAACAAAAGACAGTGGAATTAAATATATAGATAACAGATATTTTTCTGGATCGAGAGAAGATGTGTTTTGATGCTGCAATATAGGATAACTATTGTCATGTTGTTTAAAAGTTGCAAATGATCATTTATTCCTTCTGCATTTTGTATTTTTTAATAGTTTTTAAAACAATTGTACTGTATTGCCATTAACATTCAACAGAAAGCATCAAAATAAATGTTTATAACATTTTTGATAAATTTTAATATTCCTGACGTAAGGTTTAGTGATTAACTGCACTATTACGCCTGTCTCTTACTCTTTAAATGCAGATTGATTCTGAATCGGGAAAGATGAAAGACGTCTTTTTGTTCTCTGACTTCAATTCTATCTAAATTGTAGTGTGGGCTAGAGTAAAATTGTATACATCCCACACTTCGTTATCCCTTTGCAGAATATTTTCGTAGAATTCTTGACGTCTGCACAAGTTGTAAAATGTTTTATCATCTTTTGCAAGGCTATATTTATATCAACTATTTTTGATGTAAGACATCACAGAATTTTATTTGTGGTACTTAACTGACTACAAACATTTTGTATGTTATAAATAATTGTTTAGTCATAGTTCTTTTGGTGTTCAAAAAAATATAGATTTTTTTGAATGTGGCAATTTAAATAGTTTTATATACAATTTTTTCAGTGGTCTTGTCGTTTTGGTCTTTACTTTTTAAGACCTAGACAGTAACACAGTTGTGTCGGATGGAACACATGAAGTTAATATCGGTGGATCAGACTATCTTTGACAGTAGTTCTAGGGCAGCGAAGCTTTAAAATACTTGTGTTGAGGACGAAAGATGTCAATTTGAAAGGTATGAGAAATCAAAAGACAGATTAAGCTTACGATAAGCGAATTTACGTCATGATTTACTGCGTCATACTTTAGTTAAATATTATGACAAGTGGTAAAATCACGACAAAAAATATTATTGACATAACGTCAATTCAAGTTCGATTACTAAACCTTGTTTAAATCTTATAACGATCACTAATCTAAATAAATAAAAAATAAAATTAATACTTGATACACAAAAGAGAAATAACTTTAATTTGTAATAAAACTACAGACATGATAACATGAAAAAAAATTGATTCAAAAACTTATAATACCTTTCAAAATTAAATAAAGCCGCGAGCTATCATTTTTATATACTGGGTTTTAACTTAACGATTAGAGAAAATTCTGCAGTCCGTAAAATAGTTAAGGCAATACTCCTTGTTCATTTTTTACGTTTTCAACGGATATATAATTCACATATAGCAATGTAAAACGTAACGTTATATTAAAGATCTTTTCTGTACGGATTCTAATATGGTATATAAAGCTATCTAAAACAGTCCAGTATCGTAACAGAGGGATTATATTTCGTGCCAATTAATTAATTTGCTAGACCCGTTGAAAAACATTATGAAGGTAAACATTTCGACCAACAACCCATCTAATTAATAAAAAACGACAATAGAAAAACACATTTACTTAATCATTACTCAAACGCTAATTAAATAGGAAGTTTAATTGCTATAAATGAAATGTGTTTGGCAATTAAATGTTTTTAAATGGTTTAATATTTTTGTGCCAGAAGTTTAATATTGATTAATAGAGAGGATGGTTGGTCTTTGCACTTATATTAAATTAGTGGATTTGATTAGTGAGTTAAATATTATTTATGAGTTTTATGATATCTGTAATGTCAGTTTGGTCCGCATTTTTATGTAGATATCGTGTTTAAATTTATACATTGTGAATTAAAAAATAAATATAAAAAAAAATTTACGCAAAGCGAAATGATTGTAAAGTTTATTCTCGGTCAAAAGATAACGATTTTCTAAATATTATTTAGCTATATGTTAAATTTTGGCTTTCGTAAACTTGAATTTGTAAACTTGGCTTTGGAAACTATTTGATGATTAATAAAAATAAATTTTGCACATAATTTGCATATATTTGCTTGATTATAAAATGTGATGTTTTACGTGTGATAATTATCAAGTCAACGTACCAGGATAGTCGAAAGGCGGGCCATTGGTGTAATTCCAACTGTCGTACTCCCCACCGCGTCTCGCGCTGACCTGGACCCTCGCGTTCTCCAATGGCGGCAGATCGGGCGACTTCCACACGCATACATAATACACGGAGAGCAATATCGCCGCAAAGGAAACGGAGAACAGGTAAGCGAATACTGTCAATACGCGAACGACCGTGCTGATGTTCTTCGGGCGGTAAACATCTTTGCCGGCTTCGGCGTCCTCTTTGCCGCTCTCATCGTTCTGCCCGCTGCCCGACATCTTAGCATTACATGGCTAACTGTACGTACGTCTGACCACGCAGGAAGCACGTACCAGTCTGCCGCACAGATACAAGTGCTCTACACTGTACCGTCTGCCCGCTAATGCTGTTTGCGCGCACGTCACCCGCTCCACGAACGTTCCTAGACGCGTTAAATTTTATAACACCACTAAAGATGCTTGCGTCGAACCAGATTCATTCATAACCCGGAAGCGGTGAGATATGCTTATAAAACCATCTGTATTAAAGTTTATTTTATAATTAATCAACGGATATTGACACGATGCGATTGTGTTTATTTTGTTGTCTGTTGTAAAGGGAACTTTGTTTAGGGGGCAGTGTTTTGATATGTCTGCTAGAACGCTAATGCATTCGCGTGTTTTCACTCTGGTATACCGTTTATCGCTGTGCCAAATGACTTATGAAATTATTGTAAACAAAGCAATGATCCCAAAATAATCCGACTCATAACATATTATATAAAAATATATTGTTTTAACATTACTCTTATTTTTACAGTCTGCTATGCTGCTATGTATCAGCATTGACTGTTTATTTTGTTTAAACAGAATCACGATCTCTGTCTAAATACGCGAATTTAATTATATAATGTTATTTAACCTTGTTACTCATTACACTTTAAAAATATCTATGAGTGAAAAATAAAATGCTGACTACTTAAAAGGAAAGTAAAACTATTCTATCTAATGTCCGAGAACAAAATAGGTTTAGCTCACTAGTAGCGGTACTATTTTAGTCAGTGTCTAATAAAATTTTTCGTTTAAACCTTTCAACAATGAGAAAAGATGTTAAATAATACAAGTCTAGTAAAAGGATATGGACGTAAACACTAGAGATATTTCTTTGGCTAGTTTTCCGACTGTAAGAGATTATCCCATTCACTAGACAATACTCATAAGCACCCGGTTTTATCGGCGCTAAGCCGTTTATAAGCCTGAGTTAAACACTCCTGCAAAAGGGGCCTAGGTTACGAATGACAAGGCTGGGATGTACATTCCACCAATAAGAATGTAGGGAATTTTATTGTTAATCTATAATTATACACATCCATGATATCATTTACATACGGTACACATATAAGCATATTTCCAAGTAGACTACTTTATTTTAGAATTAATAATAATAAATATTTTAGGACGATAACACAACACCATCTAGTTCCAAACTAAGCAAAGTACTATGGCAACAAGACGACTGATAAATAAATGAACTTACTTTTGTTTTGTAAATAAATACATATTACAGAATTAGCCTAGAAGAAAAAGTTTATAATTGATAAAAAATTTCAAGTTCATCTCATTAATAAATGAATTTTCCTTTAAAAAATTCATTCATTATTAATCCCTTGAAATGTAAACACATAGTTTTGGGAACCAAAATGCAATTCACCAACATTCTGGCATATAATCTTAAAATAGTAATTAACAAAACTCCTATAGATACGATTAATGAACAGGTAATTGTTGTCCACAATACCTTGCGCTTTCAAAGCCACGTAATCGAGAGTATGCAAATGTTTCTGCAGATTAAAAGTCCAATATCGAGTACATAATATCTTAAGTACCACTTTACGTGTAAAGCTTTGGTATTCACTTGTTTTGCCACTACTTGTCTATGGGCCTCTCTATAATTCAGCTTTTACTTCACTGTACCCTAACGAATAACGTCACACCTTACATAAATAAGCCAATATATTAAAAACCAGCAGTTCGGTCACGGTCTACCGTTACTGTTATTCTTAGATTTTTGAGGTAAATTTTCCTAGGGTAAAAGGTATCCTATGTTACTGAAAATTAATGTAGATTTCTAATGGTCAAATGATTTTTTAAATAGAACCGGAAGTAGTTGAGTTCAATCAATACGAACATACACACAAAAATATTTTTTTTAATAATATTATACAGACGAGGCTCCGTAGAGAACTACATTTGTCTATTTTGTTGTTTGGTCTCATCAGAACAGGTCACCCTGTATTTCTGTGCCCACAAATCGGTCTAAAGCATGAAAAAAGTCATTACTTCGCATACAGAAACATCATTCCGCTTCGTTGAAGGCAAGTTTTAGGTACGCTGCATCTAAGTGCTTTACCAATGTACCCCCATCCATTCATGTTATTAAAAGTTTAGAAAATTTTAAATTTAAAATCAAGATCATATTTTTTAGAATACCAAAAGTTCTCAGCATTTAATAGACGCGTGTTTCCTACTTATCTCGTACCCAATCTATACAAATAAATAAACTTGGCGTGTCAGTTTTTAACATTAAAATAACCGTTTTTACTGTGCACATTGTGGTATATTACTGCGACATATAACAAAACAACATTTTTTTAAATTTTTACCTACCTGTCTGTTAGTTATGGCTAATCTCTTGGATTGCTGATCCGATTTTAACGGCACTTTCACTAGAAGTTAGCTTATGCAAGGATACATTACCCTAGGTTACATTGAAAATAAGGCTAACAGGCTATTTTTTAATATATTAAGTTGCAGACGAAGTCTCGGGCAAAACCTGTGTAACATGTCGTAATGTTACCATAATGATGTGAAAATTTTTTGGCAGTAGATAACTTTGTTGAAAGTAATCATCACATTTTCTCATTGCCTTTTATATATAATAATTTATTTACAGACGTCGTTAAGTCATCCCTGCCCATTGCGACCTGGCTCCACTGGAAATCAGCTATGCAAATAGTTATTGCATTTGGTGCTGAGTGGTGACTATTGTAACAAAAAGGCTATATGTTATTTTTTACACACATTTTTTGTATTTTATCATACCGTGTTAAAGTAATATATAGTTCGTACACTGCTTATTTTTTTTCGCCATCTTATTTAATGTTGCCTTTTATATCTATGTATGAAGATGTTTGTTTTTTTTGTTTAAATATACTTTATGTCCATATCTGCTCCATTCCCTATATATCATCCTAAGTTATGACATAATTTTAAACATAGCAATCAATAGTGAAATAGCGCTTTTATTACCGCCGCAAAACGCTATTTTCCGCTAAAAGGTACGTCCATGTTATCAATAACAGTTGCTATTTAAACAATAATTCCAAAACTTATTTAGACTGGACGTAAATTAGAGAATCACGATTCCAGAAAAGTTACAATCGCTAAAATTATGATATTTTGTTACTATTTTATACAAAAGAACTCATTTCGTACTAATAAACCTTAAAAGAAATTGCGCACTACGTGTTATTAACCGTTCTATAAATTATAAAGATGAAACAAAACTCAGTCTTTCTTCTTTCTCGGCAGGTACGCTCATATAATTATTATTACGTACACACTGAACCAAATTGCTTTATCTAATAAAAAACACTTCAAAAGTTTTTGGCGTGTTCATATATATAGATAAAAGGCCTACAGTGTTCTAAAATTTCTGCTGCTATCAAGTTACAAGTCTACAGTTTTGTCTTATCATAAATTTAAATGTTGATCTTAATATACATATGGTAACTTCGTATGTTTTAAAGTTAGGTTTATCGAATGTTTATTTTATACTAGCTGTTACCCGCGACTTCGTCGGCGTGGTATGGGTGAAATGTCTTTAAGCTGTATTCAATTATTCTGTATAGTAATATAAATTAGGTGTTATAGTTATATGTCTGTATCACAAAGTTTCATGGCAATGATGAATTTGCACATTGACTTTCATGCCCATTTCAACACGTAGTTTATCTCCGTACAGTTTAAAACTACAAAACTGTTCAAAAAAACTTATAGCTCGTTTCAAGTTAGTAGACACAAAATTACATCGTTTTATGTTTAATGAAGACGAATTTACATATAATCATTGATCCTTTCAAATTTCATCGACATCGATTTAACGGTAAAGACAGAGTTACTTTCGCATTTATAATATTATGGATAACACTACCAATGCACAAACAGTGCGCAAATGAAAATTTTTTAACGATGTCCCTTTTTGTGGTGATGACCTTCTCGGTAAATAAGGCATGTCCATCTGCAATATTTTAGGAAATAACGCATTAATTTTCTTAAAACTTGTGTCTGAGACATAATCTATTTATTTATATAAACTTTTCTCCTAGTTTTTTTTTATCAAAGTTATAATGGGGTTGGTGGTCTTTTTTTTTTTTTTTACCGTGGGGAAATGCCTACGCATACCCGTCCTCGCGGGGGCAAAGACGGGTTATGTCGGACTCGCACCGACTAAAACCACCACGTTGTTCCTTCCTGACGCCTTTAGGGTGGGGTCACAGGAACGTTTTGCACTCATCTGCAACCCCACCGGCGCTGGCCGCCGAAGCAGCCCCATCTCGGCCTTACGGCCATCTGCCTCCCTCTGGGCGCGTCGGAACTTGCGCGCCCTTCGTCTCGGCCCCTGTAGTTTGGTAACAGATTCCCCGAATCTGTTACTCGAGAACCATGGGAGCTAGGAGTTCCTGACCACGCAAGGACCAAACTCCCAGCCCCAGCGGCGGTTCAGATGTTACGCTCCGCCGCTAGCTCCATTTCAGCCGCAGAAGGAGGAGAGATCGACGACACCATGGCGAATGTCCCTCCTCCCACGGCCTCTCCACACCGCATCAGCGGTGCGGCCCCCCGAGTCGCGAAGGATAGGGAGAGCGGCCTACGGAATACCGACACTCCTCTTCCCCGCGACTCCACCTTGGTTGCGAAGGACAGGAAGGGCGGCACACCTACCTCCTGCAACCCGTCCTCGCACCCTCCTAGGTACATTCAAAGCGGGCTTGTTCAGCCCGCTTAGAGCAACCTCCTCCACGCCGGCCTTACACCTCAGGCCGGCCAGGTTCCTCTTAGCTTCCGGCGGCTGACCCAAGCCGCAGGTACTGAACCCACCGCTACGACGAAGCGAGAACCTGTTCGGGGGATGGGGTTGGTGGTCTAGTTTTACCTGGTTTACCTTACTAACAGTACACAGAAACCTTAAGGCACTAACGACTACCAAGGTTGCTCTTGAGAACAAATATTGATGACTCTTGTAAAATGATTTTTAAAGGTCTTAATCAGCGTAATGATCACGCCTCTACTATCTCTTTGGGAATAAGTCCAATATTTATATTACGACTCCAATTGTAGGTTATTATATTCCTTTTTTTAAGCATCTAAAATGATTATGATTAAACAAACAATTCAGAAAAGAAGGAACATCCTTCTTTTATTAGTATATAAAAATTACCCGATAATATCGTAAATTGTAAAGATAATACTATTTTAAAACATGTATTTTGTTGAATAAGATGTCTTTTACGTGCACCTATAAAAACATTTTCCTTTCGATTTATGTAAAAGCTTTCATAAATATTCTCTATAAAAGATGAAAAAAATTGTGAAAAACAATGTTTCTTTTCGTATTTCTATTCGCATATTATTTATGTAAATACAAATGATCGAAAACCACGCATGGAGGACGTATATTAATAATGTCCCAAGATGCCATAAATAACAAAATATCATGCAAAAACCTATAACTTCGCATTCACGAATTAGGTTATGGACGTATTCAGTGACCTGTAAGTAGATTAAGGAATTACAAAGTTATTGTTGTTACGAAGCCTTGGCGAGCCGACATGGTCCCTTTGCTACCTTATGCTTCCAAGAACAACACGTCGCTCAATAAAGTAGTTACACAAAGCCCGGATTACATTTGTAATCTGCTAACGAAATTACAAGATTTTAATTTGTCAAGTACGCGTGCGTCTGTCACACAAGATAGGTAATTAAAACATCGTAGATACAAAAGTAATAACATAAATTACAAGTGCTAAAATTTAATTTCATATTGCACCAGTTTCCTAAAACTAATTTGTATTAAAAATACTATGTATTTTTAAGAAACTATACAATTTTTTAAGCCCGTAAATATATTATAAAACATAAGTGCATATTGAATATCCGAATTTTTTTTAAGTACCACCCACGTTGGTGCTCTGGGAATTGAGTCATCCATTAGAGATAATTGGATTGGCGACCTCAATATGTTACCGGCATAAGTGATCGGGTACCAACTTATTTTTGCTCTGTGCAATCAATCATTCTGGTAGAATGGCCGACGGAATATTATTATCATATAAAAACACAATCTTATAAGACGACAATAGTCATACAATTTTTAAAATTATGAAATTTGGGTTATAAGTACATATAATTTTATCGTGTTTGATTCGATTAATATATTATTCTCGACGATTCAGACACTTGCAGCGTTCGCACGAGTTTTTTAGACGGTTTCATATGTAGATATTTATAAGATACACGTATTATGCACTAAAATTAAAAATAAGGGTTAGGGTTGTAAAACTATACTAATTGAAATAACTCGTTATTATAAATATATTTTTATTAATATTTTAATTATAGGAAAATTTACTTTACTTTATATAGAACCTCCTCTTTTTATACATAACCTAAAAGGTAAAATCGTATGCAATAAAAGATGTTAATAAATTGGTAGGCATTGAAGACTTCCAAACACTGCCAGACTTCTTCTTGACAAACGGGGCTGATTTTTCATTCAGATTTATTAATTCATATTCAAATAAAGTATTTCTTTATTACAGATATCTCAGAGTTTACTCTTCGGTTTCTCTTGCAGCTGTTGCTTCAATATTCTGCGCAATATTTTACCGGATGGGTTCTTCGGAATCTCCTTCACGAATATTACACCACCGTGCAGACGGCTCGATGGAGAGAGCTGGAAGAAAATGTTTGAGTGAAATGTAAGATGTTTATGATGATTTATAATCAAAAAATAGGAGCATAAATGTACAAGTATTGTTAATAAAATAAAGCGACAGTCTGTCTGTAAGAAAGGTAATGTAAGACAGACTCAATCTAATGACAGTGAGGTCTTAAAGTAGACTTCCATGTAAATATAGGGGTATTTTAGCCGCAAAATAGTCATGTAAAAGAGTACAGTGATCAGGTTATATGACTTAGTACTTGTGGCTTACTATCAGGTCCACGTGCTTCTCGTCTTTACGCTTAAATAAGCAAAAATATTGCAACACGCAGCTTAGCTTTCTTAGTTTTTAGTGTAAAGGATATTATTGCTTTATTTACTACTTGATTGATCACAGTCCTTGGTAATGAATCGTTCGCTTCTATTATTATTTGGCTATTTAAAACTGTTATATTTCGATACACTATGTAACACTATGTTTTGTAAAATTTATTGAAAAAAGGAAAAAAAATAGAACCCGCTGAGTTTCTTAGGTCAGAAGCTTCCGTTTCCGAACCGGTGTTAGATTTTTTTTTTGGCATACACAGGCAGACGAGCAGTCGAGCCACCTGATGGGACCACTAGATACACCCGCGTTCAGGGCGGTTCTCACCGTCCCCAGCAATCGATTAATACAGTCGCCAGACCGTCGGCGTCCGGCCGTAAACCGATCGTCGACGATCCTTAGGAGACATAACAATGCCTAACTCACGTACCTTCTGTACGGTGGCCTCCATTTTAGCAAAAATGTGGCCACCTAGTTCGTGGGGACAGGAGCTTCTCGAACTCTGTGTTAGATGAAGCTTACTAAAGACATGAGTCTGGAACCATAACTTGATAACAAGAATAAAAAAAAACCTAATGGGAAGTGGTCACCGACGCCTATAAACATTGGCAATACCAGTGGTATCGCCAACGCGCTGCCTACCGTGATACATAGGGTTATATATTTACCTAGTAAATACGCTGGCTAGTGCCCTTCAAACCGGAACACAGCAGTGTTTTCACACTACTGCTTCGCGGCAGAAATAGGCACCGCGGTGGTACCCACCCAGACTGTCTCCTGTAAAGGTACCTACCACTGGTACGGTACCGGCAGAATGTGTAATATTGAATATAGACATTTGACTTCGACTTACACGACTCGCAGTGAAGTCGAGCAGTTCCCGCTCTGTTAGCTGAAAGCCAGGCTTGAGGACTACAAAAGCGGTGGCCAGTTCGCCGGCGAACTCGTCAGGTTTGCCAACAACGCCGCACTCCGCCACACTGCTGTGCTGCAACACGACGCTCTCCACCGCAGCTGGGGGCACCTTATAAATACACCGGATGTAAATAATTAGTTGTTATTCCCAATAATTGTATCAATTTATTGATAATAGTAAGACCTTTTTCTAAGAACATAGGGAAGACACCAATTTTCGTAGAAGTCAGTATACAAAATATTTTTTTTTATAAAAACAAAACAAATACGCTTCTATAGAAACTTTTGCACCCTATGCTTTTTCTGAGAAATATTGTTTTAAAAAAACTTAAAGAGGTTATTTTTTTGTTTTTCCAAAAACAATTATTTATTACTTATTTGAATTTTAAAATTTAATTTAATTTAATTTAATTTGCTTTCTTGGACTTCAAGGCGTTTAAAATTGATTTTAATTACAATACTCATATCTTACTTTACATAAATCATACCTTGGAAGCATTAAGTCATAGTAATGTAAAGCTAGCGCAATAGGAGTAAAAAGTCCCTTTGGAGTGTATTTTACTTAGCACTTTAATTCAGTTTGCATTATTAGTGTATTACAATGTTTTAATTCATTATGATATAATGATTTTAATTATACATAATTAAATATTAACCAATTAAATTTAGCTTAACCCAGCCTAAGAGTGTTATAAATTTATCTTGATACATATAATAATATTTTTTTATATCGAAATAGAAATTAGAACAATGTAACTTAGCCGTTTAGTTTAGCGCGATAGCAAAGTATCTATATGCATGAATATTTACCGCCAATTCAGATAGACTTTGAGAATTATAGCCCCAATAATAACCTTTATAGCTTTGACAACACCCACCATTAAAAATTATATTTATTATGGCAATAATGAGTCGACGTTCGGTTCATACTTGACCATTGAAAATTTGCAGTCTAAAACATTACACTTACCTGACTCCCTTTATATTTGATAAGCTCCTTAATTCTGTCCACTATAAAGATGTACCCATCATGGTCGTAATAACCGATATCACCCGTCTTCAAAAAGCCGTCCTCGTCTAGAATATCACGGTTTGCTTCATCATTGCCCATATAACCTTTCATCACGACAGGACCTTTAACGCAGATCTCCCCCTTCTCCATTGGCCCTAACCTCTTATTAGTTTCCACGTCTACGACCTAACGGACAAAGGAGTTTTTTATTTTTTTTTTGTAAGTGTTGTAAGAAATAAGCAGCGTTTACCTGATGGTACTAATAAAAAATGTTTCGTAAAAATATAAATACGATATAGGCGGGTTTGTAGCTTTTTACGAACATGCCACGACTCGTTTACCCAGTAATAACTGGGTAAAAAGCGCAATTGCGCTACTTACTTACTAGCTACGGTATTCTCTAATCCGTAAGACCGTAAATTTGGCTTAACCGTAGTACTTAAATACTACTTTTTGGAGGTGGTAGGTCCCCTTTTTACTGGGCGTTTGGGTCGGTACAATCGCGGTGACTATTTCTGCCTCAAAACGGTAGTTTCAAGACACCGTGTTCCCGTTTAAAGGGCACCGTAGCCAGCATATTTACTGGATAAACGAGGCGTAACATCCCATGTCTCATGGTAGGCAGCGCGTCGATGATACATATTGCCGATGTTTATGGGCGTTGCTCGTGTTCCTTCGGAAGCATAAAAAAATAACAGATATTCGGCAGAAATAGGCACCGTAGTGGGCTCCCTAGATAGTCCCCTGCAGAAGGGGAGCTACACGTTCAGGATACATTAATAAAATCATTCCCCTAAAAGGCGGACGGCTGCTAAATATGTATAGGTTTTTAAGCGTTTATGTCTTTCTCGTTTAAGATTCTAATTCTTTGTCACTAATGCCTTAAAATATGCTTTTACTGATAACATTTTTTATAATTTTTGTTACAAACTGTAGAGGCAACCAGAACAAAGCAAAAGAGTTTTCACAACACGACTTAAGACATCATAATTCCACTTGCCACTCTCCGACTAAAGGTGTTAAATCTTGTTAATGCAGTAATTTCATTAGCTATGACATTTAAACTGATATTAACACTACTGCTATATGGCAAAAATTAGGCACCACGAAATTGCAAAATAACTATTATTTTGTTTGTAACTGCTAGTCTGTCTTCTCGTATTTTCCTGCCGTTTTATACTTGTTCATTCTGTTCTAACGAATATTCCCGAATATTGATTTAGCTTTTTAGACCATTCAACCTACTAGAATTTACTGCAAACGCATCACTTAATAAAATGCATTAACTGGTGAACATTCAGGATTGTCGGTGTATACTTCTGTATCAGTTAATCACTAATATTGCTTTTTTTTAAGTGGCAATAGTTAAAAAGCCCTAATATGTTACATATGATCGGCGTATTTACGATGCATTAAATGCCATAAACCATAAAAACATACATCTACCGTTGCAATATCGTTTTACTGTCTAATGTCAAGAAATTACAACATAAAATTGGTATAATGTACATTATTAGTTAGGCCTATTTTACTTTACCTTGGCCAAATAAGATACAGAAGGGCTTGTTGTACATAGGGGTAAAATGGTGTCAGTGTCTACGTCTTTTACAAACGAATTGCAATACCAAGCACTATTCGAGTTTTCTCCAATAAAAACACTACAAGATGGACGAAAAGGAACCAAATTATCCACTATTACTTATTAGCTAAACGACGTCTGCAAGTAAATTATTTCTATTCATCAACTGTCTAATGTCAGATTCATTAAGTGGAGACCAGTTAAAGCGCCCTTATTATTAAGCGTAATTAGAATTTGTCATTAAACTTTAACTATAAATATTTCAGATAATATTTGACTATATCAGGTCGGCATAAAGCGGCGTTGAACGTATGGTGTTATTATTAGTCGACTGTTTGACATCTCAGTGATTGACATCTCGGTGACAATACCTTACTAAAAGCTAGATGTTTTATTACACCATTTTGTTGAGACTTCGAATTAGTATAAATAGGCAATATAATTGATTTAGTACAATAATAGAAATAATAATAATACTTCTTGAAATACGACTATTATGCTACAAATGCTGTCATACCTTAAGGCTTATTCCTGGCAGGGGAGGTCCACCGCTACCCGGCTTGTGCTTACTCACGTCTGTCTCCAAGTCCTTAGTGACCGCTGTCGAGGTCTCAGTCATTCCGTATGCTTGTAATACTCCTTCGCAATTCGGCAATCTGTGATACAAAAAGTGCGTAATGTAAATACACTTTAAGGAGAAGCATTGCGTTCGCCCTTTCGATTGTTGACCCTTGCAATCCGAAACAACAGTCAGGGGTTCGAATCCTACGGAGAAATAGGTTTTTGTTGTTGTTACTTTTTAGGTGGCTACGGCAATATTGGCCAAGCATCTCACATAGAAATATGGGAACCGGAAAGGAGAGACGATACAAGAAAACGTTAATCATCAAAATCAGTTCATAAGGAGATGGACCTCATCTGGACTTTTTTAAGAAATACTTGCCGAATAAGAAGTATATTTAGTTTTAAAAATTTTGTGATAAGTCCCACTCAATAATAGTTTTTACGAAAATCACATAATATTTAAACACATTGGTGTTCAATTGATAGAGTATTTCTTTTAAGAAACTAACATTACAGTATTTTGCTTTTTAGATTCACAGCTAAAGCAGATTAAAAATATCTTACATAAAAATACATTTACGCTATATGCAGAAATCTTATGACGCGTTACCTTTCCATCACGTCTTTTATGGTTTCGGAAGATAGAGGCGCTGCCGCACACCAAACAATGTTAACGGATGTCACGTCATAGTTATTCACTAAAGGTGATTTAGTTAGGAACACTAACATAGGTGGTACTGTAAACAACACATTCACCTGTAGACAAAAAACACATTATTACTAAAATTATTCTCAATTATTACTATTTTCCTAAATTATTTTAGGATAGGTTACTACTTGAACTATTATCTAAACCTTTACGAAGAATTATTGACTATGGACCTGGATAAACCAAAAAAATAAACGTCATTCGATGATTGGTTAAAGTTTCAGTAAGTTTGTAGGGTTTTTTCAAGTCCTACAGTGACTGTTGACGGTGATTTTGACAAAAAAACCTTTTAACATGAATAATCTAATCGACGTGAATCAAGGACTACTTTACAATGCCTTATATCGAATATAGCAGCGAACTTACTGCCTCCGTAGCGTAGGGCGTGTGCTTTAGAATTTGGAGGTCGTGGGTTGGAATTCTGCGGGGTCTCAACAAATTTTCATTGTTGTGTCCGAGCTGGTTAGGGCAAGTTGGGCCGATCACCCAATTATATTAAAAGTAACATGATCCATGCGTTGGATGGGCATGTAAAAGTCGGTCCACCCACCAACTCGCATTGGACCAGCGTGGTGGAATACGGTCCATAACCCTCTAATAGATAAGGGTGTATTACGGAAGGCCTGTGTCCAGCAGTGGACTATCACAGGCTGATGATGATGATGAATATACCGAATTTCAAACGAATTTATTTAAAGAAAGTTTATTAAAATATTTAAAGCGAAATAAAATGTTCCAAATAATATAGTCAACTTCTATAATTCTAATTAATTACATTATAGAATAAGTAACTTTCTATTGTTTGATGCTATTTTAATTGATTCCGATTGGAAGAGTTCGTCTTGAAATCGGACTCTTTAAAAAAGTCGCTTAGTTATCGTTTACCCGTTTGGGGTACAGAGGTGAGATGCTAGAGATGCTGCTAAGACGTCAAACGATGACGTCATAGCAAATTGCAAAGTGGCTATAAAATGAAATGTACAATTGAAGATACCTTATATTTTTCTATTGCCTGTAGATATTTCTCCGGGAAGAATCCCGGAAAGTATACCAAAGTGTTGCCGATTGTTAGATTGTTTATGGTCGTCATCAATCCATAAGCGTGATACCACGGTACGACTTTCAAAATAGTTGAACGTGTACGATCGGGCGAAGCTCTACTTCTGCAAAAAGCAAATGAGTAGATAAGTTAGCCAAAATTCCAAGGCTGCAACAACAGCGAAAGATTTTTAATATTGAAATTTCAAAAAAAGATATGTAAATTATACAATAAAGGGCTAATAGAAAAAAGGTAATATTGCTAAAAGGGGGCGTAGCTAATAATTCCTATAAATAGAAAAGCAATTTCGAGAAAAAACTACTGTTTCTAACTATTATGATGACACGATTTTACAGTAAGTAATAATTACTAATTTCTCTTCTCTTAAAGAACCTTAACTAAATTAAACTTCAAAATATATTTTTTTATTTGGATGTCTTCGAACTAATTGTGATAAAAATTTTAATTGGAGAATTTTTATACGCAAAGTCATAAAATGTTTCCCTTCAAGGTTTAAATGTACGTGCAGTTTGATAAGTGTAACACTATTCTGGCTTCGGCCAAGGGAGAATTTATCACAATGGAAAAATCTTAAACACATTCGAAACATCTAAAAAACATTTGTACTAAAATATTTTTTAATTAATTTCCATTACTTACTGCAATTCGGTAACAGAGTATAGTGCGTTGAGATGCGTCAACATTACGCCCTTTGGTAGACCAGTTGTTCCGGAAGAGTACAATAAATATACGGTATCTGTGGTCCCTTCAACACTTTTAGCTTCGAAATCATAAGGATCACTTTTAACGCAAATACTTTTTAATTCGATTATCCCATTGCCTATGGCTTGTCCGTTCATTTGGATGAATCTCTTTATATGCACCATTTCCTTGTATATTGCATAATTTCTCTTTAAAACCGCCTCGGAAGCTATTAGGACGGTCGGCTTGGAAATATTAAGGACGTGCAACGTCTCCTCTGAAATAAAATACATCAAAATGGGATTGTGCATCGTAAAATACAAATTCTGAGTATACATGTGCCTCTAAATTTCCCTTTTCTGTCGCATGTAGTATGTGGGTGTACTAGAATGTTCTGGATCAGTTTCACACTGCTAGTTTTGGCTAGTACCAGTAACACTACGGGTTGTATTGTTTACTATTCAACGGTGACGACATTTCGCACTTTTTGTATTTATTTTACCAAAAAGTCGATTAATAACTTGTGCATATTTAATAAAGGCTACACAGTTTTTATTAGTTTTTATTTATCATGCTTATAATATTACTGACGCCTTGAAACCTTGTCACCATCGAAAAGTATGAACTGTATGCGTATTACATTCGTGATAAAATGTCTGTGTTTATGTTATTTACGTAAACAATACAATTTTTTTTTCAAATATTCTGTAGTTTTTGCCGTGTTTGAGTACATCTGCAATTGTTAGTGGCGTTTAGGGCCCTTTTCGGCTTTCATGGAATTGACTGATTAAAAATCCTCAATAAATAATTTAAATTCTACGAATACAATTTCGGAATAGGGAAGAACTTAGCGTTGGTTGTTTTAATGGAAGCGAGAATTTATAGGAAATTGTTTGTTATTGTTGAATATATAACAAATAATTACAACCTATTGGCTTAAACTAGAGAGAATAAATAATATCACAATTTATTCAGGGATAAAAGCTGTATATTCCTGGGATTTTACCTATAACTAAAAACTAGGATGAAACATCATCATTGGAGAACAGCATTGCTTTTATGATAAATCGCTCAAAATTGGTTCCTGATGAATTAAAAAGCCAACATACCTTTAGTATATTGCGGATTTAGAGTTGTTATTGTGCCACCGCAGAATATAATAGCGATTGCACCTAACATAAATTCCAAACGATTCTCGCTGCAAAGCGCTACAATTGTACCACGTCTAACTCCAACGCTTTTCAATCCGTTAGCAACACTGACTACATCTTCAAGAAATCTCCGATAAGTTATAATTTGACCAATATCTCCATGAATCTGAATCGACAAATAAATTGCTTTTAAGGTAATATTTGAATCGAAATATGTTTCAATCAACAGCCTGTGATAGTCCACTGCTGGACATAGGCCTCCCCTAATACACCCTATTCATTGGAGGTTTGGACCGTATCCACCACGCTGGTCCAATGCGGTTGGGTGATCGCCAAATTGCCTAACCAACTAGGAAACAACAATGAAAATTTGTTGAGCCCCGCAGGATTCGAACCACGACCTCAGTTTCTAAAGCATACGCCCATGCTAGGCTACGAGGCAGTTGAAATATGTTTAGCAACGCAAAATCCTCTAAGGATGGATAAAAGATTTGAAGTAAACATTATAGAAAAAAGGTTATATTTCAGCAAGTGGTTATAAAAAAATTGCTAGCAAAAGCTATGTATTACATAATAAAGTCTGTAGCATAGTTTCACCTAAAAGAAATAGCACTCGAATTACATGATCACACTTTCATTTATGAAATGTGTTGAACATTTTACTTGATGAGAAACACGTCGATGTTTAAGATATATTTTGCTAATAATATATAACATTATTTGTGTTACAACAATAGTTATAACTTACCAACGCTATTTTCTTCTCGTCGGTACTGTGCTCCCTCAAATTTTCAAGAATGAATTGACCAAACGAAAGATGTGCAGGAACTTTCAACGCAGGGCCACCGTACAAAATGTTATTCTTTCTTAACATTTTCTTTGTATTTAAATCACTCAATCAAGTCACACTATCAATGGTCTTCCAACTGAAATTGATATCAAAAAGAAAGTAAGCAGACAATTTAGAATTTAAGCTTTTCAAATGAAAATAAGTGTTATTTTTTTATATCAACCCTATACCAGTTTCTATTACGTTTATTACACCAAAATAAGATTTGTAAGACGAGGTCGACGATAGTCCTTAAAAAAGAATGCGCTATGAAGAAATTTACTTTTGACAATCTCTGTACTTTAGGAATATGAATAAAAGTCATTAAGCGACCATATTTAACTAATACTCCGATTAGGGAAAATAATAATATTGGTGGTTAAAATTTACATTTATTAATTCTAAAAATGTATTATTACGTTGTCAATGTAATAAGCAAACGCTATTGAGTCATAAATGTACAGCTCATTAAGATAATTGTTAATGTAAAATTAAATAACGACTTTTTAAGAACAGATTAACCTAATAACGAATTTTTAGGCACAAGGTTTTCAGTGTTTACTATACGATTGTTATAAATATTTGCCTATTGCAAAGATGGTGACTGTACTTGTAGCATTCCGTAACTTAAATAAAAATATTACTTGCTTAAATATTATTGAACAGCTAAATTTATTCATTAAATAAAAACACAAAAATTATTTGCCCAACTTGAAACAAATTGAGACAACCGTGACGTTAAAACTCTATCGCCTTTATTTAAAATTATGCAAGCCAGATATCGTTTTACAAACTGTAGTAGTATAAGTTCGATTCCCGGAATATATGTTGTTTTATATGTCGTTGTGGTCTTGTCGCTGATCACGAAAGTTGAAATCCTCCTTAATATGTGTAATCAGTTTACGTGATAATCCAATATGCAGCAACATTAAACTAATATTGATTTGCATTTGTTATAGCCAGCAAGAATATATAATTATTAGTAAATGGTCTGCAACTATTTTTAATAGTAGACCATTTTTAATGTTACATGAATCTTTATTTATTGAAGTTTTTGAAATGTTAATAGCTTCGTAAAATGGTTATGTTTTATATGATAATAATATCATATAAACGTACAAATATGTAAATACCATAGGTAATCATATAAATATATAATCTTATATACCTATGATGAATATCAAAGAGATACGATAGAAATTAGTACCTAGACATAAAAACAAATGTCGAACTTCAATGGGATCCTATTGTAGGTACAGTTGCCGTTGAAGAAATTTAACGAACAGATTATCTATCAATTAGTATTCTTTAAATTTTAGTATCAATAGTTACTTTGTTAACAAAGAGTTCATTCCTTACTTGGATCATGTATAAATTTACTATGATACATTTTTTATGAAGCATAAGTAAATACTACATATTTTTCTTATAATTTATGACATTTAATGATAACATTAAACTTTGTACTAAAGATTTAAAAATACTTTATATAGAAGATTTCATAAAATTCCAAAATAATGAGCTATCATATTCATATTTATAATGCCGAAAAAAATTACTAACAATAATTTATAGTGATTAAGCTACCTAACAAATTCTTTTTACGCTTTTATTATTTAAGAATATTAACATAGTTTATAAGCAGAATCGCAAACATTGTTAGAGCTCAGCAAGTGCTTTATTACTAATAAAAAGCATTCTTATCATATAACTAATTACCAAATAAGTTAGAGTAAATGCAAGTTTTAAATTCATTGTACGAAAAATGGAATAGATCTGAATAGGAAAAATCTTATTGTACATGTTATGCAATTTCTTGTATAATTTCTGTAATATATGAGGTACATAATGTTTTTGGGACGTGAAGGTCTAAAGGTAATGTAGATCGCGCAATGAACCATACTTGTGCCAAGAGCGAGGGGCAGTAAATTTTATTATTCACGATATAAACTAAATAGTTAAACTTTTAATAAAAGTCTTAATATTAACTGCGTACAAACGCTATCGTTACCATTACTTTATCACAATGATATAATAACTAAATTAAAACTCTATTCTATCTAATTCTCTAGTAAAATGCCAAATTATCAACAATAAAATTTCAGTTGACCTAAAAAAATTAAAGAGATTGCGATTTAAGAATATTAAATGTAAATTTTATAGAGAATAAAAATAAAACCAAAACGACAGATTAGACATGCTCCATCGTTATATTTTCTATTAATTAATAATGCAAAGTTCAATATTCATTAACCCAATATATATCACGTCACATGGCCATGGCCTCAAAAACATTTTTCTTTGTTTTTCATTTACAAAATAAATAACAGGATATAATATGACTGAAGTTATTAGAAAGAAAAAAGTAGAATTTACTTACTTTTTTTAACGTTTAAGTTAATTAACTTATTGAAAAAACTCAACACAACCAATTCACTTTTTGCCTAAATAAATTTTATCTTTAAGTTTACAGAAATAGCCCATCCGAGCTTCGAATGCTCCGTATAACATTTAAGCAGTTTATATTTTATAAAAGTGTATTAATTATGATAACTTTCATATAAAGTTTTAATCTATGCCTACTCCCATTATCAATTATCACTAAGCAACAACAACAATGCTGATGTTTTGTATTTTTGCTGTCGTATCTAAATAATCTGACGTGAGTGATATATTACTAATCCTAGAAATTCGAATCTAACCTCTCTTATCAAGTTCTTATCGACATTATAAATCCTATAAATTTCATTATTGCCTAGGAATCGGTTTATTTTAATTTAGATCCATTTCAACTTTTTCTCTTTTGTAATAAATAATAATAAAAGTTTACAATAATGCCCATAACAATTCGGAATAACATAGTGTTTGGTCCTGAAGAGGAAAATATACCGGCACACTTATCCTATGGACAATTTTTGTTTGACAAATTTAAGAACGGTGGAGAAAAAATTGCTCTAGTAAGTTCTTACACTTTTTACATATTAAAATTAAAAACAAGCATGTTATAATTGTTAAATTAAAAAAAAAACAACGACAATGTTTTGTTTTTAGATAAGTGCTGAGTCTGGTGAAACTGTAACATACAAATATATTTTGCAAAAAAGTATTAACCTTGCTGCATCTCTTAGAGAATTAGGTGTAAGAAAGGGAGATGTTGTCGCTCTTAGTAGCGAAAACCGTTTTGAATTTGTCATAGCTTCACATGCTATCATTTATTGTGGTGCAACTCTCTCAACATTAAATGTAACTTATTCACCAGGTATTTATTGGTACTTGCAACATTTTGAATATAAATAATACAATTTTAATTGTTGGAATAATTATTTACAGGTGAATTGAGTCATATACTAAATATAATCAAACCAAAGTTTATATTTTCCTCTCCGATTATTGCACAAAACATACATGATTGTAGTCAAAGTTTACCCTTTGTAAAAAGTATTATACTGTTCGGAGATTATGATGTAGTTCCTGCATTATTTTACAATGATCTAGTCAAAAACATGTGAATATTGATGATTTTACACTGGCTGATGTAAATGGTGCAGAAGACCCAGTGGCTGTTATGTGTTCATCAGGAACCACTGGCCTACCGAAAGGAGTAATGCTTACTCATGTCAATTTTCTTACATTATCCACACATATGAAGTAAGTATAACACATGAAACTTAAAATCTATCTTATATATAATGTGCAGGTGTTTCTAGAGTAGGATACTAGATTTATTTACAATTCTCTCGGTGTTGGAATATTAAAATTTGCCGGAGATTCTTTAAGCTTAGTTTAAATAGAATAGAATATGTAGTACAAAATTTGTGTTTCAGCAAAAAATTATATGCATGTCCTTTTAGTTAACCATCTGGTAGAAATTGTATCATAAGGGCTTTTTCTGGCTACAATATTACATTGTTATGTCATGTTAATCATTTATAGGTATTACCTAACAGTTTCACAAGAAAGAAGAAAGCACCATGTTAAAACCGGTTTATCACTGATACCCTGGTTCCATGCTTATGGTTTTATAACAACAATGGCTGTCATGTGTATGCATGTTGAGGTTGTATTCCTGGTTCGGTTTGATGAAGAGCAATTTTTAGAAAGCATACAAAAGTACAAGGTACAAACATATTTACAATCTTGATGTTCAATGCATGACAATAAGATATCAATAGATTTTATTGCTTTATGATAATATGAATAATAATAACAATTTTGTTTTATTACTGAGTGTTTCTTTGTTTTATAAGTTTAGATTTTTCACATATGTATTTTTTACTACAGAAATAATTAATTATCCTTTTAAATAATTACACCATCAGATTTTAGCTTTGTGTTAAGCAATAAAAATATGTTTTGTTATGAACGTAAATGCTTATGAGTTTTATGGTTAAAACATAGTGTTACTATATTTTTATGCCATAATCATTCAACGAAGAATCTTGTAGATTTCAGTAATTATACTTTTTTAAGCATTTTATAATAAGTATTTTTTAACATATACTGTATATCTGCTAAAATTCCAGGTAAACATGACAACCATAGTTCCACCATTAGCAGTTTTTCTGGCAAAGCATCCACTTGTTACTAAGTATAATTTGACGTCGCTGAACGAAATCTGGTGTGGGGCTGCACCTCTATCTAGTGAAATTCAAAAAATGGTTTCTGAAAGGTAAATGATATCAGTACCACTCTAAATAATTTTGCACTAATGATGTAGTTTCAACATATTAAACTTGCTATATAACTAAGTTCAGAATACAAGGTTTGGGTAAGGCAAAGATAGTATTTTAAATACCTTTCAAGTTAAAAAGCATTAAAACTTTTTACTTTCAGAACAGGAATTGACTTCATTAAACAAGGCTATGGTCTGACTGAGGTTACAATGGCATGCTGTGTTGACTTAACTAGTGGTGAAAAAATTGGTTCATGTGGATCTCCTGCACCAGGAATGAAAATAAAAGTAGGTTTAAAATACAAAATTCTAATAATTACAAGCTCCTTCACATTTTAAAATCAATACAAGACTCAAACATTAAATATGCTGTAATAAAATACTTGAATAAGCTTTTTATCTCTGTCACATGAACACAAATTTTATTTATTTTATGTATTTTGGTAGCAAAAGAATTAAAAAACATGTTCAAGTAAATCTAGTGATTTGAATCTTTATGTATAGTTGTGTGTATGACACATCTTGCTTATACCTGTATACCATTGCATCAGTTTAAACTACTTTGTTAATTGTTAAGCAATATCACTATAGCTGCAACAAATAAGATATGCATCGTAATACATTTGTAAACAACAGCAACAAAACAACATCAGAGGTTTTGTATATTGTTATTATCAGTGGTGTAATGTGGTAGCTAAATGCAAACTTTTTGAAGTTTGTAGACCTCTCCTTACTGGGGACAATATAAGATAGAATACTACTGAGCCTATTCTTGCTGCAGGCAATAATATTAACCCATATGTGTTTTGGATTAAAGGCTCCAAACTTTATTTAATTATGGGGTATTGAACATAACTTCACTTGTCTAAGTATGTGGACTTGCTAGGTCTTTTGATGTTTACAAAGCCTGAATCTTAGTACAATATGAATGACCTCTATATATGACTTGTTGTTCAATAAGATGGGTTGTTTACAAAGATTCTGTATTTATAAGACCTAGATTAGTTCTAGTGCAGTTTTTTAGCTCTATGTGTATTGTCTTATCTATATTCTTTACTTTTTAGGTGGTAGATATTGACAGTGGAAAGATATTACCGGCTGGTGATAAAGGGGAGCTGTGGATAAAATCGCCTTTACAGATGAAAGGCTACATGGGTGACAAAGAAGCAAGTGATGCTTTATTTGATGCCGAAGGATATGTTAGAACCGGTGACATTGGTTACTATGACAGAGATGGCTTCTTTACATTGTTGATAGATTGAAGGAGCTCATAAAATATAAGGGATTCCAGGTGAGTGATGTATTTTTTGGCAATATTTTTTTTTATGTTTTAAAAATTGTCATTAAAAAGCACTGTATCCTTTTTATTAATTAATCCAAAAAGGATACTTTTTGCGTCGTCATTTAGTAAAGAATGTCGCTTAAATTACAACATCAAAGCAGTTATGGCTCTGTTTGTTTATAGTAGAGAAAAGGAACAAGCATAAACCCAGTTTCAGTGGCTTAGTGGATGATTTTTTACCTTTCACATTAATACTTTGATTTTGATAGCAGAAGGAGGGACAATGGCTTCATTCCTTTCTTCCTAACACCTTTATTCAAATGTTGAAGTTTTTTTGTTTATTCTTATTTCCATTTATTTGTCTACTTAAGGTGGCACCAGCGGAACTGGAAGCACTTTTACTCCAGCACCCGAGCGTGGCAGACTGCGGTGTCGTGGGAATGCCCGATGAAGTCGCCGGTGAGCTGCCCACCGCGTTCGTTGTCCGTCAGCCGAACGCCGATGTGACCGCCGCTGAAATCATAAAATATATCTCTAATAAAGTAAGTTACCTTAGCGTATTTTATGGCCTCTCAGTTCTAAATTTGTTTTAGTGTGAAAACAAGTACATTTTACGTGTTAAAATTTACTTTATGTTTATGTAGGTGAAGATGGTAGGTATTACCGCGGTGCCTATTTTTGCCGCAAAGCATTCAGTGTGAAAAATGTGACTACCATGTTGCGGTTCGAAGGGCTTCGTAGCCAGAGTGTTTACTGCTTTAACGAGACGTAACATCCTATGTCTGACGGCGGATAGCGCGTTGGTGTAATCATTGGCATTGCCGATGGCCATGGGCGTCGGCGACCAATTTCATTAGGCGGCCGTTGACTGCTGGTATACGAATAAAAAAAAAGTGTTTGAAATACGAATTGATGTTTATAATCATATTTACGTTTTTCGTTATTAGTTTAATGTTGCTGAGCAATAGATATTTAAAAATACAATACATCAAAAAGACCTTAAGATAGACGATTATCATAAAGTGACATCTTTCGTTTCATGATTAAAGTTAAAGCAAAGCGAGATGTTTATCGGGTTAACGTCCTACTCATCTCGTGATTTCTTTAAATAAAACCGATAGCTTTCGAGTTCAGGATTTAATTGTCTTAAGGGTGGAATGATATGCTCTACGTTAGTTGACACAAGTTTACAATATTTCCCCCGAAAATGGTCTCGCTTTGTCGTAGTGGTGGGGGGCTCAGTACCTGCGGCCTGTTTAGCGCGGAGGCTAAGAGAAATCTAGCTGGCCGGCCGTAGAGGAGGCTGCTCCAAGCGGGCTGAATAAACCCACTTTAAATGCCTAGTAGGGTGGGGTGGTCGGGAACAAAGGCAGCAGGCGTGCTACTATCTTTGTCCTCTGCAGCCAAAGAGGAGTGTCGGTATTCTTAGCGCTCTCCCTATCCTCCGTGGCACCGCTGACGCGGTGTGGAGAGAGCGCGGGAGGAGACATTTGACATAGAGCCGTCAATCTCTCTTCCTTCTGCGGCCGAAACGGAGCTAGCGGCAGAGCTCAACATCTGGGGGCTGGGAGTCTTGACCCTGAGTGGGCTGCGATCTCCTCCTCCCATTGCCCCTGAGTAACAGATTCGGGGGAGTCTTTTAACTATCTATAGGGGCCGAGACGAAGGGCGCGTTAGTTCGACTCGCCCAGATGGATTGGGCTATGATAGGCCAGAGAAAGGTTGCCTTGATGGCCAATGTTGGTGGAGTTGTAGATAAGTGTAAACGCGTTCCCGTGATCTCACCCTAAAGGCGTCAGAATGGAAAAACGTGGTGGTTTTAGTTGTTGCGGCTACGACATAACCCGCCTGTAAAACATAATTACAATATATAACTGTTCAGACTAAATTTTTAGGTGGACTCTTTATTTACTAGTAAACAGTCCGCCTACAATTAATAAATTTTGCGTCACTAATGTATTTACATACATAGAATTGCTATTTTATCTGGCCCGTATTTTTTTGTAACAGTACATTTTTTATACTATAATGCTATACGTATTTTTAACTTTCAGGTATCACCTGCGAAACATTTACGCGGTGGCGTAATATTCCTCGAAGAAATACCAAAGAATGCTTCCGGCAAAATATTGCGCCGTGAACTCAAAGCAATGTTACCTAATAATCAAGGAAAAAGCAAGCTATAGATAATAATAATAATAGTATTTAGCGGATAACGATAACCACCTACACAATCGCTAGTCACAGTGATAAAAACAAAGTAATTTATTTGTCAACAGTGCTGTTATTTATCTTGTTTTATTATTAACTAAGGATTTGAAATTTTACCTATCATTCCATCATAATAAAATTAATGCTAAGAAAATGTCAATTTTGTAATAATTTTTGTTAAAAAATGGCATTTGCGCTCTAATGCATACCACATTTAATGGTATAATAAATAAAACAAAACAAATCATTGTGCATTATTTATAACTTTCCCCAAAATAAAATATATTTACAGCATATATCATTGATAAGTATTGATTTATATTTTAGAAAGTTTATCTTTTAGCTCTTGAGGTATTCTGCTTAGAGCATAGTTATGTAAGTCATTATTAACAGCTGCGAGTACACCAGTCTTGTTCGGTTTAGACTCATTGGCGCCATATTTGTAAAAGTTGCCTAAGATATCTGTCAGTTTTCCTCCAGCTGCAGACAGTATTGCCTCAGGGGCGCATGTGTCCCATTTCTTGCAACCACTACTGCAAAGACATATATTGAGGCAACTCCTTCCAGTAATTGTAATACCTGAAATGTATTTAAAATAACTTATAGATCAAATGTCTTTTCCTTTATTAACTTTTTTATTTTGGCTTAGAACTGAGCGGATAAAATTATTATTTTCCTCTAACCTTCTGTTTACGATTTTGTTCTGTATATTATTCTTTAAAATATTGCTTTTACTTTGTATTGCTCACAAGTTACATGTTATTATAACACTTGTTTATAAATGACCATTTATACTTGAATATCTCAATGAAAACTTTTTCTAATCAGAATCAAAGAACCTCAAAAAAATTCTGCAAATATATTTTAATAACTACATTGTATCCTGGTGATTCACAATTTGCACAAACAATCTTAATTATTGGATTCGACTTGGATCAGTAAAGTAAAAAAAAACTACAAACTGACTTTATATCCTGCACCTCCAACACGCAAAACCTGGTTGGCATTCATGACTTGGAGAGCCTTCTCTACTAGTAGATTGGAGTGACTTCTTGTAGTTGTGATGACAAGGGAATCTGGGGGTGGTGATGGGGTAAAACCACCCACACCCGCCCCTTGCAAGCCCCATATTGTCCTACCGAGTTTCTTCTCACCCCCAATCAGTGTTTTAAAATATGGCTGATGAATGACTCCGGCCACTGGCTTCTCATTAACAGATATACCAATAAGAACGGTTACATGTTCTAGAAATCCTGTAACAATCATTTAACACATATACATTTTAAGATTGGCATTAAATTTTTTATATAACATGCAGCATGCAGTGTGTTTGCAAAAACCTGTTATTGATTAATACTGACTTGTGCTTATGGTAATAGTATATTACATATTACACAATTATTAGTTAACCTTATAAAACACAGAAGTCATTGATAATGCTGTATAAGTGAAATTGATAGCTTCAATTTAAATGTGAAAATTATTCATAACTAATTGCATTGTAACAAAAAAACTGTTCCTTCCTTTAAATAGTTTTATATAGCTAACAAACTAGATAACATTTTAAAATATTTTTAACTTGTTTATTATGAAAAAGTACATAATTAATATCTTTGTGTTTTTGTTATATCTTACAGATTATCAATGACCTAATTAAAAACGATCTCACATAAAAGCTTACTACCTACTATTTTTCAAATTATCCATTTACCATAATTTGATTGCAGTAAACTTAAATACCATTTCATACTAATAAATGGATGGCTTAAATACATTTTCCATCTTTCCCAAGGATCTCTCTTCAACATAAGTGCACCTAGAAGATTTTTAAATCATTTAAAGGAAATTAAAAATTACTTTATCGCTTACTGATACATATCATCTGTTAATTCTGATGATGACATACTGAACAAATATTTTAAGACAAGAAATTACTAATATAAATATAGTAAATAAGCTTTTATTTAGTGCCTAATATCCTTATTGGCCATATAGTTTATACAGAATGAATACTTATGATTCTATAAAAAATAGGTATACCTTGTGTGTATTCAGATGTCCCATCCAGTGGATCGACCCATACAACAATATCTTCCTCCTTCACACCTTGGAGGTTTATGGGACATTCAATGCTCATAACATCTTTGTCGGAGTCTATTACTATCCAATCATTTGGTACTTCATCCTTTAAAACATTTTTCAACACAGTTAAATACATTCATATTGAACTTATACATGAAAAGTAAGCTTAGATAACAGAGTATGTTCCCATTCGACCTTCATTTCGTTCATTTGAACTTAAGATATATTATTTTATTAACATCTTTAAAATGGCATACAATTTAATACTTTAAAAACAACTGAGACAATATAGGCTGTATCTGTCGTACTAAATTTCCAAATTACCACAGTATCAGGACTGTCTTCTTCGCCAATGATATTCAATTTAGGATACTGCGCTGAAAGTGATGCAATAATGCATCGCTGGGCCGATCTGTCTGCTTCAGTTTGATAGTCATCTTTACCCTGAAAACCATTTTTATTAAAGCATGAGTAGAATTCCGTTACTATGTGTATCAGAAAACTTATATCAGTAAGCCAAAATTGGTAAATTTTGATAAATGGAAAGAATCATAATTACGAAACAACAAACCTTTTCAACTATTCCAAGATCTCCTTTGCTCATGACATCTCTAACGATTTTACCAGCTCTATTGGCCACCGACACAGAAGAGGACAATAATCTTACGATAAGCGGAACAGTTGTCATTTTAAGTTTATTTAATGAACGCAGAAAACTGTTATTGTTGCTTTCGAAATGCGATTGTCCCAATTGAATTGTCCTCTTTTATTTTGACAATTTGAACGTCACTTTTTTAGATGTTACCATCACAAATTATTACAGAATACTTTTCGTGTTTTCTGACATTATTATGTTTATATGCATTGTTATATTATAATATTAGATTGCATTATATACATAGTAACCGTAGTAATTAACTTTACTTTAAATTAATTCAATTAAATAATGACTAGTATAGTGATTACATCTTTTTTTTACTAATAAGCAACATAATTCGTTAAAAAAAACCTGAATTGGATTGGAATTGGGCACCTATATAATGTCACTACTTTCAAACCATCTAATTCCTTTACTTACTATTTTGTCCCGAAGAAATCTTTCAAAATTGTACAAGAAGCTTGGTCTTGCTGGACTTCTGATTTTATTTAATTACCGTTTACAATCAACGTTAACATTAAAGATTCCGTAATATCAGTAGGTTTCTTTTATTTCAAAGGAAATATATTGCGATAATGCGAAAGAAATTATGTTTTGAACAGAAAAAAAAAAAAATCTTCTTTATATAATAAATTTTTGACAATAGGAGAACATTTCTTTTTCAAATATATGTGGTAGAAATAAAAATAATGTTAAAAAATAAAATACAGAACTAATTTTTAATACTTTATTTTGAATACATAACCTACACAATATGATAAGTTTTATTACTTAGTGAAAAACATATGTAAGGCACTAAAATAACATACACAGATTCAAATATAAAATTGTATCACCACAATCACCATTTCCAATAGGAAAACTTAATTTCTATAAATTCATTTAAAAATATATATTTTTAACATTTTATAGAATACTTATTACTCAAACATAAGATAATGATCATGCATTAAACTAGAACTTTCATAACAATAACCTTTAGTAAATGATTAACTTAATGGACTTTTCCTTAATAATACATTTATTACTGCATTTGGATATTTTATTTAAAGTAGTGAAACTAGAAGTAAAGTACAACAAAAATACCTAACATAAAAATAATCAAATGCATTTTCTTGATTACATTTTCATTACTTAGGTAAGTATTTTGGAGAAATCATACTCTTTAACTTTTACCTATGAAATGTGTGAAGTCAGAATTATAAAAATAACAAACCATACTGAAATAGACACATCAATGAAATATGTTTTTATTAGAATAGTATTAAATTTTTAACTGTGTTGCTTATTTTCTATTAAGAATAAACAAACAATAACAGTATACAAAAATAATAATGTTTCAGAAACAGTAAAATATTGCTCCTTCAACGTTACTTAAACCACTACACAGTCCTGTTTAAGGACAGGAATTTTATCATATTTTTTGTTCCATATTAGCATAAAAGCCAAAAACTATGTTAACATTTATAATCCTAAGCTTATAACAACAGTAGTCTTAATTTTCCCACAACTTTAATATAGAATAAGTCATCAACCAACAAATAGCATTAAAGACCCGCAAGTTGAATTATAAGGCAAAGAAAGCCCAAAACAGTATAGCAACCATTACTTTTTTAGTTTTAAATTACTCACTAACAAAGCAAGGAACTATTACAACATTTTTAATTATATATTATTGCCTTTAAAACTTTTACCAGTAACCATAGGAGTAAACAAGGTATTACAAAAATATTAGAAAAACGTAGGTGATTGTTATCGTAGTCTTATAAGCCCCCTCATTTAATTCAATGATTTCAGATGATTATTATTTATAAAGACAAACAATCTTAAAATCATAAAAAAATCTATATCTGAGCTTCAGAACATTTTAACATGTGACATTAAAATAGATAATCGACAATATCCTAAAATATTGACATTTTAGGATTATATGTTCACAATTAACACTTGGCAGCGGTTGATAGGAACGCGTAAAACCAACACTGTGCAGTTTGGTAAATGCAATTGCTTGATTCATCATCATCATCATCAGCCTTTAATAGTCTACTGCTGGACATAGGCCTCCCCTAATACACCCCTATCCATTAGGGGGTTTTGGACCGTATCCCACCACGCTGCTTGATTGTTTAAGTCAATGTCAATAAAAATCAATAATAATAATAAAATAAAAAGGTTATTCCTTATCGATGACCTCAACACTGTCCACTTGCGTGAGTATATGTTTGATGATTTGATCGATTGTATGAGTATCGAGCATACGCGAAATGTTTTTATCTTCTATTGCGTAGACGAATAAATGCTTGGCGTTTTCTCGTAGGCGCTGGACGCGAGACCACTTCTCGCGATCGGCCGGTCTAGCACCACAATGCTCTATTACTTTCTCCAATACCTACAAATTGACAAACAGAATTTATAAATAAATACAGGACAGGGCAAAATATCTCTGCCTCATCTGTGGTGACGTGAATACGTCTTTAAAACAGTAGGAGGCAATCCAAAATATTAATGATAACATAAAATCGTGGAATACAGTTTAGTGCTATAGCATCATATCCATCAAATTTATTCTGAATTAAATTACATCATGGATAGCTGAAGGATCGAAGAAGTGATTACGGCAAGTGACGACTGTGGCGCATCACGCGTGTTGGAGTGGCGCCGCGATTTCCATTCATTGTATCTTTTGACTGAGATCAGCTACGAAATTCAATTAAGCTTTAATCGTCAGCTCTCGTCAAAATTTATCGATTGTCTACGAAACATTAGTGTGAACAAGTGAAATTTTAACGAAACAATATGACGGACTTTAAACTGTATATTACCTTTTTTCGTAATATAAGCGTTGGCAGCGTTTGCAATTTAATTGCACGAGGTTATGATATTTAGTGCCGTAATTTTTTTTATTTATCAAATATGAAATAAACTATTTATCGCAAAATTAATTTAAAAAATGAGGCTAAATTACAGCTTATATATATCATTTAAATACAAAATGAACAAAATCAGTGCGCTAACATAAATAAAAAAACATGCTCTCCGAATTGTGTTCCTCCTTTTGGGAAGTTGGTCAAGTAGTGACAATGAGTATTCAAGAATACCTAGAGGACTTCTTACTATTAAAACTTATACATTCCTTGCAACCAATGGTCGCGTGTCCATGACACAGCTACACCCGATTTTATCCATTCTCTTTATTTTACATTCATTATTAACAATATATAATAAGCTCAAGGATATATTGGGCTTAATAATTTTCCCTCCCGCTTAAATACTTATTCCCATATAATTATATTAACTATAGCTTTACCTAACAGGTTGAGGTTTATTAAAAAGTTTACATGAAAAACTCTTATTAAAAACAGGCTTGCAATGTAATGGTTGATTGTAAATTTTATGCATATTTCTAAATTAAATAATTATTACATAATATTTAAATTCCACACTAAATCACATTGAAGCTGATGAAAAGGTTTAAATTTTTAAGGTTCATAAGGGCTATATGAAACTGAATACCATGTTACTTACTTTTATTTAATAGGTACATTATTATTAAATATTATTATTTCATGAACGCAGTCAGTATTTAAGTTTTAATAATAATATAGGTTTACCTCATCAACAGTTTCATGTGGCCAACCAAAGATGTTTAAAGTTTCTATGTCAATGAGTTGAAGGAGCAGCTTTTTGAGGTTTTCCGCAAGTTCTTCTTCAGACATCAATGGATTGTTCTCTTTCTGTAATTAAGAAAAGTATCATCATCATCAGCCTGTATTAGTCCACTGCCGGACTTTGACCTCCCCTAATGCACATCTTCTCCATTAGGGGGTTTTTGGACCGTCCACACTGGATCAATGCAGATGGCCGGCAAAAAAATATACTCTTTAATTTTGTAAAAAATTGTATAGTAGAAGTAGTAGTAAAATAGTACACTTTAAAATGGGAACTAAAAATAATAATATTATAAACACTGTATGTCAAAAAACTGAAATGATGGAAAATGGTGCCCGACGGCCATGCAGACATTGGCAATACCATGGGTGTCACCATTACGCCAATTAAAGTGAAACACAGCATGTTACGTCTCGTTTAACCAGTAATATGATGACTACGTCGTCCTTAAAATCGGAACACGGCGAAGTTTACACTACTGCTTGCTGTGAGGCAGAAATGGGCACCGCAATGGCATCCTGTAAGTATTCTACCTAAAGTTTTTTATGGAATGTCAAAAGAGGTCTAACAACTTAAAATCTAGCCTAAGCAACTAACTAATTTGCCATCTAACACATCCAACGTTTTTCCATCTCTGCCACCAGAACATAAAGGGGTTTTTTTACAAAATAGGCAAGAAATGCATTTTTAGTCAAATTCTAAAACATTGGTGTATGTAAATATTACACTTATAACCACAGCATTAAATTTTAGCTATTCCAAAGAAAACTGTGACAATCAAACTTATGTACAAATATATATAGACAACATCAATAAAATACCTTTAAAACAGAGATATCAGATTCAATAACCATGCTCTCATCTTGTTCTATCAGGCCCCCGTACAACACACCAGTCCCATAACCTTCCAAGATACGATCAGATTCAGCATCAAGTAAATCCAGCACAGACTGTAACTCCGATTTCTTAACTCTTTCCGTGCCGACATTTAGACCCTGTACACAAACAAAAATATAATAAACAAATATATAAATTCTGAAAAACGTGCGTAGCTTCATCTGGTATAGCAAATAGTGTGAATTTAAAGCAATTCTATACCGACAAAGTTAATATTTATATACTTAAATTTTTTCGTCGGCCTGTTTGATAAAAGTAACAAACTTTAAATATTAATAATGTTCGTGACTGAGCATTATTAATATTAGGTTTGTAGAAATTTTTATCTTGCTACGCAATAATTTTACTACCAATGGGTCATTTTGAACTGGAACGCAATTATTTATGCACATGCTGAAATAACACTTAAGCGAAGGAAGCAGAAAATTGCTTTACCCAACAAGGAATTTCTGGTAATAGAAACTTACTAAAACTTGTCGCACATGAGTGAGATGGTCTTTAAATATCTTTGCATGTTTAACACGGACATGTCGGACCAATTGCTCTCCTCTTGCGTACGCGCGGGCGGTGACGCAGTACATGCAACGCCTTGGCTTCTCTAGTGTATGCCTAAGCATGTGCTTTTGGACGTAGCTCTCACTGTGGAATCTCTTTGAGCACACCTCGCACGAATATGCTAGGAAGAGTAAAATACAAAATGTTAAGTATAATATAATTAGCAGATCTTCAATTAAATCTTGTTAAAATTGAATATTATAATAGTAGTGTTTTTAGCAAATTTGTAAAAAAAAATAGACTACAGCAGACACTCTTTATTTTAAATACACACTTTTTTTTTCTTAATATTAATTGTAATTGGTAAATATAGTAATGTAACTGTATTAAATAAAATTAAAAAGAACACTCTGTTGCACTAGATTTGAATAAGAGCTAGAATTTTCATAAGCTAATTGGCTTATATTGTAGATCACCAAAACCTTACAATATACTTCAATAAAATGCTCTGTATCATGCCAATATTTAGTTTTGATATTATTGGCTCTAAAGGCCAATTCATAGAGAATATACTTTTTGTCTAAAATTGATCCTTGACAGTTAAATACTTATTGAGATTATATATTGAAAATAAATCGAATGAAGTTTAATAATGTTGAACCAAAGTTGTGTACTAGACAGTTTTAAAAACAACAATCAAAATAAATATTTGTTTTGGTAGTCACTATGTAACTGGAACTGCCTCTGTAGCCTAGTGGTATAGGCGTGTGTATGACTCAACAAGTTTATTGTTGTTTCCTAGTTGGTTAGGGCAATTTGGATCGATCACCCAATTGTCTGAAAGTAAGATGATCCATGCGTCAGATGGGCATGTAAAAATTCGGTCCACCCACCAACCCGCATTGGACAAGCGTGGTGGGATACGGTCCAAAAACCCTCTAATGGATAGGGGTGTATTAGGGGAGGCCTATTTCCAGCAGTGGACTATCACAGGCTGATGATGAGTCACTACAGGTTTTGGCTTATGATAAGGCATGTAAAGAATTCATTATTACATCCTAAGGAATTGGTAAAAGTTGCCAGCACATATTAACTTATACAAATATGTTCTCCATGATAAACATTAAAAAAAGGTATATTAATAAACATACGTTTTTCTTCTAGATGCCATTTCACATGACCTTTAAGGCTAGCCTCAGAGCTAAACTCTTTCTTTGTGAACAAGCAGTTATCAAAGGGACAAAGCAGCTTTTTAGTATCGGAGCGGCAATTGGTATGGGAGAGTAATCTGAAACACATTTTTTTTTATAATTTTAAAGTTTCCTTATACATTATTATTCAGGAATTATAGATAATAGTTATATTTATTACCCAGCCTGCGAAGCAAACGCCATTCCACAGTTCTTGCACGAGATGCCATTATGTTTCACCATGTGCTTTTGCAATTGCGCACGCTGTATGTAAGAACGACCACACACTTGACATTTATGTGGTTTGTCTTGTACATGGGTCAGTATGTGACGGCGTAGCACCTCCTGCGTGAATGTTGAATAGCCACACTGAAAACATTACAAGAACGGACTTTATTACTAATTCAGTTACATAGACATATATATTTTATTCAGCAATAAAAACGTGTGTTTTTACAAATATTTTATTGTGTTTAACTAAGAATAAACTTACCATTTTAACCTTCCCAATGACAGCAGTGAAAGAAATTAAGGGCAGTAGTTATTTTTTTTTTAATTAACAATAATAGTTAAAATTATTGAAGTCATTATGAATCAGGCAATAAATTTAATGCAAAAAAATAAAGTACATGTGAAAAATTATAACACTTAAAAGTTTAATTATAAATCTTTACAGTTGTATAAAATTATTTAAAACCTAATTCTTTTGCAATGCAATGTTCTAGTATCTTATACTACTTAGTTTAAGTAAAACAAAGTCAAATTAAATGTGTAAATTTACTGACATTACTATAAATTAGTAATAATAAAATCTTGTTATAATGCATGTTAATAATCCATAGTCCTTTTTATATTTTAAAGACTAATGTCGACAGGTAGGTAGTAAAGGGTAGGTCCCACTTACAGGGACCAGTTTAAACACTATTCTGCATCGTAGTTCTGATCAGGCTACACGACCAGCGCTATTTACTAAGTAAACGAGACTTAAAAACATATGTCTCATGGCAGGCAGCACCTTGGTGACACCACTGGTATAGCCAATGGCTATGGGCGTCGGTGACCACTTCTCATTAGGTGGTTCGACTGATGATCATTAGCAGTTCCCATCAGTAGCCAATAAAAAAAGATCAAAAAGGAAACAAAACAATACCTTTTGTACATAAAGCAACAGTACAGTTTACTTACTACTGCAGTAGACTAAGGTAATTATTTTAAAATAAACACAATACTATACTTGCATAATAAAGTCCATAAATTAGCCAATATAGAGCTAGAAATTGCATATAAAAACTCTGTTCACCAATAACATTTAATTCTTCCACCATTACTGTATTACATTACGGATTGTTGACCTCAATTCTTTCTCAAATTTCACAAGACTATTAATCTATATGACATCTCCCAGAGCCAGCTTTAAATTGTAGAAAACAATAATAAAAACAGACATTTACCACATCACAACTGTACTTCTTGGTTCCATGAATTTCCAAATGCTTTGCAATGGCCGCCCTGGAGCTGGTTTGCTTACCGCAATGATCACATTCAAAACATAGCGGCTTCTCTGTCACAAAAATGTTACAAGGATTAAAACAACCTTATCTGAGCGTACACATGACTCTAAAATATTCAAATCTCTAAACCTGCTACTGAAAGATCACAAGGTGAGGATAAAACTAATACATAGTTATCTTGCTAAGGTGACTTATTTTAAACTTTCCAAAGCAATTTTTTTTTATAAACATGGTACAATCTGCATTTTAAATTATAATTATCAATGTTAATTATATTTGGTACTAAATGAGAGTCTATTTAAAATGGTACAAACAGTCAAAATAAAACAGAACAACAATTGACAATTGGGAAACTTGGAAAGCGTAATACCTAAATGATTTTTCTGCACATGAATGATTAGTTTGGAAAAGTTTTTGGTGTTGTATGTGCAGTGTTTACATTTGAAGTTGCCTTTCACTTCTATATGCTGCAATCTCAAATGTGCCATTAAGTTATCCTTTCTAGTAAATGCGCACTGACATATCTGCAAAGAAAAATCCACATTTAATGGTAATAAATGTTCTATTATTTAGACTACTTGATACTTTTAGACTGAAAGGAGAAATGAGGCTCGTAAGACCAGATAATATAAACTTGGACTGTCCAAAACAAACAAAAAAGTGATTTTGAGATGTTTAATGTATTAAACAAGAAAGTTAACTTAGTTCATGGATTTTTATTTTATTTTATTTCTTTTAATAATTGATAATTTTGCCTTTCGATTGCAGATTATCTTGTAGCATTACTTTATTCAATTACTTATTATTACTTTATTAAAATAAATGACAGTATGGTGTACCTCACAAAAGTACAGGGTGGCCTCACCACCGCACCCTTTCTGCGCCATGTGTCTCATAACATGAGACTGCCTTGAAAACTCTTTCTTGCAATGAGGGCACTCATATGTCTCCCTCTCGTGAAAGCATTCTATATGCTGTATTAAGATTTCCTTGTTCGGACACTTGACAGGGCATAAACTGCACTGGACACTGCCCGGTGCTTTGGAATGATTGTTCTTCAAATGAGTTTTGTAGCTGTCTTCAAATCTAAACTTTTTCTTACACTCTTGACAACTGTATGCAGCCTTTAAAGGGAAAGATAGTCAGTTATAATCAGGTCTAATGTGATTCTAAAGTTTGAACGAGAAAATTGCTATTAAACATAACATTTTTAGTTATATTTAAATTTACAATTTAAGTTATTATAGAACTTCTGGCATTGCTATCCGTATTTAAGAAATTTATTTGTTTTTGCAGTAATAAATTTACAAATGTAAAGATATTTTGATTTGGATTCATAATGGTCAATATTTTTTCTTGGGATTACCTTAATCATTTCAGAGTTCATTATTCTTTTGCATAATGAATGGTGTTGTTTGAGAATAGAAACGGATTGAAAAGTTTTGTTACATAGGTCGCAGGTAACTGCTGGGATATTTTTCTGTTGTTTCAACAGTGTCTTTTTGTTTTTGGAGCCCCGGGGCCTTCCAACTTTTCTCCGCTTTGGGGGCATCCTAGAACATAAAACCAGGAAAGATAAGGAATACTCCCTGAATGGATGTTAATAACAAGTTTCAGCTTACATAAAATTTGATATTACTTTCACTCAGGCGCTTGTTTGATTACGGCCAAATTACGACAACAGTATGGCTACTATTAGTTTACTGTTTTATGCAACTAACATAAATCTCGTTTATTCCATAATCAGTCTTATTACCCCCTAACATAGAATTCGCAATCGCTTTCGAAATGTTTATAAATTTACGGTAATTTGGCTTGTCAGAACCCAAGAACACGTTCGGCCACGTAGCATGTAAAGATAATAAATAACATAAATGTAACCAACATTAAACACGAGAAATCGAATATAAATTGTATTAGTTAATTTATTATTATGTTCGAACTTTAAAATACGTAATAAATATACAAATTTTAAATAATATTTAAACTTGTTAATATACTGGAAATAAGTTAGTCTAATCTGTAGACCAATTTAAGAATATATCCTTGCACATTTATTTTAAGACATTAATAAATTTGATTTTAGAAAAAAAAATCTAAAGAAGTGCAAAAATAAATATGGTATACAATTAATTGTACTTTATATACACGTCTTTCAATGATGATTATATTCGTTTGCATAACCTTGCAACACTGGGTGTCATAGCAACTGTATATACAACACTTCTGTTTTGAACTCAAAAAATTGTAAACTTAACATTATTGAACTATATTGAAACATGCGATAAAAAACAACAACTTATCCTGATGGTTTAATCGATTTTTTGCGAAGTAAAATAAAATACGTACTGTTATTAAATTGTACGGCCCTTAAAGAATATGCAATGGAAGAAGAAATTAGCGAAGACATTATAAAAGCTACGCAGTTATCCTTAGGAAAATTTGTAAAACGACCTCCACTTACTGAGAAACTGTTAAGGAAACCGCCATTTAGATTTTTACATGATATAGTAACTGCGGTAAGTCTTGAACTACGTTATTATTATTAATCGTCTTTATACCATAATAAAAAATTCTTGAATTTATTTTAGGTGATAAGGAACACTGGATTCTTTGAGGGACTTTTTGCGGAACAAGAACTAATATCAGATAACGTAAAAGATAGGGAGAGTAAAATTATTTTTTTAAATAAGGTCATCACAGTTTTAAGTAAGTGCATGTAAATTTTTAAATTAAACAATTTAAGTCTGCAATTACTACCCTTTTACTTACTTTTTTTACCTACATCATAATTATTATTTTAAAATTCAATATTTATTCTCTATATTTTATTTCAAAAACTTTGGTGTCCGGGGTGCACTAGGGTACACTTTAATTTTTTTGTAAATTAAAAATGTGTGTAACTTTAAAATCATATATTTTATTACTGTATATGCAGGTGCTACAACAGGAAATAGTCTAACTGCAAAACCATCTAAAATTGTTGCTGGCCAAGAACCAACTAAAACCAATGAACTACTCCAGTGCCTTGGTCAAGCTTTAGAGAAGAAACTCTCATCAGATGATGCTGTAAAAAAGTATAAGGAAAGCTCAAAGTCTCCAAATGATAAACTGAATAAAGATACTGTAAAAGGTACTAAGAAGAAACCAGATGTCAAGAAAATCTCAGAAAAAGTCAAGGATACTCACAAAGTAACAGCTAATAGAAATGAGAAAACAAATTCAAAGTTACTTCTGAAAGATCCCACTAAAAAGGCAGATAGTCCACCGAAAAAGGTTCCTAGTTCACAAACTTAAAAAAAAATGTTACAAATAATCAACAAACTGTAAATAAATCTAAAATAATTGAAAATAAAAAACAAGAAAGTACTGTAAATATTGTTAAAAATGATGAATTGAAGGATGATACTAAAGTCCTTCAAAAGCAGGATTCCAATAATGAAAATAATGAGACAGTAAAAGAAATTAATGAACTACCAGCAGACAATAATGACGAAAAGGAAGAAGAAAAAAATTTTAATAACAATGAAAAAAGTGTTGAGCTGGAAAAAGTAGATAACAAAAGTACCCTGCCACAAGGAGAAATCACAAAGAATTTTGAATTGCAAAAGCATTCTGATGAAAGAATTGAGGTAGTTCTGGAAACTGTAAAGGTTGAACCTGAAAAGTTGGTATATTCAGAAATAAAAGCACATAATCATAATGTTGCCGTTGAAAAAAATAACGACATTGAGAGTAAAAGCACAACAGAATCAAATAATGCAAACACGATTGAGAAAAGACCTCAAAGTGTAAGGCCGTCATCATCCAGACCGGGTGCCCCTAGGGTTAAAGACAAACACGAGACAGTTTTGAATCAAGAAACTCCTATTCTGCATAAAGTTAATATTATTACTGAGAATGCAGTGCCAGAAGAGGTTTGTTAATGCATATATACACGTTACACGTACAAATTTTGAAGGTGGTCTTTTTTAATAGGGACTGCCTGGGGTGGTACTACAGCGGTTACTTTAAAGTAGTGTGTAGTCAGTACTTCCTTCCCGGTGGAAATGACATTGTGGTAATTACTGGGTGTTGTGCGGATTTGTGATGTCTTACGTTGCTTTTCTTTTACACCATATAAACATCTTATACACCTTAAAAACATAGTCTCGATGTCTTTGTTTAATGTTTTCGTTATCAAATACATGTTTTGTTTAATAAAAACATAATTATTTCTTTTATTTACGCGATTATTATACATATCAAATCCACTATTCCGACTTTCAGATTCTTTCCAGCATCCATGATCACGGGCAGAGTTTTGGTAACGCGAAAAATCCGTAAATTAGTGGATTTGATATAATAAAAACATATTCGCAAAGGCACAATAACTACGAGAATGTGTTTAATAATACCACTTCTGCAACAACACCACAGCTACAACTTGCGTACCAAAAATTCTTGTCAATTTTCTGATAGCGCGTCCCATTTACTAGTTTGCTAATCCCGATTTATTCATTTCACAAATACAAAGTTGTTGTGATTTAATTAATAAAATAAAATAAGATGTATTTATTTATTAGGAAGAAGATGGGAGTATAGTAATCGTGGATAATACGACTGATTCCTTGCCGCAGAATGAGGATTTGTCGTCAGAGCAGCATGGCCATTTAGTTCAGCAAATATTAGAGTCACAGAAGGAGTTCTCCCAAGTATCAGGGAAGACAGAAATCGTAAGTTTTTAATTATCTGAAAAAAATATATGATCATGCATTTGGTGTACGACTTGAGTTGATTATCATAAATCCATAAATTTGGATTTGTCGGTTAGGTTATATTTCAGTCAAGTTTCATATCGGTCCAAAAACCCCCTAATAGAGAAGGCGTGCATTAGGGGAGGCCTATGTCCAGCAGTGGACTTACACAGGCTGATGATGATGATAATGAGTTTCTGGTGCCTTTGGTGTTTGACATTACATTTATTTCAAGTCTGATTAGGCTAAATATACTTTAGCCAAATACAGGTACAAAAGAAAATACTGTCTGTTGATCTTAGACACAATTACGATGCTGAACTAAAGCTACATTAAGATTGCTTTTACAAATTTTGAATTTACACTCATACGATTTGGCCTTAGGAATGCGTTGCCAACCCTTCGATGGATAAGATTATTGCATTTGCTCGTCTCCCAGATATCAGATGTTATCTATGTATACGTGAACTAGTTATATCTTCACATAAACGTTTTAGTTATATTGAAAGCTTACAAACTGAAAATCGATTCAAAACTCCAGGCAAATGAGTGTTGCTACTTCCAAAAATAGGTAGTTTTAGAAATGTTTATCTGAAAAATGTGCGTCAAACCTAATGAAGAGAGCGAATAGAATTAAATAGCGAAAAAAGAACTAAATTCCTTACTCTCACGACGACCCTTAATAATAAGAAAAAATAACTAGAAATGACTCTATAGCTTTGAAGGGGACACTAGGAAGACCAGAAATTGATAGGCTGCGTTTTACCGTGCTCATATGGATTGTGGTGTGATACTTACAAATCTTGCGCGCCCTTCCGAAACCTAACAAGACAAGTACAAAACAACGTCGTTGTCAAACCAAAATCTGCTATGTGGCAAAAGTATAGTTTCGAGATATTAACAAAAGAAGTTTTCCTGAAAAAATTACTAGAAGGTTTACTTTAAAAATCATTTTGTATGAAAGATACAGTTATAATAAGTTAATTTATTTGTTTTCTGAGCGTGTTAAATAAAGTTTTTTTATAACGAGAAAAATAATCACATAACAGATTTTATGTGTCAAATTTAGGGCACATAACAGGTTTTAACTGCCTCCGTAGCCTAGTGGCGTAGAAACTAGAGGTCGTGGGTTCGAATCCTGCGGGGACTCAACGAATTTTCATTGTTGTTTCCTAGTTGGTTAGGGCAATTTGGGCCGATCACCGAATTGTCTGAAAAGTAAGATGATCCATGCGTCGGATGGGCATGTAAAAGTCGGTCCACCCACCAACCCGCATTGGACCAGCGTGGTGGGATACGGTCCAAAACCCTTTAATGGATAGGGTGTATTAAGGGAGGCCTATGTCCAGCAGTGGACTATCACAGGCTGATGATGATGATGAACTGGTTTTAATAAGATGTAATATTGAAAATACCTTAGGATTTGATGTCAATTCGTAAAAAACCGTAGTTATTAATTATGCTTGAATTAAATCTGTAAATAGTGCCATTCTTGCAGTTGATTGAATTTGGTTTTAGTTATTTCCGTCATACAGTTTCGCAGGTAACTCTTGTCGAACCTGTGTGCGTCGCATGACGCGCTTAGGTTGCACGTATGGGAATTTTTGTCTGGTAGTCGTATTCTTTAGTGCTGCTATATAAATTACTGTGAAATGATCTTTCCTTTTATTCGTCAAAAGTCTCTGATACCATAAGACTGTTATATAAGGCTGACTTGCAAAAATAGGTCGTTTCATGTAGTGCTTGGTCGTGGAGTGGACACTATCAATCTCTTATTTCCATTTATATATTACCATTGCATAGAAGTAGATTTTCTCCACATCTACTTGAGAAAAATAGGCAATAATACTTAACGCCTTCTTTCTGTTCTGGTAATTCACTAGTAATGATGAGTATTTATAAGTTCTGCATGTAGTTTTACGATAATCACTTACACAGCTTGTAGATTCGGTCGATATAACTCGGTGTAAAAAGATGCAGTAGCCAAAAGCAAATAGTTATATCTGCAGTAAGAGAATTATAAATCTTGAAACTGTGTCACTGTAATTTTTGTTTATAATACAGTGCATTGGCACGTAAATTTAGTGCTAAGAGAACACTGCACGTCAAACATTATCAATGCGATTTTGGAATTAGTCTTCAAGTTTTGTAGTGCCATTGTCTTAGCATCACGAGCATTATCAGCATTCTTTTTGGACGTAAGTTTCCAAGACATCTTGTGAGATTTTATCTGAAAACCAGAACGGACATCAAACTGATCCTTTTTGGTTTGTATCTAAATGTTACTTTTTCTAAAAACCGTTAGAAAGGATTTCGGGAATTCCTTTATTTATTATTTTTATTGTTTCCATTATATAATAGTTACATAAACTGTATGCAAAAAGACGATGCACGATAATAATGCCTTGGCACTTTAAGAAGTACATCAAACCTATTTGATACCGTCATAGGAAGAGTTATTATTGTCGGATAGGACGAACGACCCAAATACTTTTACTTAAATTTTTTCGCAATCAGACTTGGACACCAAAATATCAAAACCAACTTGTTTTCCAGAGGTACGATTGTCACGTTTTGCTTTCTTATGTAAATTCCCTATGCGTAGCCCTTTTTCACTTCATGTTTTTTTTATTACAAAATTTGTAATGCAACATAAACTGTTCTCCTTCTAATAAGTATGATATAGTATGATTACAACGATTTCTTACAGATTGATTTTTAGTGTATAGCTCTAGTTTTACATCTTTTTCTCGATATCTGTTCTCGATTCCTACTCTGGAGATACATTAGATGAATCCCTACTACTGCTATAAATGATGTAACGACTTCTACCTTTGTTGGCTGTAGTAGACGAAGAATCATTCTTCTCTGTGTATTTTTGCCGGTGTTTTCGGGGCTATAATGACTTCATAGTAATTTATGAGACATTATTCTTTCTTATTTTCATGTGGTAAAGTGGCTTTTCTGAATTTTAAACTAAATCGAGAATTTCTTGCTTCTTTTATAAAAGAAAATAGTATACACTTATGAATTAACATCTCAACTGACTGCATAGGAATACAGTTAAACTATCTAAACGAAAATAAAAATAACAACTGCTTATTTGCTTAATTATCTACGTTCGTATTACGAGTATATCGGAACGCAAAAGTGTTAAACAACAAAGGGCTAACCATATCAAGGGTTTCTTGTTATTGAATTTTGTATAAATAAGCTATGATAAGAGCGTGTAACAGTAAGTAATGTTTACACTAAACACTTAGTAGCTTTCAGAGTATCGGCACACAAGGTATTGTCGTTGTTCATGTTCAAATTAAATTTGGTATGTTGCAACATGGCACATAACAGTTTTAATTTGACAAAGTTCTAGCTGCTGCACATAGCATATTTTCTTAAGAGGTCATAGTTCGCCCAATATTTGTGATAGGGTCATAGATGTTCTTTCATATGATGAAGAAGGTAATAGACTATCCGATATGGTCAAAATCTCAAAAATGGCACATAGCCATAGCCAGATTTTGGTTTGACAGAGACGATTGATGTTTTATACTTATTGTCTCATCATCATCAGCCTGTGATAGTCCACAGCTGGGCATAGGCCTCCCTTATACACCCTATCCATCAGGGGTTTTGAACCTTATCCCACTACGCTGGTCCAATGCGGGTAGGTGGTTGGGCCGACTTTTACATGCCCATCCGGCGTATAGATCATCTTACTTTCCAGACAATTGGGTGATCGGTCCCAAATTGCCCTAACCAACTAGGAAACAATAATGAAAATTTGTGAGTCCCTATAGATTCAAACCCACGACCTCGGTTTCTAAAGAATACGCCTATACCACTAGGCTACGGAGGCAGAAACTTACAAAGTTTAATTGTGAATCGTTCGTTTCAAACCTCACGCGATTTTTCAACTTTAAGAGTTTTTGTCGCTTATTAAGATTAAGACCATAAGACTACGTAATTTTTATCTCTAATTTTGCTAAAAGATGCATGACATTTAAATCTTATTTAGGAATGGCAATTCGGCGTGCAGAAAGCGAGAGATGTCGTTAATCAAGAAGTTGAACAGATGAGATTCAATGTTCAGGCTTTATCGCGTATTAGCAACCCACTAGGGAAACTGATTGACCATATTCAGGAAGATGTTGAAGTGATGAGACAAGAGCTGCAAGAATGGACTAGGAAATATGAAGAAAGCTCTGAAGAATTGTCGAAGCAAAAAGTGTAAGTCGTTGTTTATAACTTAGTGTCGAATATGGTTATACTTCACATCATCAGCCTTTGTTAGTCCACTGCTGGACTAGGCCTCTAATACACCCCTATCCATTAGGGGTTTGGACCGTATCCCACCACGCTGGTCCAATGCGGGTTGGTTGTGTGGACCGACTTTTTACATGCCCATCCGACGCATGGGTCATACTAATTTTGAGACAATTGGGTGATCGGACCAAATTGCCTAAACCGACTAGGAAACGACGATGAAAATTTGTTGCGTCCCGCAGGATACGAACCCATGACCTCCGGTTTCTAAAGCACACGCCCATACCACTAGGCTACGGATGCAGTTGGCAGAGGATGGTTATCTTAAATAATAAAAAATATTATGTAACAAGACAATACTACTCTCATTTCTACTATGGTTTTTTTAGCTTCGTAGTTGTATGTAAGTTAATATTTATGATGATGAATCATTCCAATAACTAATATGACATTTGTTCTATGTAAAAAAAAACAGCGTTATCGCCTAGGCCGTCTAGCGTTGTGGCCCTTCCTTCACAAGAGTGGGTCGCAGGTTCGTAACCTGCAATAAATCAAATTCGTTTTTGTTTTTTTTTTGTTGATTCCATAATCAATTATATTTCCTATTTGATTCATAATCATCTATATTTCCATAAATATAGATCGATCATACATACGGGATGCATGGATCGAATGCATCGATCAAGCATGTAAAAACTTGGTCCCGGTTATCAAGCCTGTTTTTGACCGTACTGCAAAAACGCAAAATAATAAGCCTTAAAACTTATTGACATGTAATACATAATCTACCTGTGTAAAGTTCAAATGTCGAGCAACGTTGTAATGTGTTCCCAAATTAGTTAAAGGAAAGAAATATAAGGAGAATAAATAAAATACTGTATATAATAGCATTCATACAAATGGTATTCTTACTAATTTTTTGACGCTATTTATACGATATAGGTTAAGTTTTTTTTAATATATATTATGACCTCTATTTTGCTTTGTTCCCTTTATATAGGGGACTGTCTGGGTTGGTACCGCGGTGCCTATTTCTACCGCAAAGCAGTAGTGTTAAAACACTACTGTGTTCCGGTTTGAAGGGCACCATAGCCAGCGTATTTACTGGGTAAACGAGACTTCACATCCTATGTCTCATGGTAGGCAGCGCGTTGGCGACAACACTGGTATTGCAAATGTCTATGGGCGTCGGTGACCACTTCCCATCAGGTGGCCCGACAGCTTGTCTGCCTGCGTGGGCAATAAAAAAAAACTACCATAGATTTTTATTTGATTGCCTGTTATTTCAGAGCGAACATAGAATTTCTTCAGCCGCTGCAAGCGAAACTAAAACAATTGGATGCAGATGTTGAGGACAAACGCGACAAAATTAATGATCTCAGGATAGTAGTGTTTAAGAATTATTATAGGATCGAAAAACTGCTGGGAAGTGGGAATGTGCAATAAAATTATATTTATTAAACTTTTAGTTGCTTTTTATTTATCAAAAAGTCTGTCTACAAATAAAAAAAGAAGAAAAGTAGAAGACTTTTGTCTAAATATAATTGTTTCGGTTCAGGGCACCCAAGCTAAATAAAAGATGCAATTAATGTTAACAATGTAACCGATAGCAACAAAGGGGCATGTTACATATGATGTTCTTAGTTCATTGTCATTTATTTATTGACATTTCCGAGACATGTATCCATGTATATAGACACTTTATTACTAAGACAGTTTGATGATAATAATAGACCCCCTTGTTTACTTTACTTCTCTCTTTACCTTGTCTCAGGACATGACAAGAAAAGTCAAATACTATCCAAAAGGGTGCAGACATTGCGACCTGACACTTGATTTCTTATATGTGGGGTTTATTACCATCTGATTTACCATAAGGTAAACGTCTGTGGTTGTCTCTTTGCTTTAAGATATTAAAAAATAATGAATCAAAATATATTTGTGTTCAATAACTGAAGAATAGTGTGCATATTTTACTATCTCTTATGTACCATTTTTCTAATGTTTGGATATTTATATTTGCATAATAAGTGCTTGATGATCATATGAAATGCTTATATCATACTGTATTGTTTTCTCATCACCAAAATAATATATATTGAATCTTAAATTATTTAAATGACTAAATCAATGGTTAAGCAATGCTACAAAAATCATAGTTATTGTTATTCATAATAATTGGATAGGTCAATCTTTACTGAAACAAATCATTCCATAATATTAATTATTTTCCCAATAAATTAGTGTTCCCAAAAAATACATAATAATAATACCCACATTAAGTTGCAATGTCATTGTCATCATCATCAGCCTGTGATAGTCCACTGCTGGACATAGGCCTCCCCAAGTACACCCATATCCGTTAGGGGGTTTGGACGGTATCCCACCAGACTGGTCTAACGCAGGTTGGTGGGTGGAACAACTTTTTACATGCCCATCCAATGAATGGATCTTACTTTTCAGACTGGGTAATCAGCCCAAATTGCCCTAACCAACTAGGTAACAACAATGAAAGTTTGTCGAGTCCCCACAGGATCTAAACCCACAATCTCTGGTTTCTAAAGCACACGTCCATACCACTAGGCAGTGTTGTGAAGTAATTAAGAATATGTGTACATTTGACAAATACCACATACATATTCAATCATGTCTGTATTATTAATTATAATGAACAGTTTAAGTAGTAAAATTGCAATTTAGTATTTATTTTATACTGCCTCCGTAGCCTAGTGGTATAGGCGTTTGCTTTAGAAACCGGAGGTCGTGTGTTCGAATCCTGCGGGGACTCAACAAATTTTCATTGTTGTTTCCTAGTTGGTTAGGACAATTTGAGCCGATCACCCAATTGTCTGAAAAGTAAGATGATCCATGTGTCGGATGGGCATGTAAAAAGGCGGTCAACCCACCAACCCGCATTGGACCAGTGTGGTGGCATACGGTCCAAAACCCCCTAATGGATAGGGGTGTGTTAGGGGAGGCCTATGTCCAGCAGTGGACTATTAAAGGCTGATGAAGATTTATTTTATAAAAAAAAATCTAGGAGACAACTCTTTCATTCAATTTCATTTTTTTTACTATGATTGAATGTACTTAATTTACTGCTTTATGGGCAATAATGAAACATTTTTTTATATATTTTTTGTTTTTTAAATATAAAAATACTGCAAAGTAATATATCCAGTCAGAATTTAGTTTGGGCATTGAATATAAATGAAAAACTGATGTCGCTTATATTTAAAACTTATATTTTACTGTGTTTACGGAGTCAATTATTACATGAAATATTATGTATCACTTAATTATAAATTGTTGTTTGTGATTTTGTTAAGGATAAAAGAAAAACAAATAAATAATAAACCCTACAAAAACAAATAGGCTAACAAATAACATAATACTCTTAATTGTTATACAACCTTCATCCACCAAATTTGTCTTACATAATAGGCCTAGTCTATTTTTTTATAATAATAGCGCGATATTGATAGCTATTATATGAAAAAAATAGTACTAGGCTAGTAATACTTTAATTGTTTTGTGTCAAAGCATAGCCTTTTGCAAGTAGTAGTCGGTTATTACAACAAGAATTGTAATTCTTAAATTAGACACAGTCAAATACATATCAAAAAAATCGCATTTGCTATACATTAAATTTTAATGGCAAATATTACATTTTTGTTTATAATAAACATAATTTTTCCAAATTATTAGTAGGATAAACATAAACAGAATGGTTTTTATTTTATTTTTGAAAAAATATTATGACAGCAGTTTTTTTAACAATAGAAATTAAAAGGTACTTTAATCAGTTTAAATTAAAATATGAGATAATGTTATGTAAAGAAAAGATAACACTATTATTAAAGCTTGCAATTGAACTTTTTAAACTGTTTGAAATTTTTGAATTATATCTAGAAAATAGGGTTATTTTTATCCCTTCAGGTAGACATAATTAATTATTCAACCATACCTTTCTTCTCCCTTCAAGTAGAAATATTTGTATGGACAACAAATAAGACACCAAAAAAATGTATTTTGATACATATTAGACAAGGAAAATGTACATAACACATATAAATCCACTAATACTTTTTTTTACTTAGCTTTTCAGCAGCAAATTTGTAGAGGCAAAGCTGTAGTCCAGATTTACTGCTTCCATATGGATACAAATAACATTATAAACTATGAGCTAAAATTTACTTTTTAAAACTACTTATTTTGGTAAACATTACGAGGTAATTAAATACTAACATTGCAACCTTGAACTCTTTGTCTTTTGTATTCCTTTAGCATATTCGCGGCTTGTTCAATGCGCACTACCAACCTGTGTTGATTTTCAAGCCGTTCCAAACAGTTGTTGCATATTGTTTTAGGTAAAGGATCCGAGGGGGATACCTAAAAGTTTTAATTGCTGTATATCACTGCAAAATATTGTAATGTTAATGGAGACTTTGATTTACTTACGTTTATTGAGAGGTACCTATTAATTTTTTCAGAAATACATAAACGGGTTCCCTCTTGTCCGTAGATATGTAAAACTACTCGATGCATTTCAGAGCACAAGCGACATATAAATCCAGTTAAAACACCCCTATCCAAACTTCCCATTTTTGATATGACGGAATATTGTTTTTATATATGAACTATGAGCACGATAATTATTATTTATTGAAATCGATTAAGTCATAAAACAAAGGACTTTAGCAATGGATATTTCGCTGTTACCTATTATTTTGATCAATTGTCAATAATCGTATGTTTATATTATATATCAAATGTATATGACACTGTAGACAGACACAGATTCAATATGTAGTTACGTATTTTCTGTATAACTTGAAAGAGAACAATAATTCGGTTTTTATTAAAGTATTGCAAATTTGACTATTTAAAATAACACAGGCTTTTAAGCCAGATTTAGTTACATATTTTCTTAATCTAAATTTCAAAAATATAGTGGAAGGTTTAAGCAGATTGTTTAAGATTTTTTTGTATCTTGGAGTCTGAGTATTATTTTAAAAAAATGGTAATACTGTGTGACATATTATTATCTTATAGTAAAGACATTAAACAGTAATTTTTAACGGCTGAAGAGTGAATTTAAGAACACTGCATAATTGAATACAATTGACTCATTAATTCTCCTTTGGTATTTCCTTTAGATTATTCCAACCGATAAAACGATTTTTATGTAATATCTCAATAATTATTTGCGACAGAGAAAAAAATCGAAACAAGAGCTGGCAAATTTTACCGTGGGTGGAGCCATTGTAGAGAAAAACGCGGTTGGAAGTCGTACAGAAAAATATGATTTACATTCTTTGTAAATTCAGTTTCTATAAAAACTCATTCGAAATTTATCTTTACAATTTAAAATTTTCCAAATAAGTGAGATATCATAAAAATCAAAAATAATTTTGAGGGTCTGCTGAGAATACTGAATCCTACCAAAAGAATCCCCTCACCTACTCCACCTAAAGAGCAGCAACTTTGACTTGAAGATTTAGGATCATTTAAGTTAAAGATTGTTTTTAAATATATAGTATGTATACTTTCTATTTTTTAAAGAAGAATTGGATTTCGGCAAAATGAAATAAATCCAAACAAAGTCATTTAAATTGTATTGATTAAAAAATAAGAACAAACAGGAACTACACCATCCCGATTTCTGATAGCTGGTTTAAACCGCATCTGTCCTCCACTACAAATTCTTATCTGGAATGATCCCCTTTGGAAAAGGCGGAGGCGGCATTGTCATTTTCCTAAGATCGGATCTACCTAATAAAATATTAGCTTCATCCCCCCAAAATTATCCAGCAACCACCGAATATCTCTTTTTAGAAGTAACTAATTTAAGGAGCCAAATGCGTGGTTGCTGTTGTATACTGTCCTCCGAATAAGGACTTCTTTACTGATCTTGAGCTGGGACTAGAATTTTGGTTTCAGAGTGTGTTCACTATGTCATCATGGGTGATTTTGACAAAATCTCCTTGCTACCAAATCTTCTTGTACATTTAAACTTCTGCACATAGTCAAGTCAAGTTCTTTTCATATATTGCCTCTCTAGGCCATTTATTGCCTTAACTTAATCCTGACATGGCATCCTTCCTTGGTTTCCTTTTACGGACATAATCCTTCTCTTGGTTTTTCACTCCAAGACTTAATTTTCTTCTTATGTGTTTTCTTATTATGTCTTATGTCCTGAAGCCTCCTAAACCAAAACTTAGAAAAAAAAAGGTTCTGCACGTGCGGTCTTTCGCAAGATTTAATGCTGATATGTTAAGTAAAGATGCTAGGAAAGTCGTCTAGAGTGCCATAACTATGAGTAAAACTATTTACGACAAAATTCAATATTTAAATTCTGTAATAACTGAACTGTTTACCATCCCTGCTCACATTAGGCGAGTTAAAGTCAACCGCTTACAAGCATCTTGGATAACCGAAGGTTTACGCATGGCAATGAGACGAAGAAATCACATGTTTCGTAAATTTAAAAAAGAATGTACAGATGACGTGATCGGTGTAACCAGATGATACGCAACGCTAATCGCCGACACTTTCTAGATAGTATAACGTATAAGTTCCTTGGAATTTTATGTATCGGTAAGTCGCGAGGATCAAACCTTCCAAATACAATTTCTGTAGATGATTTAAATCTACATTTCACCTCCACTTCTATTTTTTGATCATCTTACAGTGCGTGATACTATTTCCTCTTTAAATGGTTTGACGCGACCTTCTGTTAATCCCTTGAAATGTTCAGTTACTATTGAAAAGATCAAAAATTACATTCTTTTTTAAAATCGGATGCAATTGGTTTTGACACAATTTGTCGTCGAATGATTGTTCCCATCCTAGATTTTATTGTCCCAGCAATTACCCACATTGCTAACTTTTCCCTAGATTCAGGAAAGTTTCCATCCTTATGACGAAATGTTCTAATACTACCGCTTCCTAAGTGCTCAAATCCTTTAATTTTCTCTTATTTTAGACCTATCTCTATTTTGCCCTTCGTTTCTAAGGTGCTTGAGTTTTGTGTATACAATAAACAACTTTCTCGCTTCATATTGAGTAACAAGCTGATTAGTCCTTTGCAATCGGGTTTTATACCTGGTCGGCCACAACAGCCCTACCTTAATTGACTGGCGATATAAAGTCGGATATGAAAATGACAATTGACACTGGTTTGATTATAATAGACTTTATGAACGCCTTTAATACCGTCAGTCATGATATCTTTATTGCAATCCTCTAAAATTTCATGGTCTCAGGTAAAGTACCGAAATGGTTTGCATCACATCGTTGAGGCCGCCGGCAATTAGTTTACGTTGATGAATTCACATCATTGTAGCTAAATCTTGATTCTGGTGTTACTCTGGGAGGTATTCTATCTCACTTTCAACAACTGCCTTATTACTTTTAGTCCTAATGTGAAAAATCTAGGACTAACTAATAAATAAAGAAAACAGTAGTGGAGACTAAAAAAGATAATAATATGTAGCACATAGAATCTCTTAAACTCAAACTGTTAATAATGAAATAGATTAGCTGATGTGGTAAAGGGTAGCTCAAAATCGACAACACGGATAAGGTTGAAGGAGGCCTTTACTGACTGGCATACAGATCAACGAGAAACAAATGTTACACTAGACTACAAAATGTAACTAATTAGATCTAAATAAAGGTTATTTTATTGTATTGTACACTAATCGCGATCGATTCTTTGAAATTGTAATTACAGATTGATTGCTTAGAAATTGTTTAATTCATCAAGGAGTGATTTACATTTATCTCTTAAAATTTTTACAGCTTCTACAAATATAATATTTGGCGGCATTGCTCCTACAGACTCCACATTAACTGAAAACAAAAATAACAATTAACAATCAATTTTATATAATATAAAAGATTGAAGAATTAAATATGAGAGTTGTAAAAAAACATTTTCCTTATTTATTTCAAGGGGTTTAAATAACAATTCACCCCACAACAAATCTAGTTAGTGAGAACTGTGACTTCCTACAAATTCTGTCTTAAACAAAGCTTACCATAGACAAGTAACTTTATAGTTAACCGAAAATCCCACTGGCACTAGAATAGTTAGGGCACAGAGAACGAAACATGTCACACGAAACAAGTCTCAATAAAAAAAATATATGAAACTATTTTGTTTCCTAACTGGTTTGAGCAATGATGGCTTATTACTGGTTAGTATCATATCATATCGTTAGTATCATAAGATTTTTGACTTTTTACAGGATACCATTGGTGAAGTACTACTACATGGCTTATTTCTGTCTAAAATGCAGTAGAGTATAAACACTAACATTTTAATGGTTTCTGGTTTTAAGGGCAGCAAATGAGACATAACATCCCATGGCCTAGGCTCCCATAGGCAGGGCATATCAGTTATATCACTTACCATCATGTGAAACCCTGTGTCTCATCACTTTAAGTAATAAAAAAATCGGTTGCCTGTAAATTCGGTTTACTGATTATACTCGAAACTGACAACATCATAAGAAAAGTCTGATAGAAGTCAATTTAATTTTTTTGATAGATATTTTGTATGGATATAGAGATGGAGGTGAATGGGAATCACAATTCAATTGATCAAGTTACATTTACACTGCACCTTATACTTGACAAAAACATTTAAATGCATTATTTTATTGCAGCTGTCCATCAGGACGCATACTCAAGTAGGAGAGAGACAGATGTCCACCACTGCATAACGTGGAGCCCGATTGTACCTTTGTCGCTTGTTGCGCTCTCACTCGCACTTCAAGCATTAAATAGAAAGCCTCAAAGCGAGGTGAGCGAGTGAATGAATTATAAGACGTTCTCACATCAAAAAAGATAGCTTATGTGCAGAATGGATTTCTTAAGTCAGTTCAACATGCAATCTATCTCTCTTCCTTATAGTGTTACTTATCTGCTCCATTAGATGATAGGAAGAAAGTAAGAGTGTGTGAATCTATGTATGCCTATATACTTATACTCTATACCATCTATTAATTATCTATATGGTTGACATTGAAAAACTAAAGCAGTAATGAGAAATCTACATAAATAATATAAGCTATGTACATACATATAAAATGATCTCGAACTCTGCTTAGTATGACTGCATCTTTGATATCTTCATATCTGTAAACATTTCTGCTACAAGTATCATAGCGGGCATCTCTTACAAAAGCTTTTCCATCAGAATCAATTCCTATAACTCCTGGTGAAAAACAGCTCTGAAGTATTGAAGCTTCGCCGCCATAAACTTCACGTGTCAATGTCACTTCCGGTAGTAAACGGTAAGAGGCTGTAGCTAACAAAAGAAAATGTTTTTTATAAATACTATGTAGATTTATTTGACAGGGATAAAATGATAAAAAAAAATTATTAAACTATGTCTACATGTATAACTAATCATTATTTATGTACTACATAAATTAAAAACATTAGAAATAAAAAAATTGTACTAATGTCTTAACTTAATAGAAAACAAAATGTAGTAAAACATTTATTAAGTTTAGCTATCCTACTTTGCCATATGCAATGAGATTTTTAGTTTTTTTTGTCTCGTAATAAAAGCCTTATGCTTAAGTATGCGAATTATGAAAAATTTACAAAGGACACTTACCAACAGGTGAAAACTTGGCATGATCTTTCCCAATACCCTTAACAGCAACCAATTCCAGATCTAATTCGTGACCTGGTCTCATTTTCGATATGAGTATGTCACCATGCACAGGTCCTATATCTGCTTCCTTGTGCACAGATGCTTGATTACCAATTGGATTCCATTTAATTTGAGAAGAGTAAACTGGAATTATTTTTATGGATTACTTTTTCTGTACATTATTAACACTAGGTATAACAGCATTTTTTCATACATATAGTTCTAGCGTTAAGTTATTACTTCTAAATCTTTAATTGTTAGTTTTAGAAATTAACATTAAATTGATATATTAATGTTAGTGCATAAGTAACTCTGTCTGTCTATTCTGTAGTTTCAAACTACCAGGATGTACTAGGGGTTGAAATGACGATAAAAGTCAATATAGAAATTTGTCATTGTCAAAGCTAAAAATATTAAATTGTGTTTCCAATGATAGACAGAACAAAAACACTTCATTAATAATATTATACAGAATACTAGAATACACCTCATGGAAGTGTAACAATGGAAAAATGCTTTAAGTAGAAAGTGATGTTGCCTTGACATGCAATGATTGATATTTAGGGGCAGTCAGTCTTAACTGAAAAAAGATTGTTTTTTTCATAAACTTCAGATCTTATATGACTCATCATCTGCCTGTGATAGCCCACTGTTGGACATAGGCCTCCACTAATACACCTCCATCCATTAGGGGATTTTGGACCGTATCCCACCACGCTGATCCAATGCGGGTTGGTGGGTGCACCGACTTTTTACATGCCCATCCGACGCATGGATCATCTTACTTTTTAGACAATTGGGTGATCAGCCCAAATTGCCCTAACCAACTAGGAAACAACAATGAAAATTTGTTGAGTCCCCGCAGGATTCGAACCCACAACCTCAAGTTTTTAAGGCACACACCTATACCACTAGGCTACGGAGGCAGTTGGCTTATGTGACTGAGTAATACATTTGGTACACATTCACTAATGTTACAGCTACTTATTTATGCTTTTACTAGTCTCCATATAATACTTTTTGATCAAATAATAGACTTAAATTTTTAATATTTTTACAATGTTTAAATTTTAATGCTTGGCAGTTTTGTCTACTTACCACTATGATTTTCATACAAATCTTCAGTCCTGTATGAATCCTTGGGTTGTGATTTGTTGACAGTACATTTAACTTTGAGTGAAAATTCTAAAGTATCAAATTCTGTACCATCAGTGGCATCTGAAAATATATTTATAATTAGTTTTGAGATATAAATATAATGTAAAGAAAAAGAAACACAAAATTATTTGTATACAACTATTTTTACCTTCAGGGCGATATTCAAATAACCTGGGATCAGCTCTAAGTGGAATAAGTCCTAATCTATGGGCCAATACTTCATCTTGTATTATAGATGTGTTATTACTAATTAAAACCTTCTCAATAGCCATACTCGGAACTTCACTCAACATCAACCTTCGGAATGCATTTGCAAAAGCTGGCTGAATACCAATTAGATCAAATTCCATCTCAAAATTGTCCATCCGCACAATGACAATCTTAAATTTTTTGGTGAATTTCTTAAAACTCCACTTTTCATCAGCCATTCCATAATCATTTGCAGCATTCTAAAGCATAAGTTTCATTTATTAACAATCAATGTTAAATAAAATTATTAGATTTCTGTCAATAAAACTATTCTAAATCAACTTATTTATCTATTGAAAAATATTTTTTTTACAAAAAATCCTTGCCGCTTTTGTAAAAAAATACCTTTATAATAAACATGTTCACGTTTATTTCTTTTATTTACGCGATTATTATACATATCAAATCCACAAATTTACGGATTTTTCGCGTTACTTAAATATATTTAGAAAAGTTTAAAAATATAATCTGACACAAAATAAAGTTTAAATGATTTACAAGACATAATAAGATTATGAATAACAATTTACTTTAGTAAAAAGTTTTAAGATTGAGTATAATAATTTACTTTAGTTTAAATAACCTTTAACCGGTATTCTTCTAAATAAATCCTTGGCTTCTCTTCTAGTTTCGGCATTATTATTTGAGCAATATCTATATTGTGTCGTGAATCGTAATACTAAGTTAATAATTCTTTATAATAGAAATTTTCCTAACAATTGAGTCCAATTAAAATGTTTTATCAACACATGCTTCTGACACTGACACTTGAGTATTAATAATATTGTTATATTATAAATAATGCGATGGTCCATTTTACCTTTGATATGTTTTTTTTTTCTCAACTGATTTCGCTAGAAATAAAGCTGTAAAATTAAATAACTTTAATTATAAGCGCGTTCGTTTAAAATAAAACAATAAAATTTACATTTGTTAATGTTTTTTTTCGGAACTTTCATAGTTTCAATAAATAGGTACTATATTTACGATAATAACGCATTACAATAACAATCTGCCTTTGTCTGTGGCTTTCTCCATGACATTTATTTCAAAGGGCCCCGAAAGGTTGGACTTGGGTTTAACCGTCACTATTTACAAAGTTTCCGTTAGCATAAATCATCAAACTGAATAAAATGTATTTTCATCAGTATTTTGAAGTAGAGTCAGTGTAACTACTAAAACAAAAAATCATTGGAAGTCATCCTTGTGATGACGACTTATCAGCGGAACGAGATATGTTTATCGTTCTTCCTTTGTTGCTTCTTTTGCCTGCGATAAGAATTTACAAAATGGTATTAAATATTGGTTAAAGCCAATAAACGACTTCAAGTTCGCCGTCAATAAAAAATAAAATATAATTTTGGTTAAAGATTTTAATCAGACGCTGGAAATTAATTGAACATATTTTTTAAAATTAGAATGGTAACACGAAATGTTTCGAATTTCTCCGTTCCTGTTCTTCTATGGCCTTTTTTTCTTAACTTTTTTCCTTTTACGAGTTGTGTTGGCCGGAGCCGGTGTCTAGACAAATATCACAAAAACACTTTTAAAGCTAAGCGCCTTAAATCGTACCTCTGTAAGTCAAGGATAACCATGAAGTCGTAAAACAATTTAGGTTTTTTTTCATAAAAGGAGCTGACAGTTTTTAAACGAATTTAAAATGCAATATTTTGTATTTTATTGAATATGTGAAACAATTTCTGTGATCTTCTCTGAGTGCTGACTTTAAAAATTCTGCCTTCATTTGAAAAAAAAAAGTTTTCGTGATTTGGACTATCTTATAACCACGACATACATCATCAGCCTGTGTTAGTCTACTGCTGGACATAGTAGTAGCCTCCCCTAATGCACGCCTCCCCTTAGGGGTTTTTACGGGTTGGTAAGTGGACTGACTTTTTACATGCCCATTCGACGCATGGATTATCTTACTTTTCAGACAATTGGGTGAACAAATTGCCCACCAACTAGTAAACGCAAAAAAAATTGTTGAGTCTCCGGACAATTCGAACCCACGACCTCCGGTTTCTAAAGCACACGCCGTAACCACGAGATTACGACGGCGTAGCACGAGTAAGCCACCACGACATAAAGTAGTCCAAATCACGAATACGTCTATAATACATTAATAAAAATATGAATTAAAATTACGCATGCTTTGACGCCTGCACGTATTGAAAAGCAACATTATTTGATAAAATTTCTTAAATTGAAGTTATTTCTTCTTTGATTTAATATCGACTTGGTAAATGCTTAGTAAATTTAACGATCATTTTACTCTTCAGAAAATCGAAGGCAGCAACATAACCAACTAACATCACCGAAAATCACAACCGCACGTACTTAGACATCAAGGGTTAAGATTAATACTAAAATATTCACTATGTGAAGCGAAAGAGTTTACATATATATACTATACTAAATATAATTTAACAGTGCGTCATAATACCTAATTGTATGTGTATCAACCACTTATATCTACTGTGAAAAGATATAAAATCTAATCTAAATCCTCGTATTCTCGTAAAAATTAATAACAAAATTTTAACAAAAAAACGACTTCAAAACAAGAAACTATTTCAAAACAAATAAAAATGCACTAAAAAGTAAAAACTCCCCCATCCAAAATCCCTCTTCATCCTTTCCCCTTTCGATCCTCACGTGATTTATGGACGGCCCTTAGCCGATGAAAGATTCCTTGGAGTGCCATTATTTACTCCTAAGATTTGAAGAGTTTCGTCGCTTTTTCATGGATCCTATTATCAGAACCTAACCAAACTCTTATCAAACTGCCATTGAATTACATTCTTTCTAATATAATGTAATAAATAAATAAAAAAGAATCATCGAAATCGATTGGCGTGATGTTTAGCTATTAATTATATATTCCGTTTGTTAAGCACATACTTAATGTAAATTTCAGACTTATTTAGTTTTTTCATGGTTCGTCCAAATCGGTTCACCCAGGCGAAAGTTCTGAGGTAACAAACATAAAAAATACAGACGAATTGAGAACCTGCTCCATTTTTGAAGTCGGTTAAAAACTGACAATTATTACAGTGAATGACAACTGCACGAAAATATGTTATAATAAATAATGCGAGATTAACCTGTTAGTTTATTAAAAATAGTCGAAAGTCTCTTTAATACGTTTATATAACACTATTTAAAGACCAAATTTTTAATTAGCAGACGATAGAGCGGACCATCAAACTTATCTATCCATAACGAATCTCTATTAAGAACGGATTTTCAGTTATTTTTCATGATGGTTATAAACCATATCAAGCTTTTCCTATAGAATTTGGAATCAACATGAATCATAATTAGACTTTCCTGATTATCATTTATTTCTTCAATAGAGCTCAGGATTCAAACTTCAACGGAAAAGCAAACAAATTGTAAAATGTGTGTCTAGACAAAGTCTAACATGTTCAATAATTAATTAATGATTTGTTTTAATGTTTCAAATTGGTATACGTATATACGTAATATATTTCGGTCAGATAACACAACACCATGAAGTCCAAATACAAAACAAAGACACAAACACTAAGACAATTTTTCTAAGTTAGGAATCGAATCTACACCTTTCACGAAAGAGTTACAGAGGCTTGACTCTTTCGATCCACTACGTCAAGCGGGTCGAACAAAAAATATAATTAAAATAAGTTTCGTGGTGTCAATGAAAACATTAAACTGCAACTATGTGGTAAATGTTATGTCACTCGGGGCTCTATTACCATCGGCGTCGGAATGAGCTGTTACGTTCACGTCAGCGACTGTATAGGACAACTTGAACACACTTAGCGGTAAAGTGCAGCGAAAGTGCTTGTCCGCCAAATGATAATCTGTATCAGACGCTCGGTACTTATGCAACCGGCTGGCCCCCAAAGCGGTCCGTTTGCTCGGAACCCAGTTGGTAAGCACAACTCCGACAGTTACCGTCCGAGCGTGCCATCATTGTGATCTGATGTACTGTGATATTTTACCAGTTCTGTGATACAAATTGCGCGGTAAAAATGAATTGCCGCCACTTCGTTACGTTGGTCGTTTTGCTTGCGGCCTTTTTGGGCTTGGGTAAGTTTTATTTATTTGTGTTTTATTCATTTCTCTGTCAACAATAATGGTTAAAATATGTTTAAATGTTTTGTGAGTATTGATGTTGTCAATATGCTTCTAGGGTGCTTTCATATCGTGTAAAATTTTGTTTTGTTATGATTTTTCGAAAAATAACGATAGATGTCGCCGCTCTTCCTGCTATAATTAATGACGTTTGGATACGGAAAAGCATTCCACTGTGTACTTAGTACTTACTTGTCCGTTGTGCAGAGAGAAAAGAGTTGGATCCTTTGGTCATTACTATATAACCAAGCTAAAAAACAAAAATATGGTAACAATAATTAATCTTATAGTACTAATTGAAACGATAATACGTATACGTTTACTTGAATAACGTTCACCGTCCTAAAGTCAAATTTTCATTTATATTGCCATTTTGTATGAAATTATGGCTTAGATCGTTTTCTGCTTAAAACAATTTACATCACTGTGGAAATTACGAAATAACAGTACAAATCTCTTTATTCAATATAGGCTCAGTCGAGATCTTATGAATGTCCATCTACCGGTTTGGACAAATAACATATCTATTTGAAACAATCTATATCTATAAATATAAATGAAACTATATCTAAGATAAATCATTATACCTACCAAAACTATTTTCTAATTTAAACACGAATAAGTACGTGATGCTTCTTTTACATTATACCGATATACGACAAAATTGACAAATTTTTAAACTAGTAATTAAAAATAATACATACTTTATGGGTAAAATATGAAATACTACTAATCTTTTTAATAAGAATAATAATTCTATATTATGCTAAGTTATAATTAATGCGTAACCCGTTCCTTTTACATTAGTGTCTTTCTTTGTCGATATAAACGATTTCATCATCATAATACACCCCTATCCATTTGGTGTTTGGACCATATCCCGCCAGACTGGTCCAATGCGAGTTGGTTGGTGGGCCGACTTTTAACGTGCCCATCCGACGCATGGATCATCTTATTTTTCAGACAAGTAGGGGAACGGCCCAAATTGCCCTAACCAACTAGGAAGCAACATTAAATGTTTGTTGAGTCCCCGAAGGATTCGAACCACGACCTCCGGTTTCTAAAGCACACGCCCATACCACTAGCCTACGGACGCAGTTAAACTATTCATTGAAGTCAAATTAAAGTAGTAAATTTGATTGTTATTTTTCAATGCTAATGCGTCAGAGTGAAAGACAATTTAATATAATAATTCAATAAGCAGTTACTAAACAGTTAATAAACGTTTGTTTTAAGCTTCACACATCCGCCAATGAAAATTAAAATCCAGCGTTATTTTTGAGACAAAAATAACCTATCTACCATTTTTACTAGCTCTACACAATATTAAAAAACAACCATGTTTAGATAGGCCTATTGACCTAAGGGCTCTATTGAAACTTATTGTTTAAGGGTTATTAGTTTTGACACACATAATTTTATTCTATTTCACAATGGTTTCATTTCTTTTTAAGATTACCACGTTTGAATCCAGTTTTATTTCCGAGTCCACCATATTAAAAGCGCCTCGGCACAGAACCATACATTGAATAACATATAACATGTTTCCTCTTGCATCAACAAATGTGTGGTGCTTATTCGAGTCAAAGGTTAACTATAAGCAGTCATCCAGGAAAAGCTTTCACAACACCGTATTGTACGAGATTTGAAATGTTGCGCATACTAACTTTGAATGAATAATATATCTCGTACATCGGTTTCGTGCATTTAGACATCGGCCTATCAATAATGTGCCTCTTTATGCTAATGTTACGCGCCTAGTCCATAAGTAAAGCGAATTGACTGATTCGTTTATCCTTTATTTTATTTGAAAAACAACGATATTGCAAGCACGTCGCGTCTTTACCAGATGGTAAGCAATGCCAATGCAAGCATCCGTGCCCAAAAGATTAATGGCGCCACTATTCCGCTAGCCATTCTGTGACATAGGATGTTACGTCTTGTTTGCCGAGTAAATACACTAGCTAAGATAACTTTAAAGCTCCACACACCCATCTGTTTTGCGAATGAAATTAACACCACGATAGTAATTTATAGTAAATTCCATGTTAAAAGTCTTCCGATTCGATTCCGATCACGGCAGTCAATCTTTATTATAGATCAGCTTTCTCGAAGATAATATCAATGTCCACAAGTATACGCATACACAGGTGCACTTCCTCTGTCTTCACTCTCATAGTCAAATGGGACAAATGACAGAGGACTAACATTTTCATACCCATTCAACGCATGAATAATATTACTTCTCAGGCAATCGGGTGTCGGACCCGCTCTTCCTAAGGAAGTAGGAAATGGTAGTTTACCCAGTAAATACGCTAGCTACGGTACCCTTCAAACCGAAACAAGATATTTTTTAAACTACCGCTTTTCGGCAAAAATAAGCACCGGTGTTACGACCTGTAAAAATAGAACCTTTGTGCCTTAATATCCTACTGGTACTAGGTTATGAAAGCTATTTATGGTTTAATGTTTATGGTGAATGAAGTAAATTATAGTATAATCTATGGTTTCTATGAATCCCTCAAAAGACGTTTTATTAATAGCAGCATAAATACTATACTGGTAATATCAAGGATTAACAATTATCAAAGCTCTTAAAGTTTAAAGCCACATAAATTGTAAGTAGAATAAATTATGTTAGTTGTAAAGTGACCTACCAATTAAAGCGATTTAACGTGCGATAAACAAAACGTAATTAAAAGTTTACTCAGTCGGCAACCGAAGTCGAAAACATGCCTTTCCAATTTTTACCTTGTGTCAAGATTGGCTGTATTAAAAGGTAAGTATATTAGCCTACATCGCTCCTATCTGAGTCTATCGCCGTTTTTACATAACAGCTGTTGCGCAAACCGACAACAATCAGTACATATTATACATTCAGCTAAAATGTGTCTAAAGACTCTTTGATTTATTACAAGATTGGTTGTTGCGAAAATTAGTTTTTAACGTAATATGACGGTAACTTTCCGTTTCTTTCATTGACACCTTTTTCCGTGAATTGTCCAAAGTGGCGTATTTGCGTGTTGAACGTTTAATTAAAACAACAAAAAAAAAACAGTTACAAATACATAGTTCAGTAAGACCACAGGTACCTTTGAATCTATTCACTTAGATTGTCTTCTGAAGAGGTACTTCTACTGTAGTGCAAATTTTGAAAAAATGGAACAATTGAAATAAAGGAATTTAATAATTTAAGGAAATCATATATTATGGTCATAGTATTATGACATAGTGATTCATGATTGCAATTTGATAATATGTTTTTATCACACAATCAAAACACGAAACCGTTAATTTATTGTACAGAAAAGTAAATATTATTGAAGCATGAATCACTCCTTTAACTTACCTAAATATAAACGTATATAGAATGTTTTAGGCCTTTGCCCGTATATAGATCAATTTTAGCAGTCCTCAATTAAAGCTTTGTTCTTAGCGTCACGTTATTTATTACCTTGCTAACATGCGTTTTATTTTGTAGCAGTTGTAGTATTCGGTAAAAACATGCTTTCTTAACTTACTCAATCCATCGAAAGCTATATACATAAATAATGTTTCCCTTATTAATCACCATGTTATTTTAAAAGTTCCCCAGCGCTTATTACGCCGGAGAGAAATGTAACCGGACTTATACGTAACAGACGTAATTTGCACAAGGCGTGCTACCTCGGATTTGTTTTTGCTCGTAAGCACACTCAACGAAATGTATTGCTTAACTACTTTGAGATGAAAACTTTTCGAAACTTATAAAATTGTATACTACTGATTTTTCAACAACCGTGTAAGAATGCATTGAGAAGATTTTAATACCTAAAATATGCAACTTCCTCTGCCTAGTTTATTACCCAAGCACCTGAATATCAGCTTCTACGTAAAAAATCAAAGGTTATTATTTTTAAAGGGCACTGACTTAACGTACCTATTATAATATATAATATTACTTTTAACGTAATATTGTACATCAAAGGTGCATCAAGAGGGATGCGTCTATGCATCTTACTTTTCATACAGTCAGAGATTTAGACACAAATTGCCGTAAACGACTTGACAACAACGAATACACAAAACTGTTCCTGCAACATTCGACCTACGGCCCGCCCTTTGACGAATGCTGGACTAAGACATATAGGCCACCCAGATAGTTATTTTTAAATTACAATAGAGTAATGTCAGTGTGACATTGTAAACACCTCTACTTTTTTTCTTCTTCTTTAATGGCTTGTCTCCTCTTTGCCGAATGACTCTGCCAATGTCAGTTAGAAAGAATATCAGTGATAGGAGACGTGATAAATGGGAACGGGAAAGATATTTGTAAATATACTTCAATTTTATTTTTCACCCATGTTAGATGTTCAACGTTTTCTAATAATTATGTTCAGAAATTTTATTCGGTCTTCTGCAATGGTTAATTTGTACTCGACCTATTGCAGAAACCTTAATGACATGATGTTGCCATACTAGAGAACTTAAGTTGAGGTATTTATTTATGCGGGAAATGAAACACGCACTATCTTTTCATAACTCTTATAGTTCATACTGAAGAGTTATATGAAATATGAAAAGGGTATAAAAATTAAATCAATACTAAAAAGCACCGGTGGAGTCTTGTACAGTTTATATCTAAAATATAAATAAATTTGTTTGTACAAAAGCAAAAGCACGTTGTCTTTTATTTTTAGCGACATAAGATTTATATGTCTTATCTAAGAAGTGCTTTTAGACATAAACTTTGATTAACCCATAAAATATTATAGGAAAAGTTAAGGTTTCCTCGAATCAGGAAAAAAATTATTACTAATATTTAAACCTGATCATTTTCAAATTAAGCTTATAAATATAACAGAAAAATTATAGTTTTAGGTATTATGATTTCGTTTATGTTAACCTATGGACCTTAATAACATCGAAAAATATTATAACAAAGTTTACTGTCAAGCCATTATGGCGAGAGAAAAAAGCGCTCTGAATGGTTTGCGCTACCATAACGCATAATCTATTAGAGCCATTAGAGAGGACTGTAAATATTTCGACCATTAGAGATAACATCAATACACATCATCAGCCTGTTTTAATGGTCCACTGCTGGACTATAGGCCTCCCTATCCATTAGAGATGACAAGGAGTATGTATTTGTTTACATAAAGTTCGGGTTTTATTAGGCATTGCTACCGTTTATTTTATGATCACGCACCAATCAAGTTAGTAATTGGAGGAAATAGTAAATATAGCCCGCAGTGAGGCCGCTGAGACAAAATTGGACAACTGTATTCAAGTACAACACCATTTCAGATTGATTTGTGGAATGAGGAATTTATTATTGATAAATATATCTGTTTATACTTTTAAATGTTATTGTTGCCGTTAAATAGGCATTTTATGTAGGTTTTTTAAACAACAAACGAAATTAATTTTGTTAACGCTTACACAATTTTTGTTCGTACCAATTCAACAGACCCGACATTTAAATGTAAATATAAACTCAGATTAAAAGTGATTTTTGTAACATAATTATAATTATATTTAAAAGGTTTTACAAGCGTTAGGTCCAGTAAACGTATTCTCTCCAGTCAATTCTATGAGCCTTATAAATGTAAAACCACAAGTGGTACACTCAGGGCTGGATTTAAACTTAATGCCACCCTTGGAAAAAAATCCGTGAAAAATCCACCCTTTTACTATTTTCGCATATTACGCATTTAATGAATTATGCACAATGAATTAAACAGAAAATGTTAATTAATAGAATTATATTGAGCAATCTTGATTGGTAAAAAAAATTGTTTTATTTTGAATTTTGCTGCCCTGGGCCCTTTCCTTGACTGCCCCTAATGTAAAACCACCACTGGGTATATTTGTTTTTACTGTTACTCCTGCGCTTATTGATTTTGATATCACGATTATATCCTGAAGTTGCCCGTGACCACGGCCGCTGGAAAGTGTTGGAAACGTCAATTTAAAATTTAAAATAAACGAAATAAAATCCGTAAAAATCCTTTTATTCAATAATTGCAGGTTATTGTTGTTGGAAGGCTGTCTAGCAACAATTAACCAAACAATATGTTTGTATAACTGAAAACTTTTGTTTTTCAGTTAGCCTTGGCCGTAGGTCAGTTGTCGAAATCTTACCTTAATCCATTTAATGGAATGATTAGTCACAAAAATGTATACTTAACTCATTGTTACTTGATCGGGCTCAAGGCAACTGACTAAGCGTAATATAATTTAACCCGTTCGTATTGAAACAAGTTTAGTTGCAGCCTAAGACAATCATTTCAAATAACCTTATGTCAGTTTTCATAGAGCAATGCCAATTAAACGCAGGCCTCGAGTACTTACTATGCGTTTCATTTGTGCCTTTTACTATCGTCTTTGTATAATCGGCTTAACATATAGGTAAATATAGCCTTTTTCTTGACAAACGGAAGTGACGTGAAGTTAAGGAATCGAATAAAACATCTCGTTATTTACGTACGACAATAATAACTCATAGTATTTACAGTCACTCGGGGTAATTTTGACACGTAAGTGCTTATTTTACGTAATATTTTTAATATTGATCCTATCACACGACTGTTTTTACTTTATTAGTGCTGTCTTTATACTTCATTAAATAATAATAATGTTCTCTAAAAACTAAAGAAAACTGTCAGAAAACCCGATTTTGTCCCAAGTAACCATCAACACATGTGTAATTTTGACACACAGAACTATTAATAAAAACAGTCATAATTATATTTTTTTCTGAATGGGTGGCTTCTAAACGGCATAAAACCATACATTTTTAGCGTTGTCATATATATTATAAATTTATCAAAACCACGACCCCGGCAATATTTTTAGTATCGAAAAATAGAAAATATTATATCTTCATGATCTAACTGATATTTCAATTACAAATGCCTATATAACACACCCCAGTTACCTTATTACCAAGAGAAATCAAAAGATATCAAAAAAGTTTTTAACTGTATGAAGAGAACAAACTCGCGAGCAAATTTTAAGAAAAGTTTTGATATTAAATCGGTTTGACAGCTTCCGTTTTTTTAAAAGGGCGTTTACGGAGCTAGTTTGAAAATGCAAAGCAGCAAGAAACGTTTGTGAATTGTTTTGGTATCGATACAAGAAGAAACCTAAACCACTTTTAAGCCCAACTGTCAATGTTCGATCAAATAAATCAAAGTTCGATCCCAGATCGACTCTATGTTCGTACCTTTAAAGAATTGTGTGAAACAAAACTACGATAACACATGAGGCTATAAGTACTCTTTTTTATATTTACGAAATATAAAATCCAATTATAGCTAGCATAAAGCAATATGACGTAGTGGAATTTTCTGCTGCGATGTCAGATCTCAAAAAATATTATGTAACGTGGTACCATTTATGGAGCGGCTGAAACATTTACCTCATTACGTATACTAAACAATTTACATGAGTATGTTGCAAAATTTAATGTATCATTGTGAACATAACGAGTTGAGATTTAATTTATGCGTCTAGTAAAAATGTGAAGTAACAAAAAACTGATTTGACCAATAGAAACGCTAATCTTTTTTTAAAATATTGCATTTATCTTAGTTTTGGTTTTTAATAATTATTTTCATTAAATAGAGATCAACATCTAACTACGCCTAAATTGTTTTAAATAAATAAATTTTAAATAAATATACATATATCTCGTGTTTACGCACATACCTTATCACAAATAAAGCTTTATCCTTTTACTGTATTAAAAGCTTGATATGAAAGTTATTGGTGTTGCCATAAATTATATCGGTGATAATATCAATAAAGTACATTTTACAAAGTTGACAAAGATTTTTTAATATAGATACACATGTTGCCGAGCCCGTTTTAAATGCCAAGTTTCTATGAATGAATTATATTTTGATGATTACAACAAATATGATAAAGTAAGACAAAACCCCTTAATAGTCGAAAACACAATACCTATGTGACTAGAAAATATCGTACAAATATATTTTGCCAATAACATTACGTACCATATATACTTTATTATATTTTAATAAAAGTGTAAACACCTCTAACATATTTTTTACAATAAGGCCAAAAAACAATAACTTGATACATAAGTGAAGTAAGGGTATTATTAAATTGTTATTATTAGAGTTAATTTAGTTTTAGAATATATTTCTTGATACCCATCTCCTCAGTCTCCTTCATGGGGTCAAATCTCAAGCAAACCAATTTTCGTATACGTATATTATTTTTACGTGAAGTAACTAGCAACATTGCTTTATAAAGAGCTATTATATAATATGTGCCTTTTAAATGTTATCAGCCGATTAATATGCCTTTGTTTGTCCGCTGGACAATTGTAGGCAAACTAAGTTACGAAATGTTTCCGCTGCTTACCTACTTAACGGTGCATTTGAGCCGACCTTCGTCTGTGCAACCGTCAACCTCTCTAAACACCCAGATAAGAGGGTGACCGCGATTTTTAATAGAGAGAAACATCTAACTACGCCTAATTAAGTGTTTTAATTTAAGTTACATAGTAATATATATCTTAAATAGATATACATATATTTCGTGTTTGCGCACATACCTTATCACAAATAAAGCTTTATCCTTTTACTGTATTAAACTAACTACTTAATTTATTAATTACAAGCATATCTAATAAATTTTACATAGAACCATTATGGAATGATGATAAACTGCCCGACCGGATTGTAAGCGTTAAAAATATCAGTAAATATACCTGAACATGATACAATTCAAACTAAAATATTTTTACTACCACACACACATTTCCTATACATTTTTTTGTTTGTCAGAGCCGAAGAGAAATCCTGAGCAAGTAACCTTAAAAGGCGTCGGTTTTTTTAAACATCTTACTTACGTAACTTACAATATTAACTTAATTTTATCATTTTCTTAACAATAAGTAAACTATTATGAGGAAAGTATTATGGTTGATAATTATTAAAAAGTACAGAAGTACTGACCAACCATTGAAGATGGTAAAATCTACATTTTAATTATATAATATTCAATTAGGGACAGTAATTTTTTACGAAAAAAATTGAGATTACATTAAACGAAGTAGCCTCATAACAAAATAATGGAAAAATACTATTCGATTTCAAAACTTAAGCATAATTATATACGCGCAAATGTATTTAAAATCCGGAGTTCATTTGTAACAGGCGGTCGTAAGTCGAAAACATTTTAGAGTGACCTCAATGTTTGCGCAACTTGCGTTTAATAACGCGGGTTAAAATTTACGTGACGTCTGAGGAATTATTTACGATGACTGGTCAACATGTCTGTTGCAATTTTTGAAACATTACACTAAGACATTTAAATGAACTTTCCGTTTATGGGATCTTTTATGGGTGTCACCACCCATTTCTGACAAAGATTTTCGTCTACTAGTAGGAAAATAAATCAATATCCTATGCCTGAGATGAGATCTATAAAGTATGCACTTGCTTATTAACTGTGCAAACGCAACCACAACTTTTCTAATCTGGGATAAAACGGTAAAAGGTCGCAGGGCGGCTTTACAATTTGTCACCTTACACTGTATTTTGTTCCAAGCAGCGTACAGCGCTACTTGTCATATTCAATAGAAAAACGTGGCATGGTTCACACAAATATGAATAGTTCATGTATGCAGGTGTTTTAGTATCATGTTTTATAAAATCATTAAATGAAGAACATACTTTCTAAAATCCAAAGTAGCATCTATTCTGATGTTCCATTCTATGCGCATAATATGTAAAAAAGCTACATTTTATGTATTTATATAATATTGATTAATCTTAATGCACTTTAATATAAAAAAACTAACGGTGTATCCAATTCTAGCTAAGGCTTTTTATGTCTTTATTTAATACTAAAGAACGAATAATTCAATTTATTATAACCGTCGGCAATTGAGCGCCACGAAATCTTCTCATTAGTCTGTCATCCAATGGAAACGACCGCTAAATCTGGCAGGGGGACGCGACTTGTCATCCGGCAAAGATGGCGTCGCATCCGGATATTTGGTCGCACACGGGCAAGGGGGCGCTTCCGGCGCCGGACTAGGGCTGCAATGTATCCGAGGGCGTGTAAAATACCCAAAGTCAGGCCTCTCCATGCCGAGTTTGTCTTTCATGCATCGATCAAAAACTGCCTGTGTTCCGCGACACGGTACAAATGAATGATCGCCGGAGCTCTTATCAACACAGTTCGAGTATTGATTAAACTCCTCCATGCAATTCTGCTTTAGTTTCCTAAAGAAGTTTAGCGTGCACGAAGTTACCTTTTTGCCTATATTGACACACGCCCGCGGATCGTTAAGCTCGAAGCGGCAGAGCATGTACTCGTTGTTAATGGCTTCGCAAGCTTTCCCGAAGTAAGGACCAGCTGCTAATAAAGTAGAAGTTGTCAAATCGACTTCCGGAACCGTCAGGTCACTGCACGACGGTAACTCAACGTCATTTGTCACCACCATGTTTATGTATTATAATAAGAAATTCATATAATAAACCTTATTTGATATTCCAATGCTTAAAAGCTTTTAAATTATTTGTTTGTTGTTTGATTAAATTTATAAATTTACTGTCAATAATGACGAAATAACACATCGTCAATGATTAAATTGACACATTGTGTTTCTTTTTTTGGCGTTAATAAGTTCAAATACATTCATTAAAAAATAAATTCAGATACCTACCAATTTACCATAAAAAAAATTGTATTAAGTTTTTTTATATCTATACTACCTTTTTAGTTAATAAAACATCCAACTAATTAAACTAAAATAACCCAATTCTGAAGTGATTCTCTTAAAAATATGCGTATTATTTAGGTGCAGCGGTCGGAATATCACTAATAACTTTAAAATGATATATAATTGTGTTTGCATAAGATCAAAAAACCATTACGTGCATATCATATAAAATCAGCATAACTGCTTGGAATACTTGCTGTATAACTTGTGACACAACCTTTGAACTCTCGCAACCGTTTTAAAATTATTATAACGCAATATATTTTGTGATCCTTTAGGCGAAGGGCAATCGCTGTCATGTCCATCAGTTCGCACGAGCAGCGGCTGGCTGGATCTGTTTCCATTGCCCTGCAGAAAACATGGTGAATGTCGCGTCATGGGCACCCAGCATCTTTGCTGCAAGGGTTTCTGCACAAAAGGAGTAAGCAAGGCAGCAGCTGTTCGGTACGTGTTTGAATATTTAGTAGATTTGCCAGTAAAGTATAACTTACAACAGATAAACAGTCTACAAAAAGTTTAAAGAATAACGGAGATGTGTATTTTCCTCTCTTTGGTTAGCCGCCGTCTAGCGTTAATTTTGAATACTAAATACACGATGTTCCTTAAACAAAAAAGTATAATGCGTAAAATACGTTATGGTAATTTCATTGCTTCGTACATGCAAAATTTTTCGTATCTCAATTTAGTACATAATACACTCAGTATTATATTAACAGGATTGCGACAAATTTGTTACAGAAAATAATGTTTTTATTGCGTAGTTCCTGTTCGTTATCACCCTATTACCTAGCTCTTTTCTCAAAAGCCTTTCCATTTTAAATATTAATAGAACATAAGAAAATAAGGACAAAGTACGTATAAGTTAATATGAATGGATTGTTATCTTTACAACAACACATCTGCCCTATATCAGCGGTATTTCATGTATTTTCCTTAATATACTTACTTATATCAAGTAATTAACGTAAAAGCTATTTGTTTTAATATGGTCCCTGTAATCTTAGCGCAATAGATGTATGATGTTACTAACATAAAACTTTGAAGCTTTAAATGTTGTTATCTATCCTTATTTCTTAAGAGCTTGTTACGAAACCTTAGTATCAGTATCGCCACATACCTAGGTAAAATATATAAACGCATTTTATATAACATTGTATTACAGTTTTATGAATTTTATCGCTTTTAACTAATTTACAAGCGAAGTCAAGGAAATGTGTTATGTTTTTTTTGTCAAAAAAAAGTCACAATAAGGTTTTTGTACACGTATAAGTTGAATTGAATACCAGTTGTCGGACGATAATCGATATTGATTTGGCCATCGTTCAATTTAAATGGAAATAAGTGAAGTGTCATAAAAGTGAGTGGCTTGGTCAATTCCATTTGCTAAGGCAATAATACAGTTTCATCAAACGGTTGCAATATTCCATCATAAATCAAATAGGCTTTAAAAGTGTCTTTTTCACGAACATGTACAATTTCTGATCAAGATATGAAAACAATGTAAACAACGCATCGTCACCGAAAAACATTCGTCATATTATTCTTATTGTTTTCTTAGTCGAGTGTCGTTCAGTCTTGGAATTGTCTTGGCATTAAATTCTACTGTAAACATTTACAAGTCTTTATTAATGTACCACAACTCTTACAACGTTAGAATAGGTGTACCATTATAGTGTCAATAAGTCCCATTATTCTTTACAAGTTTCTTAGTACGTTTTTTCGTTTATAAATATAAAATTACTTTTACCAATTAATTGTTATTGCACAAACAAAAAAACAAACACTACAATTGTTTTATTATAATCATCATTTATTTTAAATCACGTAGTACTTTTTTACTTAGAAATACATCGAACACACAATTAGCACAATCGCACAATATCATTTACTGAATGTTGTAGAACTAGTGAAGACACTGGCAGTAGTATAGAGTTGAGTAGCACCAGCACAAGCACTTCGACCACGTCAAGTACGACCACGACCACTAGCACAACCACCACCACAACGACCACAACTACAACCCCGAGTACCACCAGCTCCACGACCACAACCACGACCCCAGCGCCGACCACCACGACCACGACAACCACCGAACCGCCCAGACCGTTCTTCCAGCTGCTGCCGATACAAAGCACCGTAATAGCTCCCGCTGCGCCAGCAAAGATTGGTAAGCACATTTTCATAAGGTTATTTATGATTTGTTTGACTTTTAAAGATAAGAAAGATAGAACTGTACTTGTAGCACTTTTACTGTCACTGTCTATAAGTATTTATTCTATATTTAATTCTTGGCTTTTGGTAAAAAGTGGCTGACGATGCGATTTTTTAACACATTTAAATCTTTGAATAACGTGAACACCCTGTTTCAGCAGCATAATTTATTTTTACATATACATTCCGGATCTAATGGGTTCAAGAAAATTTAGATACTGACATTATCTTATTACTTTCTACATCTAATATTAATACACTCTGCTCACGTCAAACCTTTCTTACACACAGGAAAATCTCAGAAATACGTGTGCCCTAAGAATCCAGCGCCAGTATTATTGTTCCCCATACCGTGCGAGACCAATTCCCAATGTCGAGCGAGCAGCGGTGCCGACCAGGTGTGTTGTCAAGGTCGCTGCGTGAAAGGTGTCCCTGCGCCTCGCCCAACTGTCCAGGAATCACATCAACGTAAGTATTTAAACTGTAGAAAAACAAAAAAGATACGGATGGCAAAAGGTATGTTTTTTTTTGTTGTTTACGGATGGCAAAGTGTTGCGCCGAAACGTATTGTCTTTGCTTCATTCCATCACTTTGCGTTGGCGCCATTAGATTACGTTTATATAAATTACAGGTCTTATTTGCCTATTATAATGTAAACTGTACTAAAAAGTTCATTTAAAAATAATAATGTCTGCTACGGGGATTATATGTAAAAGTTTTCTCATAGTCTACAGAGGCAAGGCATTAGGGTTTTATTTCATCCCTAATTATCAATTAATTATAGATAAACCCCTGAACGTTATACTTTGTTTAATAAAATATATCAACTCAATATAAAACCGGTACAAAACATTGTCATTTTAATCATTGATGCATTCTGATTAAAGGTGAACTTCCTGCGTATCGTCTAACTTTAAGAAGTAAAAGAGAATAATTAAAGCTATACAAATTGTAATCTTTTGTGGTATAACGAAAGACGCACTAGAGCGAAATGAATATGAAATGATTATACAGCTTACTTTGTAACGAACGAACATTACGTGCATGCTTGAGATAAGTTATAAATTGAAGATATAAATTATGTACTATGTTAAATTATTAGGTACTGCATCAATGTAATATCTGATGTTGATTACTTTAGGATTACTGTCGCAACGTCACCTTCTTAAAAAGAAACTATAAAACTATTAGAAAAAATGCCAACAATTATTACGAACATATTTAAAAAAATTCTTTTAATGTGATAGGGTACGTGAAATATAATGATAGGTAAATTATTTTCCATACAAGAATTGCAATAGTATATAGTTTGAAAAGTAAATCTACGATTACATAAGCAAAGAGACGACGCATATGTGACGTCGGGGAAGTAAAGAAACATCTCGTGAGATCAGTGTTTTTGCATAGCGTAAAGACCCTATACTGTGGAAATAGCTAAACTAACTGCCTCCGTAGCCTAGTTGCATGGGCGTGTGCTTAAGAAACCGAAGGGCTTAGGTTCGAATCCTGCGAGGACTCAACAAATTTTCATTGTTGTTTTCTAGTTGGTTAGGGAAATTTGGGCATCTAAAAAGTCGGTTCACCCACAATGCGGGTTGCATTGGACCAGCGTGGTGGGATACGGTCCAAAAACCCCCTGATGGATAGGGGTGTATTAGCGGAGGCCTATGTCCAGCAGTGGACTATGGCAGGCTAAATAGGATGTTTTCACGTCAGGTAATTACTGCAAAGCAAAGTTCAATCTCCTAATATGGGTGCTCCACTGTAACTTTTGCATCTCTTGTTATCCTAACTTATATTGAACAATGTATAATGCTTCCTCATCCATAGCCACTTTAAATTTGTCATGCCTGACATTAGAAGACTTGTTACATCATGAACTATAAACACTGAAACAATGTGCCACTCTTAAAGGGTATTGCTTACACATCATTTATAAAGTATAACCTTTAGCTTTTACCACCGGTCCGTCGTAATTTTACAATTCTTCTTATGGTCCACACAATCTAAATCTTTTTTGAGATCACAGGAAAGGTCTACAGCATCCTGCGATGCCTCCTATGCCTCAAAAATACTTTTTGAATAGTATTTATGCAGTCAATCATTATTGCAGCTCTGCTGGGTGTGATACCACGTGAGTGTCCAGCGGCACCACTGGGTGAGCTCCTATTCGACGTGCAGTCGTGCAAGTCGGACTCAGACTGTTGGCCACGCGTCTGCTGCCCAGACGGCACCCGCTCTTACTGTCGAACTGCGAGGGCGCGTCTTGACCTCGTGCCTGTGGCTAATGCTATCGATGGACGTAAGCACTTATTAATTCTAAATAACCCCAAGTACCTGCATATTTAGTTTTGAAAGTTGTTTATTCTATTCGACACTCATTACTGCTTATGTGGAAAAGATAACTCATATTAAGAATGTATCAGAAAATAGCAGTCTTGAAGGACTGGGGCCCAAGAGTACCAGGCAGGATCATGCACTTATAAGTTTTGCGCTTACTCATCGCCAATTAATGCACATTAAAATAACACTGTTTTTAACTTCGTTTAATTACACTCTTATTAGTTTTCAATCATGCAAAAGTCTGTACTTCGCCGTATTCATGTTATAAACCGTACCATACTTATACCGTAGCTCTGCCTTTTCTGAAGAGAATAAGGAAATTACAACTAATTACTAAGATAAACTATTAGAAATATTTTGAATTAATTGTTACGATGACTAACATCCGACTTTACTTTCTAGCTCTACGATCATTCGAACAATATCTGCAATGCACAGCGCCGCCTCAATACGATCCGTTTCCACAAAAATGCAGCTCGAGCGTCGATTGCTTTCCAAATCTCTGCTGCGCCGAAGGTGGAAAGAAACATTGCCGACCACCTCAACGTAGCCTTTTCTCATTCCTTGCTGGCGTTACACAGGTGCAACGATTTTAACATAACACCCGTTTAACTAATTTTTGGTGATGACTCATAACGAAGACAAACGGTATTGTACTTTGGATACCAATGTGTTTTCCTGGCCTCCTTAACGTAACTTTATCTTATATGTCGAGAAAGACAGAGTAAAACTGTATTGTTTTTGGTTTGAAGTGACTAAATAAGCGAAACTTGTACCTTGAAGCTTTGTACTTGTGCTTTAGCCTCTATAAGACATGATTTTACGTCGTACATACCCAGCAATTGCACTAGCACTAAACTAAAATGAAACCACATGATTAGTTGTAATTGCGTTACGTCTTGGCAGTAATAAACAAACTAGTAATAGTGATAATATGGTTAGTTTACGTTCGTAGCATCAAATATATAATTGCCTTACACTATCATAGCAACTACTAAGCTGACGACACTTAACGCCAAACGCACGCGATTGAAACCAGCGAATCGAAAGATTGTAGGTTCACTTCTTATATAGTAGCGACCTAGGTAAGTAGGTGCTACTGCAAAGTAGTGTTAAACATTGCCATTTCGAATAAAAATTTTGAGGATACGCAACCAGTGCAATTAATGGGTAATGTAATGTTGCATGTCTTAAAACGGTAGCTCCACACTCTATATTTCTAATGGCGTCTAACTAGTTTAATACCAGAGCCAAAAAAATGTATAAATTATGTAACCGACGCTACCTATGGTAACGAAGTGGCGTTATTAGTTGATCATAACATAATGAAACTGGTAACATTTCTATCTTAAACAGTTTACATATATGACGCCAATACTTAACTTCAAATTATATTTTATTACACCCAATTAAAAAAGTTATTTAAGTTTACAACAATTCTTAACTACAAATATTACATTTTAAGTTATGTAAGCAGTTATTAAACATATTTTAAAGTATGATTTTGCCTTTTACATTTATATTATTACATATGTAATCATATTTAAACAAAAAACGAAAAAAATATATTATATATCTTAAATTTATACCAATTATTTTTCTTAATTTTCAGAGGTTGGCTGAAATTGGATGATGTGAAATTTGGAGTCATATAAAAGTTAAATTTATGTAATTTATAATTTTATACATTTGTATTTTAATAAATTAATAAAAAAGTATTATAAAACACTTTTTACTTTGGGTTTGGGTTGCATATGTGTAAATAAAAGACTAGTTTTTATTTATTTTTTATTAACCTAGGGTATCAGCCATTTAGTCCAGCTGAAACAAAAAACATTTAAAATTAATATTGGTACTCAAAATATCGCAATATATATTATTATTGACTGTATATTTTTTTCAAATTTATTTATTCAACTACATACTTTCAGAGGTAAAAGATATGTGTTGAAATATAATAATATAAACATAATAATGCCAATATTACAAATCTTAAAAGAAAAGAACTATTTATGTGCAACAGACAATCTTATATAGTAACAAAATATGTAAAAATTAAACTCAATCGTCCAATTTTTAAAATTGAATTTTGAACACATTTCTCAATAGAAGGCTGTATATTATGGGTAAATTATTGAATCAAAAGATCTATACTTTATCTAAATAAGACATATTCTAGACAAATTGAGTCTTGTAGTACAGCTAATTTAAAAATTTAATTTACATTACCAAAATCCAATGTTAATCACAATTGACAACATAGTTGGGTATTTATAAAAGTTTCAACACTGCTTAGGGATTTAAATTGGCCATAGTTCACCAATAATAACATATTTGCTTCTGACACTGCTATAGGTGCTTCACAATTTTATTTGATCATTTACTTTTTAAATCGACTAATCATAAATGCAAGAAGACCATCATCACCATCAGCTTTTAATAGTCCACTGCTGGACATAGGCCTCCCTAATACACCCTATCCATTAGAGGGTTTTGGACCATATCCCACCACACTGGTCCAATACGGGTTGGTGGGTGGACCGCCTTTTACATGCCCATCCAACGATGGATCATCTTACTTTTCAGACAATTGGGTGATCTGCCCAATTTGTGCTAACCAACTAGGAAACAACAATGAAAATTTGTTGAGTCCCTGCAGGATTCAACCTATACCACTAGGCTACGAGGCAGGCTAGAGAGCAAGAAGATATAATGAATGAAAAATATATTTTTGGGAGAGTTGCAAGGGGACTGATATCTTGCATGCATTTAAAATTTTAAATTGTTGTGTTTCAGATATTGACTTATTTAGGCAAAGTACTTATTGTGCCATTGATGCTGTCAGATTCTTAGTGGTTGATATTGCCCGGCTGTTAATGACGATTCACTAAATTCAATGTGTGATACAATTACATGGTTTTGATTTAATGTGTCCATATCTACATTGGATCTGTGATGATTTGACTTAGTTTATCAGAACACTCATCAAATCAAGTTTGCTATGTTTTAAAATAGCAATAATGAGACAACTAGGTACTGAGCATAAACTTTAGAGAAATAAAACAATTGTATTACAACACTTAATACTGAAAACAGTGCCAGAAGGTATAATCTTGACAAAAATGTCCTCCTATAACATGTCACACAGTATTGTTGCTGAATAAGTTAATATTTGGGATTATTATTAATTTACACGAAAATAAAACGTTTTTCGATTGACAATGATGAAGTGAAATAAACTAATATTCCAAATTCTATACTCTTGTTATCGATGCATAAGCACAAAAATCATATTTTTGGTAACAGTAACTATTTCAAATATTATGTAAACTTCTTACAATACTAAAAATATTTTCTGCATTAATTAACTTCTTAAAAAATATGGCATCGAATACTACTTCTCAGGAAAGCTGTTTAAACTACTTTCAAGACTCGTAAGTATTACACTACTAACCTTCTTGAATCCTATGTCATGTGAGTATTCCCTGAAACATTGTCTGCAAATGTTTAAGCCATATTTGCGTATTAGTCCATGTCGGTTTGAACAGGCGCGGCTGTAAAGAAGAACAAATGAAACACGTGCTCATAACCACAAGTTACATTCATTAACTCATTAATAAGCTACAATTTTATTATTACCATGAACGAGAACCTTGGCCATATCTGCGAGGGTGAGAATACCAAATATTAGCGTGACCCATGTCGAAAAATTAATATTTTCGCCCGCTAATCACTGAAAGACGTCCAAAATGGCGCGTGCACAGAATAAAAAGGAAATTTAATGAAATAATTCTCCGCAAATGTCAGAGCATAGACTATAATTATAGACAGATTCTTATTTTTTGCTAGCTAACATATAGTAACTGTGAAATATCTCTATCTCGATTTAGTATAATTATAGGATTATAATTAAAATAATTCGATACAGGCTTAAAAAATTGAAAGTAAAAACATATAAGACGTCGTAATAACATAAAAGATGCCATTTTAGAAAAGTATTAAGTCAGAGTCGATCTTATTAAATGATATTCTTGTAAATTATTATAAAATATTCATTTAAAAATTCTATGGAAATAGATATAGAACGAAACAACAGTAACTGTTTTTATTTGAAGCAAGCGATTGCGAATCTTTCACTGTCCAGCCCGACACATCACAACATTAGTCTATGGTAAAACTCGAGTTTATGGTTTTGACTGTATACTTTCATTTCCACAATTTTTTATTTAGATTTCAGTTCGGCACTTGACGTGTCGATGTTGTTCTAAGTGCCTTTTTGTAGTTTTCACTATGGGGTTGATAATTGGACTTTTAAAGAGGCTAATTAAATTACTACTATATTTTTTAATATTTGTTGCAATTGTTCTATTAATTCCAAATCTGCCCCCATACACAAAATTCACCGAAATAAAGTAAGTGTTTAATTTAGTTTTGTGTACGCAATGTTATTTACCGTTATGTGAAAGTAATTTAACTTTGATTTTAGGATTGAACCAACCCAGACACGGAGTGGGGTCCTATCTCCTAATGGAGCTCTAAATGGCGCACAAAATTTATTCACTAATAAAATCAAAGGTCCCGAGGCCTTCCACATATTTAATGGTGAACTTTATACCGGGCTTGCTACCGGTGAAGTGGTGAAAATATCGCCAGGTGGTCATATAACGTTTGTTACAAAAATAGGCCAGCCATGCAGTAAGTATATTTTTCGGCAATAAACTATCAATTACAGTTACCTTCTATTGACGATTTTATCGCGTATGAATAAGAGACCTAGATTTTCTTTAATATTATTTAATTTACACTGTTTTAGGACCTATGTATATATTTGCTTGTATTTTTATGAAAATTGTACAGACCATATTACATTTACTAAGTACCGAGTCTTATTAATGTTAAGTCAATAAACTTTGAAATTATCATTATTGACTTATGCTAATTATTTTAGGCGCGTTTATTGAATGACGATATCTTGGCCTTTGTCTTTATGGAATACATTTTAATACTGAAAACTTACTGATAACAGTTGTTAGGTCTCAACATGCAATTGATAGCCTTGAACAATGTCATATTGCACATTTATTGTTATTGTAAATGATACTTTGACCTTTATGCATAAAAATATGTTTTTTTTCCAATTACAACTTTATAGATATGGCAGTAAAGTGCTATAAATTTAGGACAAGATACTTATTAAATTGTAAAACCTTTTCAGGTTCTCTCTTGTTTAGTCTATAATATCTGTAATTATTCGAAAATATTATTGAAGTCATACTTACACTTTTTTGCGCATTAGGAAAGATTATGAGAGTTAATTTGAACAATGCACAAGCACACTACCTAAAAACCAACACCCTTAGGTCAAGTTATTGTCAACGGCGAGAGATACATTTTTGGAAAGATTTTTATCTTTTACACCAAAGATGTATAATTTATAATTCTTGTACATGAGTATACACACACTTTTTAATTTATAACAGCAATCTTTATAGACATGATCATAAAAGTGACATTACAAAGAAGATTTATCAATTTATAACTTTCTTGCTGGTTTCAGCTGGCCTTACACAGGAACATATTTGTGGTCGTCCATTAGGCTTAGATGTAGATGAAAAAAACAAACTACTATATGTAGCTGATGCCTATATGGCATTTGGAAGGTTGATCTAAAGAATGATAAGAAACAACTGCTCGTTTCACCAAATGACGAAATTGATGGAAAGAAACCAAAGATTTTCAATAGTGTCTCATTAGATAGAGATGGAAATTTATATTGGACTCACTCCTCAAGTGATTTCGATTTGAGAGATGGTGCATTAACTTGTCTCTCTGATCCCTCTGGGAGGTAAGTTATTAGTACATAACACATATCTACACAATTAATAAAATTGGAGGATTGGTTGGTAACACCAAAATAACCATCTATAAATGATTACATTGTAATACAAAACCAATACATATAATAAAACAACATTTTAAATATACTACCGCGCAGACAAAAGCAGGTAACAGCAAGATATGAACATATTCTATAGTTCAACTTGCTTTGATGGGAACATATTTTTTTCGTCATTATCCATTAACTAATTTTACTTGTATTAGATTTACTTCTCAAACACATCACATTTTTTTGTAAATTTCACATTATTAGCGTACTAGCTCAAAACAATGCTAAAACATTTGCTTTTTTTGTAGAACAAAAGATAAATAGTTTTAATAGACTTGATTTTATTGGCATAAACTATGATAGCCTCAAGAACAATTAAGCATTTAATATTAAAATCACGCCCTTCTTCCTTATTCTGATATTACTATTTTATAAATTTTTACAGGTTATTACATTATAACTCTGCAAAAAATAAAAGTGTTGTCCTTTTAGACAACATATGGTTTGCCAATGGCTTAACAATTTCACCGGACAATCAATTTGTTCTTGTAACTGAAAGTAACAAGTATAGGATATTGAAATATCACATTAATGGACCTAAGAAAGGTCAATCTGAGGTGTTTATTGCAGGGTTACCAGGTGAGGTTAATTTTTAATGTAATAAATTGCACTATTTTAAAAGTATTTATTTATTTAACATTAATAAACATAAAAAATAGTAAATTAATGTTTGCTGATAAACTTAGGATTGTTAAACAGTTTCTTTATCATAAACACTTGTATTACTCCGACAACAATCATTAGGCTTATTTGAAATCCTGACCATACGTCTACAATAAACGTGTCCTTGAAGGCACTGTAGCTGTCCCGTGACCTCGAAGCTCCATAGCGTTCCAATAGATGTCGGGCCTGACTCACATATTTAATACTTTAATCAAAGAGTCTGCAATATCTGTAGCATTCAAATAATATGTTGCCCGGTCTCATCTGTCCCCATCCATTGTAATATTTCCTCTAAAACTTCATCACCTTCCTCTACATGTACTGTAGTTTCTTCATTATCCTCTTTATTCTCCATAAGAACGTAAACATAGACCAATTTGGAGTTCATAATACTGTACGAGTTGTCCATACAGAAAACATATTCACCCTCATGCTCTAATTCCATAATGAACGTGTTCTCGGACTTCTTATAGTCCGATAGGAGTTTTTCACCGTTCGGGTCTAGAATGTCGAAGGATATATCCAAATCGCCGTGTTGTCCATCGATCACTTCGTAATGCGCCTCCATTATTTGTCCCACTTTGCCGAACTCGAAGAAGCACGTCTTGGATCCAGGGTCCACTCGGAAGTTCATATCCGTCTCGTACATGTATTGACCGAACACATTTGTACTGGATATCATCAAGAGGAACGCTATGAAGAACATGTTAACCATCTTACATGCAATATATACACTGTGTTAAATTTTTTATACATCGCTTTGCAACATGTACTTCAGACATTTGCACAGCTGAACATTTGTTAGTACAACCTTCGTTTTAATTACGTAATAAAACCATTTTACCTGTAAAATGTTAACTAGTTAAGAGATTCTTGGCTGCGTTAAATATGTTATGCTCTTTGGTAAATACGGAATAATAAAACACGATAAGAAACTTACATTAATCTCTTAAATAATAATAAAATAAATTAAAAAAAAATATGTAAACTTTTAAACGAAATTTTTGTTATTTGTAATTTTGATTTTTGATCAAATCGAATTTAAATTCAGATCAAATTGTAGAAGTTAATCAAAGCAAGAAAAAGTTTTCAACATATAAAAGCTTCACCACCATTCCTGTACTGATATTTATTGTATACTGGTTAAAATAGTGTTAATGCAAATATGTGCAACCCAACTGATGTGCGAGGAATGCGCATAACATTCCTTATCTTTCCTTCCCTAAAACAGTACGGAAATATTTCTATTTGTCATAACGACATAGTAGCTTTTGCCAATTTTGTTAGACACTTTTCCCGACTAATATTCTGTATCGACAGGCATTCCCGACAACATCCGAGCTCTCCCCGACGGCTCGGGAGTTCTAGCAGCACTATACGTTGCATTCGATGACGAAAACCCACTAATTAGTCAAACATTGGCCCGGGCACCGACTGCGAGGAAGTTTTTGGCTAGGATCGGCCGCTTAATAGAAATGCCTTTTGAATTCCTGAACGATGTCTATCCTCATGTTATATTCGAGGAAATTATTTATAAGGTTGGTATTTTTATGCAGTGTGGTTTGTTCTTTAGACTGCCTCCGTGGCTTAGCGGCTCGGTCTTTAGAAAGCAGTGGTCGTAGCTTCGAATCATGCGGGTACTCGTCTGTGAACTATAACAGCTTCTGCGTTGGCAGATCTTTATAATGATCGTTTGCCGTAATCTTCTTAGGCACGGAAGACATAATTATTATTAGTCTTGTAGAATTCTTTATTTGTAAGTAAAATCTTGATGTTATCGCTTTTTATTCTATTATAGTTTTCCGACTTTCCATGCCGAACAAATATCGAAACATCGGCCTTCGACACAGTTAAATTACAACTGATAAGAATGCGATTATCTCAACATAATATTAAAATTAAAGACTGTTTACTAAATTTTATATTTTTGCTTATTTCAGATTGGGCACTTTACGAGTCTGTCCAGTATAATGCCGCCAATGTCAGGTTTGGTACATCTAGATTGGAATGGTAACATAGTAGCGTCATACTTTAACACGGATAAGAGCGTTGGAACTACAAGTGATGCAGTTGTGTACAACGACAAATTGTACATTGGCAGTCCACATTCGTCTTTCATTGCATCCGTACCAGCTCCACCACAAATTAAGAAGGCCTTTACAAAGAACGCCGCTCCCAGTGCGAGTAAGGAAGAAATAAAGAAAAAGACGAATGTTGACTCGCCTCCAACAAGCAAAGTTGTAAAAGAGGAAGTTAAAGTAAATAAAATAAATATTCCTAAGGAAAATAAACCGACAGTGAAAAGCACACCAGCGCCGACTGCCGCCCCTAAAATAGTCAAACAGGACGAGAAGAAAGATACAGAAAAACTGAAAAAGCTAAACCGAAACCCGTTGACACAAAACCAATAAAAAAAGAAGCGGTCCCCGAACCGAAGCCTGTGGAACCCAAAGCAGTGAAACAAGATGCTAAGGTCAAAACTGAAACTGTCAAAACGGAAAAGCCTGACGTAAAAACTGAAGAGAAACCCAAACCGGTTGTAGCACAGCCTGTGAAGAAACCACCCGTACCAGACACTAAACCTTCAAAACCAAGCGAAATTAAAGAAAAGACACCGGTCAAAAGTGATACCGTAAACGCAGCAAATGATAAATTAAAAAATAAACCAGTTGAAGAAAAGCCAATAAAACAAGAGTCAAAGACAAAACCAGTAGAAGTAAAAGTGGATACTAAACCAACTTCCGAAAATGTGAAAGTTGACGAAAAGAAAACGTCAGATACTAAACCACGCGTAAATGAAAAGAGTAATATTAAAGAGACAAATGACAATAAAGTGGGAAGTACACAGAAGATCGATAAGGAATCGAACAAAGTAGAAGAAAAATCAAATATTAAGACTGAACCAGTAAAGGCGCCTCATTTGAAGGCATCGGAACCAAAAGTCGAAACAGTAAAAACTGATAAACCTAAAGTGCAAAAGGCTGAGAACAAAAAGGACAGTTCTAAGAGTAAACTATCAGGCGAGAAAAAGAAACCCATTCCAGATGAAATCCCGGTTAAAGAGGACATCCCGTCAGATAGGGTTCAACCGCCTAAAGAGAAATTGAAAGTTATTACACGTAGTGGACCAGGGGAGATACCTAATCCTAATTAATTTGGTTGTGTTTTCCTTAAATATATACATCATTAACATCATTTAATAATAAGTAACAAAGATATATTTTAAACACATAAAAACAGTACTACTGAGTATTGTACGTCGAGTTGAATTTTGAATGCATATTTTTGTTATCAGGTCATTCCATAGTTCATTCCATAATTTTAAATTGAAAACTTACTGAGTTTTGGTAGAATAAACAATTATTTTGGTAAATATATTTTCTCTATAATTGGATGATCTCAATCCATTTTTTTAATTAAGTACGATTTTTAGAAATATTTATTACGAGGCTGAAAATTATATTTTTATTGAGTAAATTATAATAATTATATTTACGCGCAAAGTATTGAAATGCAGCTTTTTTAAAGGTTTTATTGTTTTTGCATAGTTTTGC